>VRYO01002772.1:78390220-78405402 GCA_009812075.1 Sialia sialis
GTGAAATTACTGTAGTGCTTTTGACTTCACAGGTGTTTCTGCCCCATTCCTCTGCCCCACTTACACAGTGGTGGCCCCTTGAGCCTATTGCTAACACGAAATGTGGGGGATTGCAGGGTTCCAGCTGGGAGGAAAATGGCTCTTTGCAGACTGCAGCTCCTGAACTGAAGCTGCTTTATTAGATGTTTCTGTTTCACTGGAGAGAAGTGTGTGTTGCTTAGTACCTGATCCCTGAGTCAGCCAATCCATCTCTGCTACTGTGCTGTGGAATAAAAAGCAACCTGGTATTTTTCATGAAGCAATAACTGCTTTTTGTCCACTTCTCAAGTATATCCCTTTGCTTTCAGATTAACCTAAGTAGATAGTATTTCCAACACTACAGAATTCAGACTTTAGAATGATGTGTAAAACTTCTTGTAAGCTGGTGTGTACCCATAAGGTCACCGTGGCCAGCTCAGAATTAAAGAGACCTAATGTTATCTTTCCCCACCTTCTGCAAAGGGCTACTTCATCTTGTGCCTAGAGGAAATTTAACTGAATTCCAGCAAGTAATGAGACTTTTATCCTGGAATGAACTGTTCTTTTTCTGCCTTAGTTCATAAGGGCAGTGGAAGTATTTGGAATGGATTTTAACAGAATGTATAATTCCTGGTGTACATAAATTCTTTCTTTTTTTCCCCCTGAAAACTTCCCTTTGTTGAAAGCCTGAAGGAGTTTACTGTTTCTTTCACCAAAGCAAATTATGTCCAAATGCTAACAGAGAATAACTGGCAGTGGTGTATCTTCCTTAAAGCACAAATCTGTTTTCTCAGAGCACCTAACATCCTCTGCACTTTTTTCTGTCTCACAGAGAGCAGTATGAAAGAGATCATGCTGAGGGGCACAATCAAAAGTGTTACTCACTCCTTCAGGAGGAGGTGTATGTGCTCATTGCTATAAGCAAGCACCAAGGTGTTGTAAGGGGACATGGGACTTTTATTCTAGGCTAATGATTTGTCCTCTACAAAGACTATGGGCTTGGTGAAAGATGTTTTAATGCCCTGGGGGTGATTTCTGTTGTACAGCAGTTTTTCTTTTGAGAATGTCCAAGATTGGCTCCATGTTGAGCCACAGAATCACCTCTCTAATCCAGTAATAAATCAAGAATAAGTTTCTTAAATCTGCTTGGATAGTCTTCTTGTTTTAATGTTTAGATAAGCATACCAGGAAAATCTGCCTTCCCTAGGACTAACACATAAATTTTCTAAGCCAACCAAGATTTTTCCTGGAGAAAATTGCAAAATTTGATATCTGCTGGAGGGGCATAGCAGCAGGGCACAAGAATCCATGAGGCTTCTCAAATGCTTTTGGGGTGACTTGTCTCAGACAACTGTGAAAGGACAAAAGACTATGGGAAAAAAATTGTAATACAAGGTATTCCTGTATATATAAACATAAGAAGATACATTTACTGTGACGATGGCTTACCTGGAACAGGTCACCCATGGAGTTTATGGATTCTCCATCTTGGAGATACTAAAAACCCAATTGAACACAGCCCTGAACAGACTTCTCTGCTCGAGTCTGCTTTGAGCAACAAGGCTGGAAAAATTGTCTCCAGCGCTGACTTTCTGCCTCAGGTGTTTTGTGGTTTTTCTGACTGGTCCATTCTACTCAGTAAGAGGTTAAACTGGGAACTGATGGGGAGTAGAAATCAAAATATGGGGTTAAATACTGTTCTGCAACAGGTAATAGGTTAGTTTCTATTTTCCTTCTTACATGGGTGCACTTGAAACACACAGTGATGGAACAACTAATGTATCTTGGACTTTTGCCATTAAAGGATACATAGAGTTTTTGAACCCTCCCTTCCTCTCCTAGATTTCTTACTGTCAATAAAAAGTAGTGTGGGAGGTACCAAAATTACATGTTTCAAAGTAGATGTAGAGCAGAAGAATGATCTCAGAATAAATTATTCTAATGAACAGCACTTGGTTTAACTTTTTCTTCTCATTTGCTTCAGGCAGCTATGGCACTGCTGCAGTCCTTGTTGTGTCAGTCAAAAAGACTGGGGGAATATGAGACCTCTCATTTAAAGTTAATGTTGTCCAGGAGTTTTACTGCTTTGGTATTTCAGTTAAAGAGCCCTGTGGCTTAATGGCTAAGTAGGAAAATTTTTCCCTTGTGATAGAAAGCAGCACCACTGTATATTATTTTTCCAAATAGCCTGAAGATTTAAAAAAAAAAAAATATATTTGCATTCATTATGTAACAACTTTGCACAGAATATTTGCACTAGCTTCTGCAAGTACTATGTTGTATCCAGCTACTGTAATTTTTGCCACAGAGTCCCTCCCCTACTCAAATGATAAGCAAACATTTAGAAATGGGAGAACGAATAAGAATCCCTGAGCAGAAAAGCTGTGCTTGCTATCACATTTCAGATGATCCTAGTTCTACCCTTAGCTAGCCTATTCTTGGATAAGCAGACATAGGAGCAGCTGGATGAAAAGAATAGACATCTTTGATATTATCAACCCTTGCAGACTATGTGATAAGGAGACCATCCTGCACAGCTCATATAGCCATTGCTCACCTCAGAGGCAGATAAAAAGCTGGTAGCTTCAAGATCTCAGCCTGACTTTTTTTTCAATATAAAACTCTTAAGGCACATACAGATTGTTTCTTTCTCCTTGTGGTCATTAACAAAATGCAAGAATGAAAATCTGCTGCTGGTTGTCAGGAGGTTTCAGACTTTCTTATTTGACAGAGGTCTTCCCTCATCATGTCTTTGTAACACAGTCCTTGAAAATTTATTTTCCACAAACATCCATGAAAATAATTAGTTCTGTCTGCTATAAGCTCTAATAGAGACTAAACAAGATGGTAAACAAAAAAAGATTTTGGCAAAATCCTGTGTTGTGTGTACCTTTAAGCACAAGACGTTAATACTAATGTAGAGCGAGATGTATCTCAATAGGTTTGCATTTTCCTCCTTTTTAGCTCTGAAATGTTGGATCTCAACACACCAAATGCAGAGGAATGTGTATGTGGTATATCATAGCTGTGAAAATAGAACATTGCCAGTGTTCTCTAAGTGCTGAGAACTATCTCTCAAAGTGAGAGAGCAGTGATATAATTTGCAGAAGCAGCTTTCTTTTTTTTCCCAGATACTGGCTTTTCCATCTGTAGCAGAAAGTTCCAGTAATCAGATGTGTTGCAAACTGCCCTGCTGAAACTAGAGAAAGCTCTTTTACAGTGACAGAAGGAAAATGCCTGCCTGTAAACAATTCCTGAGTGTCTAAACTTGCAGCTTGAGAAAAACTGGATTTGACTCGAGCTCTAAATAAAGCTATAAAGATATGTGCCCTTTTCCCTTCCAATCATACTGAGCTCAGATTTTCGTAGAAGAATTGGATATTGTTTTTCCCATAACCTGATTCTTTATTCCAGCTTTATTTAAAATGAGTGAGTGAAAATCTCTGAAAAATAGTGGAGTAACAAAGAAGCCCTTGAATGAGAATTTTAGGAGCTGTCCAATTTAGGACTAGTGGCTATGGCCAATCTATTTCTTCAGAGAATCTTCAGTTGTGGCCTTATTTTGGTAGACCTACAGATTCTGTAACCATGAAGAAGTCTATATAACTATTAGAATATATTTCTTTTTTGAACATGGATGTAACATTCTGTTGGTCAACCTATCTAATTTATATTAGATCTTAGAGAAGCTCTAAGGAACAGCTTGACCTCAAATCTTTAGACATCTTCCTCAGACTACTGAAATTTGTTGAAATAGTAATGCTTCTCAAATGTATCATTTTGATAATCAGTCTATTTGTTTTCTATTCTTTTTTGGGCTATCAACTGGAATAGAAGTTTTCTAACTTTCATTGTAACTGTTTCATCAAACATTGTCCTCTTCTGATAGCAATGTCACTCCAATTTAATATTAGTGTTGAAAGATCAGTTTATTAAGTTTCCTATTTGGCATGAAACAAATAAATTAATTGAAACTTAAATTCACACTTCCATTTAAATACATTTTTTCCAAATAGAGAGCTATGAGATTACTACTAATTAAGTTAATAATAAATGCATTTTCAGGCTTCTGAACATTAATGGCTACCTTTCAATCTTGTTTCCCTTCAGAGCAAAATAGAGCAGTCACAGGACTAACCAATAATAAATACTGCCTCCCAGAAGGGAAATCTGGATAACTCTGGGATTGAGACAAAAACATTATAGTCTTATTTCTTGAAAATATTTTGTTACACATACAAAGATGCTGATGTGGGGTTGTGTGCATGCAGATAGTATTGATTACACCACCTATCCAGGATTATTTTCTTCTCAAACTGCAAGTACAGTTACAGGCCAGTGGATCTCTGTTGGCATGAGCCTCCACCTGCAAGTTTTTTTATGCTGTAGCTGCATTGCTGTGCTGTAATCCTTAAAGGCTTGCCCTGGGCCAGGTGGCTCTTTACAGGTGTGCAGTCTGCTGGCCTTTTGGAACTCTGTCAATCATTTTGAAGACTGTTCAACTAAATGCAACCCACACAGGAAATCTGATAATGAACAGTTGCAGGAAGAGAGGAGCTGTTCTGGCTCTTCCCTGCACAATATACAGTAATTTCACAATTATAAGCCGCACCTTTTTCATTGAAGAATCCAGCCTACCCCAGTAGTGCAGCTTATATTCAGGTGCGGCTTATCTATGGACAAATCCCAGTGAAATGCCAACCTGGAAGTGAGAGCCGGCGGGGGGGTGGGTTGCCTGGGGCCGCCTTTAAAGGCTTTTCTGGTCTGTGAAAACTGTTTGCAACTTGAGCACCTGACACCAAACCCAGCTGGCAGTGATTCTGTTACTAACTTGTTACTTTGTTACACATGGATCCTCGTTTTTTTTTTTTTTTTAAAAAAAAGGTGCGGCTTATATTCAGGTGCAGCTTATATATGGACAAATCCCGTGGTCTACCCAGCTACCGGGAGGTGCAGCTTATAATCAGGTGGGGCTTATAATTGTGAAATTCCTGTAATCTCCATTGGCTCATGGAATTTGCAGCTAAGACCTTAGAAAAACAGGGCTAGAAGCATGCTAGAACCTTTATAAGAAAAACCAGACAGACAAAAAAAAAAAAGCCGCACACAAAAATCCCACCCAGAAAAGCCCACAAAAACCAAAACATCAAACCAGAAACATAGAAAAAACCCTTTAATAAATGGTGTTTTATTCCTCTTAAAATACATGTCCTTTGAGGATGATAATAGGAAAGGCAGACATATATAAGTTAAATGTTTCTTTGATATTCTCCTCAGAGATACATTTGTCAAAGGGCTTAGTTGAGGTGTATTATTAAATAGAACAAGCTCAAAGATCACATAATTCAGGAGGAAATCATTGTGTCTAAAAGACTCACTGAGTCTCAGTGTATTCAAAGGGGTTTTGATGTATGTTAAACATCAAGTGACACCTCGCTTTTGGGTAATGGAAAGTTTTTGTAGTTCTATTTTGGACAACTGGAATGTATATCATTCAGAATATGATTAAACAGTTTCAAATTTTCTTCAGGAGTGCCAGTTGCCACTTGTCTTAGAGTACTCATCTATCTAATCTTTTTGGTGTCCGTCTTGTTTCCATTTTTCTCATTATTTTGAGTTACTAACAACTTTATTTCATATGAAATGCTGCTTTCTGTTTCATTTCATGCTGGCTGTCAGAATAAGAAGAAGAGACGGATTCTTGGAAGCTGGGACAGCATGTTTATGAAAGCAGTTACTCAAAGCTCAAGGTGTATCAGAATCAAAATGCAGTGAACATACATTGAATCTGGCTTTGTGGGCAAGTGATTAAACAGTATCTTACAGCAAGTTTACATTGGTACTGAACTTCTTGCCTTGGTGTAAATCCATGTTTTTGGGTTCATGTTAATTTAGATGTAGTAGTTATATTATTTCTGTGTGTTTTCCATCACAAAATTAAGCTGTAGAAGGGGAAACATTATGGTGGCCAACATGAGGATTGCCTGCTTGGAGAAGCTCTGGAATACCTCTTTGGAGATAGTTGTGCTAGAGATGATCCAGCAGAACAGGATCCACTGTGGGCTTCAAAGCAAGCCTTGCTCTTCTGATCAGGAGGAAAGACACGAGCTCCAGACAGCACTGAGAAAATGGCACTAAGCCTTACCTTAAAACTGGTTAGAGGCTGTAGATTGCATTCAATGGGTTCCTGAAAATGTAACAAAAGAAGCATTTTTAGACTTCATCCTCACTTTTTTGTTTTTGTTGTTGTATTGTTTTCTAATTACCTATTTTATATTTGCATATACCTTTTCTCAGTTAAGAAAAAAAGATGGTGTTGTTTTCTGCAAAGGGTCAACTAACTTGAGGCCTGAAGTCTGTGAAAATAATCTGAAGTGGTAGCTAAAATCACTGCAGTTGAAATAGTTCCTAGGAACTTTGCTTTTGCCCTTAATTATTATTTAATTCAGTGAGCTCATTTAGTATAATAACTGAATTTAATAAAACCTTTCTATTTTGCGATATAACATAATGTATGGGAAAATGGGTAGACATGTAAATTACATGCTTTCTTCCTGTTAAAAACTGATACCCCTTCATTACCCTTTCTTCCCAAAAACTGACTCAGAAGTTAAGAGGTGTGAACTGAGGTTTGCAGGTTAAATTTACAGACAAAACATCTAAAGAGAAGGCTTTTCATATTGTTCTCACCTGCTCTCAGAAACACTTGGGAGAAAAAGGAGCAGAGATTTTCCTTTTCTGTTTTGAAACTGTGAAAATAATAGTGCAGAAAAGTCAAACAGCAGAATGAAATTGTCTGCATTGTGAACGGAGAAGTGCTAAAGTTTTGGATTTGTATATTTTTGTATTTTTTTCATTCACTTTGAATTAAGTAAGATTTTCAGAGGGAGTTATTTACACACCTCAGCTCAGCCACTCTGTTATTCCTGGGTCATTAAGATCTCTTTTAGTCCTTTGCAGGTTGAAATATTTCATGTGATGTAACTGAGATGGTGTTGCTGTCTGGTGCTGATTTAATTGGTACCTGTAGCAGAAAAAAAGGACAAAAGCCAGGGAATGAAAACTAGTGGGATCCTTTTTTACTTCCCAGTGCAGGCTTACTTTCACCCTCTGAGGTAGCAATACAGTGGTGTAGTTTTTGTCAGATATGGTCTCAGAGGGATCAGCACATCTAGCAAGTCAGTTAAATTTTTTAATTACACTTAATTATTGTCTTGCTAGTAATTTTTCCCCATGGGCATGTTAGTTTTTGCTGCATGAAAATCTCTCAGCTGTGAGGCAAGAGATCCCTTTGAAGCTGAGTCTGCTGCACATGAGCTCATGGGTATGGGAAGCAGGGGGGGAAATTAGAATAGAGTCATTAAGGTTGGGAAAGAACTCCAAGATAATCAAGTCCAACATGTGACCAAACAATATCATGTCAATCACTAAGTGCTGTGTGCAAAACCAAAGCTGCTCTTTGAATTGAACCTAGTCTTGTAGGGGTCTATTTTATGTACTAGGAATGGGATTTGGGATTGCAGAACTGTCAGTATTTTACTTAGATTTATTTTTACAAACTGGTACAAAAGTATTGATTTCTGTATTGATTCATGGCAAGCTGAAATAAAAAGTTTTAATACTCAGACAGGTGAATGCAGCCTTTTCTTAGTTTTAACAGTGATGCATTTGTCTGCCTTTCTAGGAAACTAAAATTCAAAAAGTGAAATCGCGTCTTTAAATTTTGGCTGATTCATTGCAGAATTTATTTTTTTTTTTAGTTCACTGGGGATTGGGTTTATCTGAGTCCAAGCTTTTAAACAGAAATGATCATAAAATGTATTAACATTTAGTGATATTATTAATAAGCTAAGATCTTAAATAAAGGAGCAATTTCCATCCTGTGTCATTGTCAAGGAAGTGGGTTAGTTTGTGGGAATGGATCAGCTGGAGAGAAATACTTCCACTTGAGAAAAGGTTCAGACTAGTTCCACTAGTTCAGACTTTTTATTTGGGAGACTTTTTCCCAGTTGTGATTTAACAGAATTTGCTGATGTCTTTCAGAATACTAGGCCTGGTTCTGAGGAAATTGTTTGATGATCTAATGACCATTGTATGAATACTTCTACAGCTGCATTAGGCAGGGTTATTTTGCATATTTACATATGGATGTCAAGAATACTTTATTTAGTGTATAAATTAGAAATAGGTGAGCTGTGTAGCTTCATTATCATAGTAAACAGAGAAATTCCTTCTTTATTAACAGAAGAGGAGAGTGACCATTTTGGAGAGAAACTGCAGTTGGTTTGGCAACCTAACTGGTAATTTGTTTTGAGATGTTTCACAGTTTGCTTTTACTTTACAACCTCATGTACAGGTGAACCAAAATTACCTTTTCCTTAGGCCTAGAAGTCTCTTGGCTGGTGTTACCTGATATGACTTCATGTAACATTTCTTTTATTAGAGGTATGTGGTTGAATATAAACATTGTATATTCACTTCTTCCATTTTGATTTTCTCGTAGACATTTCAGCAGTCTTCTCTGCAGCAGAAAAGTAAAAAGAAGAACAAAGGTAAAAAATAAATTTGTTTTCATATATGGGTAGGAAGGGAATTGCCAAGATTAATTTTATGGTATTGCATTATGTGAGGAGCTCTAACTTGTTAGCTCCAATGAAATGTTCAGTTCAGTTGATCATGTTGAGAATGTATTAGTCCATTACTGATGTCTCATAGTTTCCTAATGCTCCTCTACCTTCATGTATCTGCTTTTATCTTTTTTTTTTTTGAATACTTAGACTCTAGCCTCTTTGGGGCCAGGGTTGGTTTTTCCAGCTGTGTTCAGGTAATGCCTCACTGCAGCACTTGCTCATTCCCTACGCTCTCAGGTAATTTATATCATAGTGAAATTTCCTCCTTTGATTTTGAAGTACAAAGGCCTTAGGAACTGTTCAGTTTCAAAAAGAGCTGCAAAGAGAGGTTTGTGAACACCTGTGAAGTACTTAAATAGTTGTATTTAGTAACCAAGTGGAAAGTACATGAATTTATATGTTGTGTGTTTTATTCTAATGTGAAATATCAATCTGTTGAAAATTACATATAATCATTTTTCTTATTTTTAAGTATCTTGCCTTTCTTCTGTCTTCCCTTTCTGTGTTGTTTTGGGGTTTTTTGGTCTTATCCATAGAATTTGAGCTCTGAGATGCTGAATGTGGTTTGGTTTGATTTGCTTTGGCTTTTAACTTATGGTGGTGCGCATAAGCTTTGTTTTGTGGTCAAAATAAAATGCTTGTAATAATTTTTCATGGCAATTTGAGGTTGGAATTTTCAATTCATTTTCTTAAGCAGATATATAGTGCTTTCTGTCTAGGTATCTTGTTGCTTTAGGGGACAAATCAAATGCTTTCACATCACCTCGTTGTCATTTTCAGCTCCTATTCCTGGTAAAAGCAAAAGACGGATCTCATGTAAAGATCTTGGTCGAGGGGACTGTGAAGGCTGGCTTTGGAAAAAGAAAGATGCCAAGAGCTATTTCTCCCAAAAATGGAAAAAGTACTGGTTTGTCCTGAAGGACACATCTCTGTATTGGTATATCAATGAAGAGGTAAACATCTATACTCATGGTCTCAATGAATATTTTGTGTAGTGCTTTAGTCATGATCTAGTGGGAAAACAATGCTTTCAGTGCTTGTATATGTTAATAACTTTATTCACCCAAATAATCATACCAAAATTAATTGCCTGAAAAAATTACCATGAAGGTTTTGAGATATTTGCTTTTAGCATGTTTTAGTACATGGAGAAATAACACGGTTTTCTGTGTCCTCTTGACACCGGTTTAGAATAAATTTATCCTCGAACCCTTGAAAGCAAAAAGGTAATTACTTAATCCTGTCATTCAAGCTTAGTCATGGAAGTGTAAACTTTAATGTTGTGCTACCTGGTGTTCCTTGTTTACATCTGCTAGGCAATTAAGGAAGATAGCTATGTTTTCTCAGTTCTGTACTCTTGTTTCTTCTTTATAGCTTTTGATATGATTTCAGTGCTCATATATGCTGAACTTAAAACCACAGGAGCATCCCAGCTGAATTCTGTATAGCTTTGATTATGCAACATTTTCTGCATTGGTACACATTTATTATATCAGCTTTAGCAGCAAAGCTTTCTACCAGTGTTAGGATACCTTGATTTTTAATCCTATTAGACTCATTAGTAAATATGCTAAAATAAAAACATCGTTAACATCTGCATGCACTCTGCCCTGCACTTGTTATTTAATCACAGCAAGCATTTTGTACCTTTTCAAAGTAATCCCAACTTCTCCCTGAGTAAACAGAAAGCAAGTTGGTCCATGGCCAGCGTTCTTGAAGCCTGTTTTCTCAAACTCATTCCATTTGTGCCTTGATCTCAGCTTCACATCAGTAACCCTAACTCCCTCCTCTGCATTCTCCCTCCCCTGGCTACCATAACCTTTTCATCAGGGCAGTAACCGATCTCTACAAGTGCAGTTGGTGATCAGCAGTGGGGTCCAAGGAGCAGCTGGAACCTCTGAGTTGAGCCATCCTTCCCTGTGGGGAGGGCAGTGCTCTCAGCACCTCCATCTCCCACCATAGCCCAAGTTTCTCCAAGATTTTCTGATTTCTGGTTATTTTTGAGACCTCGGCTCCCTCAGTACTGTGTCTGTCATCACCAGGAGACTCAAAGTCTATTAGGAGGGTGCCTCAGTGGCAGGTGGACAGACAAGCCAACACTCTTGCCAAAACTCTGTTTCTCTAGGCAACCATTCAAAAAACAAGAAATAGCTAGATTATTCTAAACAGTGTCTTTTGGATTTTAAAAGATCTGCTCATGCAGCCCTATACCTTCCACATAGTGGCTCCAGTTTTATATGATGATTTGTGCCTTTTGCTTATTTTTAAGAAGGCATGTGGACTGCATATGTGGTGTAAATAACCATTTAAACTCTTAGGAAAAGAGGTAAATTAATCGAATTCCTTCACATACCTTTGTGTGTTTTCCAGTTGAATTTCTATGATCCTGTATTAATTTTGCATGCAAAGTTATGAGCAGTTAAATAAGGGAGTCTGTGTTACTGGTGTAATAGTAGCTTAATATAAATACTGCTTTCAAACTGTGAAAAGTCGAGGGAGATTGTGTAGCTGATAAAAAAAAACTGTGTAAATCTTGAGAGGAGAGGGGAGGAAGGTCAGATATGTTCAGAGTGTTGCAGAGAGATGAAAGTAGCTGAGGAGGTATCATGCCTCTTAGCTGTGATACATAAAAATGATAAACAACACCAACTGAAATTGCTTTTTTTCTCTATTTCTTCCACTAGGCTGCATCTCTCCTTACTAATTAGTCCATTTTCCCCAAAAATTAACTAATTATAATAACTAATTGACCAAATACATTTTGTCATTTTGTATCTTTTCAAATGTTGGTTCAGCTGTGAAATTGTTTCAGAAAACTGGGTATTTAAAATTGTATTTTTCACCAAGGGATCTGTCTTGCTACTTCTGCAAAAGGCTCAGGGACTTCTGTGTGAGGCTTCCCAGAGCAGAGTAGACATTAGTATTCCTTTTGTAAGAAGCAGGCAAGTGAAAATATTTTTAAGTTTTCAGCATGGTGGGGCTTTTTTCCTGACACTTTAGCTACAGTAATATCTGGAACTATCTTTGCAGGATGAAAAAGCAGAAGGATTCATCAGTCTACCTGAATTTAAAATTGACAGAGCCAGTGAATGCCGCAAGAAATAGTAAGCATGCTTAAAAAATAATGCAATGGTACAGTAAATGAAGTTCAAAGGACAAGGTTTTCCCTAAAACAGGGAGATAATGGACTTTGTTACAATTGTCATGAAGTTGTGTCACAGAATAAGCTCCTATGAAAAAAGCAAATTAATATTTTATGTTGTGTGTGCCATCTTGCCCAAAGAAGGTTATTTTTTCACTTCACCATGAGCCACAGTGCTTAACTTGACCAAAATGAATTATGAGCAAGAAGGCTGCTTGGCTGCTTCTGTCCCTTTCTATTTGGGTTGCTATTTTTTTTATTTGTTTGTTGGGGGTTGGAGAGTGTTTTTGTGCTTTATAGTCAATAAAGAGCTTTAAGCATTATACAGAGATCATCCAAATAAGAAAGTCCCCAAGTTCATGGCCAGGCATCAATATTTTATGTAACTCCAAATTAGTAAGCATCATCTCAAAGTTTGTGAAGACAGTCCTGAGGCAGACTTAAAAAAAGACAGTGACGGTGATTTGTTGTATTTTTGTTATATCACCTAAAGGTCTCAAAGAATATTTCTGCTCACCTGTTTGTGCTGCTATCCAGATTTGTGCTATTGCACAAATCCATTAATTATTTAGATAAATTCAAGCTTATGTAGCAATGTGACAGGTGCATGCTCCCACAGAGGTATTTTTTAAGTCATTATTGTTCAATTTTTTTGCCTCACCTTCTAATGATTTGTACAGTTTTTTAAACAGGACTGGAATTGCTGCAATTTGTGCAAAACATTTTCAAATGTAAAATGGTGCAATTTGTAGTGCCTACAGTTCTAGAAACAGCACCAACCTTGTATCAGTTGATCTATAGAACTCTTTAGGATGAACTCTACACTTCAAGGTGGTCTCAAAAGGCAGAAGATTAAACTTGCACTTAAAATAAAAAGGATACGTTAGCTTGAGCCTGTTGTCCACTGTCCTTGGGCCACACAGCTAAAGTGCTTCCTTGTTTCTTTTTTGTTGGGGCAGCAGCATAAAGTCAACTCATTTTTCAGAACTGCACCCTGCTTACATTGTTTGGGTTTGGTTTTACTTGATTTAGTGTCTACTGAATAGAAGCACATAAAATGTGGTTATTAAGATTCTTTGATTGAGTGGTAGATAAAGGGGAAAAACCCTCTAAGAATCCAGATGACAGATGCTGTAACAGTTTTAAGAAGTCCAGTTTTAGGTCTCAGTAACTTGATGATTTATTTCTAAACTGAGCAGATGTCTCTACATCTGCTTTGACTTGCATAACACTGTTATGCTGTCATGTGTTAGAGGAATCTGTTTCGTCTCAATGTTATGTTGTCTTCTCTAGCAGTAACTTTGCTGTTATCAATTTCATTTGTCTGATTTCTAAAGCATAGAGGTGTGTACATCTGAGTGCACACAGAGGCATATTGAAAATTGCAAGTACAATAAGCATGCCATTTTTGAGACACAATTGATTAGAGTGAGAATTATATTACATTATATGTGTGTGCATGTGTGTATATATATAAAATTCATTATGTCTCTGAAAAATGGTGATGATGCTTGTCATGTATCATGTTTGCAGTTTTCTTTATTTTCTTTGGGACTGCTACAGTTTTTGTTCTTAAGAGACACCTTCAGATTATTCTCAAAATTATTCTTCTCTATGGTAAATTATTCATTATTTTAAATGCATTTGCTGGGTCTTCAGGTACTTCACCATAAATCTTTATCCAACATACTTAAAAGATTCTTTCTAGTAATTTATTTCATATTATGTATGAAATGCAGTAATTCCCTCAGCCCAGTCATGTTGATTACTTTGCTATAGAGGAAAAATGAGATGTAATTGCCCATTGCTTAGGACCTCATGAACACACTGTTGGTTTATGACAGCTTTTCAGAAGTCAATCAGCACATCATTTTTTCCTGCTTGAAATGCAGTCATTAGAACTAAAGGTAATGTCAAAGTCATTGGGACATGAGAAATCACAAGGATTGAGAATTTTACTGTTGGATTGAATTAATTGTTTAGTCAGTTTTCTATTCAGAAAAAATTGACAGCTGTGTGTATACCACCAAAATTACATGATATATTAAATTTTACCTAAACTGATGAACTTTAACCACATACAGTACACTGCAGGTGATGGTTCAACAATTATTTATGCATATATGAATCAAGGAGTATTTAGAAGGGTAGCTGAAGAGCACTTTACTTGGTGAAACCTGGCACAATCCTAAAAGTTGTATGTTCATATACTGTTTGAGGACATGGAGCAACTCAGAAATATGAATTCATCTCATTCCTTGGTGATCATGTGATCTACATTTCAGAAAAAAAAAAAAAGATTTGTGCCATTACATTTCTTAATTATGTTTTTCCTCTACAGTGCATTCAAAGCCTGCCATCCTAAGATCAAAAGTTTTTATTTTGCTGCTGAACATCTAGATGATATGAACAGGTAAGGAAATCTAGCAAAGTTCAAGGACCCATTCCTTAAGTGTGACAATTCTTGAAGGTACTAAATAAATAAATAGTCTAAAATGATAAGTTTAATTGCTGAGTGAATAGGTGCAGAGTAACATTGCTTCTGACTGGCTTCATTTGTAAATTATTCAGTTCATGCAAAAATTACCTCTTTTTCGATACAAAGGTTTGAAATCTTTTTAAACATGAATCCATGTTTCTACAAAGAAATAAATACAGCGTGTGAAACAACATCCAAACACAATTTCAGAATTCCAGGTTTCTGGAACTGGCTATATGGCACCTGCAAAGGTGAGGTATCTCCAACTCTGCTTCCTTACATGCTCTGAAATACATATAATGCTTCCTCTGGGAGTCCTCCTGTTTCTTGCCCTGGAGGGAATAAGATGTTGGAGAAAGATTTAAAGCAGTCGCTATTTTTTTAATGCCAGTCGTGAAAAAGAAGTGGAAGTTACAAGTAGTGAATGCAGATTCTCTCTACTTGCATGAATTTTGAAGTGAAATTTTGGTTGTATTGGATTTAATAAGGAAAATTTCAGCACTTCAAAAAAGAACAAAGACCTAAGTCTTACTTCTTTGAGTATTGAATTTTACTGTATCTATTCTTGGCCACTTGTGCAAATTTTAGAAAAATGATTGAGACTTCAGCACAAAATAAACACAATTCCTCTTAATTCATTTGAATGGTAAATTAAAACATGAATCCCATGTTTATTCAAATATTAGGGGGTTTATTTCATTTGTTTTCACAATATAAACTGAAATTAATTCAGTTCAAAATAATACACCATTTTCATCAAATGACAGACGACACAAACAAAAATCTATTATTGCAACCTGAGAATTGTTCTATCTTGCATAATGTCTGTTGATATCCTCGTGACCAAAGTTGTTTTTAAAGCAGAGAAAAAAGGAGCTAAAACTGAATCAATAAAACTTAGTACAGTAATTTC
>VRYO01002772.1:78406402-78471983 GCA_009812075.1 Sialia sialis
TGTGTGTATTAGATTCAACTACCTGGCAGAGCACCTTCGGGCTACTGCCAGTTCATGATTGATAATATTTGGCTGGAAAAGCATGCAAACACTGTACTGTGCTTGCCTTCATTTAGAAATAGCTGCCTGTTAACATTTTTTCAGAAGTGTGCATGGCTGAGGCTCACTTCAAAAGTCTCTTCTCAGTTAGAAAACTTTAAACCTTTTTATTTGTTTGCGAAATTTTAGGCTTGCCTTTCCTTGATAATTCTGTCAAGCCAGTCACTCAAAATGCAGTTTGCTGCACAGCAAAGAGAATAATGGCATGCTCTATATACAACATATCCTGAACAATAGCAGTAGCTAAATCATTTCTGTCAGCAGGTCCTCACTCAGTATAATGCAGTATATTCTTGTTAAGGATAGAAATTTCTGTATTTGTTCAGTAATGAGAAAGCGGCAGCAAATACGCAGCAATATTTTAAAAATATATTGTGCACTGTAAAACCCAGAAATTAAAACATTTTTATCTTCCCACCAAAGATAGTCTTTTTATCATATTTTGAAATTAGTGTTTATTTAAATTCCTTTAGAATTAGCTTGATAGAATTTTGATCTGAGTTATACACTTGTAAATTCAAATTCTGTCAAGGTCTGAGGAATTACTTGAAACTCTTGTATTTGAGTTGCCATCAGAGTCTCACTCAAGAATTTTATTTTTTCTCTTTCTGTAATATTTAAAAAAAATTAGTTCATTTTTGCAAATATCAATCAACTCAATAGATTGGAAAGAAGGGACTGAAAAAAATCTTTCAAATGCAGGGATAATAAAATACTTCCCATCTTAAGTATTTTGGTGCCTAGATGAAGTAAAACACAATGAAATTATGAAGTTAAACACAATGAAATTATGAAGTTAAATTAATACTCTTTTGATAATTTTCTATTCTTTCTTCATTAGATTTCTGACATAGATTCTAGTTATGTATCAGGCAGTCATTTCAGTTTTGTTCATACTTGAAGCAGTAGAAAACTGCTAATACATAGAATGACTGAAAGTTCAAAATGGTTCAACTCCTTCATCTCTTGTATAAAATGATTCCGTACTTTCTACTAAAAAAATTTTGCCAGCTATGGAGTTTTTGTTTGTGTATATCTTGCATAAAATGGGTATTTTAATCTCAGGTAACTCTGTTACTGTTTAAATTTTCTTACTACTTTTATGACTGTGCCACACCATTGTGCTGGTATGGAGTCTGGAGAGCTATAATCACTGAACTTTTATTGCTGTGGTGTCTGTTTTAGTCCATACAGTCATGCCAGAGAAATGTTCTTTTTACCTATTAGCATGCTTTTTCCTTGTGAGAAGGACAGACTATCCTTTATAGGTGCAAAGCACTATTTTCTAGTGTTAAGTGTATGGTGTGGTCATGGAAATGTGTTGCTTGGAAATTCATATTCTCTTCACTCTGGTTAAACTGCATTCAGGTACTCACAGACAGTCTAAGGTATCTGTATTCCCATACAGCAAGTTCATCCTATAGCCTTGAGATTTATGATAAATGAAAATTTGACTCCTTGCTTTGACCAAAAGTATAGCATCTTCTTGAATGTGAGATAAGATCGAGAAATGTTTCCTATTAATTTGTGAGAGTACTGTGAATCCTTCCTTACAGAAACTGCAGGTCTGCAGAAAGTCAAGGAGTTTTAATCCTGTTCTGTGTCATAAAACTGTTTTAATTAAATACTGACAAGAAATGAATGTGCTGTTCTTAAAAAGGAAAAAAAAAAAAAATAGGAAGCCTAAATGACTACTGCAGTGACACTGTCATACCTAGAAAACAGATCTTCTAATTCTCACAAGAAAATTGAAGCTACATTTGTTATAAAGAAGCCATATTTTCTTGGCCTCTTGCCCTCCAAAGGTTACAGTGCCTGTCAGGACACACACACTGAAGGGAAGAAAGATAGAAATCTTCCCACGTCCTAGGGCTTTGTATCTATTAATATGCATATTAGGAAACATTTGTATAGCTGTATGACTGTAACTTTTGTCTCCAGTGCATTATAATCCAGGTTTGTATTGATCCTCTTCCACTCTGCAGGAAATCTTTACATTTCCCTTTTGATACAAATCCAATGTGTAGGATTTCTCATACAATTCTAACTTCAATGAACTGGAACTCTGACCATGCTTTATTAAAATAATATTAATTCTCCAACCATATCTGAAGAAGCTTTAGCAGCCACATATCAGAAAATATGCAGAAGTCAATACCATTCCTTTAGTTTCCAGACTGGCAAACTGCTCAAAAGCTGTGGTTGTTCACAGTTTACAAGCACATCAGGACCTTCTGGTTCCTGCAGTCATAGTCCAAACCTCAACACAGATCAACCTGCAGAAATTCATTAAAGGTGAAATCAGTCTGCTCTCTCTCTCAAGAGTGGGAGAATGGTACACATTTCCTGGGCATTGTACTTTTCTGGAAACAGTCATCCATCTGCATCTGTAAGCAGCATCCCTTGACTGTCAGTTTTAAGTGTTCATTAATTTAATTGATTACCTCACTAATAAACCCACTTACCAGGAAATGCTATCTCATGTTTAGGACAGACTGAAGGACAGGAGAACCTTTATAGCTGTATTGTCTAATGCTTTGTGGTCATCAGCCCTACCTAATGGGGTTCATAGGTGGCTCTTCCCTGCTGGCACTGCAGGTGAGGATGGTAAACCAGGAGTTGAACTGGGAACATGAAATCCTGAATAGGTGAGAGGCAAGAAAAACACCATCCCCCCCTCCACTGTCTGTTGGTCTCTCTGCATCAGGGAGTGCTTTGGGTGAGGTCCCTGCCTCTATGCCTCTGATTTGAGCTGGATAAGCTGGCAGCTGAGCTTTTTCCCCAAAGGAGGTCTTTGCATATAAAGAAAGTGAGCCTAAAAGATAGCTTTGAAGTGGGTCATCTTTCATCTTTGAAGATGTAAAATCATTGTCTGAGATTAAGTTTGCTGGATTTCTGTTCCTTTGTACTGCTTGTTTTTACAACTGCATGGCACTTCCTAACAATTAAACTCAAATTTTAAGTGTCTTCTTCAGCTTCCCTATTCTTCTGGCAGAGATTTTGATTGTGTGGTAACATGAAGTGTTCTGCAGTCATTTTAGGACTAAATCTCTAGCTTTCTTCCCGATGTGCAATGATTTAAAAATATGGTTTACTGGTCACTGTTCATGGAAGGACAGTGGCAGTGGAAAGCATCCCTGCCCATGCCAGGGAGATTTGTAACTAGAAGATTAACATCCTTCCAGCCTAATGCTTTCTGTAGTTACAATGACAGGAGTTAATTTCTAGGAAAGCAGCTGTATATTACGATGTGGTGCTTGCCCTGCACTGCAGTGTCTTCTAGACAGGCATGCAGGAGTCCTTAGAAAGGTGTGTCCTCTGCTGAGACAAACACGCTGTTTCTGTGCATGCAGTATGCAAACAAAACCCATCAGGCACAGGTTTCTGACTTGGGGGTTTCCCATTCCTGAGGAAAACGCAAACCTGACTGGAGTTGTCTTTCTGTATACCCTAGCAGTTAAATTGCAAGCCAGTAGGTTGGCAAACCAGGCCTGTCAAATCCTGACTATGGGATGATTGGAGCAAGTAATTCCAGGTTTACCATGGAATGGACAACACGGGAGATTGCCGTGATGAAGAACCTGATTCAGTGTAAGCATTTGGCTAAGGAATACACTGAGAGCCCCGTGGGGGAAGAGCACAGCTTGAAAGTGCCCTGCTACAGACAATTCAGTGTATGCTTGGCAATGACAGCCCTACTAGAAGAGAGCAGTTCATTTGTTTTTTGGTTTGGGTTTTTGGTTTGGGTTTTTTTGTGTTTGGGTGCTGGGGGTTTTTGTGTGGTTTTGTTTGGGTTGGTTTTTTATTCAATTTGTGCAGTTTATGGGAGCACTTTTTCAAGGCTAAATTGAGATTAAAGCCCTAGATGTCAATTGCATTGAAGCAGCTATCTTTCTCCCTGCACTTCTCTGGCACAAACACAAAAGGGAATTCTGATATGCCTCCTTCTCTTTGTACATGGCACTGTAGGTAAGCTCTAAAACATAATAGCATAATTAAACCACAACTCTATTTGGGAGTGAACCTGTTCTTTTTACTGCTGTTTTCTGCTCTGTTCCTCTGCTAAGTTGCCAATTCAGGCCTTAAAATATTGCTTAAATCTCTGAAAAGTGGTATTTATTCTTAAGAAATCAGAACAGCAGGAGTATTTGGGTGATGGCATATCTTTGAGCAGCAGACCTAACAGTTCTTTGATTATCTCTAAATCCTTTCGTTTACAGATGTTTGGATGTTTGACATCATATATGGTTTTCCATTTAAAATATAAACCTTGCTGTGAAGACAGTTTGTTCAACAGCAAAATCATAGATCTTTGGAGACTCCCTGAATAAGAGTATCAAAGAGAACAGCTGTCTGATATGAAAAATAACATTGTCCTTAATCTCCTTCAGATGCTTCTAGCTTTGTTTTTTGCTAGAAACGCATGCAAAAATTAAGAGGCTGGATTGGTATCACTGCTTTTTTTTTTTTTAATATTATTTCAGATGGCTCAACAGAATTAACATGCTTGCTGCTGGCTATGCAGAAAGGGAGAGGATCAAACAAGAGCAAGGTAATGTGTTGTTATTTTGGCTTCTTCTGTCAGCTCTTATCACAAGTTCATCTCTTCTCTTTTCCCTGCTGTGTATCAGGCCTCATTCTCATCATCTGAAAGCAAATCTCATATGGATATCACTGTTATTGCTTTAGAGAATTCCTTCTCTGTCAAGGTTCTGTTTAACTCCTTCAGACTCTGATCTGCAGACACTGGATTATTTCTGAAAAAGCTGCAAAAGATAGCTAAAAAAGCAGATACACCAGTAAGCTCCAATATGTAGTATGAAGGAATCTCTGTCCCTTATCAGAAGATACTTAAGAATCTGGAGGCTAAAAAAAAAAAATTTAAACATTGCATTTGGTGTTTGAATTCACACAGGGCAGAAGTGCATGAAATTGGTCTTGGGAACAAAATAATTTTTCTAAAGCCTGTTGAGATAATTGGATTTACTCTAAGGACTAATTTTAAGGCCACTTAAATTTTGTGATTTCCACTGGTTTTACTATATTGTGGTGCATGCTAAAAGCCCAGTTGGTATTTCACTTGGAGTTGCAGGATTACAGCATTTATGTTTATTTTTTATGCCTAAGATTTCATGAGTTTAAAAAGCAGCAGATATAAAATGATGCATTGCTTTGCTTTAGACTGTTGCAGTAGAAATTGTGTTTGCAGGCAGAAAAAGAGTCAGTCCAATTGTGTTTTGGTGGTTGCTTCTTAGAATTGCCAGTGACATGGATGCACAGAAGAGTTCCTATCCAAGTATCTGCTTTGGCAAGGAATAGCTTTTGAATTCATGCTCTTTTTAACATATGTACCCAACAGCAGGCACCAGAAAATTGTCATGCTCGTGATGATCCTGAGCTTATCCAGATGCCTGTCTGCCTCCTTCCCACTCAGTCAAAACCTCACTTTTTAATTCTGTGGCTCTGAAACCATCTGAAAGACTTTGGGTTTTGGCTCAAAAAGCTCTTGTCATTTTTGACACCAGACCCTCTGCATGCACACAGCCCAGGGTAGCAGCACCATGCTCACTGTTCTTCAGTCATGTGCCTCATCAGACCTGGAAATCAGTTTGGGAATTCTTATTTCCTAAGCAGCACTACAGTAACCTGTTTGAAAGAACCTGTATGCTATCTGTTGTCACAACAAACTCTGAATCTCAGAGTCTTTGAGAAATCCTCCATTTTAGTATTCAAAGCCAAATTACAATTTTTATTGACAGTAGATTGGCTCTAGAATTACAATGCCATGTGGGACAGTATGTGAAAAGGTGTATGTTATGCTCATGCTGTCCAAGTGAACAATTGCACACGATACACCTTTCAAAATCCAGATGGACATGGAGAAATATTTTTCTACTAAGAAATCACTGAGTAATAAAATAGCAGATAATCCAGCTAGACATGAGATGATGTGCATTCAGGCCTCGTGTAGCTTATTATTAAAATGTCTTCCTATTGAAAATAGTGAAACCCCACTACGCAAATTGAATCCCAGGCACTGAGAGTTCTCTACTATAACACCATTCAGTCATGTTGATTTGTTATAGGCAGGTAGGTAGAACCAGACCCTCTTGGTGTTGCTTAGTGTGGGAGGCAGGATCACATTCCCCCCTTGCTTCTGTAGAGTTTTAATGCCTCTGGTAATTTTCCTTGGCTCCCAGCACAAGGGCTGTTACACAGCTCAGTAGTGTCCCTAATTAGCAGATGCATCAAGTTAGCAAAGTAAAACCTCTCTATCACTTCAAGCATTTTTGCAGTTACAGAAACTGTGAAGATGGAATTTTCTGTACTCAGTGACTACCAACTGTCATCTGCATATTTGATTTGATAAAAGGTCTTTTATTTCTGTGCAGTTCAGCCCTTTGCAGCAAAGCTTTATAATACCTCTGAAACAATTCAACAGGACTTGTCAAATTTGTCTCAATTAAGACTTGAATGGTTCTGAATCTAAAGTGCATAAATGTATTTCAAGAGCTTCAGAGATGCACGAATCACCAAATTGTGGGTGTTCTGCTGAATAAAATGTTACATTCTGTACAGAACAGTTTTATAAAAATACCTTCAACTTTTCATTTGAAATACAATGCATATTAGCAATACATCAAAGGACTTCCTTGGATGGAGAAGTTATATACTTTCCAGTCATAAATCAGAGGGAAAAAAATCCCTAGTTTATGTAAATAGAGTATATTTATTCAGGAAATGGCAGGACAGTGTTGGTTTATATATATATAATATAAAGTCTATTAGTCATTGATAAAACTTTCAAGATATGCCTGATGCATAGAGCTTGTCTATCACTGAATTGGACAAGTGTACAAAGAGAAATACAGCAACTGTTTCATAGCATCATACATGTTTTATATGGACTCTAATGAGTCAGTTGCCAAAAGCAGAGAAATTATAAAAATTAGTGAGAGGCCATTTTCATACATTTTATCTGAAAATTGACCCCTGTTACTGCAGAAATTTTCAAGACAAGCCGTAGGCTGCCAACAGAATTCACTGTCTGAGACAAGGTGTGCAAAAGCATCATCGTACAGTGTTTGCTTGTGTGTGGATTTGACAGCAAGAACACCTTCATATTTTTAGCTAAAATTGAAACCCACACTGACGCTGCTGAATTTTGCTTTCAGAATAAAATAAGCTGAGCTCCATGTCTGCAAAAATGTCACTGAACAATGCAGTTCTGACAGGTCTCTCACCACACACTGCACCATTAGGCTTTGCTGCAATAGGAATAATCATGCCTACATGCCAATATTTTCAAGTGTTTTAACTTGCTGGAAACAAGTTTTCTCGAAACTAGGATTTATTTAGAAAAAGATTTTTCACTGATTTAGTCTTTCATTCACCAGAAATTAATTATTTGCAGATGTCTAGAGACAAAACTGTTAGGATTTTTTTTAGTATATTTTGTAGTCATAAAATCTTTATTTATGCAACTTATTTATTATACTGTTTAAAGATAATGTCTCAGCTGTAAGCTTGCAGGAGGCAAATTAAAAGGCTCAGAGGTAAAATAGAATTGCTATTGTGTGGAAAAATTAAATAGATAAATAAGGCTGCCTACACAAATACTAAAATCTAAAAAAATACCAAACTATAGAGATTCCTGTTTCAAGATGGTATCATTTAAAGGTGAGTTTATGTTTTAAGTATTGAGTAAGATTAAATAAGTAGATCATTGATCGTACAATACAGTAATCATCACAAAAAACATCATTAAAGATAAAATTGCATGTTGTGCCAGCTTGAATTTTTATTTTAGATTATTTGAGAAGCAGCAATCAATCTTTTTTTCCTTATCTATTAAAGAGAGAGTTGTAAATGATGGACTTTTTTTGAGTACTTGAGGTGAAGTGAAAATTGCCTGTGATTGATCTGTGAGTAATCCGAGCTATAGTGTCCTGTTGTGCAATGATTTACCCAAATACTGGAAGGTATTATATATACAGTCTGAAACAAAGTGACAGCAGAAATGTTTATATAAGTCTTACAACCTGCAAAAATGTTAAGAGTTGTCTGTCTTGAACTGAGTCAGCAGTTATGGGGATTTTTTGTAGGAAATATTAAGCTTCAGTGTCCTTTTAGTTAGAAGCTGTTTTGCTTCTTAAAATATTTGTAACAGAATAAATATAAATTCCCATGCGGTATATTCTTCTATGTGTTTTCCCCTTTGGAATAAGATTGGCCAAGACTTGATTTCCTGTAAAAATGAAACGCTGTAGCTGATTAACTTAGCCCACAAAATCTACGTCTTTATACTTTCTCATCCTTCTTTTTGAACTCTGTTCTTAAATGTCATTGTCATATTTTTTCTTACCGTATCATCTTTATGTTCTTGCATGGATAACAGGGCAGCAGCTGTTTTATGAAATAGATAAGTGTTATAAAGTTTTTCTGTCTTGCCTTAATACAGCTGTTTGTTATTAGAAATTGAATTTTAAAACATCTGACTGGTAGAATATAATGGAGAAAACGGGTAGAAGAGTAGCACTGATTATGCATGTGTGCAATAACCCCTACGTGTTTGATTTGCCGGTTGTTTAAATACATTTATTGATCTTATTTGCAGTCAACAAGACTTGAGCAAAGCTATATTTTTAATCATTTCTCTTCAAAAAATATTTCAGTATTTTTCAGCCAATACACTCATGTTCAATCACAATTATTTTGGTGGCTGTATGAATATTTGAAAGTCTGATACTTGTGTTTATTCTATATGCCTGTTGCATTTATGAGGTGTGCACAAGAGTTAAATCTGTGGCTCATTTTCAGGTTGTTGTCCAACAGCTCTGTTATGGGACATTAGGTTTAGATTAGATTAAGATAAATCCAAGTTGCAGCAGCTAACACTGACAGCATCAGCATTCTGGTATTTCACTGCCAATAATACCAAAGGAGGAATTTGCAGTTGCTTTTGTGAAAGCAAGTCTCTGATACAAAAATGCATGGAAATGTGCTGGGAGTTTTTGACCTGATCCTTATGTAACTCGTAGATTACTGGAGCGAGAGTGACAAGGAGGAAGCTGACACTCCATCAACACCGAAGCAGGACAGCCCCCCGCCCCCGTACGACACGTACCCACGGCCACCTTCGGTGAGTCACTTGCAGCTGTGCCCAGATGTGTGCCCAAAGTGCCACCTCTGCCTCTCTCCTGCCCAGGAGCACAGACATGCACCCAGGATGGTGCTTCACTGTGTTTTTTTGAGTCAATGCTTGATTTAAGGCATTTGTCAAGCAGACTTCAGTGGCCATCATTGCTGTTTCCACTGGTTCGTAGAGAATGAGGATTTATAATCCCACTTGCTGCACGAAATAGATTAAGTTACAGAATTCTTTCTTGATGTTTTTCATTCATGATAGACAGCTACTCATCCATGCAATCCCTCACCACCCTCTTAACTTTCTGAGAAAATGTTATTACCTCAGGAACAACTAAGGCTCCAGCAGTTGTGCTGTGAAGCTTTACAGTAACAAATTACACTTGAATTTCCAGAGAAATGCCAACATAAAAATTTTCTGTCCTGTATTGCAAACAGAGATACCAGGTGTTCTGTAATTGCAAAAAAATAGGTTTCTCTTATAGAGAAATACAAATTAGAAAAAAAGGAGGATTTAATTTTGGTTTGTTTTTCTTGAAGCAGTTGTTAATATAAAAGCATATTATAGATCTCTAACCTACTTTCCACTGGAAATTTGAACTTTCATCTCTTCATCAGTGTTAACTAATGCATCTTACTTGGTATGGGTTTTGGAATGAACATTTGGGAAATTCAGGGGAAAGAGAGAATTCATGACATTTAATTTGGAGGTAGTACTTTATCTTACAAAATTATAAATCTTTGAATGACAGTAGTGAAGCGCTGCAAACATGATTCCAAAGAAAAGCAACATAGCATAACAACAGGCATTTGGATAACATTTTTAAGATTTTGAATGAATCAGGTACATCTCTTCTATAAGTCTTTCACAGTGCCATATTTTGCAAAGTTTTCTACAAATTTTATTTGCGTATTTTTTTCATTAAGTGACATAGTAAAGATACTTATTGATATAAATGAGAAACATAAAGTCTCGATATTCAGCCAAATTTACATTGCTTTATTTTATGTAGACAGAGCAAAGCAGCGCTGGGGAGGCATGAAGAGTCACTGCCCACTCCACACTGTTGAATCTTGGTTTGCAGCCCCTTCTTCTAGCACGATCCCTTATTGTAATCAATCATTTTTGGTTTTTTGCTGTCATAATTTTGCCAGGCAAGGAGTGGTGGCCAAAAAAACCATCCGTGTAAAGTGTCTGGGAGTCAGTCTCATAGATAATCATCTGGTCTTGGTAGATAAAATCAGCAGAAATCAGGAAGTACTGGTCTTTGTAGATAGGCAATCATTGATAAAACAAAGGCAGGAAGTCTGATTTTGCAAAATCTATCAGACTATTAGAAAGTCTGATTTTACAAACAGGTAGTAGATGCAAATTATTTAGAAAACATGTCATTCATAACAGGGGGATTTAAAACAGAATGATTTAATCACATTTTCCTCTATCAAGGGTCCATGCTTCACTTCAGACCTTTGTATTTCTGTATTTTGGTTTATATAACCCCCAATACTTTTATGATTAACTCGAATCTTTTATCAATCATCACATTATTATGAATAACTATCAGTATTTGACTGATGGGTGTGACATATACAGACATGGGCATGCATTAAAATTAGGATTGGGACAGGTTACAGTAATTTCACAATTATAAGCTGCACCTGATTATAAGCCGCATACCCGGGTAGCCAGGTAGACCACGGGATTTGTCCATATATAAGCCGCACCTGAATATAAACCACTTTTTTTTTTTTGTAAGCGAGGATCCATGTGCGACAAAGTAATGAATTAGTAACAGAATTGAGACAGGGCAGGGTTTGGTGTGAGGTGCTCAAGTTGCAAACAGTTTCCATAGACCAGCGAAGCCTTTAAAGGCAGCCCCAGGCACCCTCCCCGGCCAGCTCTCACTTCTGGATTGGCATTTTGCTGGGATTTGTCCATAAATAAGCCACACCTGAATATAAGCTGCACTACTGGGGTAGGCTGGATTCTTCAGTGAAAAAGGTGCAGCTTTTAATTGTGAAATTACTGTAATTAGGTAAGTTTGCAGCTCATTAATGGACCGGGTGCCATCGCTGATGCTGCAGAGGGACAGGATATCATTAGCAGTGTTTCTCGGTGTGCATTTATGTGAAGGCTACTTGTTGTTGGCATTGCAGATGAGCTGCACAAGCCCCTACGTGGAGCCCAAGCACAGCCGCCTGTCGTCCACGGAGACGTCGCAGTCGCAGTCGTCGCACGAGGAGTTCCGCGCGGAGGTGGCGAGCAGCGCCACCGAGTCCCCGGTGCGCAAGACGGCGAGCCAGCGGCGCTCCTGGCAGGACCTCATCGAGACTCCGCTCACCAGCTCGGGACTGCACTACCTGCAGACGCTGCCGCTGGAGGACTCCGTGTTCTCCGAGGTGGCCGTGGTGTCCCCTGAGCACCGGCGGCAGTCGACCTTGCCCACCCAGAAGTGCCACCTGCAAGACCACTACGGCCCCTTCCCCCTGGTGGAGGGGGAGCGGATGCAAGTGCTGAACGGGAATGGGGGCAAGCCCCGGAGTTTCACTCTGCCCCGGGACAGCGGCTTCAACCACTGCTGTCAGAGCCTCTCGGTCGGTGCTGCCGAACACCACGAAGAAGCACAGCAGAAGGAGGTGGAGGAGGAGGAGGAAGAGGAAGGCAAAGCAGCAGAAGAAAACCAGGAAGATAAAAGTAAGTATGGGATATTTCTGTGACTTTTCGAGTGTCCTGTTTGTGTAATGTAGAGGTTGTTTTTCCTTTTTCCTATCAAAAATCCCAATGGTCTTTCAGCATCCCCCTTGTTTTACCAGGTCCCCCTTGTTGCACACCTCTTTGGTCTGCCTTATGTATGAGACCTAATAACCAGAGTGCTGCATGACCTCTCACAATCACCAGACATTTCCCTGTAGGCTAGTTATCAGTCGCCTTCTACTAGTAATTCTTAGTTTAAATGGGTTTTGCTTCCATGCTTTTTTCACGTTTACACTTGCACAGTATCCTCCTCCACTGACACACATGTGTTTCAGGAGCATACTTAGTAAGATTTCCAGCCAACCCCATCTGAGCCTCTTGGTAAATCCTGGAGTGCAGAGTCAGGCTGTGATAGTGTAGTATCCAGGCAGGCAGGTCACAAAATATCCCAACATCTGTAAGAAGTTGTAAAAGAGAAGGTATTTCCCCCTGTTCCTCTCATTGTGATTTATAAAGAAAAAAAATTTAAAAGCATTTCAAACAAAACTATAGAGAACAACTGTGACCAGCGAGGCTTAAAAAAACCCATAATGCTGAGTAACTATCAGTTACATGGCACATAAACTCCACAGAGATTAGTGCTACTTATCAAACATAATCCAAATAACCAGGGATTAGAGAAGGTCCTTGCCCCTCCTGAACATGTAAACACATTTTTGTGTCTGTTTCATGCTTTGTCCTTCGCTGTCATTTGTGGAGCTTCTCCGCGTGTGCTGCTAGCAAAATTGAGTCCATGCCCAGGTTGTAGGGTCAGTCAGTGAAGCCTGCACTCATGATTTGTGGTGTTTCACTGCAATTAAGTTACCTGCAGTGGCAAAGAAGGCAGGATAGCCCTTGAAGCTCTGGAAGGGTCTCTGCTATCTGCTCCTTCAAATTCAGCTTTTTCACTGCTGTAAAGAAATACAAAAATGTTTAAGAGAGAGGAAAGGGTAATGAAAGCTTGGTATGATTAACTACCTACCTAAGTTGATACATTAAAGTTAGCACCTTTGTTGAGCATTAAAATTCATGTGTGTGTTTTTTAGTATACTTGGAAGAGATTAAAAGTCTTCCATTGCCCTTATGTTTTAGGCATCTCCAATTCTTTACTTTCTTCTGCTGCTTTGAGAAAACAGTGGTTTCTTTTGCAGAAATTAAATTTGATGGCATTCAAAGCTTAAAAAGGCACTATTTTAGTTGTGTTAATGCATGACACTTTGTAAAAAACTGATGCATTTATTAGGGTAGTATTAAATTCTTACTGAAAATATATTTTTTTAAAGTCCTTACTGTAAATAGAAAGGGTCAAGGAGACTTTCCCCTGGCTTTGCTGTGCTGTTTGGGCACTACTTACAGATACCTAAGGTTTTGGGTGTTGTAAATCTCAGTTTCAATGCTTCTGTGTACCTGGTTGTAGCATTTTATGGCATGCTAATTACTAGTGAAAAGCTAGTGTTTGATTTAATGGACTTGAGTTTTTCTCCATCCTTCTATACTAAGTTCCAGAAAAAGAGAACACAGATGTTATTTTTCAAGTGGTCTCCCTTGAAAAATGTCTCCCACATATTTTTCATTTGAGTGGGGAGGTTTCCTTGGTTGAGGGGTTAATAGGAGATTAGTTTTGAGACATTGATGACCAACTAGACAAGTCAAGTGCTCATGATGAGTTGTTGGCCTTGGCATTATAAAACCAGAAGTGAAATACTGTCTTGTCTGTTGAAAAGTTTAAGTGTTGAATTGCTTGTTGGTATGACTGCAGTGTTCTGTTTGCAATGCTGACTTTTTCCATGCCCTTACCAGTAAAAGGCAGGAGGATTTCCTGCAAGTGATGTTCTTAAAATCCAATTTCTGAGTTGAGAGATTTGCTTACATCTGCTAAGTCATCAACAGGATGGGTGACCTTCTGTGTGCTACCTCACTGCCTTCTTCACTTCCATTGCTCTGGGAAAATGAAATATTGCAACTGGCTGGAGAAAGGAAATCCTCTCTCTTTCAGAAATGTTTTAACCTCACAATGAATGTTCCCTCATGTGGTATCAGAATCTTTTAAATATATTTATTTGTCTTGCACATTTGTGATCCTGACATAGTTCTGGGCTCTTGGATGATTATGTGTGTTCTTGTGTGTACATGTGTGTGTTTTAAAGCTTAATCATTCTTATTGCTATTTGTGCGGGACAAGAATGCAGCTCTTTTGCTGTTGTCAGATGTCATTGCCAAAAGTTTGTTTTCTCAGCTTTGTGTTTTTACATTCTCACTTTTAGAACTACATGAATATAAATTAAATAGTGAAACACAGTCCTGTTTCTTCGAACTTCTCTTGCAGAATTGTTTTCAAATAACTGCACCATAAACTAGGAGCTCCACACTTTTTTCAGATGCTGTCCCCAGCTGCTATAATTTAACATAATTCTATAGTTTTTATTAAAGCTATGCTGATTTGCAGCAATTAAACATATTCCCTCAGTCAGTCACCACTTTCTGTCTTAAATAGATATTGCAAGACTTTACTGACTCTGCAAATAGTTCTGTGTATCGACTCTGCTACAATGCCTAAGTATATATGGTAAATTGAAAATATGGGTTGTCCTTTCCTATGTTTATCCATCAGGACCTGACTTTGTTGTGTGTTAAGTTACTTCTTTTTGTCCTGTTATATCACATTAACATGGCACTGCTGTTCCTTAATGGGTTGTTTCATTTCCCAAATGAACTTTTGTGTGAAGCATTTAGATGTTCTGTATTGCTGCCATCTTGTAATGGTCTCTTGCTTTGTAATCAAAGACGATTCTCTTGCGGGATGTTTGAGTTTTTCCATGTGTTTTCTCCTGACTATGCAAATGGCAAACCACGTTCAAACCTGTGGCACCAAATGTGTCCCTTGCTGTGCTGTTCAGAGGCAGCCTGCACACACACAGAGCAGCTTGGAGGCTGTGGCACAGTGTTTGCATTTCTGTGATTCAGTTGTGAAGGGAAAGTTTGGCCTTTTCAGCTTTGTTTTCGGCTAGGGGGAGGAATAGAAGGAGACAGCAGCGTATCATGATGCCATCACCCTCTTCCCCTCTGGCCCCACCTCTGTGTTTTGACAGATTTTGCTACTTAATGCAAAGAATACTTCTAGAGAGACTATTTCCAGGTTTTTGTCCCAGGAAAGCTTGTTTCATTTTTTGCTTTATTTTTTGAAATTATCTTTGGTGGCGGCTCCTTTATTTTCAAAGACTTTTCTGGTTTGTGCATTTTTCAGCATCTAAAAGAAGTACACAACTAGCTCTCTGCAGCGTGTAGCTGGCTGTTGATCCTATCAACTTAGTTGCAGAAAAACCTGCACCTTTTTTGCATCCTCCCTGGAAAAGTCTTTGGGGAAGAGCAGTGTCTGTGGGAGTCTCAGGTGCTGTCAAGTGCCCAGTCTGCTGGGACAAGAGCTGTGCTGCTGCCTTCATGTGCTGCAGGACTGGCACGGGCAATCCTGGCACGCTTTCCAGCCAGCTCACACCTGGGACCTGCAGCAGCATGCAAGGGAGTTTCCACTGGGCTGGCTCCATAAAATTTATTCAGGGAACATGGATAGAAAAGCATTGATATCTGTGTTTCAGTTGGAAAAGGTGTTTGCAGCAGGAAGAAATTACTTGGATTGTCTCCATAGTGTTAAACCTCATTTCCTTCTGTGTTGTTTCTTGCCTCTTTTGTCCTTTCTGTCCTTTTTCTGAACTCTTCAGTACTGCAGTTCTTCCTGACATTGTGTTTAAGGTTTTTTTTGTTGCTACCCCATCACTGTAATTTTGGAGAACCTTCTATACAGCAGGGACAACTGTAACAAAGTTTGACATAAATTTGAATAAATTACTAGGGCTGCCATTCTGGGGCAATTCTTGGCTGGGAGCTGCTTGTTTGCTGCATTTGTTTCACCCTCCAGAGTGTTTACAAGAGGCTACATTCTTCCTCATGTGATTTCTGTTACCTTTAAAAGATTTCATAGTGCTTCTGAAGGCTGGGCAAACTCACAGGTATTCCCTGGCATTTTGCTCCATCACCATAAGCTCTTGTGCAGGTTTGCAGCATCTCCTGGCTTCCCATTCTTAGTCCCACCCAGTCCTGTGAATGCTGCCCCAGAGGAGCACAATACCCTTGTGCTCCAGTCTCTGAAACTTGCCTTTTGACTCTAAACTACTGAAAACACTTGTCAAAGGCCAGAGCAGGAGCTAATGTTAGCATTTTGCAGCTCAGAGAGATGTCCAGTCCCTGTGAAGGGTTTCAGGAAAGCTCACCTTTATATCAGGGAGGGCTGGTCACTGAAAGAGGTATCAAATGATTGTGCTGAGGTTCCAAACCTGAGAAATTTTCTTCTTTTTTTCCCTATAAAAAACTAGAAACCAGAAAGAGAATAAGAGAAACTGAGAACAATTTCTCTCGTGTTGCAACTTCCTTGAGCAGAAATTAAATTCTGGTGGCAGTGCTTTCACAAAATATAACAGAGGAGCTAAGGACTCCCATGACTGGCAACTCATGCTAGTATCATTCACTGTGCCCAAGGTGTTTCCATGGGACATCCTAGGCAGCATTTGCCTTCAAGAAGGAGTTATTGTTAGTGAAAAACAAACTCTGAATAAGATCAGGTATTTCAGATTCTAAAATACAGGTCTGGGGAGGCTTCCCTCTTTTTAATGAGGGGGCTGTAATGCACTGAGCAAATGGTATGTCTCAGAAGGATCAATGTTTGCTAATTAAACACTGTGTTATGAAGTGGTAGCCTGTGTACACTTCTAAGTTTTGCTTCTCTGGGTTTTAGGTAGAGTGTCTTCACTTTGGCAGGTTTTAGGCAGCAGTGAAATGTGGGAGTCAGGACAAGTGACACATTAAAACCTGGATTGCGCTCACTGGAGTTGATGAGGATGCGTGGCTGAAATGATAATGCAGTTTGCTTTTCTGACAGTATCTTTCCATTTTAGAGGACATCTTTAGTGGTGCCCTGTGGTTTTGACCACCTAGTTTTATCATCACTGAGAGGCAAGGGAGGAAGTGTTAGGATACTGCATCTTCCCCTCTGGAATTACAGTAGTTTCACAATTATAAGCCACACCTGGTTATAAGCTGCACCTCCTGGTAGCCGGGTAGACCACGGGATTTGTCCATATATAAGCCGCACCTGAATATAAGCCGCACTTTTTTTTTTTTTTTAAAGTGAGGATCCATGTGTAACAAAGTAACAAATTAGTAACAGAATCGCTGCCAGCTGGGTTTGGTGTCAGGTGCTCAAGTTGCAAACAGTTTTCATAGACCAGCCAAGCCTTTAAAGGCAGCCCCAGGTGCCCTCCCCGGCTGGATCTCACTTCCAGGTTGGCATTTCACTGGGATTTGTCCATAGATACGCCGCACCTGATGATTAGCCGCACTACTGGGGTAGGCTGGATTCTTCAATGAAAAAGGTGTGGCTTATAATCGTGAAATCACTGTAATGCCCAGGAGTGTCTTAAATAAGCAGAGCTATGAGAAACTGAGGTGATGTTTCACATTAGAAGTATTCCATATGAAACTGGTGCATAGCACAAAGTGCAGCACCTTCTGGGTCACTAAGGAGGGTGTTGTTCTAACTTACTGCATCCACTGTCACTCCTATGCAATCAAGAGCATTTGCCAAGTTGGAGTTTGTTGTTTTTTTACCTGACATCCTTCTGGGAAGCACAGCCCATGCATGCTCAGACACTGGAGCAGGTTAATGAAATGTCTGCTTTTTCTGAGCTTTGTTTTTGTGATCTAATTTTTCATTCCAAATTCCCACTTGAGCCTTCCCATGGCATCTGATTGGGTGTTTGTCCTCCTGTAGGCTGAAAACCATCAGCATTTTATGCCTTGTCTACTTGTCCTGTTGCCTCCAAGGCACTGTTTTTGCTGTTAGCTCAGATTGAGCGTACCTAAAAATGCTGCCTAATTATGTTCAAAAATATGACTACCTTAGACAAACAACTGGGAGTATGTATGTTCACTTCTGAGTATGTTCTTTAATTAAAATTTAAAATGCATTAAATAAAGCTTTTTCAATTCTCATATGCAAAAGCAACTCCACTGCAGAAGTGAGTTTGTATTGTAAACAAAAATGATGGGATACAAAATCTCTATATCCTAATTTTAAATTTCAGTTCAAGGGGAAAAAATTGCCTGCAGTGTTTGAAAGCCAAGTATTGCATTATTTACTGAGTAGCAATTCAGAAAGCGATATGGGCTGTCAACAAAAATAAGAATAGTTTTAATTTTATACTTGTTAGTGTTTATACATATAGATGCATTTTGCCCACAAATATCTTGTTGCCGCATTTAAATTTTATTTGATTTCCATTGTCCATGGTGCTAAAAATGCAAAGGAGAGATGAATAACTACTTTCCTTTTGGTTTTAATAGCTTTGGGTGTCATTGTCAATAAAGGTCATCTGCTTCTCTCTGAAATATATGGATTAAATTGTCTTTTTATATGCAAAAGAAGTTCACAAGAGAATTTCTTACATGGCCATTCTTCCAAATTGCTTTTCTTGCTAAGTTTCCTCAATTCAATTACGAAGTTGGGGACTGTCAATGGAGCTGTGCTGCTCCCTACCAGAGACCCCTTCGGGCTGGGTGGTGAAACAAGGAATTTATTCATGTGAGAATATATTTCTGGTGGGGCTTTTTTATATTCTGCATGAATTCTCTTGCCAGGTATTGTGTAACCAGTCTATTTTATGTTTGATTTTTCCACTTCATGGTGTCAGCAAGCTCTGCCTCTGCCTGAGTCCGGCTGCAGAGAGGCTCTCCTTGGGAAAAGGTCATTCATGAACAGTAAAACACTTCACGAGCAGCAGAGGGAAGACAGTCCAAGTCCTTTAGGGCTCTCTGTTTACCCCACTGCTGTTTCTTCTCAGTTTGTTGGTCTGAAAAGTTTTGGTAACAATATTCAAAAAGCCTTTTTTTGTGCTTGCTTTTTCCACTCCCTCAATTCTAAATGTGCTTTCAATTCTGAAGCTATAGTCGAATTTCTGAGATGAAGATACATAGCTTTTCTGAAATTATTTTATGGATGAAAAAGAAATCCAGCTTTTTTTCTTTTTATTAGCCCATAATTTTTCATTGAAAAGAGGGTTTTCCTGTCCTAGAATTTAAACTTACATTCATTTTTATTTCAAACATGAAAAACATGTCATTTTTAAATCATAAATCATATAAACCTTCTCACTGAAGCCTACTGAAAGTCATTTTAAAGACATTCTTAGATTTGACTACTGGAATGTAATTGAGAATTTTCTGTGACAAAGCCATTTCTCACTGGGATTTTTGCAGAACTGGGATAGTTCCTCTTTGAGATAAAGCAGGGAGTTGGCTGCTGAAGGTTTCTAAATGCAAAGGGAACAGAAATGTACAATAAAAAAATATAGCTACCTATCGTTTACATGAGAATGTTCTTTTGAAATGTAAAATTTTAACTTTTCAAAGCTAAAGAAACATGAAGCCCTTTCTATAATCAATGTCAATTTGAGTCAGAAGATGATGGCATAGTACCAGTAGGACTAAAGTCTTTTCAGAATGTATTCATTACATTTCCAGGTGGTGCCATCTGTTGTGTGTGGCTCTCATGTTCTTTCCAAGCAGTCATTAAAACAGGGATGAGCTTGAGTCTGTAGTGCTTGAAAGGACATGGGAAGGATATCATTTTATTAAACTACTGCCATGCTGATGTCTGGAGGCTCACCATGTAAACACACATTCTTGTTTAATTAATGTTCATCATGGGAAGTGGGATGGGATATTAAAGACTTCAGTGCTACAGCCAGCATCCTGCCAAAATTCTTTCTGCTGGACAGAAGAGTCTAGAAAAGCCACATTTGTTACAAAGCAGTTCAGTTTAATCTATTTTTAAAAAGAAGTCCTCAGAACTTTTGGATTTAAGATTAATATTTTCATGGAGGTCTGTGCAATCAATGTTGTAGGATGATTTTATGTGAATTGTCCTAAATGCTAGCCTGGCTTTCTGGCTGCCTTTCCTTGCAGTCACTAGCTGCTGCTCCAGAAGGTCACAGATCTGGTGTCTATCCTGCCAGCCCTATGCAGCTTCCTTGGATACCCCTGGACAGCTAAAATGGCACCACATGCTTATTTTTTGGCATCTTAATCTCCTCACTGGTTTCCTAAACCTTTCCAGTGCAGGAGGGCAGTGTATATTGGTTAAAATCTTGGTCCCTGCAAAGACCCTGGCGAAGCTGTAAGTATGGTGTGTGTGTCTCAGAGCCAGGGAGCTGGAAATGATTTGGAAGATTATCCATTGTAGCTCTGTCATCTGAATCTGGAGCTGCTGTACCTTCCAAATCCTAAACACCCCTGTGGTGGGCATTTTTCATTCCCTCCAGACAGTGCTATTCTTCTTTTCTGTTTTGAGAAGAAATAATTTTATTTAATTTTTTTTCCTAATGGATATTGAATTGTTCCCTCTGCAATTTAAGCCCAGCATTTCCATTCCCTTATGGCACAGAAAACAGACCTCTCCATTACAGCAGCCCTTCTTTGTTGTGAAGGTTGGTTTACTTTTTCCTATATTTAGTGTTTGCTAGGTCTTTAACTCCTCTTGCTGAGCTTCCCTGGGTTTTCCAGGCTGACTCCCATCCCTTCTGCCATGGCAGTGTCCAACTGGGTGCAACCCATCTGGTTGAGACCAGGAGTTGCTCTGCCCTGGCTGTTTTATGCTCTATGTTGTGATAAGCATCTGTTTGGCAACCATACTCTACTTCATAATTCACTTGGGGCTGTACAGTGTCCCAGATGGTTTTCTGCTTTAATGGTTGTTTTTCTAATTGTAGTTGTTCTGATTTTTTTTTCTGGGCCTCTTACCTATCCGCATTAAGTAGCTCATGTTAATAAAAGCCTCAGCTGAATTAAAATGTCAAATTAATTGGCTAAAACCAACCAACAAACATACATGACATTTTGTAAAACTAACATTCTGACTAAGTTTAAAAAAAAAAAAAAAAAGCCTTTCAGACTAACCTAGTGTTTGCCAGGCTCTGTGTCTATTAGCACAGCATTTACCATATTGTTATATAAAACTTGGCAAGGGATTTCATCCCTCCAGATCATTCCAGCTCTGAGACTGTCCTCCAGCAGCCTGGGAGATGTTTCCTCACACTTTGGTGGATTTTAATAAGTTTATCCTCTTGCACAGTTCAGGCTATTAGTGCCATCTGGGAGAATTTCTGGATGCAGAGCATCCTCAGGGGAGCCCCAGACAGTGCAGCCCCTCCCTTTAACAGTGACCTCTGGGGTCTTCTCCATCTGGATTTGGCTTTTGCTGTCTGAGGACACTTGGGATTGGGAAGGTGGCTGATAATGTTCACTTCTGAGAGATGAATTTCTAGAAGGAAAAGTTGGTTCCCTGTGTCACAGACCTTCTGCATCTAAATAGCCAAGGAAGATGTTGCCTGGAGATAAATGGGGAGCACTCCTGCTCATTCTTTGGTCATTTGGGATTCCATATGTCCCTCAAAAGTGCTTAATACTCAGAGTTTATAGTAGCCATGTGTATTTAATTTGTAAGATCTTCTTTGGTTTTTCTTTTAAACAAATGTGATAATGCAGTCTTAACTAACAAACAAACAAACAAACAGAAAAAGCTCTGTTAACCAGGCAGTTTTGCAATTCTCATGTTCTCATTAATAATGTATTCATTATTGATAAAATAGGTTCCTAGCTTTGTTTTTAGAACACATAGTTCAAAAACAGGAAGATAAATATTTTTGTCTCCTCTCATGCGCCAACTTTGTGAATTTTGGAATCTGTTGATGATGGTTATCAGTCCAGCATCCTTGTACTAATGTGGAGCTATTAAATACCATGGTTTTATGAAACAAGCGCTCTACAGGATCTTACTGTATTTATATGAAGAAAATGGCTGCATTTTAAGTATGATTTTTGCTTTCTGGCTTCACATTTTGAGTACTGCTGGCACAAAATAATACAAGCTAATTATTTCTTCTCTTCTGGATTCCAGAGGGGTAAAATTCAGGCTTTTGGAATATAAAATATCACCACTGATTTCTTTAAAAGTATTTGAGTTGTTATCACCATGAGAGACTGGGGACAGAGGCTGCCAAAAAAATTTAATTTAAACCATCTTTCAGCCAGTTTTTGAAATGTTCATTTAATCATGAGATGATTTACAGGCCTCAAGCAGGAAGCAAAATTAAGGAAGCTTCACTTAGGAGGGTTCTCCTGGTTGTAAATTCAAGGATGGACAGAGATCTGGCAGTGGCAAGGGCAGGAAGTTTCCCCTCAACACTTTACCCAGCACCACTAATGAGAGTAAGAAAACTCAGCTGGGGATCCTTGTGCTTTTAGTTCCAGGTTAAAAGGAGCTCAGATTTCGAGTGAGGAGGGATGGCTTGGAGCAGGAACAGCTCCTGGCATGGTACCCAGGGGCTTGGTGATGCCAGAATCCCTTGTTAGTGGGGTTTCCTACACGAGCAAAGTTTCTTTATGGAATACCTGAGAGATGGTGAATATGGGACACAGAGAATTAGAGTGTTTTCCTGTAGTAAAAAAAAATCTGGTTTAGAAATCACATAACAGTATTTCAATAGCTTCTAAAGTGAGATTTTTTTTGCTGTACTAATGTGCACACTTGAAATCCAATCTAAAAATCATACTGAATCTATAAAAGGCTTGAAGCTGATTATTCTGAGACTTCTTGTTTCTTTCCTCCCTGCTAAAATGTGTCCTGCCATTTATTTTAAACTTCTAATTAAAAAAAAAAAAGTTATTCTCAAGACATTTTCTTTTTTTAAATCAAGCTAAATACATGTACATCATTTTATAGCAAAACATTTATATTTCTAACGTCATTGTAATAGCTTTAAAGATGACTGGAGTTGCTTGTTTCTGTTTCTTTAGAAGACGGAAGAGAGTATTTTTATTTATTTACTTCTAGCTGTGTAAAGAGCCTGGGGAAAATCCCATTTAAATTTTACACTCCAAACTAAAACTATCCAATACTATATATATTTTTTTTTAACATAGTCCTGCTTATCTTCTTCAGTGCCACTGTATGATCTAGGTATTTAATGTCCTGTTTCTTAAGGTATCCTCAAAAGTTTAATGTGATTATTTTAGGACCTAGAAATACTTACTAATGAGCTAGACTAATTTAACCATACAAAAAAACTCTTATACCAAGACACTGGAAATTTAACATGGTTTATGAAATTATGAGACTGTGGAATAAAAATAAAATTTTAAAAAAGACCCAAGAAACACAAATTCACTTTAGATGTTGGTGCATTACAGATTAATAAATCAGTAGTTTCCAAGTTCTCTGCTTACTTTGTGTTTTAACCTTGAGTTCACAAATTCTGCCATCGGATTAGGACATCTTATAGTGGCTGTCATGAATTTTACAGCATAAACAGGCTATACAGGCAAACTCTAAGAATCTGAGAAAAGTCATTTTATGAAAGCCTTGAACAGCCTGTAAAATATCTGTAACATGTCTCCATAGTAAAACAAGAGGGAAAAAAAGATGTGTGTTAGCTTTCCTGGGAATACAGAAATTTCACAATTATAAGCTGCACTTGATTATAAGCCGCACCTCCCGATAGCCAGGTAGACCATGGGATTTGCCCATATATAAGCCGCACCTGAATATAAGCCGCATTTTTTTTTTTTAAAGCTAGGATCCATGTGTAACAAAGTAACAAATTAGTAACAGAATCGAGCCAGCATGGGGTTTGGTGTCAGATGCTCAAGTTGCAAACAGTTTTCATAGACCAGCGAAGCCTTTAAAGGCAGCCCCAGGCGCCCTCCCCGGCCGGCTCTCACTTCTGGGTTGGCATTTCACTGGGATTTGTCCATAGATAAGCCACACCTGATGATTAGCCGCACTAATGGGGTAGGCTGGATTCTTCAGTGAAAAAGGTGTGGCTTATAATTGTGAAATTACTGTACTTGTTTAAAGGATGGATGAAATTTTTGGTACAATTATTTCTGAACTGTTGTTAGAAGGAAGAAAGTGTGAGTGTTTCCATAAAGTTAAAAAAAATTATTGCCTTGAAGACTCACAGTTTTGAAGTGGCTTTTATTGCTAATGAAACTCATAACTATGTCAGGCACCTCCTTCTTGGCCTGTCCCATCCCAAAAGGCCATTTTTCTAAGCTTATGTATGCTGTGGCTAAGCAAATCTATGGGATTTATAGTATAAAAATCACTTGAAATAAAAATTGGACTCTTCAGTTTTGAAAATAGCACTTGGATCTTTATGGATTTCGTTATTCCTGAAATTTAGTGGAGATTGAATGAGGAAGGATGAGGGCATGGGTGGGTGGCCCTGAGCAGCCAGTAGCTGTGACCTGTAGTTTCTACTTGGAGGAAAACAGACATGGAGAGGCGAGGTTTTATTTTCTGCATGGATTTGGCTTTGCAGCCAAGGCTGTCAGAAGGCTGGGTGAGTTTTTGAGTATCACTGCTCCTTGGAATGATGGGGGAGTAGGAGTTTGCTGAGAGTAACCCAATAAACAAAGGAAAGCACACACCCCGGGGTGGTGGAGGCTTAATTTACCCCTTTTCTTGAAAAAGAAAAGAAACAGTTTGTGCAGTCTGATCTGTAGTACTTGGGAATAGGAAACATCAGGGTAGTTGGGGAGGAGATTGCAAAATTGAGTGGGGTGAGATGGAAGCAAAAAGTACAAGACTTGAAATAGGGCATAAATCTGTTATGGTGAGGATAAGCTATGGAACGATTTTAATTAAGTTGTGATTGGTTTTTAAAGTGAAAATCCCATCAGCCTCTAATTCTCTGTGCCACAAATGAGGATGATGGTGTTATAAATCTTTCCCCAGTTAGAAAAACTGTTTTAAAACTATTTTGTGTCTACCGTGTCACATTTCTCTTAGAGCATGCCCTGTAACATTCTCTTCCTGTAAATGCACTTATGCTAGTTTAGCCTTTATTGCAAAGATTTATGCAGTTTAGCATTTTAAGCCAAGGTGAGCCATGTGGAAGGATTTTTTGCTGGGGCCACGTTCTGTGCATTGATAATGCCAGTGCATTGAAGTATTTCTCAGCCCAAATTGTCTTCCAAGGAGAAGATTCTGGCACAACCTCGTTATTGAGCTGAAAACCCTGTAATATCAATGCCCATAATTAGTTGGGACAACAGTTATTTTTGGCCCCTAAGCTCTTGTCTTCTGAAAGTACTAGCTTAGACTTTTTCTTCAGATGACTTAGATTTACTGTAGAGAAATAGAGTAAATGTTTTAAAAGACAAATTCATGAGGCTGTTTCTTTATTTTATCTTCCCGTATTTTGCTTTTCTCTAGTCTAGTGTTGCTCATCTTTAGTTATTAATGACCAAAAGTGTACAGCCAAATCTTCATCTCTGGTCCTCCTGGGTTTTCCTAGTATCTGTTTCCTCCTTCCAAGGCCAGTGGTTATGGTAGTTCCAGGTTGAGAAACAGAGATTGTTCTCTGCACTTCAACTTCTAACTGTGGATTTCCAGTTCTGAAATTCCCCAAGGTTTCTGCACACTAAGTGGCAGAGCTTAAAACTGCTAAGGGGTTGTTTTAAACATCTTCAGCTTAAGCTGACTGTGCTCTTGCTGTATTTTGTAGTTCACAAAGAAGTGTGTAAATCATGGTCACCAACATTTTTTCATCACCAGCTGTTGTGTTACCAGATAAATGTGAACAGATAAATTCTTGACTGTTTCTACCTTCTCATGTACTTTTTGATAGAAAATGTAAAAATTCTTATTTTTCCACAGAAGTGTTGAATAGATATATTCATATAATATACACTGAACTTTTTGGTTACTCTGTAACTCTTTGGAATAGCCAGCTGTATTGATGACAATTCCTGGCTTTATAGTGGAAAATTAATGCACTTACTGACACTAGATAGACAACTTCTTTAAGATGTTTGTCTACATTCTTCTGAAAACAAATCCTTGCAAAATTAAAAATTCACCCAGTCTGTTATTTTTACTGTTTAATCTTGCAATCTAACATTTCCATTCTGCACAGCAGATGTGAGCTTAGCAAAAATTGTCTGAAATGTTGACTTGTCTAGTCCTAAATCAGATCTCAGACTCTGAGTTGAGTTTTTAAAAAGTCACCTGCAAGACTATGTGATTATACCAAAGAGAGGTGAGCCCCATACCCTAGCTAACCTGATTAGCCTGCCTTGAACCATGCCTAAAAACATATTTCTAGGGAGATTTTTAAGGTATCCTGCTTGTAACCCTTGATGGATCATTCTTCCACAAAATCGTTTGATGGATTTTGAACTCAGCTGTACTTTGAGCTCTGTCATGTGGCAGTAAGGAGTTGCACATTTTAACTCCAGGCTAGAGGTACAAGCTTCTCTTCTAGTTGGTTTTAAACCTAACACACAAACTTTCAGATGTTTCTGTTACTTGAAGAGGCAATTATCAACCTTTTCTCTGCATTTACGTCCTTAAAATTGTACAGGTTTCTGTTCCATCCCCCTTGTTTAGAGGGGAGAAGTTTTGATTAGCCCTTGACCATGCATTCCTTGCAGGAAAAGCCTTTTGTATAATAATAATCCTATCAGCTCTTCTCTGCCTTTTTCAGTACTGCTTTTTGAGGGGAGATGTCACAAATAAGTCTCTTTTTTTGTTTGTTTCTGCTTTATCTACACTACTTCCTGAATTTACATGTAGGTAGAAGCCAAACCTCCCTAGTTCTCTGTTTTTGTAGAAGCTGATTTGACAATTTTAACGAGTGCAATCCAAGAAGAGAATTAGAGGGAGCTGCATGGTATAAGATGTTTCTGCCTGATAGGGAAAAAAGAAAAAGGTTTGGTTTTGATGTTGATGATGCATGAAAGGAGACATGTAATGCTTTTTCATGTACTAGACTGCAGAGAAGAGAAAAGTAAAAAAGACAATGTACCCTCTGAAGAAAAGAGCAGAGGACAATAGCTGAGCAGCTTGAGAAATGCATAGGAGGGAGGTTGCTGCTACAGGATAAGAACAGAGCTCAGCTACATGATAGTGTTTTTCAGGCTGTAGAAATGATAGTATTTGCTTTGTTTAGTGGTGGTATTTTGGTGGAAAGCACTTAAGCAAACCAAAGCAGGAGGGCATAGCAAATTGCTGGGAATACATCGCTGAATAACAGCTCTGGGTCACGTTACAGCTTGTCCAGGGCAACCTTGCTCATGCTTGTGCCTGGTCTGGACAGTGGAAACTCCTCCCTGAGAGAAGGACACTCTTACCTGCCACTTTCAAATGGTGGCTGTTTTTACAGGTACCCCTTCCCCCAGCATCTCAGGGTGTTTTGGTCCATTTGGATTCCCTTGCATGCAGCAGTCACCAGTTATGGTGGCAGTGAGGGGTTTTCTCTTGGAGTCTCTGAGCCCTCAGCAGCTCAGGGGACTGGCACTGCTGGAGGCTGACAGGGGAGTAGTCTGAGCCCTTCCCATCATCACCCAGATCAAGAGGTTTCTTGTAAAACTAGTTGTGTCTGAAATGTGTTTCCACCTCCCAGGATTGCTACAGCAATGCCAGGGGTCAGGTGTCAGTGATGGGGCTGCAGTGGGTGCTCCCTCACACCCAGAACCTGCCTTTCTCCAAGTCCTTTTCCTGCCTATTGTTAACTTCTAGTAAGCTAAAGGCATTTTTCCCTTGTGATCAAAAGACCTGGATGAGGTAGCAGAAGCCAGCAAGTAGTCATGAACATTCTAAGATGATGACGCTCTCATTTCCAGTCGAAAGCTGCAGACATCCTGTTTGCATTCTCCTAAAAAAGAACAGCACTTTTAACAACTCAAAAGGCTTTGAGAAGTTCCCATCTCCAACACAACTCCAGTGGTTTCTGCCAGTAGAGGAGCTTGACCTACCTTAGGAATGGGGAGATTGGTCCCTGGTGGGCTCTATGCACTGCTCCATCACTCCAGGAGGACAGCAGGTCTCCCCCAGGCTCTTCCCTTCCACACTAGGAGGGGGTCAGATGTGCAGGAGAAGAGAACTGGGGCCTCAAATCATATATTAGTGCTGTAATATGCTGAGTGCAGGATTATTTTTTTCTGTGAAACAATGCATCATACAGAAATATGGCCGCTACACCTCACCAAACAGCGTGTGACAGGGGCAGTTTGTGTGTTTTGGAGATGCTTGAGGATGAATTAGGAAGAGGCTAAAGAGAATTTTCATACTGATGTCTTTGTACCTTTGTGCAAAGGTCACGGAGGGTAAAAACCTGAATTGCTGGAGGAACTGGTGGAAGAGGAGGAATTGATGCGAGTGTAGATGTACCGCCTTACTGGTTATCACCAGTTCACCAAGAATTTTATCAGGATATTTCTTTGAAAACCACTGGGTGCCCCATGTCCTCTCACCAAGAGGGTCTTTGGAGGGTGCCTGAATTTCAGAAAAGGCTGGGAAGGAGGGCTCAGAACACCTGCATGGCTGGGCATCACAGCATCATGAAACCCTGGCAGGGCATCCTTCAGCTTTGTCTGGTTCCTGGCCAGTCTGATAAATCCCTTCTGCCATCCATTTTCATGAATGGCAGCCTTGAGGTTTTTGGAAAGAATATTTAACCAGGAGCTTAAACACATAAGGTGATATGTCAAAATACTCCCTTGATTAATTTGCTGGCTTTCCCCCTCATAAAGGGCATACAGAAGTAGTGTCTTAGCAAGCATCAAGAGATACTATCCATGCCATATCTCATCCAGTCTAGCATGTTCAGGGATTTTAAATATTTAAAATTTGCTAGTTGTTGCTATCTTTAAAGTTAAAATACAGTCAGGAGCTTCTGATGTTTTCAGCACTTGACTCCTGTAACAGGAATTTTTAGTATAATGGAATCCCTGTACAACTCTGATTTTCTCTTTATTACACAAGTGATAGCATTGTTTAGAATGTGATAGGTTTAAGATACACTTTTTATGAAAAAATTGGATCCCCTCTGAAAACAGCTCTTACACATTAAAAATATGCAAGCAATTCTTAACAAACAACATAGCAATGTTTGGCTTGTCAGAAGGGTACGTTGCGTAATATCTTTCAGTGCTAGCTTTTTATGTAGTGATAATTATTCTCATAAAATAATTTAAATTTACCAGATGAAAGTACATGCCTTCAGCATCCAACAGGTGTGAAACATTTAATCAGTAATTCTTAATTTTATACTCTCAAATAGGAAAAGGGATTTCCTCCAGGAAAACAAGGAGGTCATTTCTGTGTTGGTCTGATGGGCTTTCAAGACACCACAGATAGCCAAGAAAGCAGCTCAGTCATTGGTTTAGAATAAGAAAGGTGATTCCTGTCTTATTTTTATGGGAGCCAAACTAATTAAAAGCTAGGCTTCTAAAAGCAATTTCTTTATATGCTAATTTTGTGCAGTATATTTCAGGTGATTGTTGTGAGGGAGGTTTTCAGGTCTGATAGGGTTTTTCTTGCTAAATATGGTCCTCAAACCAGAAAGAGACTTGACTGAGTCAAAAATAGAGTTGGAGCAGAGCAATAATTCTTGCCTGGGAACAGTCAAGGCAAGCTGGAAACAGATGAAACAGATGGTTCAGATGAGACAGATGAAACACGTGCTAGAACATGAGGAGAGGAGAAGGGAATACCTTTGTTAAACACAGCACAATCAGCCAGGAGTGGTGCCAACATTTTACTTCTCGCCCTTGCCACAAGAGTCATAGTGGAGTCCATGTTTTGTGTGTGTGCCCCTCCAGTGAGCTCCAAATTAAAATAAAATATCTCAATGTGCTCAGTATTAAAATAACAATAATAATAATAATCTGTCCCCCCACCACCTCCAATTTTACCCAACTGAGTGGGTCTTGACACCATTCCCACTGGAGGTTTTAGCAAAAGCTGCTGGAAAACCTCAGCTGAATGTGACACAAAGAAGATAACACCTTTTTTTTTCTCAGTCTGCTCATTTTACCTTAACAACATTGTATGCTATCAGTAACTTACAATGTTCAGGTGATCTGTGGCTCCTTATTGACCCAGTCAGAGAAGGGATCCCAGGTCATTTCAGCTGTGGCAGGGGCAGAATCTCTATCTGCCCTTGGATGCAGCCTGGCAGTGGGAACATGACAGTCTGGCTGTTATTTAGTCACACCAGGGATTTTGTCAGTGTTTTGGTGTTTTTATTTTCTGTAAGGAAAGCACCACCAGAAAAAGCAATTACGTTACTTGATGATGAGCTGTTAAAGCCTTCTCTGACCAAAGGGGCTTCTAGTGATTTCTGTTTGAGTAAATTTAAATTAGTTATGCTATAATTAATGCCATAGGCATCTGTCTGATTTTAAAGCCCTGAGTAAGTTAATGTAAAAAAATTTCCAGAAATACACTGCTTGAAAAAGTACAGTAATGTCACAATTATAAGCCGCACCTGATTATAAGCTGCACATCCGTGTAGCTGGGAAGACCACGGAAATTGTCCATAAATAAGCCGCACTGGATGATAAGCCGCATTTTTTATTTATTTTTTAGTGAGGATCCATGTGTGACAAAGTAACGAGTTAGTAATAGAATCGCCGAGCGCGGGGTTTGGTGTCAGGTGCACAATTTGCAAACAGTTTTCATAGATAGACGAAGCCTTTAAACGCAGCCCCCGGCGCCCTCCCCGTGCCGCGAGCCCCGGCACTCCTGCCCCCAGCGCTGGCTGCCGCGGCTCCCTGGCAGCGGTGGCGGCTCCCCGGCCACCCACCGCCGCCTCGTGTGGGCTCGAATCCAGCTGCCCGCCTCCACTTCGCTGCAGGCTTGAAGCCGGCTCGCGCCAGGAGCCCGCTCCCCATGGGCTGTGAAGGCGGCGGCGCCTTGCTCACCGCTGCGAATGCGGCAAAGGTGGCTCGCTTGCTTGTGCAAAGGCGGCGAAGCCAGGCTGGCCTCGCCAATCCAGCGGTGGCCTACCGCCCACTCGCCAGTGGCTCCAGCTCACCGCCCACCCGGCAGCAGCTCCGTGGCACCTCCCTCCCCAGCCGGCCCCCACTTCTGGGTTGGCATTTTGCTGGGATTTGTCCATAGATAAGCCGCACCTGATGATTAGCTGCACTACTGGGGTAGGCTGGATTCTTCAATGAAAAAGGTGCGGCTTATAATCATGAAATTACTGTAATTAAAAAAGTAAGATGGAGAATAGTTTGTCACCATAATAAGACCAAATCTCCTTAAATACTCCTTATCAAGAAATTTGGTTATAACAATGCAAAAAATTTATTACATTGCTTTTATTTTAGGGTTGATGTCCAAAGCATTAGTTGGGAAACACAGCTCCCATCTTTGTGTTGTACATTAACTCTTTCATGAGGTGATAGGCTGGAACTACAGTTCCTGCTTTGTGATCAGGGAAAAAGGAAATGGCTTTTCAAGCAGTTCTCAAAATGAACAATGCAGATGATCTGGTTGATTAAATTGAGCTTTGTATGGCATCACAATCATAGCCTGGCTGATTTTAGCTTACAATAGTGCTAAGAATTGTGTTGGAAGGAATCTCACCAGTAGATATGTGCCTCATGGGCTTGTCTTTGGGCTGTAACGTAGACTTCTCCTGAGTGAGGCTTGTCCCATAGGCTTATGTAACTTAAGTCTCCCTGTAATCCAGCAATTAGAGTGCTGATATGCAGAAATTTTTATATCATTATCAGAATTCATAAACTGCCCATGGGATGCTAAAGCTGTGATTACATCCTACACTTTCTAAATGTATATAAAACTATGAGAAGTTCAGCCAGCTGCTCTTTCTTTTTTATCCTGAACATGGTTATTCAACTGTGTCTCACTGTTTATGTCCCAAATTAGAGGGCTTCCTTTGTCTGGAAACAGCTCTTTGTATTATTTTGCAATGGCTACAAAATTAACTACTCTGGAAAAATAACCTTATTTTCTGACATAACCACACTCAAACTGCTCCATCTTGAAGCTGTGAACTTCCCTGTGTCACTCCAGTAAGACCCTGGTAATGAGCTGAAGAAGAGAGTTTTGCAGATATCGGAGAGATATCTGAACGGCATAAGAATAACCATGAGATATATCTAATACAGAGAGACAAAATAGGGGCAGAATTAGGAATAATATAATATAATACACTGTAAAAATATAGTAAGAGTTAGTAATTTGGCAATTTAATGTGCTACATTTTAGTTTATTTAGTTCTTTAGTACTGGGTAGACAGAGGGTTATTTAGCAATAGCTGTAGAACATGAAGTGCATAGGAGAGCTGGGTTACATTTGCAGTTTAGAAATCCTGTGCTAAGTGGAAGGAAAAATGCCTGCCAGTCAGAGCCCTGTAATTTCCACTGGCTTACTCTCATGGGAGCAAGTGCAGCACCTACAGAGGAGCAGGCACTGGAGGTTGTTCGTGGGCTGACACCAATATTTGCCCTCCCTGTGCCTGTTCCTCACCGTGGTGCTCCCCAGAGAACATCTGTGCTCTTGGTGTTCCTCAGTCAGGACAGGGGGGACACTGAACTATGTATTGTGATGTTGGAAAAGCTGAAACTTGCCATTTGCAAATAGCACGCTCCTGGGTTATAATTGTTTGATTTAATGACCTTTACTGAAGTCTCCATAGGACTTCTTTTGTGAGAGCCATTTTGAGACCTTATTGATTCTGACTCTCAAATATTTCTCTTATGAGAAATTTCTGTTTCCCTTTGCTTACGTTTTTATTGGCTTTTGACACTTGGCCTAGAAAGGTGTGCAGAGCATCCCTTTGCTCCTGCTTGGTGGGTTGTTCCCAGCCCAGGTGCATTCTGTCTCTATCACTTCAGATGGGTAAAGTACCTCCTACTGCTGCAGGTTTGCTCAGATAAAAGATTGCTCACATCCCACATGACCACATCAGCTGAAGAAATAGGCAGAGATTTACAGCAGACAGTTTTGTGTCTGTAACCACTCTGCGGGGGTCATTTGCCATTCAACTCTTCTCATAATGCAGACATAATTGGGTTGATAAATGCAGTAAGTTCACTTTGCTGTATTCACAGGGTCACATTCATTTTTGTATGTGAATGGCAGTTTATTTTTCAAAGTGTTTGCAAGTCTCATGAGTTTCATAAGTTGTAGTGTCGATAAGTATCCGTCCAAAAGCACGTTACTTGTTCTTTGTTATTTGTATTTGTTCTCCTTTAAAACAAATTTTAAAACCCTTATCTAGAAACAAAACCATATGCTGGAGATTTTTCACATAAATTATTTTGCTAACGTTAGTGATACAGAAAGAATAATGTGGGGTTTGTAAGGATAAGGAAAAATAATTTTACTACTAAAAAGCAGATTTTCTAAATGCTTAGTTACTATCAGTAAGTGATATTGAAAATCTATTTCAAAAAGCCCCCTAGTGCCTGATAATAATATTCACATTAAGATAAATAGGACAGCATATGCTACCACTTACCTTAGGAGGTTAATGAAAGGCTCTTCATGCACAGTGACTAATAAAAACTGGGATAGTGAAAAATTACCAGTATTTGATAATTTATATAGTTTATACAATAATCAAACCTTAACAATATTACTGAATAGTCTTTACAAAAGTGTGTTCTACTTGCAGGTTTTTTTCAGAAATAGTTTTCTAGTGCAAAATTTAGTTGAATTTTATGTACCTAACACAAATCCTGTCCCACCATGTGTTGAAGGTAGCAGAGTTCTTCCAACAGACGGAGGACATGTCCCAGCCAGACTCAGCTGGGCATGAGGAAGAGCTGGGTATAGACATCTGCTAGAAAATGCCCATGCCTTAACTCAGTTACCTCCTTTATTTCACAGCCACCTTGTTTCACAAAAGGGGAACTTTCTTTTGCCAAAGCCTGACCTTTGAAACAAACTTTCTGAATTTTTAGAGATTAAGTTGTATGAACAACAGCCATAAGATGACAGGATCTCCTGGAGCTGCAGAAGTGATACCTGTGAGGCAGCAGTACCCTCTTTCACTTAGTGCCTTTTTCCAAATCAATCTTATTTTCAATGCTACAACTGTTTGTAGTATAAAACAGGATGAAATTTGAAAAATATTCCCCTTTGTACTCTACAAAGTCTCCCTTTCCTCAACCCCATGAGTCCTGGAATGTGCTGGTTTGGCCTTTTGTTTGTCAAGGGTTCGGTGTTTGGTTTTGGAGGTTGGGAATGGGTTTTTTTGGGTTTTGTTGTGGAATGAAATGGTTTTTATTTTAAACAATAGGTTATGTAAAAGTTTTTCTTGACTGCTATACTTAGAATTTAGTTATATAAACTGTTTTCCTCACACTTCTTCCTCCTCTCCTTGTTGACGCAGAGAGTCCCAGGAAATCTCAGGAACAGAGAAGAGGCTGAACTGATTTTGAGTTCTGTGTAGCATTGCTCACCCTCTGCCTCTCCGAAACTCATTTTCCAATTGCTGCCATGTATGGAGTAAATGGCACCAATTTTTCCATCTGGGATTCTTTATACCTTGTGTTTTCTGTCCCTGAGACAACATTTCTTGTCTGCTTTCCAGACATTTTGTGATATGTTCAAGAATAAAAATGGCAATGCTTGATATTTTCCTTCCTTTCCATCCTGTCTTTTGAGAAAAAAAAATCTCTTTAACAGGGGCTAAACAAATCTCACCAGTTAAACTGGAATGAGTTTGTACATCTTTACATTATGCACAGTTGAACTCTTTCCCAAAGTGTGTGGGTTTTTTAAATAACAAAACATCCCCCAGCTTTTTATATCTGGGATTCAAAATGACAATGGATGTAAAGATCCACGTAGTTTCATTTTTTGTTACAGTTTAGTGTAGTAGGCAGTAGAACAGGGAATGCACTGAGTGCAGCCAGGCTTTTGAAACTGCCTGTGCAGAGACTGCATATCCACACAGAAACTCAAAGTAAACATTTTAGCTGTATGCTGTTTATTCCACCTCTCTCTTTCTCTTTTCTTTGCTAACACAGGTCCACAAAGATTCTCGAGTTCTCAAGCCCTAGCTTATGGAAGTGTGTAATGTCAGTGTGGTTGCAAAATCACATGATCTCCTAGCTCTGTATCTTATCCTTCACCCACCATTGCACAACGCTGGACTGTCAGCTAGGAGAACGAGAGGAGCCAGATTGTGTTGTGCCACCTCTTTTTCTAGTTCACGCATAAGTTGCCACCAGGATATTTTTCTGTGTTTGTAGCACGTTTGGTGGATTTGGGGCACATTCTTTGCTTCCATTCTCCTCATTCACGTGACCCTTTCCCAGTGCTTCCAAATGAGCTAATGTGTCTTGAACATGGAGAAAACCAACCAAGTTGGTTAGGATGTGTATTGTTCTCTTGTTTTATTTGTGGGTTGTTTGGGGGTTTTTTTAATTGGTCTTTGTTCTGTTCTTTTTAAAAACATATCTACAAAAAGAGAATATATAACTTTCTGCCCTAAATACCTCTTTTGCATCAGGGATGGATATTTTAATGGAGTGAGCTGTAATAGCAGAACAGTGCCATGTCTCTGTCCTCACGAGCATAGCTGCATGCAGATTAGAAAGGCTCTGTAGTGCTGCTACTGTATGCCAGATTTGCTATTTGCTCTTGTTTGCATGATAGTATTTCTAATTTACTAATATGATATGGAAATAATGGCACATCACCGATCTTTCAACATATTGTATCACTGCTTTATCATATTAGGCTAATACACTGCGAGAGTTGATAGCACCTCTCCATGTCAAATGGGAACCACATCTCTTGGCACTGAACCGATTGGACTCAAAGGTTGATAAACTTATCATTAGAGAATTGGCACGACGGAGACTCAACTTCGGCCTCTTGCAAGCAACCTAATGGCCTCCGTTCAGAAAGTCAGTTCTTCTTGAATAATTTTGATGTTTATAACAGAACAGACCTGGTAAAGCATAGACAACCACATGCCTGAATATGAGGCCTCCAGGAAGGTGTCAAAGGGCATGGCCAATCTTTTGAAGAATGCACCCTTTCCACAATGGGACTAGGCACAAAGTCAGATCCAGTCTACATGGAGCACATTTGCAGAAAATACTGCCCCCCGCACGGGAGAACGGAAGGGGAAGAGGGTCTTGGCAGGGGAAGGGCTTTGATGTCACTCAGTTTTGTTCTGCACACCTCGAGGAATTAAAGAGGGATTCAGCCATGGTAACTGTAATTTCCCATTGCTTGTTCTGAACTCCAGTGAACCCATTCAGGCCAACCAGACAGAGTCGTGTCATTTAAGCGTGCTTCACATTAGCGAAGGAAGTTTCCTTACTGTGTCATGCTAAACTCAGTCTATTCTGTCAAGTGGAGGTATGTACAGACCTTTCAGAGACTTCCATTTATCCAGTGGTTTGTAATGAATTCCCAGAGGGTACACTGGCACTCGTTTGGATGATGATGGAGAAGATACCTCACGCTGAGATTTATTAGACTCTGCAGTTAAACTCTTCGGTTCCTCTTTATCTTCTAGGACTAAAACATGTGAGTGATGCTGCCTGGCCAAGCAGGCACAAAGTATTCTCTGTGTAACACCCAGACTCCAGAGGGCTGTTTTGGGGCCAGTATTTGTCTGGATGTCACTCGAAGTAGATTCAGATATTGTATTTATCATTATGTTCTGAGTCCCCTATGGGTTGATGTTTGCCTCTATCTCTGTGATTAGAATGTGGATTTTCCTTAATATATTTGGCTAAGGGTGTATTGTAATAATGTTAATGCTAATTACTTGATATTTCATACTATCTTACGGGGAGATACTTTTAAAAAATGTATTTTGAAATGTTTTCTTTCTGTTTGCTCAATGTATGGTATTGCATTATGTTAATACCAATAAAATTATATATATATATAGTTATATATATATTTCCCTTTTATAAAGAAGTAAATTATGCTTTTTTGCCTCACAAACAGGAAATGTGCAGTGAATAAAATTACATCATTCTGCCTTACAGCAGGTGACAAAGCTTACAATAGTTTTAATAATCTTTTTTGAAAAATAAAAAGTATAGTAAACTAGTTGGAAAATCATCAAAATGCATGTTTTATGTTTCTGCTCAATGGGACTGTCACAAAACAGCCTAGATATTTAGCAATGTTGTTTTGGCATCTTTAATTTTTTCTAATCAGAAACATGCACTGTATTGCTATTATTGATTACAAAACTGTACTGTCATAAATTTTTGCCTGTTGGCCAGTTAGACAAACCCACTGAGTTTGTCTGTAGGAATTGATTTTAAAATTTAATTCAGTGCTCTTTCCAATGCTTGGCAAAGGCAGAATTTATTTTTTATATGAGGTTGCCTTTGAAGTACCTGCCTCTGCCAGGAATGATAAATCACTGCTAAGTACATAAGGATTTTGCAACCTGAAGGATATGTGATTAAAGCCTTGTTGGAATGGCCTGCAACCCCAGCCAGTCCTTTACATTGTCATTAAATTCCATAATTAGTTAGAGGTGAAATGTTTTGGAAATGAATTAGAGAAGCAGAAGCAAGGATGTGACTCTAAAATGTCCTTTGGCTGCCATTTGGGGTTACACTGATGGCTTACTTGCTGCTCGTAGCCAAAGGCCAACATTTACCTGCACTAATGCCTATTAGATTGTCTTCAGCTTCCTCTCTTTCTTTTCCCCACCCTTTCTAACATATTGTATTGAGTATCTTTGTTTTGCAGAGGCATTCAGAAGGGCTGTAATTAGCAGTCCCTGGCATTTAATTGCATACACATTTGTTAAATATTTTTCTGTATGCCTTAAAATAAAGTATAGAAAATGGCAGTAAATGTTTCTTTAATGAAGGCATTTGATTTATTCATGAAGTCAGGATTTTTTAAAGGTGTTATTTTGGGCTTAATAAAGGAAATAAGCCAGCAAATTTTCTGTCTTGCTTTTGCGTAACCATCGTCTGTCAGGGCTGATGTTCAGTTCCTTTCTCTTGTTCCTTTTGTGGCAAACACATTCTGCCCAGTGGGTGGGGAATGGAGGAATGGACCTTTCTGCTGTCACCACTCTCATGCTAGTTTTGAGAGCAGTTTTCACTGAGCTTCATACGTGTTGGCAAGTTCATTCTGACATCTGATGGCATGAGTGATGGCTAGTAAAGCCACGTGGAATTATTGCATTTCACTCCTCACAGCAATAGCTTTTCTGAAAGGTACTTTGACCTCTGTGTGGTGCTTACAGACCATGGGGGTGTATGGGCATTTAGCAGCTGATGGGGGGGGGGGCTAATATTTGGCAGCGTTGTGCCCTGCATAAATAAGATGTAAATCAGGGTGCAGCTTAATTAGGTTGGAATCTAATCAGTGCAGCTATCATAATGTGCAATTATAAATCCAATAATAAATCTGAATATCTGAATAAATATGCCATCTTCTGGGGATAACATTTTGGGAAGTATTTCAGGCCCGTTTCAGAAATGCCTCAGAGGTGCAGACCACAGTGAGTTACAGAGGTAACTGAGGCAGAGATTCAATTAACCTGGCCCTGCCCACACTGATGCTTCTCCCATGCTGAAAGCAGGATTGCAATTCCTTACTGATGCGTTTTGGAAAACTTCACTCGGCGCTACATTTTCATACAAATAAGCATTTTGGGATGTAGCCTGGATGTTTTCTGGGTGGGTGTTGCTCACCAGGAACACGTCCCCCATCTGTTCAGGCTTGCTTTCAGGTATCAATCCCATAAACCTTGACAGGCACTGCTGTTGTGCGAGCGTGACTGTGGCTCGATTCTGGCTGGTGAGTAATGTCGCTGGGTCTGTATCGTTTGTCACTTAACCTTTCACAGCTCTGAGTGCTGCAACAGCTTAGGTTTGTAAAAACAGTATTTTCCTCAAGGACTAATTGCTTCTATGTTTTACCTGGGAATTATTATTTGTAGGGAACTCATCTTGGTTAAAAGTTACAGAATCCCAACATTTCTAGCAATTTTGCCCAGTTTGCTCCAGCTCCTGGCTTTCCTCATAAATACAAGTTTTCTATTGTTTTTTCCCTAGGGCCCAAGGGCAAGTGCGCCATCAAAATGTGATTGGTCTGTTTACTTCCCTTCAGTAAAATTAAACAGCATTTATATTGATGTGTGGCACAGAAAAATGTTAGGACATCCTATTTCATTGTGTAAAATTCTCCCAGTGTTACTAAAAGCAGCAGATTAAGATTAAACTGGTGCCTTCATAGGCAGCTTAATGAGTAGAGCACCACATTCTAAACCAAGGAAGGATGCAACTATACCCCTATTCCAGAAAAGTTCTGCCACTGATGTGGATTCTTTGACTTTGGGAAGCTTTGGAGTGACTTCATTCTTATGCCCTCTCTGAAATGACAGCCCACCAATATAACCTCATGAAACAGCAGGACTGCGAGCAAAGAGGGAGCCACAGATGCTCACCTGAGGTGTGCAAGAGCTGTCAAGAGGCAGCACAGCAGAAAAAGCTGATTATTCCCTCTGTGTGTCCCCTTCCCATTAACCTACTTGCTGGCACCTGTAATTGACTGTTCAGTGGATGGCAGAAATGGCTGAATGTTACCGTCAGCTCAGCAATGCAGAGCTGCGGGGAGAGGCGTTGAGGGCTTTTCCTTACGCTCAGTTTAGTGTCAGCTATGTTTAGTAAGCAATTCCAGTTGCATGGAAGACTGAGGAGATGTGGCTGAGGTGCGTGTGAGGCTCAGAGCAGGACCAGCTCAAGTGTCCCATGGAGGCTGGAGATGGAACATGGGAACATGCTCCATCCTGCCAGCTGGCACTGCAGGGTGCAGGCAGCACACATCCCCAGAAAGGGGACTGCAGCAGAGAAGGGATTCCAGGGGTCTACTGACCCAAAAGGAAAACTGCTAGTGCCATGAGCAGTTCACAAAAATGCAGAGGCTTGGCATCTGTCAGGCCTTGCAGAGGCTAGGGCTAGATCTTTTAAAAGATGGTGCCTACACGATTCTGGTAATGAACTTGGCTGTAGTGGAAAATGCCGTCAGATATCTGTTTGGGAGATGAGTTTTCCACTTGCCTGCACAGTTCACTTTATTTCAAGAAACCCAATTTATGCTCATGCATGTGAGAGGAGAAGCAGGCTCTTACCATTGGGTGTAAAACTCCAGCAAGTGCTGAACTCTGGTGTTGGTGCTTTCAGTGAGCACCCTCTCTAGGGAGTATCATTTTTTGTCTGCAGGTTTACGTAATAGGAGAGAATAGAAACTGTGTACAACTAATCCGGTAACCCCAAAATACTTCCACTTTAGAGGAAATGATGGTGTAAAATCCAGATTTAATACCTGCATTGAATAAATACAAAATAATAAATGCAATAAATATAAAATTTAATGACCCTCCAGCTACTAATATATTACCCAACACATGGATCAAAGCTTGATTTCAAATAGTGCTCCTCCCTTCCTTGATTCAAGACTTCTGAGAAAATCCTGCACCTTCACATACACAGGGACAGAAAGGACAGAGAATTACATGAATCAAAAGAAGGCAGGGAAAGGGAAGAAATGCTAGAGACAAGGGTTGTAAAGACTGGGTACTTCACAGGAAGCTCCTGTTTTGCTTTTAATTTAGTTTTAATTCAGTTTGCTTAAACTTTCCTTCACTTTTAGAAAACATTAAAATGCTTGTGTGTATGTGTGTGTGTGTTTACAGGCGTAATCACATATCCAGTCAGGATTTTAAAGTGGCATAGGACAGAGCACATGTGTCTGCTTGTACTGTAACAGGGAAATCTGCTCTGTTTCACCCAGAGCAGATGATTAGCAGCTGTTTCCATGTAGACCTGCACTTTATTGTACCTCCTGTAAGCTGTACCATGCCAGGCTTAAATACTGTGTTGCTTCTTCCTTTTCTCAGTAATTAGGGATGTGACTTGTAACATTTTCCTACCAGGAGCTGCCGTTCCATGTCATTGTGGCTGCCCCCATACCTGTGCAGCAGTGAGGTCATGCCACAGCTGTGCAGACACCATCTCCTTTTAAGCCTTACATTGATTTCACCACTTTGTTCCTTTTAGCTTGTAGGTGATGGGGGAGAGGAAATACATAGCTTAGTCTGCCAGCCAGACATCTAAATAGTGTTAAAAATTATTAATCCCTGAATCTTTGTATTAGAAGTATTTGGGTATGTGTCACTCTTGGGCAGTTTGGACTCTTAATGATTAACCTGAACAGCAGCAAAGATGGATTTAGACCTTGCACTGAGAAACCAACTGCTACTTCAGAGGATTTCTTTTCTCCCCTCCACTGCAGTGCTGCTAGAATCCACCTCCACTCTCCTTTCATCCTTCTGCTTTTTCACCTTGTATCTGGAGAGATCCCTTCAGTCTCTCTGCTGTTTGCTGGGGTTTACAAGCCCAGCCAGGCTGTTTCCTGGCCACAGCCCTTGTATCCCTGTTGGCACAGCCTGAGCTGGGGCTGCAGAGCTTGCTGTGTGCTGCTCTGCCTCCTGTCAGTGAAACCCTGGTAGCCCCTGTGCCATAGAAGATTACAAATGCTTTCCTGCTAGGGATTATATCAGTTATTACTTAGCCTGTGGCAGACCAGGGTGTCTGTTCCCAGCATAGACACAACAGGGTCAGGAAGGCAAGGGAGAAAAAAAGCACCCAGAGATTTGTGCACCCAAGATTGTTTTCATCTAAGTTGGACCATTTTCCAGAGGCCTAGGAGGCTTGTTGTTTTGGGGGAGTATTTACTGCATTTACTGTCACTCACAGAAAGTCTCTGGGACACTTGAGGTAAATGAGTCCCTTGCACAAAAGGTGAAGCAAAAAGGTGTGGCTCTCAAACTGGAATCAATCTTTGGGATTTGGAGGGAGAAAATAACGTGGCAGCTGTTTAGTAATGTAATTAGTGATGTATTCTAACAAAATTGCCTCCTTAATACCCTGAGAAAGCTGAGGTCAGCTGGTTCCTCTGCCAGAGGGAGTGAGCTCACCAAAAGGAGTGAAAATGGGAGTTTAAATTTCAGTGGAGCCTGGAGATTTCAGTGTGACTGTGCCTTGTTCGCTTCCTATCACAGACTTGGCAGCAGCTTGGCTTTCTGGGGATTTGCAGAGGGTGGTACTTCTGTTCAAATGCAGGGCTGATTGCAGGGAGAGGAGTGGGTGTATGTGAGAGGAGTTGCACAGCGAAGGAAAACGCGTCACTAAGCAATAAAGGTGGCAAACAGAAAAGGGGATAGTGGGAAAATGGAGAATTCCATCAGGGTGGCAGGATGAAAAGAAGTCTAAAGGCATCAGGGTTGAGCCTGGGAGGTGTCTGGAGGCACTGGCAAAGACCAGAGGGCCCTCCTGAAGAGCTTGGATCCTTGAAAATGATGGCCTTGTTGGCAGGGTAGGTGACAGAATTTATTAACTATCCTTACATAGGCAGTTCTGTTCACTCGTAGCCCCTCATAAAATCAGGGGCTCCTCTGGTTCCTCGCTGAAAGACAAAAGCCATGCAAGATTTTGGCAGCTTGGGTTTTAGCAGAAAAGTGAATCACAGAAGTTAGGGACCTCCACTGAAAACTGTTGGAGGTTATTCCTTATATTTAGAGCAGATTTATGAGAAGTGTGTGCCTAGAGATTCTCTGTGTCCAGAGAGCAGTGTGTTAGCCAGCTGGGCTGCAGTGGTGACCTTCTACAGGGTTCTAATTCAGTACCATCTTCCTGAATCATCATTTTACACGGACCAATCATCTCTTGGTCTGTGCAAATACCAATGGTAACTTTCTCTCTGGTCACTTTTCACATAAGTACTTTATGCTCTTATGATCTGGGTTTATAAGAGGGAAATAATGGAAAGATGAATTGCCTAACAGAGCCGGGAGGTGATTACACTTAGTACATCACAGAGCTTGGTGCATGCTCTTTTCAACAAGTAACAGTATAAGAAATCCCAGCAATTTTTCCTGAATGCCAAGAACCCAAACAGTTCCTGACCTGTTAGAGATTCACCTACTCAGCTGTAATCTTCATCTCTCTCTTCTGATGAAAATGTAAAAGTAGTTACAAATATTTACTGCCTTCTAAGAACAGAGAACAAAGTACAGAAAGTTCAGAATAGTGAAAAATATTAATGCAACATTTACTAGACAGATGTATTCATTATCTCCAGAATTGAATGCAAATAGCTTTGCAATCACTTGAAGACAGAAGGAGCTTCTTTGTTACAAAATTCAGTGTCTGTATATTCTTGCATTTGGAAGATAGGGTTCTCACCAGATTTAGATCCCATGTGTTGCAGTTTGTGCAGCTTTATTTCTGCTCCTCAGTTACAGAGTTGTTAAGGCTTGTGTGGGGTAGGGGACAAAATTACAGCTTCAGAGAGGAGATCCTGCCTTTCAGCAGTATGTGGAAATTACAACCTGGCAGTGTTCAGAAGAAACTGCAAAGATGCAACCTGCAGCTCGGCAGCTGAATGAGTGTGAAAAACAATTTGTGTTGGCTGCTGATCTGAGGTCACCTGCAAATCCTATTAGACCACATTTTCTACTTAAACAAAGCATTACCAGAAGTCTTATTCTTCCTTAACGAGACAACCATGTTGTATCAGCGTGACTTGAATACAAATCCAACAACTTTAAAAAAGAAAATATGTTTTAAGCTCAGCTCTATATCTGAAAACCTCAGATGCTGCATGGTGCCAAGGGTTTCACCAACACCTCCAGGAAATCAATCAAAGGCTCTAGCAGAAGGCTGAGGGAGGGGAGATGTGTGTGTAATCTCATTCCCGCCTACTGAGAGCCACTGAGAGCAGCAGCACCACCTTCAGCATTTCTCTGGAAAATATTAAGGCCTTGGGATGTGTTTGTGTGACGCCCACTGCCCTCTCCCCCACCATGGGTGAACAAGGCACCTTGCCCTCTTTAGAGCTTTCCCAGCTTCAGCAGCAGCAGCAAGCCATTTAAGGGACTTGTTTTTCCTCCCTCATCTTTCCTCTTTAGGAAATCCTGTCCCCTTTTTGTGTGCTGCTCCTGGTGACATCACCAAGTCAGTGACAGGGTGTGGGGGAGGCAGCCCCAGCCGTGTGGAGATGAAGTCTGATGTGTTCCAGGGACCTTCTGTCAATGTTCTGCTGCCTAAGCCAGCCTGTGTGCTGCCCCCACAGGGCCATGACTCTCCTGGGCAGTCCCATGTTCCCAGGGCAGCAGTCTGGTGTCCACGTTGAGCAGTGATGCCTGTCCCAGGGGATGAGCCCTGAGGAGCGTGGGGAGAAAGGGCAGGACAAGCCCCCTGTACAGGGTTTGTGCTCACAGAGGCCATGTTGCCATCCAGGTTCATTAGAGGCACTTGTCATTCAGTATTGAGCCTTAGGGTTGAACTCAAATGCTGTGTTTGGCCTTGATGGGGAGTTTCTGTTTTCAGAAGCCATGGGAAGCCTGGATGTGGTGGCTGGTTGCCAATCCAGGCTCTAGATCACTCTGGCAAAGTAAATGTAGATGGTGTGGAGTCAAAGTGCTGGCCTGCTTCTTCAGCAAGCCATCCCTGTCCTGACCCCCTCAGTGCAACCTTGGCAGTGCTGCTGGGGAAGAGACACCTGAGGAAAGATCCCTTTTGAGATGAGAAGGGGAGAGAGAGAGAGAGAAACAGGTGTCAAATACTCCTATGTCAGACCAGGAGGGAGTTTTCCCTTTGCCCTTTAGCAAATCACCTCCCCTTCCACAGCTGTCAGACTGGTGGGCATCAGCATTCAGCAATAGGAACTGACAGAGAGATCCCAAACTTCTGATCTCATTGCTGCATAGACTTCTTAAGAAAGCATAAAAATCAAGACCACAAAAGATTTTAATTATTCAGCTACTGAAAGTTTTGTCTTTTAGCCCATTAGATGTTTCAATAAGAAAGAGAAAAGCATCTAATTTCCATGTAATTTCAGTCCTGGCCACCACTGAAGTGATGAACCCAGCTCACCAAGCACGGTAGCACAGGATGGGATGATTTAGGGAGCTCTGTGCAGACTCAAAATACTTCCATTGATAAAAATTCTCCTTCTTCATTTCCATGTCTCTTTCAAAAATTATAAAATGTGCTTTAAAAACAGGTGCCCTCTAAAAGGGCAAAGGAATAAACTGAGGAGACATGAAGCTAGATTAGATGCCAATTGCAAAATTCTTGGATTGTGGAAAGGTCTGTACATGTGCAAAGACTTTGGTGATGGGGTGAGGAGATTTGGGTTTCTGGAGTTCTTGCCTGAACCTGAGGAGAGTTGTTGCCCTAATACATAGTATAGACTCAAATGGGAGGTGGCCTTAGGTAGCTCTTGATGGACTAAAAATGTCACTTCTAAACACAAACTGTCTTCTCTCTTGGTGACTGATAAAAATCCCTCTAATCACTGAGGACACTGAGATTCTTTACTTAAGGGCACTTCATATGTGGTAAACTTTCAGACAGTAGAAATTACTGTCTTGGAGCAGGGTCAGTCGGAGGGTAAAGCTGATGCTTGGCACCAAGCAGCCTTCCTACAAGGAAAGGTTCTTGAGGACACAGTCACTCTCAACCAGGAAAACAGGCACCACTGTGAAACCCAGACTGGCTGTGGGGGATCCCAAGGGCTCTGGAAGCAACCACAGGCAGTGTCTGGCTGCTGCAGAAACGTGTGTGTGTCAGTGTGCAAGGGACAGAGCTAAGGGACGCAGCTAACCTGTCCCAAGGGCTGCCCTGGCTAATCCTGATCGCCACTCTGCTAATCCTGACTGCACTGGTGCTTGCAAAGCTTGTAGGGAGTCCAAAGAGTTTCTTTTGGGACACATTGTGTGAAAGGTTGAAGTGGTTTGATATTTTCCAAATGAAGCATTTCAAATGCTCATATCAGAGTAACACTTCATCCCCAGCTTTTGCTTGATTTTGTTTTTAAAGAGGCAAAACCTTTCTCTTTTTTATTTTTTTCTTTTTAAATGCTTTCAGTAGTTAGAACCCATATTTTAAACCTGTAAGAAATAAATACAGTAATTTCACGATTATAAGCCACACCTTTTTCATTGAAGAATCCAGCCTACCCCAGTAGTGCGGCTAATCATCAGGTGCGGCTTATTTATGGACAAATCCCAGTGAAATGCCAACCTGGAAGTGAGAGCCGGCCGGGGAGGGTGCCTAGGGCTGCCTTTAAAGGCTTGGCTGGTCTATGAAAAATGTTTGAAACTTGAGCACCTGACACCAAACCCCACACTGGTGCGATTATGTTACTAATTTGTTACTTTGTCGCACATGGATCCTCGCTTTTAAAAAAAAAACAAAAAACATGCGGCTTATATTCGGGTGTGGCTTATATATGGACAAATCCCATGGTCTACCCGGCTACCCGGATGTGCGGCTTATAATCAGGTGCGGCTTATAGTCATGAAATTACTGTACTTGTCATATTTATGTATTTTGATACAGTGTTTAATAAATATGAGTTTTTTAAAACCAAACTATAGTGCAAACAGCTCATTTTTTGTTTGCCGTGCTACCAGGTCATGGTTATGGTCTTATATTTAGTCTCTAGTCTGCTGCTGAACCTTCAGGTAATGGTAGAGTAACAGACTAGCATAAGTGACAGCATCGCTGGCTATTGAACAACACAGCTGTGTATCAAAAATAAGAGACAAAAATAAGTGGACTTTCCTAGGAAGGAAAAGGACATGTCATTCCAGGGCCACCATCACGTACTCTTGAGTGCTGGCTGCAGCACTTTCAGTCCCAGATGTGATCCCTGATGAGCTCCTTAGCAGGATGCTTCCAGGGCTTCCTCTCCTGCTACAAGGAAGTCACCAGTACTATATTACTGCAATACCAGAAATCTGATTTCTGGTAGTAAATCACTCTAATATTACTGCACCTTGCACTTTTTCTCTTTTTTCCCCTCTTCCTCTGTGTGTCAAGATTTTACATTCTTGAAAGTTTTTCTGCCTTTCTTCTGAAGGCAATAGCAAGAAGGAGCAGTCACAGCAGTCTTTTCTGGAACTTAGGAGGTGTGAAATATTTTCTTTATGGTCTAGTTAAACCTGTTACAGCATTTTGCAAAAGTTTTTGATAGGTCTTCATGTAATCACATTAATGATACATTGTTGCTTTCTCTATTTTTTCCTCCTTTTTTTGTTTTCCCCTTTGTCTCATTACAGTTGAAACTATAGAGGAAAAAACAGCAGACTCCTTGCAAGATTTGTACAGAGCCTTGGAGCAGGCCAGCCTGTCTCCTTTAGGAGAACACCGGATTTCCACTAAGCTGGAATATAAGAAATCTTTTATAAAGAGATGTAGCGATCCAGTAGTCAATGAAAAACTGCACCAGCTGCGAATACTGAAAAGCACTTTAAAGGTGAGATAAAACAGGGAGGAAAAATCCTGCCCCAGGGTTGGATGGGGCTGTGTTGTAATCAGTTTTTGTGTGCAGCTGGAGTCCAGGCTGAGCCCAGTGTGCAAACAAGGGAGACATGGGGGAGCGCTGCTTGAAAAGCAGAGGAAAATGTGCCTGGGAGAGCAGTCAAAGTGAAGGGATAAGTTTTAATTTCTTTATTTTCTGGTATTTAATCTCAGTCAGCTGCTCCTCCTCTAGCTAGTTTAATAGAAGTTGACACCAAATTATTGGAGGAAACCTTAATCCCTTTTTTGTCCCTGAACATTCTGATTCACCGAAACACATGCACTTTATAATTGCCAAAATGTAAAGTTAAGCAAAGCCAGCCTTCAGAAGCGAGCAGTATCTCTTGCAACACTTGACTGTTTTCTAATTGATGAGCTTGTCCAGGAGGAAACTGTGTGCTTGCTTTCTGTGTAAACTGGTAGGATCATTATCTTTAATCAGTAAAATTGATTAAATAAGTAGTGATAATGATAGATTTTAAAATCTTAATGGTAATTTTAAATGTACCACAGCTCATTTAGGCTCCTTGTCAGCTTTCTTTATTTGTTACAGCAGTTTCAATTCTGTCCTGATAGAGATTTCAGCAAACAATATGCTGGATTTCCTCAGGGACCCTGTTAACGACAGTAATTTCATGATTATAAGCCGCACCTGATTATAAGCCGCACCTGAATATAAGCCGCACCTTTTTTTTTTTTAAAAAAAAGCCAGGATCCATGTGTAACAAAGTAACAAATTAGTAACAGACACAAATTGGTGTCAGGTGCTCAAGTTGCAAACAGTTTTCATAGACCAGGGAAGCCTTTAAAGGCAGCCCCAGGCGCCCTCCCTGGTTGGCTCTCACTTCCAGGTTGGCATTTCGCTGGGATTTGTCCATAAATAAGCCGCACCTGAATATAAGCTGCACTACTGGGGTAGGCTGGATTCTTCAATGAAAAGGGTGCGGCTTATATTCGTGAAATTACTGTATATTAAATTACCACATTTTAGGTCACCAGATAATTGTACGGTGCATTTTGTAACAGCTTTCATCAAAGAGGGCTTTATCAACATTAATTAATTCAATTTTCTATCACCTAGAGAAGCATTTAAACAATATTACTTTCATGTTGTGGGGCTCCCATCCTGAAAAAAAAAATCCTACACGTGCTTAACTTTCTGTACTGTATCATCTCCTTGAAGGCAACCTGCATTATTATCTTGGTATGCAAGTCTTTGCAGGATTGAAGGGTGGCAAAAAAGCGCAACATTCACAGCTGTCCATGACTTCTGCAAGCATGGGAAACTGGAACAAAATCACAGTGCTCTCACACACACATCAGGGTGGCAGGAGGTTCATGTGGTTGTGGTTTTGTCACACCCCACAGCTGTGGTTCAGCATCAGCAGCCTGCTGCCATGCTGAATTGTCTCTTTTTAGTGGTTATTGATACCTGGGATATTTATACCATTTGCTTCCTGAAAATGAAATTGCTTTCCTTCAGGGAAGTGCGAAAACAGCGCAGCCTCTTGATCCAGCAGGTGCCTGTTTTTGTGCTTCTCTGGTACTTCTTTCCTTTGGACCAAGCAAACACAAATTTTTTGTTCTCTCTCTGTGAGACGTATTTTCTAAGCCTGTCAGCACTTTTGGTTGGACTGTGACCAGTGTAAATCATTTTTATGTACATGAGACTAATAATGGAAAATGCAATGGCAGCAAGGAGCAAAGACAGATAATTGTTGTTTCGTGCATGGAGCAGCAGTGTAGAGACACATGCTTGGTTTGCAGTGACATCTTGGTACCTTGTGACTGGCTGCATCACAGAGCTCCACCTCTGCCATACTATTGGCAAGTGTATCCACCAGTAGCTACTGCTATTACCTAGTCAATGAGTCTTCTTTTTATCAGTGCCTGTGATTTCTCCTTCCTGAATGCAGCCAATTGCACTGGCCTGTTGGCACTGAGGTTCTGAACTCTTCTTTAATTTTATCCTACATAATAATATCCAGAGACAGTCCTCCAAACTGCTTCTAGCTCTTGGTGTCCTAGCTTCCAAGTCATTAATGGCAGACCTCTGTGCTCTCTTTCTGTTGTAACACAAAATGATTCTCCTGTCATTGAGTACAAGCTGCCTGACTTATCAGTGCAGGGACCAGCCACATTCTGTGAGAAATAAGTCGTGGTAGCTCAAGCAGAGATCTGGTGATCAGGAATTCCTATGGTTTCTTTTCCACAGCTTGTTCTCAGCTTGCCCTCTCTTTCTGGAAATGAGTATTCTAGCAGGTAGTGTTAATTTGCTATTGTTTGCACATCAATGAAAGCACTGCTTATGGATGATGTCTCTGACCCTTCTGATGTGTCCCATCATATGCAGCTTGATTTTTTCCCCTTGCCATACTACCCAGAAGGATTTAGCATGCTCACAGTATGGCCATGGAAAATGTGAGCTAGCCATGAGTGTGAAACCCATCTGGCAGGGAGGTTGGAGGGGAGATGCTGCTGGTGCTGAGGAGCAGTGCTGCAATCCCATGTGCTTCCAAGGATTATGGCTGTGGCATCCAGCCTCTGCCACCTGCAAAACCAGGAGGGGCTGTGGGCACATCTGAGGCTTACTGTGACCCTCAGCTCCATGAATTAATCTCCAGGGAGGGGTTATGAGGTTATGGTACAGGCACTTCCCCTGCCTCCATGGCAGGAGGAGGTACCAGCAGCTACGTTACATTTTCCCTTTTCTGCCTTCTCTTTGCCATGTCAGTGGTGGAAGAGGTAGCAGCCAGGCAGCCCATGCAGCAGATATGTAGTGAAGATGAGTTGGCATTGCCATGGGATTCCTTGCAGAAGGCTTTGCAGTGCAGAGCTCAGGTGCCCTCATGCCAAGCCTGGTGTCCCACACACCCACTCAGTGTTCCTGGTGCTGATCAAGAGCAAACAGGTGGCATTTTGTTGTGTGAAACCCATCATGAGAAATGCAAGCAGCTAAGAGTATAGGGCTTGCTTTTTCTGGGGCTGAGCAAGGGGGCGGGTGGGGGAATAGGGACTCTTACTGAGGGCTCTGGACAAGGTGAAGGAAGCCCAGGTCCCACAGGGGAATGTGTGACACCGTGTAGAAAGGGCTCATGGAGCAGACAGTCCCTGTGCTTTCAGGGGCTCTGAGGCTTGAGTTTACACCCCCCATTCTCTCCTTGATTTTGCCAGTGCCCCATCACTTGTATTAACTCTTTGCTTGCTCCTTTTCTCTCACAGGCCAGGGAAGGAGAAGTAGCCATCATAGATAAAGTTCTGGATAATCCAGCTTTGACCTCTAGAGACTTTCAAGAATGGAAACAAATGTACCTTGATCTCTTCATGAACATCTATGAAAGCAGCCCCCGGAGGGACTCTGTCAGTGGCTCATCTGAGGTTGAAGCACTTCTAGCCTCGTTAGCACACACTCACTCTTACATAGAAACACATGTATGAAAGTCTCTCTTTCTGTCCATTTGCTACTTAAGTGCTTAAAGTAGTTTTTATATCAATATGTGAGAGCTCTAGTAAATTATATTTTAATGTTACTCAGCTGTGTGAAACCTTCAATGATCAATGAGGATTTGTATATTTTATATGCTACCAATGCTCTGCTTGTGTTTACCTTCTGTGAATAAAAAACATGATCTTTAGCTATTGAAGAAAAGGATTTAAAAGCATTTTTGGAAGACTGTGGCCTTCATGCGGGAAGTTCCACATGCTAAAGCTTTTGTTATCAAAGGTCAGTTTTACAATGATATTTTATATTATATAATTCCAGTATTGCATTGCATTTCTGGAGTGCAGGTACTATTTTGGTGGTGAGAGAAAATCAATTTTTGTATTTCATGAGAAACTCTAGAAGTTTTCTTAAATAACAGGGAAAAAGTTTAATGCAGTGGTTGTGTTTCAGTTTTGTCAGACACATAAAAGGGTGCAAGTTGGCAGACAAGAAAATGACTAATGTGAATTTAAGTGTCAAAAGGTTAGGTCTTATTTCCTTGTACTTTTTTAAAGCCTGTTGTTAAGGTTTCCCGTCAGAGCAAAGAGATGCTGACTTGTATCATAATTAAGACTAAATTGTATGTTGACTCTTAATCACATTAGGTTGATTGAAAAAAAAAAATTAGTCGTGGTACTGTGATTGATGATGCTTTTGCACTGAAGATATCAGTATAATGTGCGGATTTTGCAACAGAGAAAATGTAGCCTTTACCTTGGTAGCAGCTTTTCTTTAGCCTAGAAAAGCAGCAGTGGAAAAGGTTTCCAATGAAATGCTTCAAATCTGAGATGCTTTGAAGATTCCCACAATAGAAAAGGAGTGAATAGGATTTTTCAAGTAGTTTCCTATGTGTTTTCTGAGCTGTGAAGTTTGGCTGTATTGTATGCAGGGATAATGTGTGATGAGAGCAGAGCTGAGCACAGAAACTGAAAAATAACTGAGGAGTAAAAAAGCCTCTGGTTTGCTTTTGAAGGGGAAAGGATGTCTCTGGGTTCTGCAGAGTTCACAAGCCAATTAAAATGTTTTAAACTTCCATGAGATTTGTTTTCTGCTGAAGACAACCCAGTGAATATGAAGGGAAATGGCTCCTTAGAGTTAGGCACATGCCAGAAATAATAGTGGGAGGGAACTCTTAAATCATATATTTACTTTTTATGGGCTTGGTTTTGGAAAATGTCAAGAGCATGACAAAATATTTCTGCTCCTCTTCAGTATTTTGCTGGTAAGTTAGGACTCATGACATGATTTAATAATGCTCATGTGGAAAGGAAAATCCTCCTTTATACTTTTGTGAGTTGTACTCTTAACCGACTTGAGACTATTGCCTGTACAGCTCAGTGAATGTACTTTAAACTTTATGAACTCTGATATTTCCTGGCAGTTATATCCATGAAAGGATGAAGGAAAGAATTGACAGATTTATTTTCTCTCTCCTTCCTTCCTTTCTCTTTCTTTCTTTCTTTCTTTCTTTCTTTCTTTCTTTCTTTCTTTCTTTCTTTCTTTCTTTCTTTCTTTCTCTCTCTCTCTCTCTCTCTCTCTCTTTCTCTCTTTCTCTCTTTCTTTCTCTCTTTCTCCCCTTTTTCTCTCTTGCTTCCCTTTATCTTTTTTCTTTCTTTTCCTCTTTCTACCCCTCATTTTCTATCTTGATATTGCGTTTGGATTGCAAATGTTCTGCAGATTTTGCACAACTGTACAGAAGAGTGGCCTTTCTGTAGCCCATTTTCAGTTATCCTATATTCAAGTCGTATGGATGACAAATCATGTATTAACGTTTGTATAGAATTCTGGATCCAGTGTAAGATTTGTACTACTAGAGGAATATTGTTTGTATAAACTGGACATTTATTTACTGCATGGGTACTGACTTGTATATTAAATTTGTGAGGTTTTTGTAAATTTCTCTTAAAAAATGCTTGACTTGAAATGGATTGTGCTATTGTTCCAAGCATTTAGATTCTCTTGCTATTGTTTTACTGGACCAAAAGTAAATATATTCATATGAAAAACTCTTTATATCTGATGGATGTATATGCACACTGTGTAGTTGATTCCTTGTCAAAACCAAGGCAGTTCAGAAGACTTAGATCTGTTGCTATGCAACAGCCATTCTGCCTGCACTTTACATTAGTAAAGTTAGCTTGATTGCTTTAAAGGTGAAAATTAAACATTACAGTTTTTTAAGCTCGTCTAGTGACAAAGAACATGTGTCCTCTCCATTGTGCTGCCTTCTTTTAAGACTATTAAATGTTCTTCTATATATATTTTTATTGTATTAACTTCAGCCTAGAAAGGGAACACTGTAAAATGAAGTACAATAAATTTAGCTTTTAAATGAACATTTATGGCTCAAGATTCACTTTGCTCCGTACCAGATTGATTCTGTGGCATCTGACCATTTTGTCTGCATTTCACATACCCGTGTATCTTAAAGCACCCTTTGTGACTTTAACACTGGCCAACAGGGAGTGACACTATTGCTGATTTGTATGTAGGCAGGCACTGAGTAAAGACTTCTGAAAACCTTCAGTTACCTCCCTTCCTTTTGCACTCTTTGATGAAAGTAAGCCTTTTTTGACTGCAGGGTTCTCTCATGTAGCAGTTCAACAGCACCGAAGCGTTTTACCCGTATGAACAGGTGTGATGAAACAGCAAATGGTGCCCAGGTAAATGCCAAGGCATCAGTAACAGCTTGTTACTCCTGTAAGAAGCTTCTTGGAGGGTAACTATAAGGGTACCCATTCAGCTCTGGCTGTCTAAGCTAACACAGGGTCTGGATATAAAAGAAATGTACATTATCAGTAGTGTGTGTCTTTAAAATAAAACAAAATAAACATCTGGAAGTGTTCAACAGCAAAGGCCACTGAGAGAGAAATGGCTTCTATCAAACCAATACTGTTTTAACTTTCAGCTGTAGCTGAGTCTGCATAGGGAAAAGTCCATGTTTTCTGTGCAGTGATTTCATGCTGGTTAGTTAAGACATTCTTGCCTAGTACATATGTCAAATAGTACCTTTTCCTTGGCAATACTTGCTACTAATTCTTCTGGGCATCAATTTTCTAGTCTTTATACAGCTCTCTTTCATTTTGCTTAGCTATAGCATAAAAGCTCAATAGCACTTACCAGCTGGGAGAATTACCTCTGATTAAGAAAGCAGAGAGGATGAATTATATTTTTTAATATTTGAAAAATCCAACTTGGAACACCTACTAATTGCTATCTAGGTATTATCCAGAAGTCAAGGATTACAGTTCTCACTCATCGCCTCTAAACGTGCTACTTCCTGCATCCTTGCTCAGTGAGATCAGCTTCCAGCTTTATAAATCCTAGATGTGTTTCCTGTGCTGGAGCCAGATTTTCTTGCCTGTTTCCACCAAGCATTTGGCTTATCCAAGCAAAACTTCCACTCTCACATTCAGTGCCACTGCAATTTCCTTCCTCTCCAGGTCTGCCCTGCTGGCTCATCTCCTGGGATGGCTGTTCCTGAGCATGGCAGCTCATCTCATCTCCTGAGATGGCTGTTCCTGAGCATGACAGCTCATCTGGGGTGGCTGTCCTCAGCATGGCAGCTCAGCTCAGCAGCTGGGCAGCTTCTTGTGCTGGCTGTCGCTGTCCTGCTCTTCGGGCACCTCGGGGAGCTGGAGCACGGCGCACTGCAGCCCGCACCATGGCAGAGGAGCCTTGCAGATCTCTTCCCAGCCGTCATTGTCAATGTCATAGCCAACCACATCTTGCGTGGAGACCTCCAGCGAGTTTTGCCATTTCTTCCCCCCAATAAGAAGAGCTGTTTCCTCTACCACTGCCAGGCCGTAGGAGAATCGATCGTAGACCAGTGGTCTTAACCGAGTCCATTGGTTTTGATCCGGGTCATACCTTTCTATTTCAGAGAAAGGTTCATACAGTCCCAGAAAGGTGAATATGGATTCCCTGATTGTTGCCATCTGATGCCCAAACCGAGCAATGCTCATTGGGGCACGTTTCACCCACTGCCCTTCAAGTGAGCTCAGAGAATAAACATCATTGCTTGTGCTGGCTGGGGCCGAGTACTTGCCCCCAGAGATGTATATGGTGTTCTTGCAAACAGCACTGGCATGGCCATGTATCCTGCATGGCAATTCCCTGGCCTTCGTCCATCTATCCCTGCTAATGTCATAGACTTCCACAGATGAATGCAGCGACCCGTCCTCACCCCTTCCACCAATGGCAAAGATATCCTTGCCTAGGACACAGCAAGAAAACTGGCATCTCTTTTCCAGCATGCCCGTGATTTGGGTCCATGTGTTAAATCGTGGATCATACCGATGGACTTTGTTTGTAACCAGTAATTTCTGTCCAATTTTAGCATCACCCAGGGTACCACTTTGTATTTCCCCACCCAGGACGTAGAGGAAGTTCCCCACCACACACACACTGTGGTTCTGCACTCTGTCCTGCAGCTGCGTGAGGGTTCTCCATTTGTGATTGTAAACATCGAAGGCCACCACGTCGGTGACAAGCCCCTCGCTTGCTGTGCCTCCCCCCAGCAGAATGATCCGAGTTTTCTGGTTCCTCAGTGTGGTGGACTTATCCTGCAGGACAGGCTGTTTGAATACAGATGTGTGATAATTTATTGCTTTTATGATCAAGCACTTAATACCTGCTGAGAGGGACACTTCTGACTGAGTGTAGGTTTTTCTCAGCTCTTCCACTGGGATGAGACCATATCTTATCTGCTCTAAAAGGCTGCTTGCATGATCCAGCCTGGATTTATCATGCTTCAACCACAGCAGGACGAGATTCAACAGGCGGCATTCTTCCACCATGGGGAGATCTGGTGATTGAATCACTGCTAGCAAAGATCTGAAGTTCAGCTCGAGAAGTCCTGGCAAATCCAAGTCCAGCAGCTTCCAGATGTTCTTGATAATGTATTTTTCTGTGGCTGCTAGGGCATCAGGCAGGTAGAACTTCCTGGCCACGTTGGCAGAGAAGCAGCAGTTTTCCAAGGCAAGATTGTTAACTAAGTACTGATTGCACAAGCCGATAGCATCAGTCACTTGTAAGTAGCTCGCAGCTTCCAAGGTATCCTCCAGGCTTTCAAAAGAAAGGGGCAGCAAGGATGTGTAAATGAAATCCAGGATGTGCTGGAGCCCGGTGGGTGAGACAACTTGTAGGTGAATGACGCTGGCTTTAGACTCTTGGGTATAGCTTTTGAACATGGCTCGGAAGTAGTCACTGGAGCATGCCAACAAGGACTTGTGTGCAGGAAACTCATTTTCTTTCACTTTCAGCAAAATGTCACAGAGAAAGCCCTCTGATCTCAGGCTCTGGTATTGGGCGAGTACGGCGGTGCAGTGTGCTTTGCAGTAGGACAGGAAGTAGCTCATGGCAGACAATGCAATGCTTTCCCCTTGAGCTAATAGTGCTAAAATGCAATTAGATATTGAAACAGCTGCCTTACTCAACAGCCATTGCTTGAATGCCCAGCAGACCTCCAGTTGTTAGAGAAAAGCCCAACCCAACAAAACAAAGTCAGTTTCTTGCCTGGCATAGGGGGACAGTTAGTAGATTTGTAGTGAACTCAATTCATTCCTTTATAGAACAAATAGCTATTGTCATATCAGCTGTGGGATGCTTACTTTTCTTGCCTCCACAAGTTGCACCAGGATGAAGAGTCCACAGTTGTGGTGAGCACTTGCTTGGCTGGCCATCAGGTGACAGATGAGGGAGCTAGATGACAATCCCAGTAAATGGCCCTTTGTGTCTGCTCCGCCGTCGCCCCCAGCCCTCCTTGCTCCACAGGCAGATCAAAGGGATCCCCTCTGGCTGCCAGCGCGTGGCTCTGACGGACACAGGTGAGGAGAGAGCGCTGACTTTTCTCCTCTTGTTTGCAGTTTGAACTCCAGTCAGTTTGGACGTCACCACCCCGGGACAGCAGCCCCCTTTCTGTCCTCTTTCCGCACGGTCTTGGGAAGCCTCAGCTGAAGATCAAATCAGCGCCCAGGGATTATTACGGGAAGATTTTCTGAGCCCATAAATCTTTCCCCAGCAGCCACTAAGACAACCAAAATACCATGATTAGTCACTGGTTCGATTTGACATGCATTTCTGGCTCTTTGCTTCACGTGACACCTCCCTAACTCACAGCTACCAGAATAGCCACAGGCTCATCCCTCGCCCCCCCCGCCTGCGAACCAACCAGAGAGAAATGGGGCCAGGGCTGGGCAGACAGAGGAGCTTCCAGTGACAGCCACAGCCAAAGCAGCTGACTTGGAATGACCTGGCTGGAAATCACAAGGGTAACACATTCGCACAAAGTGGAGACAAAAATAGATTCCCCCAGTTCAGCCATAATAAACCAAATTCTGTTTATAGAGGAGGCTTTGCATAATTGTGCTCTCAGTTACCAGCTGGGAACAAACCCTGAGCCCCCAGGGATGGGCCAGAGCTGTCCTGCTCAGCTTTCTCACTTTCGGTGTGTCCCAATTAAAAGCACTTATACAGGGATTATCCCTGATTTTCACCTGGGCACATCAGGGTCTAATTTCCACCAGGAATAGCAGCTCTGGGCAGGCTACACATTCTGACCTCTTAAAGCTTGTTTTTATTTCTTCTTTATCTTCCCTGCATAACTCTGGGTGGAGGTGTTCAGGAATCTCCTCCCGACACCTTTCTTTCAAATCAAACCCTCAGGACTTGCAGACCTTGCCAGGGTTGATAAATGCCTGATCATTTTGCTGCACTGTGAGCCAGCAGACTTGGAAGCACAGAAGGATCCCACAGGACTGGAAAATTTCTCTTTTTGCTTAAGCCAAGGTAAAGCCTTTTTACTGTATTTGTTTATATTTATTTATATGATGTCAGGAAATTCTGGCTTACCCCTGTAGCTGAGCAGTGTTTGGAGCTGACTGGATCCTAATATGGACTCTGCATGCTGTGTGACTCTTCCAGTGAGCTTAAACTCTCTTGCTAAACAGACTGATACCTACACCTGCTCTGCTCTGTTTGTGGGGAAGGACTCCAAAAACATCATTTTTTTGTTGCTGTTTAGCTATGAAAATTGATTTCCTGCTTGAATCCACTTTCTATTGTGACATTATAAACTATAAATCAGAATCTTGCCAAAAGATCTTGCTCTTTGCTAGCAACACATGTATGGGCAGTAGAGATGACAGAGAAAAGGGATGCTTGTTTCCTTTTCCTAGTGGTTTTGCTTATGTCCAAGTTGGGACAACTCTGAGGTATTTCAGGTGTTAATGAAGCTGTGCAGTTGATTCCAAGGTTCAGTTCTGATACTTCTCCTGTTTTGGAAGTAGAGACCAAAGGCCAGGTACCTCTGTCAGCCCTTGGCAGTCATGAGTCCTGGTGATGAGGCACCAGGCCATAAATGCTCCCACTCCTAGAGACACTGTTTCCCAGTTTGACTCCATCAGGTACCAGACTTCTCTACCAGAGGTGCAGATAAACCTCCCCCGTTCTGAAATAGCAAGTGGGCACTGTCCATCACAATTTCCCTGGGAGCCTGAGGTGTGAGACAGGAGAGCACAGGAGCTGGGCCTGCTGCACCTGGGCTAAGTTTGAGGAGAGCTCCTGTAGTAGTTGTGGCACATGAACCTGCTGGCATCACCTCCTCCTCACCTGCAGTCCTTGTCCTCCAGCAGCCCTTAGCCTGTGCTGCCACAACTGCTCTGACCAGCCAGGAAGTGATGCACAGGGAGAAATGGGGAAAACCCAAGAGCAGAACAGCAGAGAGGTGGATGTCTGTGGGCCAGGCCATCCTCCCTGCCTGTGTCACCTCCTGAGCAGACAGAGCACAGCAGGGCTGAGCCCCTGGCTGGGCAGGGGCTGCAGCACCAGGAGAGAGAGACCCTGTGCACAGAACTGGGCTGGGCTCCCTGGAGCCAGGGCCACCAGCCCCAGGGCACTGCTGAATGGGACCCAGCACACATAAAAAATCCAGATGTACCAGAGAGAGGTCAAATGCATGGCTTGGCCAACTGAGGGTACTGCCAGCAGCAGCCAAGGAATATTCCTGACCCCACATGGCACTCCTGCCTCGCAGGTGATGCACTCCCAGTCAAAGGCAGCGAGTGTGCCCTCTCCTCACCCACAGCAAGGCCAGGCCAGGCACTGCCCAGCCCTGCACCAGTTTGGCTGGCACGTGTACAGTACCAGCACAGCTCCAGCCACTGTCATTCCTGTCATTTCAGGGAGGCCAAAGGAGGCTCAGTCTGAACCTCCCTGCCTGTGCCCAGTGATTCCATGTGAACCCAACTGGTTGTGCATCACTTGCTTTCCAAATGAATTCCATCTGTGAGTGGCTGTTTATACAGGTCAGTTGCTGGCACTGACTTAACAAAGCTGATTTAACACCAGTGCCAGGTAAGCAGGTCCTATAATTGTATGCAGATTTGCTGTGCTACTCCCTCTCAGACCTACTTCGTCTTCATGGCAAGGCAGCTAATAGAAGTAGTAAGAATCATGATCCTTATAAAGCTGTTTATTTGCATGGATTTTTTTTTTTTTTTTGCTTGTAATTGAAATAAAACCATATTCTTTCCAGTCCCTTGCTCTGGAATGGAAAAAAAAAGAAGAAAAAAAAGTCATTACCAAAATTAGGTTTTTCCCTCCTTCACTTCCAGGCAGTTAGCCTTGTCTAACTAGGGAGTCTGCTCAGCAATACCCTCCTTTGTCAACAAACAAATTATCTTCATGCAGCAGCTCAGGTCTCCAGCACCTTTGGAAGAATATTTAATGTCCATTAGTAAGGGAACAGATAGTGACTAAACAGCTAACTTACAAATCTCAGCACGAGACCTAGCACTGAGTGGGATGCACTCAAACCAGGATCTTATTTTCCTCGGGTGTAATTTGGAAGATCAGATCTAATGTTTGACTCACTAGATGGTGCTTAAAATTAGGGAAGTATTAGTGCTGCAATGATGCTGATTTGTTGGGAATAGATAATACATTTCTAATCATGTGCATCATTTAGACTCTAAATTAGATTTAGATTTCAGGTTTTCAGTATATTTTCTGTTGAAGTGATTACTCTACCACAGTAGGCAGTCTGAAATAAAAAACAACATTTAGATGTGTACTGTGAAAGATGTTGGCTTCCACATATGCAGAGTTTTTTTTCCTGTACAAAACTGAAAAATGGCCCAAGTTGCAATGCCATGTTCAGTTTAATATTGCAAGGAGGCCATTGGTCAATGTTGGCCACTAAACAATGGAATTGCTATTTAAATTTTGCAAATTACTTTTTAAGAGTAAAAATTATGAAGAGTTGTACAAGTGATATTAGGCTCATTACTAACAAGTGGCTTACGGTGAAATACTCATTACAAAAATCCACAGCAGAGGATAACCAGGCTACATTTTGTTCCAAAAGAAATCAGTGCATTCCAGAGGACAACAGAGTAAATATTTCAGATGCTTGATAATGTACCACATGAACAAATAACAGCAAAATGAGCCAAGTAATGAGTATAGCCATAGAGGTTTCCTAGAAGTGCTAATCAAAAAGATCGTATTCATTTGTCTTGTAAAAATCTTTGGACTACAGTCTGTTCTTCATCCTTGAATAATCATTCACAGTAGTATTTGGGTCAGCACATCTATTTAAAGCTAAAGATGTTTAGCCCAGCAAAGCAGTCCTTAAGAGCAAAACAGTAAGAGGGAGGAATTTTCTTGCAGCTGAAAGACGTGGTGAGATCACATCTGTGTATTAAAGCAAAAGAGAAGTTCCCAGCTTGCATGGGGTGAGTTTAGGCTGTGAGGTTTCCATTTAGGCAGGGGGAGGCTGGGGTCACCTGTGGCTTTAAGCACTGCCCACAGGAGCCTGTCCCTGTGAGCTGGGGCAGCAGGAAGGCAGCACAGGGCAGTGCCTGCCCCAGCTGTCTGAGAGGTTCTGCAAACCCTCAGCACCCTGTGTCCATCCTCAGAGGGCTCTGTGTCTGGGCACAGTGCTGGCAGCACAAACTTGGAGTGCAAGGCTCTCTCTGCCTCTGGGAGAAGGGAGGTTTAGTATGGTCAGGAGCCAGAGCAGGAACTTGCTGCAAGACTTGTGTGGAACTCTTCTATGGTTCTGGGGAAAAAGAGGAGGAAAGGAGGAAATACCATCAGCGCACCTGGGCTGGGAGTGGCCATGTCACAGCTGAGTTACTCCAGCATTAACTGCACCTGCCCAAGAAAGTATCTTGTGTCAAATTGTGAAAGGCAACATGAAATAACAGACTTTTAATCAGACAGTGGCTCATTAATTTCCTCTCCCTATTTTTTCAGGTTTTGTTTGCCTCCCATGAAGACAGATGTTGTTCCAGCTTCCACTGCCATCTGAGTGGGTTAGACATGAGCTTCCCTGGTGAATAAAAAAACAAATTGGAATGTTTAACTTGGGTTCCCATTCCAGAGCAACTGCAGTGGGATGAGTCAGGCACTGCAGCCACAGGATAATGAAGGAGAATGTGTATTTTAATAGCCTATTTCAGAGCAGATGCACTAATAGCTTTCACAGCATCTCACAGCTGAGGGTGGAGGGCTGCATGGAGTTTATCTGTTCCTGTGGTGGCCAGGTGGCACCAGAGATGCTCTGCATTGAGCCCTGGCTTTCACCCCTGGGCAAGCAGTGCTGCCTGTGCTGCTGTTGGGGCAGAGAGGGACCTGCACCCCCTGCCCAGGGGCATCTTCCCTCTGCATCCAGCTCAGGAATGCTCACAGACATCTCTGGCTGCTGACTGTGTACAGCACTGGTATGGACAGCCCTAGCTGAAGCTGCTCTGCTCATGGGTCCGTTCTGCAAGTATGGAAGCCCCCCTGCTATGAAAGGAACATTTCTGATCTTCGTGTGGCATTCCTGCCTCCCAAAGACCTTGGGGCTGGTTGAACTGGGTTCCCAACCTTCATTTGCTTGGGTACATGTGGCAACAGCTGCAGCTTTGGGCTGTGTAACATTGCTGGCAGGAGTCCTGGGCTGTCCCTCCTGCCCTGGCTGGACACCCAGCAGCTCCCAGGGCAGCCCCTGCACCTGACCTGGTCTGCACAGGGGTATGGGTGTCCAGCACAAACCCCTGTGACTGGGATACACACCTCAGAGAAAAGGGTAAGGAAATGGGGACTACCCTCCCACGGTTCAGTGCTCTTTGAATGCATTTACAGTAATTTCACAATTATAAGCTGCAGTTGATTATAAGCCGCACCTCCCGGTAGCCGGGTAGACCGCAGGATTTGTCCATGTATAAGCTGCACCTGAATATAAGCCGCACCTTTTTTTTTTTTTTAAAAGCGAAGATCCATGTGTAACAAAGTATCAAATTAGTAACAGAATCACTGCCAGCTGGGTTTGGTATCAGGTGCTCAAGTTGCAAACAGTTTTCATAGACCAGCAAACCTTTAAAGGCAGCCCCAGGCTGCCCTCTCTGGCTGGCTCTCACTTCCGGGTTGGCATTTTGCTGGGATTTGTCCATAGATAAGCTGCACCTGATGATTAGCCGCACTACTGGGGTAGGCTGGATTCTTCAATGAAAAATGTGCAGCTTATAATTGTGAAATTACTATACTTGTAATTGCAGCGAGGATTAGTTTTCATAGGGATAGAGATGAAGGAACAGCCAGTGCCGAGACCACAGAGGAGAAAACTGACATTCACCTGTACTGGGACACCACAGAGATGAAGTAAAGGTGCATGTCTCCAAAGCCAAGGTGTTTTTCACATAAGCTGTAAGGATTCAGCTCTACCATCCTCTTTGATTTCGTAATTCACATTCCAGCAAATGCTCTCCAAGACATGGACTGTTGGTGAGCTAAGTAAATGTTACAGTGTAATCAGCTGCTGTTACTGCACGGATAATGAGACCCCAATGTCTACACTCAGCTGATCACTACAAGTGTTCCTAGAGGCTGAATGCTACTGTCATTGTTGTGATCATTGTCAGCAGCGCCGCCACATTACCTGGTGACTTGGGCTTGGTCTCTCCATGTGTGTAAGTCTCAGGATTATCCTTGGGACTGAAAGGAGTGCACCTGCACATACTGATCCTTTTCACTTACAAGCTCTCAGGTTTGAGAGTGGGAGAGCACCCATGGGTGAAGTGCAGCAGGAATTGATTGCACAAGCCAAAGGATGAAGGATGGATGACAAACCAGGTGTCTAGAGGGCTTTTTTCACTCAGTGACTCCTGGCTGAATAAAACCATACTGGAGTGTGACAAAGGCATTGATGGAATGTGTGTCATTTACCTCCCTAATCTTCATGAGTTACTGACTGGTGTGTGACTAGCAAGCCTCCCTGATGAATTGTCAGGCTGATCTCAGAGCCAGTCTATAGTGGCATAAGGTACTGGAGGCTCTGCTCACCAAACAGAGAGACAGCTCCCTCCACACTGGACATAGTCTCTAAATTCCACTCCTGAAAGAAATTCCTAGGGTAGTTATAGAAACTGTGTATGCCAAATTTTGTCCCCTAGGCCAGAGTCCTAGCAGACTATGCAGGATTTCAGTCACCTCCCCTCTTTCCCTGGTATGATCTGGATGCCAACTGGGCATGAACATAAACTGTGGACAGCAGTGAGCCAAACCACTCATCTCCAAGGCACTCTCCAAGAGCTAATGCACTATGAAATCACTTTTATTAATTTTAATTTAAAGTTCTTATGACAGGGACCATGCAAATATTGACTCTGTCATGGAAGTGCAAAGGTTTGCCTGCACATAAAAAACGCATAGCATGGCCTAAACATCTTGAAAGGCTGATCTATATTCAGCAAGTTTATTTTGGTCTCAGCTGTCTAGGATAAGGATTGACACAAGTGACTCTTGAAGGGAGTGACCACTCGTGGCCTGAGCCCCAGCAGTGTGCAGCTGGCACGACAGTGCAGCAGCATCCTCCTGCTACAACAGCAGCTTTCAGGGGACCTTTGCATTTTGCCTGCAGTGAGAAAGTCATTGCTCTGTGTTAGTTCTTCTGTCTCCTTCAAGAAAGGAAACTGTAGACAAATGAAGAAAAAGCAGGCGAAGAGGACAGATGGACCTGAATCTCTCTGGGGGGAAACGCAAACTTTGAAATGTCTAAAAGCAAAATACCTTCCCAATACTGCAAAGACTTCCTGTCCATTGGCCCGTCTCTCCACGGCAGGTGGTATCTCTCACTTTCTGACACTCTAAGTGAGCAGCCCTTGGCTGCACCACTCCAGCCTTGCCCAGGAACCCAGCAGTGCACCGGGGGCAAGCACACACCCCGCTCAGGAATGCAGCTCAGCCACAAGTGTGGTGTGGGCTGGACTGGCAAACTCCTCCTGCAGTAAAGAGACAGTGGCTTTGGGGGTGATGGTGGGGAATACAGTTCAGCACGATGCCAGGTTCCACCAGAAAATTCTTAGTTCTCACACACACAAAAAAAAGTACAGTTGCACCTTCCTCCTTCATTTCAGAAAGCAGTGCTGGTGTCAAGGAACCTCTTCTGATCCCAACAGAGTCATGTCCAAGGGGAGGATGAGAGCTGAGCTAATGAGAGCTGAAGTTCAGTGAGAAATCTGGTCAAATGGAGCTACCAGCCATCCAATTGTGTCAACTGGATATCCTAGCATTGAAAGGAGGAAGAGAATAAAAATAAATGTATATGCCTCAATTTTCTACAAATTACAAGTTAATTAGATAATTAATATTCTCTGGAGGCCCTTCAAGGACAGCAATACAGTAGTTTAGATGAACTTGACCATCCTGAAAGGGTGCAACTGTGGTTTCCCTACCTTTCATCTTCTTCCAGTCTTCCTCTTTGCTGGACTATGGTCCACCAAGCAAGTTACCACAAAGAGAATTTCCTGAACTTGCACTGAGAAAATGACAAATGTGGTCAGAAGAAACCTGATTTCAAAAGGTAATTAGGTGTCTATATGTAGAGCAGTAGATAATCTATCTGCCTAACCTTCATTTAGCTCTCAGTAACATATGAAAGTATGCCTACAGCCCTAGCAACAAAACCAAACCAAACCAAAAACAAAAAACACCAAAAGTCAAATTATTACCTTTCACAAACTAGACTGGAGGCAGACTTTCAGCCCACCACTATGCAGGCAGATACTGTGCACTGCTGGTATAGCATCTCATTATACCAGCTAAGTCAAAACTTCTAAAAAAACTGATTGTGTTAAGTAAATTCTTGCATACTTCCCAACATCAGCACCCTAACATAATTTCCAAGGTTTGAAGATTACACTGTCTGGAATTTAAACACTCAAGTTCAGGACCTACCTTGAAATAGCCATATCCACTCACTTTTGACACACAGCAGCTGTACATGTAAAATAAACAGTCTGTGCAAACAAACTGCACTCCCTGATATTTCTGCTACTCCTGACTGTGGTTTAGAGGCTGTAAGTTGGAATTATAAACAGAATATGAAAGCAGTCACCATACAAATCACCTGTCTGTTTTTCCCCAAGCAGGTTTATTTCCATTTGATGATACAAAATTGCTGTTAGAAGTCTAACAGATTTTCTGCAGGGAGCTATATTTTGCAATTTTCTTCAAATGAACTTTGTGGTCGAATAAGTATTTTTAAATCCAAAGTTTACAGCATTATATGGAAACAGAGACTGGTTTTGTTTCCTTCAAAGCCAATAGAAATTTTGCCATCAACTCTGGAACAAGCAGAAACACAACTTTCCTAGCACAGAGAAGCTTGGGAGGCTGTCTCAGCTTTATTTTTCAACCTTCTATGCTGGATTTCTCACCTGATATGCAGGGTATAATCAACTCCCAATGATCCTGTTAGAATAAAGGTCATTTTAAAGATCATACCCTTTACAACTGAGCCCCTTATCTGCTATAGAAGAAAGTCTGGTGAGTTTCTACCTACAGCACTTTATTTTTAATGGGTTAACTCTTGCTTTGTA
>VRYO01002772.1:78493260-78504420 GCA_009812075.1 Sialia sialis
CAGTCTTGACCCTTTCACTGTTTGCACACACAAAGGAGTGCAGAACAGGTCTAGTCAGACACAACACACCCTTTTATTTCAGACAGGAAAAATCAGGTGGAAACATTCCTCATGTTATACTGTTATCAAAAATTTTTGTTACCTACACTGACACAAAGTTTTGACACCAAAGGAACTTGCAAAAGAGACACAATTTCACTCGGTGGTTCTGAAATGGCAGCTGACAAATAAAAGTCTTTCAGATCAACATGAATTCTAAAGTTTTGTTCTCTGAAAGACCCAATGCCCATAAAGACATGATACTTGTCATTTGTTATATTGCCTTTGTCTTTTAAGTGGAATGTATGTGGAGTTTAAGATGTTGCAATAAGTAGCAGTTTCAAAAATGAAAAAGCCCTTTCAGATATCAGCATTTCCAGTGAAAAATAAACAAATATCCCTACCTCTTGACTAGTATTAATTCAAGAGTTTTGGCATCTGTGCTGTGTTACAAACATTACAACCTCTAGAGCATGGTGTTCTGAGCTTCTACATCTCTTTAGCCTTACCAGTTATAATTTTACTTTTGTTTGGGCATTTCTTGGCAGAGATCAGAAAGCTGCCTAAAAAATCATGCTGAGCTGCCAGTTCTCATTTACATGAAGCAGAACCTTAATGAGTATGGGTTTTTTTAGCTAATGGATTCATAACAAATGCTGATATAAATACATTGTCTAAAAAGACAGTTTTTTAAAGCTCGAAAAGAATATCTTGAAGATTATCAGATCTGAGCAGTTCATAAAGAGATTGAATTTTAAATGACTGATTATGCAGAGCACTTTGAAATGTTGTTACAAAGAAAACCCTATATAAATTCTGGTTTACTCTCTGTTATTGGTGTTATTACTACTTCTGCAATGACTTTCTCTGGAGCTATCCTTTACATTTTCTCTCCAGACTGTACAGGTTGTAAAGCACAGTGGCTGTAACAGATGCTCACCTCAAATTAAATTCAAGTTTTCATTTCAGTTTTCTGCTTTTAATTAACATTTTCACTACAAATTCTAACTTAAAGTGTCACCCTTATAAAAAGATTTTGCAGACCCATCTTCATTTGCTTTAGGACTGTATGAGGTAATTTGTGATTCATAATGTCTAGCAAAGATTAAGCAGCATATATCTATGCTGTGATTAAAGTTGTTGATAAGGAGCTGCATGGCTCTTTTTACCTCTGTTAATAAGGACTATGCTGCAGCACTTTCTCCCTTTTAAATTAGTGTCTTTTGAAGAAGAAAAAAATACCACTTTTCCTTTCTAGAATTTTAGTAATTTCTGCCAAGTCCATGCAGGAGTGTGCCTATAATTATTATTCTTTGCAATTATTTATCAATATAGGGGAAATTTATGTTATGTTATTTAGGTTATGTTAAGTGGTTCTCATTCTCCTGTACAATCTTGGCATTAAAAAGCATTTGATTTCCAGTGTAGGCATCACTCAAGAGCTTGGACACTGTTGTCAGGTTTCATCCTGACTACATTAGCAAGCACACCCAAATAGTCTGTTAATGAAGCCAAATGACTTAAAGAGCTTAAGTAGCAAAAACTTTAAATTGGTGAGATTAGAGAAGGATTTCTTGGACAATTTAGTTGTATTTAATTTTCATTTCCCATAACAGCAGACAGTGAAACTTCAGTAATTATCATTGTAGTAAATTCATCAGTGAGGAAGCCAAAGCCTAATGGCTGATCCTTCAAAGTGTTTATTACCTCCTTTGAGGTGCAACAAATCCTATTGATTTCTCCAATGATAAACAAAACCACTCAGCTGCTTGCAGGAACAGGTGGAAAACAGCCAGCAGCAATGTACCTGGGCGGTGGTACAGCAGGAAAAAGAAAAGAGGTTGCTAGGAGCCTTTATGAACTCATAATTGTGATGTCCACAAAAATCTGTACAGAATGGACCAGACAAAGCACTAATACAAATAAAATAATAATTGGTAAAATATTCAGTATAGGAAAACAAACAAACAAAAAACCCTAAAATAAACAATAAAAATATTAAAAGAGGAAGTAAAGAGGAAGTAAAGCTGTGACATTTAAAACAATGGGACATCTTTCTTGTACTGAGAGTGGTGATGCAATATGAAATGCACCCTCTGAGAGTTAATTGCCTGACTGGAGTTTCTCAGCCAGGGCATGTCTCTGAAAACAAAGCATCCAGCTAGGAGAAAATGTATATGGCGCTGAGTGCTCTTGCTTCAGAGGCTCCCTGCAGTCAGCACTTGGCAGCTCACCACAGAGATGACGTGGGGAAAATACCTCAGAGGTGGCTGCAGCTGAAATACAAAGACAGGGACAGGACTACTGCTACTGAAATCCATAACCTGGATCAAACATGGCAGATTATTACACAGCTAAAACGTGGAATTCCTGGATTGCTTCAAAAGTGACTTGAGAGTGTGGGGGCCACAGCCTTTGGGCTGGATGGGGAGAGATCCCACCAGAAGCATTGCAGCTCCAAAAAGCCAAACCCTCTCCCATCCCATGTAGGATGGGAGCACCATCAGGGCCCCAAAGCCATTTTGCACCTCCCAAGCCCTTGCTGCTCTGGTGGCATCCCCAGCACAGAGACTCAACAGCAGCAGCTGTGCCTGGCACAGAGGGAGGATGAGGATGTTTGCTGAGGCATCACCCAACCCTGCAAATCCTCCAGTAGCTTGGATTGTCACATTTCATGATGATCTTAATGTCTGGTGTCTGCACCAGACCCGCAGCATCAAGGGCTTAAAGCTGCTGAACAGCTGTTGCAAGAACAGTAATTTCACGCCTATAAGGCGCACCAGACTATAAGGCGCACTTTTTTTTTGCAGCAAGGATCCGTGCAACAAAGTAACGAATTAGTAATGGATTGTTGTTGCATTTCACTGACCAACATATGTTTGCTTTCTTTGACCTGTGACCCTAATATCCCCCTACCAACCCTATGTCATTTCCTGTATCCTAAATCCATACAACCCCTGTGTACCACATGCCCTCCCTCTTTCCATGTGGATCCCTTCAAGAATAAACCTTGGAACCAAGCCAGATGGAAAGAGCCCCTCTTTGTCTGTCTATTTATGATGCAGCCTCTTCCCATCCCTAATTAGCTAGCCAGGAATTTCAGGGATAGGGGACAGGACTGCATCAGATTGTGGGCAGGTGCTCAATTTGCAAACGGTTTGCATAGATCAGCGTAGCCTTTAAACGCAGCCCCAGGCGCCCTCCCCATGCTGCGGGCCCCCGCATTCCCTCCCACCCCCGGCACTGGCACTCGCAGCTCGCACTTCCAGGTTGGCAAATTTCTGAACTTTGTCCATATATAAGGCACATCGGCCTATAAGGCGGACTTCCAGGTTTCGATCAAAATTTTAGTCAAATGGGTCTTATATGCGTGAGATTACTGTACTTAGAAATGTTATTTGGGGCGAGCTGGAAATCTAATAAATCAAAGATTCTTGACAAAAGTGCCTCATTTAGTTTAAAAATTTGGATTCATTCTCAGGAAATTTAAAATCCCCAGATACTCTGTGCTTTTCTGGGAAAATTCAGACCACTCAGTTTTGTTTTGCTAAAAAAATATTCGATTTGGGGATGCTAAAATTTGGAGAAAGATGATGTTATTTTTACTGACATTTTTATGGTAGGGTAAAGACATTTCCAGGTGAATCCTTCCAGCAATCTTATTGTAGTCCCTCAAACAGTGCAACAAAAGCCTCTGTAGGGCTGGACTATCACCCTCAAGCTTGTGCTTCCTCATGCCACATGAACTCTAAAATGCACAACTGTGCTACCTAATTAAATTATGAGCAATGATTTTCAAGTTGTTTTGCACAAAAGAGATTCTGGAGGAAGGACTGGCCTTGGACTTCTTTGACACTGCACTTCATTTGAGCTGGCTCTCCAATCAAATATTAAAGCTTTACCCAAAATTATGTATGAAACATTCTCACAAATCCAATTGCATCCTATCACACAGCAAAATGCTGCTGCTGGAAAGGTTCTGTGATTTCACACCTGAACGCTCGTGTCTTTTGCTATTGTCATGCTGGCTGTCACTTGAAACTCCTGATAAGCATTTTATCCAGAGATACATGCCCAGTGCTGAGCAACCCTGCTTCATGTCTGCATGGTTGGCACATACAGAGAATAGTTTAAATACAGCTTGTCTTTTTTAAATTAGAAATTGGTAAGCAAAGGGTTAAGAATGATTTTTTTTTTTTTTGCCAGAGACAGTAGAGCTGCAGGGGCAAGGACTGGGGAAAGTGAAATATTTGGCACGCTGCTGATTCCTGTGGAGTCCCTCACTAATGGCATTTCTAAAGTGCCATTGATCTCTGTTGATAGCTGACTTCTGTGGAGTCAATGGCTTTTTCTTTTCCAATAAAAACGGAGGAACTCAATGATAAAAAGCACATATTAAAATATTATTGAGTTGATAAATGACTCACATAAGCATCAGTTAATCAGTCAAGCCTGAACACGAAGCCTAATAGTGGTTATTCATATTCAAATATTAAGATATCAATACCAAGTTTTCTTTCCCCTATCGTTAAAGTGAGGTAGGCTACTTCAGAGACTTACTGGTATGCAGAAAAGATGATTCAGCATTGCTGTTCTTGTTTTGTAACCATGCATAATTTTGTAGCTATGAGATAGTATGAAGAAAATTGTTATAAATCATAAAATCCAGGCAACACAATGTAAGGCAGACTGTACAGTATGTTAATTCATGTGCAATGACAAACACATAAACACTCACCCTTAGCTTCCATACTGCCTGATTTTTCACTTCCTATCAGACTTTAATATTGTCTGAAGATTTTTATTTCACTACCCATAAGAATTCAAGTACTGTCCAGGATCCTAGCTCTGCTAGTCTTTTTTTTTTATTGCAAATACTTTCCATTTTAATGAAGCTTTAATGGTTGAGAAGAAAGGTCTAAGCACTATGTGTTGACTGGTTAGACTTTCAAAAAAATCATGTGTTCCTATTTTGGTAAGGCAGACTGTTGTTTTGTGTTTTTCTCTGCAAAATAGGCACATTTAATGTTGATTTTAGAAATTCTTATGTAAAAAAAAAAAATTTTATAAAACTAAGTCTCTTCATGTGTATCCTGAAGGTAATTGATTTTTGGGGTTGTTAGTATATGCTTACTTTGGGATTAAAATTATGTACATATTTATATCATGAATTTTTATGAATTTTAAGTTCCAGGGCAATGAAAATAGAAGGAAACAGCATCTTGGTGTACTGCAAACATGTCCTTTCTTTCTTCAGAGAAGCAAAAGGGTGAAATGGCAAGAGAATTATCAGCTTGGATAATTACTGGAGAAAAGGCCGAGTTTGCTTGATTTGTTGCTTGAGAGTTGGCATGGGCTGAGACGGCTGAAATTTATTTAAAATGCAGTGAGTTTTTGTACCTAAGAGTATGCCAAGAGTCACAATGGTCCAACATTTTTCTGATGGAATATTTCTCCACTGGGAAAGTTTTGTGCTTTGAAAATATAACTTTTTATGGAAACATTTTGCTTTCAGCAATTCTCCTGATGCAACATGGGACACTGAGCACGAGTGATCTGGCCAGCTTTTTATCCCAGCATCTGCCCAGGAGGCTGGTGCTGCTCTGTGACTTTGGGGGCTTCCAAGGGTCAGCAATTTCAGGTCTGACAGACTCAATAACCCTAATCCCTGATCAACACTCCCAACATTCAGAAGCTGGTTTATTGGGACATAGCTTCCCAAATCAGAGGAGAAATATCCTATTTTTTAAAACTGCATGGTTTAACCTCTGCTATTCCTGCTCCCCTGTGGTTCAGCTGAGGGCAGGGCCTGAATCTGCAGAATGACATAAACTTGTACAGTAATTTCAGAATTATAAGCCACACCTGATTATAAGCCACATGTCCCAGTAGCTGGGTAAACCACGGGATTTGTCCATATATAAGCCACACCCAAATATAAGCCACACCTGTTGGTTTGTTTTTTTTTTAAGTGACGATCCATGTGTAACAAAGTAACAAATTAGTAACAGAATCACGCCAGCACGGGTTTGGTGTCAGGTGCTCAAGTTGCAAACAGTTTTCATAGACCAGCCAAGCCTTTAAAGGCAGCCCCAGGTGCCCTCCCTGGCCGGCTCTCACTTCGGATTGGCATTTCACTGGGATTTGTCCATAGATAAGCCGCACCTGAATATAACCTGCACTACTGGGGTAGGCTGGATTCTTCAATGAAAAAGGTGTGGTTTTAATTGTGAAATTACTGTAATTCCCAAAATGGTTCCACAGCCTCTGCCCCATCTCAGCCTCCTGCTGCATTGTTCTGCACCTTCCTTCAGGTGTGTGATGCCAAACACTTTAACGCTGCCCTTCAAGATTCCTTCTGACAACTACAAGCTCTAAAAATGAGCCGTATGCCCAGTTTTCCCCAGACTCAAAGAGTGACCCATAGGAAGTGAAAAGTTATTTTTATGAATGGGTCAGAAGCCAAGCCCCTTGCAGATGCTAAGCACTACTCACACATATAACAATAATGATGACAATAATAATTAAACCCTATTTGGCCCACAGTGATTTCTAGTACACAGTAAGACACAGTTCACGGCAAGAAAATTTGAGACAAATGGAGGGAGGGGTAGGCAAAAGACAGCTCAGTTATATTGGGTATAATAACCAGGCAGACTTACAATAGGAGCTGCTTGACTGCTGACACACAGCAATGACTGTTACAGAATTAATCTATAACAATGACTATTATTTTTATGCAGCAAGCTTCCTGAGCCCTCCCAGGGCAGTATTTTCAAAACCTTTAGCTGATTAAACATGCAACCCCCCCAGGAGTGAGGCACTTAGCATTTCTTTGGGAAGTGAAAAGATACCTAACTGCAGTTTTACAGAGCTCAAAGTACTTTAGAAGCTTGCCCTCTAGTTTCCCTGAAGAGTTACTGCCACTGTGCAGCATTTACTGGTATGTTTTGACTGGGGTTTATCTCAGTGTAAGAGTTATTATCCCTTCTCTCCTCCCCAAAAAATATAAAAATCCCAAACATACACCCTGCCAACAATCAACAGTGTAAATAAACTAGATTCACCATTAACCCTTTAGTGTTCTGTACTAAATCATTGTATCAATAGAGATGACAAAACTACAATTCATTTGAAAAGTAGTACTTGATTGCAAACCCAGAAGCAGGAGAAGACAAAAGGCTGTCAGAAAAGAGTCTTTTGCATTTTTAGCACTTCAGATTGCTGAAGCAGCTGAAGGACACGCTGTTCCTTTACATCACTATTGAGAAGAGGCTGGGGAAACTAAAACAACCACATTCCTGTGGTAGCCAGGGAAACACAGAAAGGCAGCAGCACAACCTACTGCTTCTGCTGTTGGAGTTAAAGGGAAAAAATGCAGCAGTGTAACCTCTACAGACCCTTTCTGAACAGAGGACTGCTGGCCCTTGACCTGCCATCCTGGGGAGGAGGGATCATCCTGCAGATGCTCCCCTGCTGCTGCCTGATGTTCTCCCCACCTCAAAACTAAATTGCAATTAAAGTTACAAAGAGAATCCACTTCAGAAGCTGCCTAAAGCCTAGCAAAGGCTTTGCCAGGATCTGTGTTTGTTTGGAAGCCTCAGGAAAGGAACATAGCTCTGCTGTCATTTCGGCTCTTTCAGGACTTTTCAGGGCACTTGGACTGTCTGAAGCTCTGTGAGAGCATCACACACTGTTGTGTGTTGCTGAGAGCTGCAGTGACATTTCGTGTCCTTGCTGGGCTCTGAAGGCAGGGCAGGTTATTTCTCAGCTGTGAGGTTGGTGTGGAGCCAGGTGGCTCCTCAGTTCAGCTGCACTGCAGGAACAAGGATGGGCAGCACGGGGTGCTGGGGCTGGCGCCAGCCAAGTGCTGCCAAACCTGAAGCAATCCCCATCCCCAAGCTTTCTCAGACTGATTTCTTTGCTCTCAATGCATCAGCAGCAAGTTCTGTGATCCTGAAGATACTTCCTTTCCAAGAAAGAAAATAGAAATCTCAGCTGTCTCTATTTGGGCAGCAATATCCAATTTATTCATCATGAATCTTGCCTCTTCTGCCACCTCACCCAGTCTGTACTGCAAATAACCCATATTTGATTCTCTGTGCTAGTTACAGTTTCTAAAAATGCTACTTTCTCCTGGTCATATGTCTTCTTCTCACAGAATTCATAATGTATGAGTGAGTGTTGTTCCATATAAATATAGTGTACATCTGATATGCCTACTGATAATATCACAGCACAGAACTGTGATTAACTGTGGCACTAATCATCCACCTGTTTTCTTTCAATACAACTCTGGCACGTGCAATAAAAAGAGATAATGGTCATGACCCTGCAAATATACTACAGATGTTATTTTCAATACTTTTAAATCCAGGCTTAGTGGTCTCTGTGCACTTTGCAAATACTTTTCCTGAAATTCTTAGCACTTTGTATGAAGCAAAATATATTGAAAAATATAGCAAATGGAAGGAAAAGGAAAGGATGGTAAGAAAATGATTGCCAGCTCAAACCCCAACATAGTCTTTCCATAACCCACATTCTCTGAAGGCTCTTCTGCATATTTAAGTCTCATCCTAGATTTTATGGCTCCTTTGCCATGGAAAAGTAGAGCTCTTAATCAGCTTGGGAAATTTGACAGCCGTCTTGCACCTAACCCAGAGGAACTCCTCAGAGATGGAAAAGCATGAAGCCAAGAAATCATACACAGGCTGTTAATTTAACTTGACATGTTACTGACTGCATTAGAAAACTGTGTATTCTGACATCTGATCCGTACAGGATATGCTCAATTCTCCACATTAACTTGCTTCTTCAAAGCTACTGCAGGTATTGGGGGAGTTTGTCTATGGACAAATTACATATATATATTCACACATACATGTTGTGTTTATAGGACTTTGTAACTTATTAGGGTTTCAAAGGTAAGCTCATCTTTTGACAAAGAATTGATAGATTTCTTCAAAACATAAATGAAAGTATTACAACATGTTGCCTGTCCTGTTAATACTTGATTTGCAATCTGTGACAGATGAGCATTTAGAAATGAGTTATTAGGATTGACTGAAAGACATATGGGAGAATTAAACTTTCTCAAAGCACCATGTTTCACAACAGAAAATTGTTTTTTGACTAAACAAATTGAAAAAGAAAAAAAAATATATATTTCCATAGATAAATAGAAGGAAAAGCTGAGAGGAATCACTTGCTGTTAAAAAACAGGCACAGGAGACCAATTGTATTTTGGTTTTGAATCTGCATGGCCATGATCTACATGATCTACAGCTTCTGTGCAAAAGATTTCTTTTGCTCAGCTCAGCAGAAGGGCTCCTCTCAGAACAAGTGCAGCAGCTCCTGCAGGAGCTGGATCTGGCAGCAGAGAGACACAGAGCCCCATTCACTCTTGGCAGCGAGCAACATGCAATTTGAAGGTTCAAATTTGGAGTGTGATTTTGAGACGCAATTAAGTGATTTATCAGCTCAGTTCCCACTGAATCGCCTTGGGGTTGAACTTCTCACTGGGGGGCAGTCCCAGCAATTTGGATGTCTCAGGTGCAAACAAGATGCAGGTACTTAAATACAAAATTCTGCTCCTCAAAACCATGAACTAGCTGCACTGTAACCTCAAACTGTGCTCGTGCCCATCTAAAATGACCCGAGTTTAAATAACCCTGCTCATCTGAGTACCGGGGAGACGTGCAAACCTGAGCAGCACCCAGGAGCTTGGTGGGTTTCCAGAGATTGTCCTCCCCAGCACCCACATCAGACTGTACAAAAACACAGCAGCAGCCACCCTGGTTTCTTTCAAATCACAGCTTGAGGGGACTGTTGCTACACAAATTAGCCTTTAGACATGGTACACAGCAATCTGCAGGCTAAGGCACATGGAAGCAGGTTTCCTTACTGCCAGTTGAGCTCCACGTGGCTAAGCTGCCATCAGGCTGACTTGTATACAGATTAATTTTAATTCATTTCTGCACAGCAGCTGAGCTTTAGCTTGAAGTCTAGAACGGGCTCCCCTGCCAAGGTAGTCTGCAGTCTCCAGGGAAGAAAGAACTGTGGGTTTTAATCCTTTTGAGGCAAAGAAGGACCTGACCTGGTTTATTCATGCTTCCTGGCTGTATATGTGTGATAATCACTGAGCCAAGGCAGAAGGGAGGGGCACCAGCACATGCCTTCTCTTGCTAGTTTGCAAATTTTTCTACTTGCTTTTAAAAAAGTTGGAGCATATCTGGAGGAGACAGTTCACACTGTTTATCCAAGGTGATGTGAATGTCTCCTGGCTTTATTGAGGACATTGTGGAAGCCTCAGGGGAAAGAATTGGATTGTTTTCAATTCTTTTCTGTTCACTATGTCTAAACAGCTTTCCACACAAGCTTCACCATGCTGCTTGCAGAAGTGTCTCAAGGGTATGTAATAGCACATGCAAAACCATCTTCTCAAGATGGCAGATGTGTGGTTTCTTCAGGGCAGAAAGTTTCTGTCGGGACCTGTGTGATCAGAGCACTGAGGATTATGGGTGAGACAAGGCTCTCTTACTCCATTTTCCTCTCTCTGTAACCTTCTACATCTCATTACAGAAAATTTCCTGGTGGGATGAACCAGGACTTTTTCCCTGAGTAATGCTAGAGCACCTTGGCAGGGGAAGACAATGCTGACCTTCATCAATCCCTTGGGATGCAGCAATTGAGGCAGGAGGCAGTGCCACAGTGTGGCCAGCTGCTCTCTCCTCCTGCCTGCCTTTCCTCAGGCTCTGAGGCACTTCAGCTCCCCTCTCTGGTGATGAGCCAGTGAGCCAGGAGGTGTTTCCAGAGCTGGGCTTCAGGCAGCTGCTCCCTCTGGTAGATCATGCAGGAGCATCACCTCCATGGCAAGGAGCCCTGGAGGCAGGAGGTGAGGTGTCTGTGAGGCAGATCAGAGCACAGCAGTGCCATATGCTGTCCTGCCACCCTTGAGAGCTGGCTGGAGCTGCCTGCATCATTCTGCCCAGCATGGATCTGGGCCATGTGCTGTTCACAAAATTCCAGGCACTGCTGAGGGATGTGCAGGAATGCTCCATCGGCTCAAGGTACAGTAATTTCGTGATTATAAGCCGCACCTTTTTCATTGAAGAATCCAGC
>VRYO01002772.1:78509348-78671760 GCA_009812075.1 Sialia sialis
TGAAATTACTGTACTTGGACCTGTTCAAACAGCAAATATCTGAAGTTTTAGGGATTCCTGATATCCTGCTCTGAGATTTCCAAGAGGAGTACATTCCAGTGGTACCTGTTGTAACTCTTAACACATCCAGCAGAGATAAGCATGAAAAAGCCTGTTTACTGTATTCCTCCTTCACACTTCACTGATCTGTGTCTCCTGTTTATGTGTAGCAGCTAAAAATTAGGAGAGACTTCTTCAAGTTATTGTTTTGTGTCTGTCTCTTCCAGCTCTGCTTGAATATACAGTTTGGGGGGAAAATACTTTTTTTTTCTCTTTTTTTTTTCTAAATACAATCATCTGTTCTTGTAGTTTGCTTTGAAGCAAAATGTTTCCTGATTCTTCAGTGTTTGTTTTGAAGTTATTAGTCAGTTTTCAAAACCACAAAGCATAATCTTTTCCTAACTAGTTTATGTAGAAGGATTTGTGGTTTATAAGAATATGTCATTTTTCACTTGGCAAAATTACCCTCCTAGCATGTACGTTCAAGCTTTCTTAGGCCTCTAGAAAGCAGACTCTCTCCAGTCTGTTCTCCCCTCTCTCTTCCACAATTCAGCTAGAGAATGAGAAGAAAATCTCTCCTTGACTTGCAAAGGATTGGGGCTTTCCACAGCATTGTTTGGGGGTAGAGACTCAATTCAGGACAGACAGCTGCCAGCCACAACAGAGAAAATTGTGCCGGTTTGGCTGGGGTGGTTTTAATTCTCTTTACATTGGCTGTGTATTGGATTAGTGCTGAACACAGGGTTGACAATACAAAATGTTTTTTGTTATTACTGAGCAGAGCTTACACAGAGCCAAGGCCTTTTCTGCTTTTCCTACAGCCACGCTGGTGAGAGGGCTGGGAGTGTATGGGAGGAGACACAGCTGGGACAGGTAACCCCAACTGAGGAAAGGGATGTTCCAGACCATGTGGTATCATGATCAGTATCAAGAGAGGGGAAGAAGGAGGAAGAGAAAATGTTTGGAGTGATGGAGTTTGTTTTCCCAAGTCACTGGTATGTGCAATGGGGTCCTGCTCTCCTAGAGATGGCCAAGCACCTGCCTGCCCTTAGGAAGCTGTGAATTAATTCCTTTGCTTTGCTAGCTTGCTTGACTTTTGCTTTGTCTATTAAACTGTTTTCATCTCAACCCACGAATTTTCTCTTTTACCTTTCCAATTCTCTTTCCCTCAACACTAGTAGGTGAGTGAGCAAGTGCCTATGTGGTACCTGGTGTCTGGCTGGGGTTAAACCATGACAACTAAATTTTTTCTTCTGATCACAGAAACTCTGGGAAACAAAAACATGAATAAAACATTAATTTTTTTTAAAATTATTTTTCTCGAGGAGGTAACAGGATTACGAAGGCTCCTCTGATACTAAATGATGTCCTGGACATTCAATTTTTCTCTTTGAAAAGAAATTTCTAGCTCTTCTGTTTTCAAGTCTGAAAGTAGACTCAAAAAGCCTGGAAGGCAAACCAAAGGAACTTTAAATATTCTTTTAAAAATTCCTACAAGCCTTCAACTACCTATTTTCTTAGGACAATTTAACAAGAAGGGACCTGACAAAACTGATGGCTGGCCAGGAAATCCTTGAGTGCTGCTGGTCTGGGAGTTCTGAATCAAAACCAGCAGGATGGTAGGAAACCATAGGTGGAAGAAGACAAGAAGCACTTTGAAATTCACACAGGCCACATAGTGAGTATGCTGGGGGATGTCCAGCCACTGGGCACCACCCAGAAGAGCCTGGCTCTGCCCTCTTTGCACCCTGCCTTCAGGTCTTTATGCACCCTGTGGAGATCCCCCCAACAACCCCTCCGCCTTTGGCAGGAGGGTCCTGCAGCAATTCTTGATGCACATCCTCCTTCTTCACCCCATAGTTCCCACTCTAGGAGATTGTATCTCCTGACCTACCTCAGCATCCTCTGGAGACAGGATTCCCTTCTCTCACACAAGCTTTGGCTGCTGGGACCCAATCAAATGAACACATTTTTCTAAAACTGCAGTGCTTTTTCAAGAGCTCACAGCATGTCAGAGTTCCTCTGCTAGCAAAGCACTGCTGAGTTTCTGGACAAGGACCAATAACCTCTCTTGTAACTGTACTGTAGTTTGACTGTACCCCTCTGACCCAAGTCAGCACTGGAATAAGAAGCAAACACTAAACTGTGTCAGAACAGGGACATCAGGAGAGGTGATGACTGCTGTTAACTGAAGGGCAGCTTAAGAGCAATACATAGCAGGAAATTGTAATTAAATCTTTAGTGGGAACAGTTATAATGTGCATTTTTAGCCCGGGGTAATGGACAAATTTTTTACGTAAATAATTAACAACAACACCAAGGAACATCTTGTGTGCACGGATATAAAACCTTTATTCCCTAAGGGACTTCTGTTAGGGCTTTTCCCCTTTTCTTTTTTCCCCAAGTGATGCCAATCTCTGAGGATGCTCTGCTGGTAAGATTTCTCATTTTATGTGGGGCAGAATTCTCTGCATAATACAAAGGCTAAGCTGCCCTAGGAATCTTTTCGTAGTTCTTCAGCCTTCAAAATACAGTTCCCTTGCTTCTGTAAACTGACAACAGAATTATCTTTTGCAATCAAACCACCCTCCCCAGTAGAGCTCCAGGTAAAGACAACAATTTTTCTGCAAGTACTGCACCAGATGGTGAGAAACCATCTCATCAACAATGTGATGGGGATCTGGACAGTTCTTTTCTCCAAATACAACCAGAACACAGCGCTGAGAATGCTGTCCCTATGTCCATGACTGACATTTTTGTTACATTAAGACAGTAAATTTCCCTTTTTTCCTTTTGAGAAATTCTTCCACTAACAAAGTCTTCTTCTAGAGGAAAGGACTAGACCACTTTAGCTGAAGGTTAAGGTCCTCCGAAACCCAAGTCCATTTGTAGGGTCTATGGCCCTTCACCATAAAAAGATTTGTTACACAGCCCTCCACACTTCAGGACACAAAAGGGGAAGGGATAGAGAATGCAGAATAAACGTGAGCTGCAGAAGTAACTGGCTACCATTATCTATATTCTCAGGTGAAATGTCAGTTTGTGCTCGGGCCATTTTCAAGTACAATCACCATACTAGATATCACAAGAGCTATCACAACAATCTGCAATAAATCTCAGGCACAGCAGGCTCCATTTGTTACAAACTAAACGCTCCCTACCATCACTTATTCAATGAGGCATATATATTTTAGTGTGTGATATTTTGCTAGTATTTTATTTTGCATATGCTTCACTCCTGCGCATGTAGAAATGTCCAGGTGTGAAGGGAGCAGAAAAAATTACTGTAGATGGAGAAAAGGGAAATGAATCATAACTCACATTGTACATTAAAACTAGCTACATCAAACACATCATCTACAGGTGTGGAAGAAAAAAATCTTTATGACACAGGAGAGTATGCTAATTAGCTAATTATAGATGATACATCCAGATCCCCATAAGGGATGACTTCAGGAATATCTTAACTGAGAAGCACTTGATGACCTTCAGTGGATCCAGCTTCATGACATCTCTCTAATTACATTCCTCCCACAAATTGTTATACTCACAACCATGATCTTAGCAAGTCTATTCATGTTTCCTAATTTGGTGAAGAGCAAGACCAAAGATATTTAATAGAAGTTACTCTAAAGTGCAAATTATGTAGGAATGGGTTTGCAAATAATGAACCAACCTACTGCTTTGCAGGTTTCTTATTTTTGCTGCTGAGTTTGCATGATAAACTGAGCAAGAAAACATGGATCAAAATTCAAGAAAAAATTAATCACGTTAGTTTGCAATTTCCTGAAACTAACCATGAAATATGATGACAATACAGGAGGTAAAGTTGGAAATATCTGCCGTGGTTGTAAAAGCTTTGATATTTTTGACATGTTAAAGTGTACTTTTGATATTTTTTGCTGTATCATATTATAGGATCACAGAATAAAGGAAATTATCCACAGTATTTGGAGTTATTTAAGTACAGTAGTTTCACAATTATAAGCCGCACCTGGTTATAAGCCACACTTCTGGGTAGCCAGGAAGACCATGGAATTTGTCCATAAATAAGCCACACCGGGTGATAAGCCGTACTGTTTTGTTTTTTTTTTTAAAGTGAGGATCCATGTGCAACAAAGTAACGAGTTAGTAACAGAATTGCATGATCGCAGGGTTTGCTGTCAGGTGCTCAAGTTGCAAACAGTTTTCATAGACTGGCGAAGCCTTTAAAGGCAGCCCCAGGTGCCCTCCCAGTGCTGCATGCCCTGGCACTCCTGCCCCCGGTGCTGGCTGCTGCGGCTCCCCACCTGCTCGGCAGTGGCGGCGGCTCCCTGTGCTGCTCAAAAGTGGCGGCTTGGCGCCTCGCCATGTCAAACCAGCGGCTCGCCACCTGCTCGCCAGTGGCTCCAGCTCGCCCGGCAGCAGCTCCATGGCAGCTCCCCGCCTGGCCGGCTCACACTTCCAGGTGTGCATTTCACTGGAATTTGTCCATAAATAAGCCGCACCTGGTGATTAGCTGCACTTCCGGGATCGGCTCAATTCTTCAGTGAAATAGGTGTGGCTTATCAGTGTGAAATTACTGTAGGTATTTCCTACAGAGTACCACAAGAAAGAAAATAATAATATCAAAGGGAAATCCTTCAATAGTGAATATCTGAGAAGATTATAGTAGTGATGTAAGAGAGAATTAATTTTCAAACTGAAAACCAAAGAATATCCTCATCTATCAGTATACACTCTGCCCTGGCATATTCTATTGAGCAGTCAGTTCACCATTCTTTTAAGATCATCACACCCAAAGGATGATCTCTAATCCCTTCCTGCAGATGGAGCAAAGTATCAGGCAGATGTGAGTGGGAATTTCTTGCAGACTGAGATAATCTTCTCTGGATTTGCATGATCAATCACAAAACAGCTTTCTGACAACATCACCTTTTATACAAGGTGGCAGGCCACAACTTCTGCACCAAATCTCATGAAAGTTCTCTTATAGGGGACAGTCTTTAGATTTAGTATCATTCAAGGCTGCTGGATGTGGCATGTGATTAATTTACATCTCAATTTTATGTGGAATTCATGCACATGCTTAGTTCTGCACATGATCCAAACTTACAAGCTCCAGTGAGTACTGTACCTGCATCTCCTGTAGAAACAAAGTTCTCAGAGATGACCCGTGACTGCACTACCGAAAATCTAGAAATCTGTATCACTGTCAGAACCTGATAACCAATATATCAGAAGAAGGACAGAGACAGAAATAACTTCATAATAACCTCACTGCTTTCAAGATGACCTTTACTTTGCTGACCTTTCTGTAGAAAACTTTAGAGTGAATATCTGAGCATGCCCTAAATGTTTCTGTCAGATTCTCCATAAGGTAATTACTAAAAAACTTTTAAACGTCAAAAATAGAAATCATCTGAGAATAAATATGGGCTAAACGCATGTCAAAATATATCTTACAGGAAAAAAACTCTTTAAAGTCTCACATTAAAAATTCATATTTCTCTGGGCAGTGCTTTAGTGAAATGACTAAAATGTTACATTTTACAAAATGTTTTTTTTTCCCCTCCAAGTTTCCTGAAGAGAAAAACTCTGTTGCATCTTTAAAATACCAGGAACATTATGACACAGCAGGGTAAAAGCAAGAAAAGACTCAACAGTCTTTCCTTCCAAATGGCATATTTATTCTGCACATAGAAAATAAGTTAATGATGCAGTGTGCACTGGGGTAATTCACTGAAATTATACACCATTTCTTCTAAGATTCCTGTTTCTTAGTACTTCTGCATTCCCAGAACCCCTTTGCATTGCTATCTGTTTTCCTCTGTTCTTCATTTATGTTTCTGTGCCATAAATTCCAGATGATTTTCTCCTGCTCAACTAAATTGCTCTGCCTCTCTTCAGGATAAAAAGGATTTATCAGTCAGTATGGACAGCTAGCAATTCAGGTGAATATTATGTGACACAACTTATCTTTTTCTTACTCTAGCCAGGGTGGGGTTTTTTTGTATTAAAACTTCTCTGTACATCTGTTTTCATTGTAATTGCCTGACACATCTTTACTGACTCAGGCTTTTGAAAGGAAATCAGAGGATATTTTCGTGGACAGAAACGATCATTAATTTCTATAAGGTTCAGAATGCAGAACAACAGAGGCTTATGGGTCTTGTTCATCAGAATTTATGTCTTGTAAATCAGACATAAATTGTTCTGAAGTTGGTACTGAAGTGCTGAGTATTTCCTTTTAAATAAAATGATCCTAGAATCATAGAGTGGTTTGGGTTGGAAGGGATCTTTAAAGGTCCTCTAGTCCAACCCCTCAGCAATAAGCAGAATACAGTAATTTCACAATTATAAGCCACACCTGATTATAAGCTGCACCTCCTGGTAGCCGGGTAGACCACAGGATTTGTCCATATATAAGCCGCACCCGAATATAAGCCGCACCTTTTTTTTTTTTTAAAGCGAGGATCCACGTGTAACAAAGTAACAAATTAGTAACAGAATCACACCAGCGCGGGGTTTGGTGTCAGGTGCCCAAGTTGCAAACAGTTTTCATAGACCAGCAAAGCCTTTAAAGGCAGCCCCAGGTGCCCTCCCCGGCCGGCTCTCACTTCTGGGTTGGCATTTCACTGGGATTTGTCCATAGATAAGCCACACCTGATGATTAGCCACACTACTGGGGTAGGCTGGATTCTTCAATTAAAAATGTGCGGCTTATAATTGTGAAATTACTGTAATTTTCCACCAGACCAGGTTGCTCAGAGCCTCATCCAAACTGATCTTCAATATTTATGGGGATAGGGCATTTACAACCTCTTGGCAACCTGGCCCAGTGTTTCATCACCCTCATGGTAAAAAACTTCTTCCTTGTATCTAGTCTGAATCTAATGTCCTCAAGTTTAAAACCATGACCTAAGACAAAAAGACCTACTAAAAATTCTGTCCCCATCTTTTCTATAAGCCCTCTTTAAGTACTGAAAATCCACAGTAAGGTCTGCCCAGAGCCTCCTCTTCTCCAGGGCTCTCTCAGTCTGTCTTTCACAGAGATGCTCCTGCCCTCTCTTCACCTTTGTGATCCTCCTCTGGATTCAATCCAACAGGTCCATGTCCCTCCTGTGCTGGACTGCAGCAAGTCTTTGAGTGCTACAAACGCACTGGGTGTGTTTGTGTGATCACATACATGGAACCTTTAGCATGTCGATTTTGAATTAGAAAAATAAATTAATATCAAATAACTAATGGTCCAAAGGAGTTTTTTTTTAAAATACTGACCTGCTTGTCCATCATTGCAATGAATTGATTTGCATTGTAAAATATTCATTTGTAGTCAGATTGTAAAAATACAAGTTCTGTATTTTGCAAAACTGCAACTTGAGCTTATGAAGCAATATGTTATTTTTAAGGTGGCTTCAATACTCCAAATACTGAACTCTTAATCTGCTGAATAGACTATTTCAGGCTGCCTGATGGATGCCATATATCCCTGGATATAGTCTACAACATAATCTATATTTGAAATAACAGAAAATCCCAATTATGACTTCTAGTATTTTTTCTTTCAATTATGGGGTGCAACTCCAGGTCCACTGAAGTAAATGAAAAGCCATCTTTTCATCTAGAGAGGTTTCTGGATAAGCCTGCTTCTCCTAGAGCCATGCAGAGAACCTCTCTTTTACTCACCTGCTCCTTCCAGCTACTGTTCAGCCTTGGGGACATATTTCAGCTCGCTCTTTATGCTCTGAATCTCTGACAAGTTGACAGCAGGACCTGGAAGCTTCTTAGCTCCTGGAAGCACCTTCTTCTCTTTCTCCTCCTCTGTTGAAGCAGGAGCATTCTGCACAAAAGGACACCAGTGACCTTCCTGCTGCAACAGCAGTCTCTTGAACATGAGCATAGGTCAGTTATTTGAAAAACAGGAAATGATGTTTTTATATTGAAGGGAATCCCAGTGGAAAATGGGGTGGAGGCATGAAGAGATAGGTTATTTTGTTGTTTGCTGTCTAAAATGTCTGAAAACATTCTCAAAGGAATAGAAAAGAAATAAGGATTAGAATGGGTAAGAATTTACAGTGCCAGGCTATTAGTAGAAAATAACTAACTGGAGAATTAAAGGCAACTCCAAATCACTCATATTTCAGATGACAAAAAAATAGAAGAACCATTTTTATCATCTAATTCCTTTGAGAGATTCACAGTTGCCAGACACTTGGAGAGGAAAATCATCATGCACTTCTGCAGCTCTGGAGAAGAGCTATGATAGTAGGGTATGGACTCCAAAATTTCCATGCAAGATCAACATGAGTTGAAATTTAACTTTTCATAACCTCAGTTGCAAGACCAGAAGGGTTTCTGTCATTTTATGTTTGAATTAGGGTAGTGCTGCATGGCTATTTTGCTGACACTGTAAAAATGCCAGTTAAATAACAGCAATTGCACAATAGTTAGAAACTCAGCTAATTTCCCAGTGGACCACAGTATTTCAGCCCTTGGTACTTCCTCAGCTGTGCTATTGCTTCTAGCTGAGCAGAGCAGGTATTTTAGACCATTTCTACTCTAGACTGGGTAATGTTTTGAAGGCATAGATCTACAGATATGAGTTTACTATTGTTCCAGCCTGTTGTGTATTTTATAAAGCTGGCAGATAGGAAAAATCAAGGACATTTAGAGATCAATTTACATTTTACTATAAATAACTTAGTGATGAAATTATTTTTTCTTTTTTGATTGCTCTGTGAATGTCTCTTGTAATGGGCTTTTTTGAGTTCAATTATGATTTAGATTTATTAGCCACACTTTTTGAAAAGGTGAATTAACTGTGAACAGTCAATTCTTAATATATAATTTAATTTTTAAAATTCAACATTACTTGTCAAGTATTATTGGCCACTAAACCCCTTTTTTTTCTCTGTTGACTAATGGACTACATGCTATTTACGAAGACTTTGCAATGTCAAATAGCAAACAAACAAGGTATTGTAGAAAACTTGACATTTTCTTTCTGATTCTTTCTGATCTTTAAGGACTTTATTAAGATCACCAGATATAAGAAAACAGAAGTGATAATTACATTTCATGGCTTGGTAAACTTGTATTATCTTTTCTCACATTTCAGCCAATACACTGTTAATGATTACAAGATAATACAAATATTATTTTACCATTGTTTTTGCTAGATCATTTCAAATACCAGCCAGTAATTCAGCCCCAGGTACTGTATGTACTGCCTGATATCTAATTTAATGATCTAACATCCTGAAACAGCAGCAAAGCACAGCAGGAGAATAAATAAATTGATACAGAAGCTATTTGGAAGGATGCACAAAATCGTATCAGTAGTCAAAGATGCCATGAGCTTGTATTATTTCCTTTGACAGTTTTCCTAGGTAATCTGAATAATCAGGGTAAACAAGCATTCTCTGAACCCTGTAGTACTTATTAGTACATAGCAGAAACTGTGTAAAAAATGCCATTTCAAATCATGTGCAAAACCATTCCTCCTGTAGAACAAGCAGTGCAAGCTTTGCCCACATTTTGGAGAGTTTGTGGTCCATAAATTGCTGTCAGCTTTCTCTTCCAGCCTCAGGTGTTTGCTATTTATGACCCCACTGCTCTCTACATCACTCACTCCACTTGCAACACACAGCTGAGATTTAACTACAGCCTCCAGTTTTATGGAAGGAAGTTGAAGAGTGACTTAGATATACAATAAGGGTTAAAAAATACAGCACGGGAATGCTCTGACTGAAGAAGAGTTATTTTCTGTAATTCCCACCCTCCGTTTCCTTTCAGGCTAACATTTCTGCTCCACTGACTTTCAAAAATGTACATTCCTGTCGGACTGCTCCACCCCTTTGAGTAAGATCCATATTCCCCTCATCTCCTATGTCAAAGCTTTAAACTACAGTGGAAAATGCACTGTTGGCAGTGATTACACACTGCTAGCAAAAGCTGCATTTGTCTTACACTGCTCTGAAAAACCATGAGCTGTAAGGCCGAGCTTATGGCAAAACTTAACAAGATGATAAAATTGAAACGACACATTCATTTTTATTCTATTCCTTGAACAAGATCTGTTTCTGTAGTGCTTAATCCCACTGGTTTGGTTGAGTATTGCCATAAAACCTGGGCCAAGAACTTCCATAACGTCTGTCTCATCTAGAGTATTCACTTAGGTAGGAAGCAACTCAACATTCAATTACTCAAACAAATGCAATTATCAGCACCAGTCATTTATTTTATTTCTCAAACACTACTAGAATTCACACATGCTATCTCAGTTTCTGCTTAATAACATGCACTCCTTCACCAGTTTAATTACTGCAGAGAGAATATACTTTGATTTCTTTCCAAGGGAGAAAGCCACAATACAATGTTCAAGGTCATTTTGTGTGTTTGTTTTTTTAAATCTTCGTAAGAGCACGTCAGCCTAGGTTTGACTACTTCAGGAAAATTCTCTGCAAACAGAGCACTGTTTATATTTTAAAAAAGCAAAATTCTGGAAAAAAAAAATCTGTCTGAGAGAGAAAAGGAAGAATTGGCTCTTACAAAGCCTCTCCCACCCTTGGCTGTGAGGAACAGTGGGAGCTCTAGCCTAGCAGGATGAGTTCTCATGCGGGGATTATGAATCCAAACTAAGCAAACTGGCCAGGAAAACAGGAGCACCCATCTTTTTCATCTTGCTTGGAGTATCTACCACTACTTTTTCTTCCACTGTTGGAGTTAGGGTCTCATTTATTATCGAAGTTAATGCAAATAAGATGGTTAAATCAGTCTGAAATATGTGTTTAATTTTGTGATCAATGTTAGTTAAGGTATAAATTGGATTTTATATTCCAAACTCAGTGTTCAACACACTCTGTAAAATACAAGCATGAAAATACAGAACTCAGTCTAAACTGGAGTATTTTCAAACCCGGGCAGGTAAATGGGTTGAGAATTTCTTTTTTGACTTGCAATTGTCTTCACATTCAATTTATTCTTGCTGATAAACTTTCCAAAAAGCATTGTGTTTGAAAACCTGTGCCAATATTGTGAAGCCGTAACAATAAATCACACCACAGGGTGACAAGTAGCAGCACAGTCTTCCAAAGCCTTGCTATAACTTCTCCTGCTGAATCTCATCAGCTCCCATCTAGACAAACACTGCTGGTGAAATCCTGGCTCTCTCTCCTGACAGCAGATATTATCCCACTGGGGAATCAGAGATACACACCTTCGAAACAGTTTATACTCCCACAGGTGCCTTGGCACCAAAAGCAGAACTATTTATTCATGAAGTGTTAGTAAGTGGTCATTTATTTCCATGAATGCCCAGTGCATGCTCAATTGTGGTGCCTAATATTGGTATGTGGAGCTATAAGATCACTTTAAAGGCTTTTTTCCATTTTATGGCAAGGATTCTCCTCATTAAAAACAAAAAAAAAAATCAAAAACCATTTTTTGCTTACCTCCTCCACTTCTTCAGGTGTAAGTTCTTTTCTTTTATGAGGATGGCCTGCACCAGGTCGAAATGCTCCCATTGGGATGTTAATATTAGCCTGTGAGAAGGAAATTGTGATGCATATAGTAGTGACTGATAAAGATACAGCTGATAAATGGCAAAACTCGAAAGGAGTGGGACAAGCATATAGGCTTTATCATGGTTTCCAAGCACTTATGCCTTCAATGGATGCATCACGGATGCATCATCACACCCCTCCTGTGGAAAAAGAAGTGCTTTCATCTCCATTTTAAAGAGAGAAAGTGAAAAAACAAACTAGAAATCTTTTGAAGTTCTGCATTTTAGACTTATGCTTCCTGATTTCGTTGGACTTTAAACAAAAGAGGACTGGACACTAAAGTGTCTTTAGGCACCTGGGTTTGCTCCAGTTTGGTCAAGGTCAAACAGAAAGCAACATTTAAGTGTAAATCATGCAAATCCTTCAAGAACACCCTATCCCTGCACCACTCCCCATTCTCCAGTGACACCAGTTTTCACCTCACTTTAGCACAGGTATCTTAGAAGGGAAGCCTGCCCTGAGTCAGCTTAAGCCATAAGTATTTAAAATGTGATTTTACCAACAAAATTTACCCACAGTTGCTACAAACCACAAATACTTGAACCAGCTCCAACACTGGGCTGAGCACTGGCCCCTGGATTCTCAAAAATCCCTCCAGACTGGTACCCACACAACTGCATCAATCTCATCTTTTGTCTGGGGCAGAAAGACAGTAGCTATAATGTAAATTGGGCTGATAATAGATATCTTAAAAGTAAAGATTTTGGGGAATAGAATACCCCAAAACAGTGGTTAGGAAAGAGCCAGCTGAAAAGTATCCATTTCCCAATGTGACCCAGCCAAGATTATTTTAAAAGTCAAATGGCATGATCAGCTAAATGCACAATTTATACTTATTCTTATCTCGTGATCTCAGAAGAGAAGCTGCTCCTAGGAAATGTCATCAAAATATCATGACTCCCACTGGTAAAACCAGGGGTGAATTGGTAATGTTACGGAGAGGAAGCTGAGAACCTTCTAACAGTGAGCTCTGCTCTTGTCCTTTACCATCTGACTGATCTGCATTAAATGGAGACAAATAATCCCACCCTTCTGCTCAAGTTATGGTCTTGTAGATCATGCCCCACTTGAGCAGCCACAGGAAAACAGCCCACAGTTTTCAGTAACAACTGTTCTGATAGCTGTAATCAAATGATGAGCAAATTAAGAATCCATCTGCCAAGAAATGAATGCTTTTCCCTGTATTCCACTTACCTCGTTCCCAAGATCTTACACATGCAAGATGATACTGTAATTTCAGTGGGGCTGCCAAATATCTGCAGGGTCACAGATAACTAGGTATTTGTTTCATAAAGCTTTTTCACTGGGCATTGGTTTAGATATTGTGAAACTTTTCACCTGCACTTTTTAAGTTCCCAAGAGACAGGGCATTTACAGCCTCACAGTTCCAAACTCATTATTTCATTTATAGATGGAAAAAACCCAGCTTTGCCATTTCAAATTTTAAGTAGCTGCCCCACCAAGTTCTGGTATCTCCAGACAGCTTTGATTTATGGACTAGGAAACTTCTCTCTGCAAATTACAGCCAGCATGGTCATACAGGTTTGCAGAGTTGAAACTTTAAGAGGTATCTCTCCTTGTGGTGCACATCATGAACTTGGACATTCCTTTCCCTTGGAGGCAGCCAAAGCAGAAGCCAGCCTCCCACAGAACACTACAGCTTTGCACTTCCCACTGTGATTGACAGACCACCTGTGACTAAAAGTAGTTCAGAAAGCAAAAACGAACCACTAGGTCCCAGGCTGCTAATTAAATTCAATAAACCACTCTTTGGTCTGCTTCAGCACTTTCCTAGTAATGAGTGTCACACAAAAGCAGTTGGCACTTTTTTATCTGCAGTAGGGACATCCATGTCAGAATTTGGGCAATAAGTATGCAGTCATGACATAGTAACTTGATAACATGAGCATCCTTTAAGACACAGTTTAAAACTCCCTGGAACTGATAACACATACTGTAAATTAAAATATTTCCAGTATGAAATGAAAAGGTGACATTTCTAAACAATTCCTGACCGTGGGTACCAAAGTCCAGAGCTGTAAATCTCTCTCAATCCAATGCTGGTCCTGCCTCACAGATGAGCAGCAGTGTAATGGTGGGCCAAATTCTGTACACCAGCATTGTTCTAAAAATATGTTTCAAGGCTTTTGTCATCTCTAAGCTGAGAGGGAGATACGACCCTAGGGAATCTCTATCCAGTAAAATACTAAATAGGAGATTTTCTGTTCCAGACTCTGGAAATCCTAAATTATAAAGATTTAGACAGACTTTCTAGGTGTGATTGCTATGTTTAACCATAATAATTATGAAAATTATTGAGTTTGCTTCTTCCTTTGTTTGAAAGCATACCATACTGTGTGCCACTGCAGTTTTTACAATGTCTGATGTAGCCAGAGTCCTTCTGAACAGACCAAAGGAAAAATATCTGTAAAAAAGACATACTAATCTATTGCTGGTTTGACTCAGTTGAACTGGGACTTAGAGACTTTTTTGGTGTGTTGTTCTTTCTGTTTAACAGAGAGAGGGTACTAAGGTTAGGATCCAACTGAGCATGAGTTGAGGATTGTTATGGGTAAGTCCTTCACAGCATCACAACCACTCCTGGCTGTCCAGATGGATGACTGAGTAATCTGGAAAGACACTCTTGAATAAACATATGTAATTAAGAAAAAAAAAAAAAAAAGGAAGGAAAGAAGGAAAGAAAGAGAGAAAGAGAGAAAAAGAGAGAGAGAGAGAGAGAGAAAGAAAGAAAGAGAAAGAAAGAAAGAAAGAAAGAAAGAAAGAAAGAAAGAAAGAAAGAAAGAAAGAAAGAAAGAAAGAAAGAAAGAAAGAAAGAAACTGTAGAGAAAACTGAATTAAATCCAGAAACAAACAAACAAACAAAAAAATTCAAACAACAAACCCCAGAAACCTTCACACCCTTACCTCTGAGGAAAGCCAACAGTGTTTAAAGATGGAATAATTTTCAGTCAGAGCTGTTCACAGGCTACTGCACACTGAGAAGGGGAGGTCAGAAACTGTTCCCAGTAATTAATGCACTTTGGACCTCTATTGCCTCAAACTACTCTTGGGAACCAGTTGCTGCCTTTAACTCTCACACATCTGTATTTAGTAGCTATAGGGAAGTGGAATTTTTTGTCTATCTCTAATAGAGTCCAAAAAAAGCCATTTCAGACACAGAACACCATGAAACACTTCAGTTAGTGAGGTGCTTTACATTCCCATTGCTGCAGCAAGATGTACACTCCCCAGGGCACATCAGTGTTATTAGACCAGCACACAATAGCTAAGGATCATATTAAATTAATCACAATGTATAAAAGTAATGTGACATTTTGAGTCATAGCTCTCAGACTCTTCCGAGTGTAATAAGGATTAATTCAACTGCAAGTCTCCCTGCTAGAACCATCTTTGACACAATGCTTAATAGATGTATTTTAAATTTTTGCTGTGGCTTTTCTCATGATTCAAATTACCTTTGCAAAGATTAAAGTTTCTTAAAATATTAGAATTAGTGCTTAAATGAAATGCATTTTTAAAAAGAACAACCTAGGAGCATTGTTTACATTTAGAAGTTGGAAATCATCCTAGAAATAAAATGCAGCCTATCATTATATATTAAAGAAAAAAATGTAAACCAATTAATTCCTTAAAAATGTTTGTATGTGCCTATGGAGTTTAAATGTAAAATTCAAATAAATGCTTTTCAGCTATTAAAGATCTAAATTTTTTCATAATCCTACAAACATTTCCATAGTCAATGTAAAAGAGAGATGAAAATTTGAACTGAGTGAAATCAAAATTCTGGCAAAATGGCTTTTTTTTTCCTAATTTCAACAGAATTAGAGTACAATAATTTGCATGCCTATTTTGATAGAATTGATGATGATAATGATGATGATAAAGAGAATCTACATTTTCACACTGCCTTGCACCTTCACTATGCTGCTTAGCCCCTGGGTAATTAATCTTGAAACTCCAATCCATTGAATTAGTATTATCTCAAGAAAACAGACAACAAAGACTTCAGAAATTCCATTTCGTGTTTCTTAGGAAAGACAACCTGAACTCATAGTAAAACTTGGAAGTGTATTTCACAAAATACATGAGAATGCTGTAAAATTCTTCAGAAGATATTTTGGCCTTTTGACAAGAGCCATTGACAACATGAATCAAACGCATTCTTCATGACATTGCTTCATGATGATGTTGGGACAATTCTCCAGCTTCTTTCACAAGTACGCAACAATCAACTCCATCTTTATAAGCACATACCATTGAAGAAGTATGTGATAGACAGGAATCTCTCAAATTAAAAGATCAATGTTCCTCTCATTTACCTTTACTTCTAAATAAAATGCTTCTTAAACAATTATTTGAAGTTGAGGGGTTTTTTTCTCCTTAAGGAATGCAGACATGAAAAACTTCACAATGCCCATGCTGTCTTTTAAGCCTATAATTCTCCCAGCATATTGGCTTTGTGGAAAATCCAATGGCTGCAGGAATTATTTTTACTGAACAGTTATGCAGATGCATTACCATATTTTGCTTAGATGATCCTCCAATACACATAACCTAATACTGCAAAGACCATGCAAACAAGTGATTAATGAACCTATCTACTCCAGTATTTTTATCAGCTCAGATCAAAAGATGATCTCCAGGTCACACTTTTTCAATGCCTTCGTATCTACCAACCTTTTCACTTTTACAGAAGAACCCCAGCTAGCACTCCTATGGTGCTGTGTCTTAGTAAAAATGCAGTCTGCCAAGCAATGGAGGTTGGGATTTAATATTTTATTCTATGAAAAACATAAATGCTATCTCTTACCTGAATGGCCTTGACATGTGATGCTGGTTGTTTTGACATTTTTACGACAGAGGCTTATCCCTGCAAGCAAAATTGGAAAGTGTTACAGGCTCTGACATTCTGATAGCTATGGAAGATAAGCTAGAACTTAACCCATGCTGCCTCTTGACAGGCATCCATTTCATCTGCCCAGCTCCTGTTTCCAGCTCAGCTTGCAAGTTGCTTAGTTATTCCTTCTGATATCAGAAGGAGACAGAACACCTGAGCTTCACCAATTAATCTTTCATAGCCACAAATGAAGCTATCTCTTTCACATAAAAAACAATAATGAGTAGAGATAAGGAATCTCTCAAACCTTAACGGAACTGTAAAATGAGTAAGAATTAAGGGAAGCTTTTGAGGATAAACATTGTATGATTAGCTTTGTCACAGTATGTATGTGGGAATTATTAGATTTTTCATTTTGAGCCTTCTCTCAAATAAAATGTAACTTGTTAGTAAATATTGATAAATGCAGACATAACCATTTTCTGACTCATAAATCCTTGCAAACCTTTAATGCCTGTGGACTGAAAGTGATCAAGATGGTCAAACAGAAAAGTTCTCCTTGACAATTGCTAGTGCACAAAGTAGCCTCCCTTCAAAGTTTTACATCACATAGATTCATCAATTTTCTTTAGCAATAAGATAAAAAATATTTTTCCATATAATTATATGCAGGTGGAAAAATATGGACTAATACAGTATTAATATACAATAGCAAAGGGAAATACACCAGAGTAAAAAGGAAAAAAATTATTAGCAGATTATTTGATACACAATCTCAGCCTTTTATTCTCTTACTGAGAAGTTAGATTTTAACTGGACTAGACTTTCACCAAAGTCTTGTTATTTAACTATTATAATATAAAGAAGGTAGCACTTCTAAAAGCCGAGAAATTCGTTCACCAGAGAAGTCAGTGATCAACACCAAACTACAGCACATTTTTGATACTGCATTTAATCTTAGATAGGAAGAGAAGCAATGAGAACGGAAATAAATTACATAGGAGAGAAAAGTAGAAATACACTGAGAAACTGAAGTGTGTCAAAGACTTGCGTGCTCCAGAGAGTGTAAGTGCCACATGAGGCAGTCCCCAAAAAAACATATAGGTGCATGTTGGCTTTAACTTGGAATATGAGCAATATCAGCCTGAAATTGTATTGCTGGGACTGACCAGGACACTTCTTCCTGCATATCTGCACATCAGTTTTAAATCTGTGTACAATGCCAGGCGGAATTAAAAGTACAATGATCTGCCATTAGAGGTCTCCCTCTGGTCACACTCAGCTGCAAAAAATGCTGTCCAAACCAAGGCAGCATTCATCAGAGGACAGTCATGTTCATAAATTGCTTTGGGTTTAAATTGCTTCGACTAAATTAATAAATCAGAAAAATCCCACTCTGAAAAATAAAAACAGCATTCTTTCAATGAGTTTTGTATTGTGGTTTTATATAGACAATCTCAAAATGAGAGGGAGTTTAAAAAGCTTCAAAATTTACTTTAGAGGATGCAATCTCAGTCACTGACTTTCATGACAAAATACAAACAGATTTCAAAAACATCAAAGGATTTATTACACTCTGTCTCCTTTAGTTTTGAAAATCTTTATTAGGCGTATAAGTAACTGTTCCATTGATCAGTGACTGTATTCCAAAATAAACATAAAACAATCCCCCAAGTGACTGGGAAGATAGGAATGATAATACAGAATATTAAATTAATTTCTTAATCAACTTCTCATCTTTCTTATCAGAATGAAAAATGGAAACAAAAGCACAAGAAAAACAATTAAACATTTTGAAACATCTACTTCCCAAGCACTGCCACTAAGCAATTCTTGCTAAGATGCACCTTATCTTGCACGCCTGTGCATTGGAAAAACACCCACAGACACCTCTTGGGCCACTTGGAGATAAATTTACCCTGAGCTCAGCTTTAAAGCAAGCACAGCATTAGCACTCCGCGGTGAGGTGCTCTGGGTTCACGAGCAGTCAGTGTTTGAAATTACTGCAATCAGACACTGGTTCCTAAAGAGGGATGCATGATACAATTGTGTAGGACTGCTTCTGGAGGAGGTGATTTTCCTACCAGACCGTGCTGTCCTCATTACCGCCAGAGAAATCAGGACAACAGCACACCACAGAATAAAAATAGATCTCTGGCTCTTTCCCCTTCCCTCCCTTCCCTGAATCTCCTTACAGAGCAATACTGACCCTCAGCCACAGGAAAAGAAACCTTAGATTACAGAAGCATCCATTATAGAAGAGATTAGTTAATTTTTATAAATTCCTTTGTTCTTTCACCCTGTGTCTCAGAGAGAGACTCAAGAGTGCTTCACTGATGGTAATAAGTTATTTCTGGTATTCCAATCAGCTCTGCAAACTTGAAAAAATCGTGCTTCACCCTCATTTCTACAGCAGGATTTCACATCTCTGGCAGGCAGAGAAATGCAGACACGCAGCCTGTATTCCCTGGTGTCTTTTTGGCCTCCCCACACCTTACCTTTTCCCTTTTATGGGCTGCATGCTGAGCCAAACTTAGAAAGCAATGGCAACGGTAGTTCAATTTGGAGCTGGTTTATGGCAGCCTTCCCTTGCCAATTCCCTCAATTTGCAGTGAAAGTACTCACGAGCAGGACTACTTGTGAAATATAGGGCTACTGCAGCGAAATAAATGAGGGTTTTGAAGCAAAACTTTGTGAAACAAAGGAACCTGTCTTCTGTCTCACTGCTAAAAATAATTTCTGACAGGGCTGCAGCAAGATAATAAGCTGATTTATTCAATTTGCTTTAAATACGATGAGATATCATAATGCCATCTTTTGTAATGCACACAAGAGATGTACAGTAGCACACAGACAACAGCAAGAGCCCTCCCCCTGTCCCAGCTGGAAGCTGTCCTCTCCCCCCACTGCAAGCATGGCATCAAGCACAACAGGCATTTTGAAGACAGAACTGCAGTGTATTATCTCATTAAAAGGCTTTGACAGGAACTACACGACTGTGAGACCCAGCCAGCACAGTAAAAGAAGAGAAACCCCTACCCTGCAGCTTTCAGCCTGTTACACGAAAACTTACAAGCTCTAGGCAAATGTGATCACGTTTTCTGTAATATAGACACAATAATATCCACAGCTGCCTGTTAAGCTTAGTGAAACCTCTCTTACATCAAAACCATAATGTAATATTTCACTAACTATAATAAACATATAGAAAACAATAACCCTCTGCCTATGTGCAATATTCAAACTCACACACACTTCTTCTGAGTCATGAGGTATTTAAGTGACTTTTTGTTTTAAATCTTTAGATCCCCAGAGACTATGAAGAAATAGCGATCTGCTCTGAATACTCTGATACACTGCATGAGACATCACATTAGGCAGAAACCCATAATTATTGTAGTAAATTCACAGCAATTACTAAAGAGTTTGCATGAGGGTCTTTCAAGATTTTAAAGGATCCCTTAAGATTAGCTAACTTATTTACTTAGATAAAAAAAGTTCCAAACCGTCAAGTGAGTGTGCACACCTCCTTTTGATGCTGAAAGAGGTATCTTCTTGTACCAGCTGAGGTATTGACTGTGACCCTTTTAATGTGTCTGAAATAGCTCCGATGCTTTCAGCCTGGACGGCACTGAGTGCTGCTCCAGGCTGGAGTGGGACTCAGCAGAGAGGCAAAGTGTAAAAGGGAATTCCTGTCATAGCTTCCAGTTGTTCTTCCTAAATATAGAGTTTGATTCACCCTGTAACTCGGTCCCCTGTGACACTTGACCATGGTAAAAGCAGGGCTCAACTGTCAAGCAGGAGGTGTTGAAGGAACACACCTTTCGGTCCTTTTCCTACCCTGTCATTGCAGGCTCTTCCCAAGTGGCAGGCACACAGCAGTAGCAGGTAGCACAGAACTCCTCCCATGGCATTTGGGGCTGTGTGTGCCTCCCTGCACACACCAGAGAAGGAAATAATTATGGAGACGTAATTATGAAGAAATCACCTCGGAGGAGCTGTCTAGGGGAGGTGAATGACACACCAACGGGAGCATGCTGCTGCTGCTTTGGGAACAAACTCCCACAGCACTGCCCTGGGGTGTGGGCAGAGACTTCTCCCCTGCAGGACAGCCCTGCTCTCAGGGGAGGGCTCCTGGGCATGCAGGGCCATAGCCACCAGCTGCTGAGCTGCAGGCATGGGGATGAAGGAAAGCCAAAGGAGGAGCATGTGTGTGTGAGAGAGAGAGAGAGTTGTTATAGCTCAAAAGGGAAGTAAAACATTACACAGTTGTACTCATGCTGGCTGGAGTATTGTCTTAGTGAGGGCTACTGATGAAGACACCACAACAAATCGTATGTGGGGCATATTCTCAGGTTTCCACTTACAGAAGTGCAGACTCCTGGTCATCTGTCCATCTTCACAGTTATTAATTTCCCTCTTCCTCACTCCTCTGCTGTACCTGATCTCCACTGATCCCACAAGAGGTGACAAGAACGGTGTCATTATGGGCAATTACTGTCGAGGATCTCCCTTGACTTTAACTCATTTGACCAATGACCCTTTTAATTTCAAGTATCTCAAGATGACCAAGCAGGCTGCTTCATTAAGCCTGTGACTCACTCTCCACTGCCCTCTTTCCCAAAAATGTTGTCATCTGGAAGCTGATTAAGCTGATGACTTGCTCTGGGAGATTGCTGGCTACTTAGAGCCACCTCCTTCCCAAGCAGCCACAAGAAAATGGATGTCACAGAACCAGGCATGCAACCAGGACATGCATTGGTGAAGGTCAGGAATGATGGATGTACATACAGCAAACAGCTCATTCCAAGGAGACCTCTACTCCTCAGAAAGGCTGAATGTGCCTGCTGCCAGAACTTTTGAGGCATGAGAGGATGACTACACTTTAAAGGTGGTGGATCTCCCACAAGGGCTCACAGAGATGATCTTTGGCCTTTCAGGTGGTTGAGACCACATTAAAACAAAGCCACAATCAGGGAAGTGACTTTACATACCTCTTTCTGAAGGTTCATATTTACAACAAAAGTACCAGAAGGCAATGGAAGAAGCAATGTATTTTTGTAACATGGTCCTGCACATCAATTTCTTTCAATTTATATTACAATAGTAATATTACAAACTAGCTCTTGAATAGACAGTCCTTTCTTCCATATGCTGTTAGCAAAGGTAGGCCATTGTTTCAATTTTATAATCTCTTCATCTTGCAAATATGCCTAAGAAATACCAGTTCAACACTGTTCCCTTCAACAAATTTTCATAGCAGTGACAAGTAATTTAACAATCTGAGTGATATGTAAAAAGGAAAAGTCTGTCACCCACCTAACACTCAGTAACTATCACACTTGAACTATATTAAATTGTGAGGATAAAAGGAGTAAACTTAAGTTTTACCACCAATATCAGAAAATGCAGATCTGAGTAGGAAAAATACTCACTCCTTGCATGATTTTGCAGCATATCATTGCCTTTGAATAATCTCTGGGATGCACAGCCCCATGACTTGCAGAGTCATCTGGTAAATACATGCAGCACATGAATTAGTAAGTAAATAATGAGGCATATGCACGTTTCAGATGATGGATTCAGTGTCTGGCAAGTTAGGGCCCTTTACATTGACACACATGGCACAAAATTATTATGTCTCATGTGTAGAGATCCAAAGGATATAGCAGAAATGCATATATTTGAAGTGTAAGATCCCAATATAGTTAAAAATAGACTTTTGTGGCATTGCTAGAAGCTTGTCTAATTAATATGCTTCCTGGCACAACTTCCTAGTTTTGAAAGTGAAGTTGATGTTTAACAGAAATGTGTATGTGTCTTACTTCTCCACTGAGATATTTCACTGCATAATGTCAGAACTGTTTTTTAAACCTGTCACTACTTAATACATTTACGTAAATGTTTTGCTTTTTGAGAAACCTCATGAGCATAGATAAAACTTCCCTGAACGTCCCGAAAGAATTTATTTTTCTATTGTAGTCCACAATGTTTTAATGTAATGCAAACAGTGCAATACAACCGAAAATGCAAGCCCACATGTACGAAGTCATAACTTCAGCTCACTTGAAATAAGACATCTTGGAAGTAAGAAGTTAAAAAATACATTTCTGGAGTTTTGCTTCAAATTACCATGTAGTAGTAACATATCATAGATCTTTATCAATGCAAAACTTTGCTTCTTTGCCTTAATCTTAGCTCCATAAATTACAGTTTATTATCAGGTAAGAATGGTGCGTCCACAACATTAAGTATTTGGCTAATTAAAGCCTATCTTTACACTCATTTGAAATTTTTAAATAAAGAACATGCAAACATGCCGTGTAACTAGTATAACAGTCAGCACACCAAAATTACTAATTGAAATGTAAAAATAGAAACATGCTATCAGACATCTATCAGAGGACTTATGCAGAAGACCCTGAAAAAAAACCCAAACTCACCATCCATTTTCTAATTCACTCAGGTTTTATTTGCATGTTTGGGCTCTTTCCCCTTAGTAAAGATACACCCATGTAATAATGACTTGGCACATAGACTTGATAAGAGGCAGAGATTTTACAATGGTACCCAGTCACATGCGGTCAGACAGAACTACAGAAATATAAAATACAGTGGAGCTATCAATTTTACCAGGCATCACAAGACACTCCTATGCTTGATTTTAACAGAAAGCAACTCCGAATCATAGTTTGCAGAAAAAGTATCAAACCTCAGTGATTTTGTCAGAAGAAAAATTTTTTGAAGAAGTATTATCTACTGGTTATACATGTCTTCTCATTTTTCCCCACCTCTATTTCTTAATATCAACAAGAAAATCAAGCACTCACTCCTGAGTTTCTACTTGTATAGTCATGCCAACAACAATAACATCAAGTTATTTAAATACTGAATGACATAAAATAGCATGCAAAAATGTTTGCTGTTATCTAGTAGGCAGGAAATCAATACAAAAGCATATCTAAATTCTCTGATTTTGTTTCTGTGACATTTCTGGGCTACTAAATATTAATTCAACTCCTGCAAGCTCTCTTTTCTTTCCCATAGAAAAGCATGATGATTATTATCACAGACTGCTCCACAGAGAAATAATTAGCCTTGTATTAAGGAGATGGTCTCATTAAAGGCTCGCAGTGACCTTGTTCTGAATTTCAGAGTCACAGCATCATTAATAGTGCTGTTAGCATCATCTACAAATTTTTATTATTAAGTTCTGAAAACTGCCTTATGAATATAACCCACACAAATTCTAGAACATCATAGCTTTGGCCACTATTACCCAAAGCCATATTCTCTGCTGCTTTTTATTGTGTAAAATTAGTTCTAGTTTCCCAAATGCTTTGAGTAAGTGAAACATCATAATGATGATGTTGATGATGATGACCCCAATGACGATGACAATGATGTACAAGCAACAAATTTGTTTCCACTTTTCTCCTGGTAAGTTTTAAACAGTGTATCTGGCAAAGCTGGCAGCATAAGAAAGAGCAAGGCTAATGGCAGATTTTGAATATGAAATTTAAGTTACATGCTGGTTTTTGTAAACATCCTGTCTACTGTAATTATTCAGAATTATTTGGAAAATCAACAAAAAACGTGGCAGTGCACCATCAGATACTGTTATCAGCAAGTGATTTTGACAAAACAGGAACTGACTAAATCACTGTTGACACTTTCAACAAAGAGACTACTAATTGTTTTCACAAATCAGGATGATTCAAGTAAGCGTGTAATATCTTTTTCAATCCCATCACACACTTATTTGATGATGCCCATCCCCATCAGCTGATCATGTCAGCTGTGCATTATTAGATCTTGTCAGATTAAGACCTTAGCTGACTGCAGCAGGGAATTTTGCTGTTGACTCAACCCAGAGATAGATATGAGAACTAGGTACAGATATACCAGAGGACTTGGGGACTCAGCACCACAGAAAGTAATTTATTTATCTGTTGTGATAAAGCATGACAAAAAAATTGCAGCTATGGTCCCTCTGTGAGTGCAATCATCTGAAGTCTAACAAGGAGAACAATGAGTAAATTCTGCTGATTTCTCATCTGAATGACATATTGAGAGGAAAGAAATATATGTTTGAGACATTAAAAATCTCTCTGGCAGAAAGATGCACCCAGAACAAGTAAGATGAGGAAATGGGCTGGAGGAAACAGAATTTAAAGGACATTATAAATAAATTAATTTAGATAAAAAGCTACTATTCAAGGACAACTGCACCCACCTGCTGAATTATATGTGATTTATCAATTGGTATCTTTGATTTGTACCTGCTGAACAGAAAAGAAAAGATGAAAATCATTAAATCGTGGGTGTGAAGATTTTTAAAATTTGAATCAGTATCAGGACACTTACCTCAGTTCTCAAGAGTCATAAGGAAAAATCCTTACCTAGTCACACCTCCAATGTTCTGAAAAAACAGAGCCATTAAGAATGAATGCTTTCCATGGTGAAGATATGAATAAATCTACTGTCATACCTGTCTGTCAAGTAGTCAAACATGATCTCTATTAAACTTTATTTTTATTTAATAAAAAATGCTACAGAATTTCAATTATTTTTGGCCTACAAATACAAATATTGCAATGTTCAGGGAGAAACTGCCAAAAGAATTCACTGCTGGCACAGAAAGATAAGTCCTCCAGCTCCCCAGAGAATAAACCCCCCATGATTCTTCCCCCCTACTGGCTCGGAAAGAATTTTTCCTCAGAGGGAAAAGTGGAAAAAACCTATTTATTAATGAACACAGGAAAACACTTCCCAGCATCAAGAAAACGATTCACCAAAGCGAGCGAGGATGGATGAGCTCAGACAGTCGCTGCTGGGAAGGGCGAAAAGCTTCTTTGGCAGACTCCAGAACAGTCTCTGCAGGTACCATCCAGAGCCAGTACAGATCTTGGAGATGAGGGGAAGAAGAGAGGGGGAAGAAAAAAAAAAACAAAAACAAACCAGCAGCAGCAGGGGCAGCAGCCAGGCAGAAGCCCAAGCAGCAGCAGCAGGAGGGGGAGGAGCCGCAACAGGTCCGTGCAGACAGTGAGGGAGGTGGGGCGGACAGGGAGAAGAGGTAGACACAACTAGACACAACACCAACCCGGGACAGCTTCTATGAAGAAAAATGTTTCAGGCTTTAACAGATGATGAAATGATGAACTACTTTGTCTCAAACTGTACCTACTTTGACTCTCTTATGCTAAGGCCACTTCTTTCCCTAGGGTTTAAGGCTGCCCTACAGGTTTAGGGGTTCAAAGTTGATAGGTCTAATGCTATCTTGAGCATTTATTTCATTTACAGTGGCATGAAACAAGACCTGTTAGACTGAAACTATTCAATTTATTTTGCATTCTGCAGTAGTGTATGGGATTGTGTCCACAGGTACTTCACAGGGTAATTTAAAGAAAAAAAAAAAATTCCCTCAAACCTTGAAACAATTGTTTGATATTATGCCCTTTTATGGTCTCCTTCTTCACTGACTAAGCCCTTTATTTCCTGTAATTTAGGTAAACTAACTTTCATGGACAGACATTTAAAGTTGTAAAGGGTTCCCAACATAAGAGCTGATGTTGAATAGCTGCTCTCCAGTAGATTTTCCTCATGTATAACTGCTAAATGTTTATAGAGGATGCAAGCAAAATTACAATCTAAAAATGAGTAGCATAAGCCTGAAACAAGTTTTTTTATGGAACTGTATTCGATAGCAATAGTCAAGCCACATTTCTCAAGCTTCTCAATTTCCTTTGCTTTTCTTTAAAGTCTGATACTTATTTCTCCTTGGAGTGTGACAGCTTTGGAGGGCCCCCTTTTAGACGTAATTCCAGCTGAGATTTACCTAACACAGTTAACACAGATGGGTAAATGCTGCAAACTGACAGCAAATAAGAAAAACCTATCATTTGTTTTGCTATAGATAAACACTGTGAGACAACTGGTGAAAAAGCACATACAACTATTGGGTTTTTGCAGAATAATCTAGTAATCTAGGCGTATTTCTAGGAAAACTTGTGCTTTACCTATATTTCCATGTGAATAGTGACTTATGAACAAATTTCAATTGTTTTGAGAATCAAAATCTCACCTTTCCAGCAAGTATTTTTGGTAACAAGGTTAAAAACTGCAAACAAATACTGAACCTCAACAGAGTATTTTTACCTCACTTCTACTAAAATAAAGCAAGACTGTTTTATACTGTAATTGGAACATAAAAACACCAAACCAATAAAATTGTGTAATGTTCTGATCTTATCTTTTTTAAGTAGAGCAAAGATGAAAGCAATTTTTTTGTTGTTTCTTGCTTGGGTTTCAGTTTAAAAGATCACACATTTATTTCCATAATTCTCACTACCTGAGTTACTCCCCTTAACTGAGATTTTTTTGTACAATAATATTACTGAGGTAATGAAAACATATCTTTTCTTCATACTTCTACAACCAGTGCTACACACATCTCTGTAGTGTGCCAGTCTCTTTATGTCTCCTCTTGTGTCTCAGATTTCTTCTTTATTTTGATCTCTTTATTTCCTCCAGAAGTAATCTCCTAACGTGCAGAAGTGCTTAATGGACCATCTATTCCATCTTCTCCCATGCATTTCTTCTTTCATGCATTCTAGTCTGTACTTTAAATTCTCAGGTAGGCTTGGAGGCTCATTCTGGAAACATTAATGCACTCTGTAAAAGCATCCCTTCACTCTAAGTTACACTGACACAATAAAAACTTGCAGAATCACATTTTATCCCAGTCGCCCTTTCCTGTCCTTAGCTCATCTCCATGCTCAGTATTCTAAAGATGAAGACTACTCAGAACATATCAAAACCCCATTTTCTTTCCCCAAGGCTCAAACACTTATCCAATCAATTCATGTTCTGATTGTAGTGTCTTCAAAAATTTACAACCTCTCCTTGACAAAATCAACAGCTGATTTTAGGCTTGAGCCTTTGATGAACTGCAATTGTGTAAAATTTCCCTGAAGCCCTGCAAACAAACCCCTGTAATATAAAGGATTTTGATTGTGCTGTTCAGGTAGTTTTACTCTTATTTTGCAATGTGTCTTCTATGGTAATATCTGAATAATCACTTATCTACTTGAATAATAGATCAAAGTTGAAAAGATTAATAATTATTAATCTCAAATAAATACATTTACCATGTCTAGAAAAAGATGCCTATGATATCAAGTCACTAACTGAACTTGATAATATCTACATTACTGTGTTATTAACAGATTCTATTTGGTATTTAGATTTGATAATTGATAAATTATATTTAATCAGTAGTATTATTCATGAGAGAATTATTTTTCCTGTCCAGGCTTTTTGCATGCACTTAGATACTCTCGTATGATGATTGATATTTATCTTTACAACATTCTTAGATACTTGCCCTGCATGTCCCCGCTGATGCACCCCTCAGTTGTGATTCTGACAGCTGAATTGCTCTGGAACAGCACTTGGACACTGTGCACTCACGTGGTGACTGCAAGCATTCTGCTCTGGCCACTACTTCAGCTTAATACCCAGCTCTAAGTAAAACCAAGCAGGGGTAAAACGTGTATCAGTATCTGTGCTACCTCCTGAACCATTTTCAAGTGGAAATCTTTAATCTTGAATACCTTTACTTTGGAAATGCAACCACTCGATGTAACATGTCACAGTCCAACAACTTAATTCCATGGGAACAAGGATAAACTTTGTCTCTCTGCCACGGGCAAAACACCTGCTCAAGTTACCCAAGTCAGGTCACTGGGGCTGGCAGTTCACTCAGAACTTCCATCTTCTGCATTCTAGAAGAATTTTTTGTTCCTTATTTTTGTTTCTTTTCTTGAGATAAACTTTACAGCAGTAAAACATGGACTGTCTCTTTTCATTCCTTTTTTAATTGTACTTCCAATTTCTATGAGAACTTAATAAAATTTAAGTCTGTAATTTCGTGGTACACAAACTACAATAATGTCACAAAACCTGGTTCACTTAAACATGTCCATTTTTGTTTGCTTTATTTCACTGAGGGTATGACATTAGTAAAAGAACTCGTGTTCTCAACTGTTTGAATATGTTTCTCCTCCATTGCTTCTGAAGACCACCACTGGTTTATAGCCTGTATATTTATATTAAATTCATGTTGATCTATGGAACAACTTGAGTTTTCAACGAATAAGGTGTAGAATAAATCATATTTGCATAATTTCTCAATGATTTCATAAATCTGTTAGACTGGGAACCAATGCAGAAAAAAAATTAAATTATCAGATCTCAGTATTTTATGACTATTTATAACTCCTTTTGGATGCTGGGGACATCTCAAAGTCATCTATGTCAATGCATAAACAAACTTGGTAGCATGCAGGGCTGGATACACTCTGTAATTCTTCAGATTTAATGTCCCAATGAAGTTCTTTCCAATGTTCTTGACAGGCATCAGTGAACATGGACAGCTTCCATCAAAAAGTAGGGTTGTTAGAATGATGGAAAACCTAAATGTTGAGATGAAATACAAAGGAATTGAGCAAACAGAAGTAAAAGCCAGAATTCACCACTAGCTCAATTCCTGCTCTGCACCTGCAAATGCCAATGATGATAGTTTGCCCAGGGCTGTTTTCTCTCACTTGCTCTGGAAGTCAAACACTGTAAGTAACAAATGCTTCCTCCTCCTTTGCTTAGTTTTTATATCTGATGCCACATGGTACGGAATATGCCTTTGTTTAATCTGGGTCAGCTGTCCCAGGATCCTGCCCGTCCCCAGCCCGCTGATGGAGAGCTTTGGAGAGACAGTGTTGATGCTGTGCCAAACCCCGGTGTGTCACCAACACCTTTGTAAAGCACCAAAGCAAAGCCCTGAGGGAAAACGAATTCCACATCAGCCAGACCCACTACAGGCACACAGTCGGAAGAAAGAAACACGGGGCCAGGCAGCATTTGCTTAAAAGCCATTTTCACAGGCAGCCTCAGAGAATGATTTCGTTGTGCAACGAGGCCGGTGCTAAATTTCTGAGAGAACGGAACCCTGTTACTGAAGCTCTTCTACAACGCGTTTTGACCTTGCCACCGCAAACAACGTTTATTCTCCCGCGCAATTTCCTGATCGTGGCCAGTAAAGCCGCTCCGAAGAACCCATAGGAGCAAGAGCCGCCCCGCCCGCCCTCAGCCCGGCCCCGCCCCTCGCCCCTCCCGCCCTCACTGCGCACGCGCCGTGCCTCAAAGCTCCCAACGCTGCCCCGCGCCCCGGCCCGTGACGTCATGCCGCCACCTTCCGACGCGCTCCCCGGAAGCGTCCGCCCGGGCAGTAGAGCCGGTCGGAGAAAGGTTCCGGGCAGGTTGGGTTCCGGGGCTGCCCCGCTGAGGCGCGGCGCGGCCCGCGATGATCCCGGTGCCGGTGGTGGTGACCGTGCTGGGCGGCTGGTGCGCCGTGTACCTGGCGGACACGCTGCTCAAGGTGAGGGCCGAGAGCGCAGAGCTGGACGGGGCCGGGAGGAGGCAGCGGCAGCCCCGTTCCCTTGCTCCAGCCGGGAGCCCCGGGCGGCCCAGGGCCCCGGTGCCGTGCCGGGGCGGGCGGAGGGGCCGCGCCCTGGCCGGGCCTGCTCGCTGCCCCGGGCTGTGAGGCGATCCCGGCCAGCCCCGCTGCCCCTGCTGTGCTTCCGCCCGGCCCGCGCTCCCAACGCCGCCCCGGAGAGTGCGCGGGATGCGGTCTGTGCTAAAGGACCAAAGCCGCCAAAAGTTAGGGAAAACAGCTTTTAGTGTACTGCTTGAGCGGTCCCGAGGCATTTGAACATGCTGTCCAGAGTCTATTATTATTATATTAACATAAGCTAAAAGACAGCATTGTAAGTTTGCGATGTAGAGTGTGTACCTTATAATGATGCTTTCCCTAAAAAATGTTAAAAGTGATGCGTATTTGTTTCTTTGGAATAGCGTTGGTTTTACTGGGAAAAAGAAATTAAGTGGAGACAGAACTCGATACAAATACTTCTTTAAAGAAATAAACTTTGATCCTTTGAGAGTATTAGGAGATGCATCCTTTTCCTCCTGCTACAGGTGCATTGCTCAAGTTTCATTAAGTGGCGTTCTTCTGTTCTTTTTTAAAAGATGCAGAGGTACGATTTCCAAGACAAGACCGAAATTGCAAAGAATGCATGCAAAGTAAGCTCTGTGCTGGTTAAATATGAGGGGAAATGAAATGAAAGGTTTGGTCTGTATTTCTTAATTTTACAGTCCAGGAGCTGCATCTGTTTCTGCCAAGGCAGAAAAGGCTCAGTGATGTGAAAGTACAAAATGTGCATTTTGTCACTCTTGTAAAATATGGGAAGAAATACAAGAAAATTCGGGTGCTTAGAAAACTTGGAAAAGTGTCTCCCCCTGCAGCTCATTGGAGAGCAGATGTAGCTCCGTTAATGGTGAAAGCTGATAATTACAAAATATTAGTCTGATAATGACAGATACCTGAAGTCTTCTCAGATTTTCTTGCAGTAACTCTGTGTTAAGTATTTGGAAAAAAAAAAAAAACAACCAGCAGCATTGTTTTGAAACACCTGAGAAGATTGACCAGGTACCAGGAGAACGTGCTCTGCCTGCAGTGAGACACACCAGGAAGGTCAGCCAGGAGGCTGCTTCCCTTGGCAGCACTTTGTGTCTGATGAAAACTTGAGCTCTGAAGCAAAGAACTGAGCTCAGGTACCAGACCTGTTGTGCCATGATGCTGAGACCATTTATATCTCTGAGATTCTGAAGACTTCTTTCTGCATTAAACCATACCATTTTTCTCTTTTGTAAATAAGGAGAGCCACTGCATTTCTTGCAGCAGCAAGAGGAGGAAACCCACCCCCTACACTGGGTCCTATTTAATGCCTGATTTATGCTCAAAAAGAGGAGGGGATGCCTAGAATTCTACAGCAAACATGAGTTAAATTTTCATTCTGATCTTTTAACTAAAAGTTGACCAAGGAATCGATTATTAATCGTCAGGAATTATATGGGAGCTGTTGAGTTTCAGTGAACTTGCTAGTAGATCTCATGTTGTACATCTCAGTCGTAGGTTTCACTGTGGGTACCACAGCTGAAATAGAATTTGGACTAAATAACCAGATTTATATAATTAAGAAGGGCAGGTTGCTTGTTTTTCTGCTGGTACTGTAAATCTCCACCACAGTCACAACCCAAGGCTGCTAGCAACCGCAGCAAAATTGTGCTGTTTAGTTAATTGTACTGTTTAAATCTCAGATCACTTGCAATGTAGTTACACCAAGAGGATGTACAGAGCATGAGTGAAAATTAATGTGGGAGCCACGTGCAATCTTTTTGATATTTTTGGCAAGAGAAGGATGTGTGCTGTAACTTGCAGTTTATGTTTATTCTGTAAACCTGTTCAATTCACGGTGTTTTTTGCTCAATTTGTTCCCTTACTGGTTTTATTCAGATTTTAAGTACAGTAATTTCACGATTATAAGCCGCACCTCCCGGTAGCCGGATAGACCACGGGATTTGTCCATATATAAGCCACACCTGAATATAAGCCGCACCTGAATATAAGCCACACTTTTTTTTTTTTTTTTAACCAGGATCCATGTGTAACAAAGTAACAAATTAGCAACAGAATCGCTGCCAGCGGGTTTGGTGTCAGGTGCTCAAGTTGCAAACAGTTTTCATAGACCAGGGAAGCCTTTAAAGGCAGCCCCAGGCGCCCTCCCCGGCCGGCTCTCACTTCCAGTTGGTGTTTCACGGGGATTTGTCCATAGATAAGCCGCACCTGAATATAAGCCGCACTACTGGGGTAGGCTGGATTCTTCAATGAAAAAGGTGCGGCTTATAATCGTGAAATTACTGTATTTTATTTGGGCAGTCTGACTCTTAGACTATGGTATTGAAAGTATAACTGTGTATAAATGTATTTTTGCCCAGATTAATCCACGTATTATAATGTTGCTAGAATTAAAAGATACGTTTGTGTCAGAAAACTAGAGCTATGCCAAGTCAAGCTGGAATTTGTTTGCTCCTTATTGTACCACTGCCACCATTTTCATGGAAGCTTGGATTCTGTAAGAGGGAGTCACTCAGACCCCTAAATTCCTTCTCCCAGCATCCTAAGTCATCACATTTCATTCTGCCTGAAGGATCAGGAATGAGTGAAGGGTAAGAGATTGTCCCTCCTTCTGCTGTGAGAAATGAAGGATGCATTAGACACACTCAGTCAGGGTTGGCTCTCAGCTTTTAAAGTCAAGAAGCTGAAATGATTCAGAGCTCTAGAACAGATTTTACTAGCAAAGAGGAATGTTAAGGACTCCTGCTTGCTGGCAGATACCTGTGGAGTGCCTGGAGTATTTAGCAGATGTCCAGCATTTTAAAGGCTTGCATAAATAAATAGGTGCTGCTTTTATAGTAAAGTTAATCTAACAAAGATCTCTTAGATCTTGAAGCCAAGGCCTCTGTGAAAGCAGCTTGAAATGAAGCACACAGGGCATGAGGGTGTGTGTATAATGTTGTGATCCCACTGGGATCAGGGTAGAAAGAGCAAAACTTTGCTGTGAGCTTTTTAATATATTTTGCAAAAGTTTGCAATCATTCAGTGATCATGAATAACATTTGCACAACTCGTGAGGAAAATACAAAAGGAAGAATTTTTGGTACCTTCCTTTTCCACATTTGACAGCTGTATGGTCAGTGATTCCATATTTCTCATGGAAAACTTCATATTTATTTGTCTTGCTAGGACAGTGGGGCTATGATGTTGTTCAGTGAATTCAAAGGGATGAATTTGTGGCATTTCTAGGGGAAAAAAGGGGTTTGCATGTGATAAATGGAACAAATTTTCAGTGTCAAGTCAATGTATCTGATTAACTTTATTAGAATAGAGTGTTTTTGAGGAGTTTTTTTTGACTGCACAAATGAATAGGATGATTTTTTTTTTAATTCACAAAAGACAGTTTCTCATATCAGAGATACTTAATTATGTATGTATTCTTGTTCTTAATTATCTGGTAGAGTATGTGAGGAAGTCTTTTTCTTTGCTTCCTTGGCTTATGTATCACTAATTGTGTACAAGTCTAATCATCTTAGTGATCTCTTCTGTTAAATTAACAAAAGCTGTTACGATGTGGACACTAAACTTGATGGTGCCATAGGTAGTGAGTGGTATTGCTGGGAATGCATTACAGTGAAAATATCTGATGGTGCCCTCAGGTGACAGAACAAAAATGTGGCTGAAATCAGCAAGGTAAAGAGGAAGGAAATGACACAGAAATATATAGGCAGAAAGGATAAATGGTGTAATAGGTGATACGTGAACAATGACTCAAGTAAATGGATCTCACATCTGATGAAATTTGTTATTTGAAATAAACTTTTAGTGTTCAAGTTTTAATTCGTTTGACAGAATGAGAAAAGCTGTTAATACAATTGTGCAGTATGAGATGCTCAGCTGTGGTGCAGGGCAGGAGGAGTGCAAGGAATTGGCAAGTTCTAAATCTGTTCAAAGGACCATAGACAACAGCCAGAAACTTGTGAAGTTCCTTGTGGGGGAAGGGAGCCTTGTGAAGATGTGAACTTCACATTCTGGATGTCTTCAGTAGGTGCTGCCGCTTGTGGGAACCTTGGGAACAATGCTCTGGTTCAGACAGCTCCCAAGACTTGTCTGGGTTGTGTCAGAGACACTCCTGCCTTGGGAACTGCCCAATGTCAGAAGCCTCAAGGCTCATCTGTGCTTTTCCTGAGCTCTGAGTTCCTCTTTCACCTCCAAGGAAAGCATTCCTTCATCTGGGTTTCTGACACAAGATTCCATGAAGGAGGTGACTAAAGCCTATTGAGAATGCAGGTGCTATAAAGTTAGCAATTGCAAAAAATATGTTATTGATCTATAATTGAAGATAATGCTGCAGGTAAGTATTCATAGGTCACATTTCTTATAAAGAGAAATCTTTGGAACTACTAAAAATATCTTGAAATGCTGGGAAGTTACCACAGTGAAACTACTGTTGCAGTACAGGTTGATGATTTTAAATTCCTTGTGGCTTTTTGTTAGTCTGATCAGATATTCCAGACCCTCTTCAGGCATAGTATTTGTGTTTAATTAATAGACCTTGTTTTCATCCTTACTAACAGGTATCTGCAGTACTGAGCCATATCTCATCTGTATTAGAAGGTTTTATTTCAGCTGGAAGCAAAAGAAGCGTTTTTCATCATTGTAATTTTTAAAATGTTTATTGGAATGTAATTGCATGTTGAAGGAATAGCATCAGCAGCTTTCCAACCAAAAAGCAGAACTACTGAAAGGGATTTAACCCTAGGGAAGATAGTGCAAGACTTTATTTGTCAGATAACTCTGGATACCCAGTCTCTCTCACAACCCTACAGCTGTTGGAAATGACATCAAAACAGTGGCATAACTTTTTCATATTACGTCGCACCTACCTATATGTGAAAATATAAATTACATGTAGGACATCTACTTGAAATTATACATCTGTTCTTATTTAAAGAGATCACATTTACAAAATGTTCCGGGGATGTTTTGGGCAAGCTGTTTTTCTGTTGTTTTGCAGTCCTCCAACTCTCTGAAGGCGTCGTACGAGGACTGGCTGCTGACGTACGGCTTGAGCGTGTCCCCCTTCCACCTGCGCTGGCAAACAGCGCTCTTCAACCGCCAGTTCTACAACTGGGGGAGATGGAAACCCAGATTTCTCTACTTGTGGTATAAACTCAGTGTCTTTTTTCTTCTGTCAAGTGCACAGCCAACAATTGAGCCACTCTGGTGCCTTTCAGCGTTATAAGGGCAGTCGGTAGACGTGGTTATTTTAACAGGCTAATGATAAAACCAGTTAGAGTGCTTGCTCTAATTGTACTGTGCCAGGATAAGTATTTATCTTCTGCTAAAACTTAGATAGATGTAATACAGGTTGCATATTGAGATTTTATAAAACTAAAAGTCCTTGAACTATTTTTATCTGTGGTTTGAGCTATGCGTAGTTCTGAAGAGTACAGCTATTACATGCAACACAGAAGTAGGTCTGAAAGCAGCTTCTTGGCTCCTGGATCTTTCCCAATGCTGTAGACTTAGCTCTCCCAGTCACTGGAGTTCACAAAGTATTCACAGACAGCTGTACTGAATTGTTAATCCCTATAGATAATCCCTGTAGTTAATCACTGCCCAGACATTCAGCAGTGATACCTGCTCAGAAGCACCTTGCTTTCCTTCTGTCTTTTGTCTGCTTGCACCTTTCCATGCAAAGATTGCACAGTGCTGGCAATGGGTAGATAATTTGGATGGTTTGACATGGGTGCTCCTGAGCTGGTTTAGAAAACTATTGTTCCAGTTGCCTTCTCAGCATTACTTTGTATCTGCTCTGAAAATATAAAATGAGAAAGGTTTGAATTTCTTTTCATTTCCTGTATTGCTACCCTCAGTGTGATAGTAATAAGAGAGATCTGCTTCATATTGGTTTCTCTAGTATGTAATGATTTTGTAATGATCAGTCTGAAATAGCTCTGTATCAATTACAATTTTTAATGTGTATAATTTATTACAGTATAATGTTTCCACTAGTCTCTTTAATTAACATTACAAGTACATGTTGCTTAAAATAAATCTTCTGATTCCCAGTGAGCTCCATTAAGGCTCATAAGAGAACAGTTGCACTGTTGTAAGAGGAAGAAGGAGTGATATTGGAGTGCTTTAGTTAAAAAAAAGTTATCACATCCTTCAACCATAGCACAGTGTAAAATAAGAATAGTAATATTAATGCTGAATAAAAATTTGTCACTAGGTGGAGTGACATGAATTGAAATTATTTTCAACACTGATTTTAATGAAAAAATAGTGAGAAGAATATAACTTAAGAAATTGGTGTTAATGTGGTCTTGCAGTTGTACTTTTTAGTTGCTCTTTAAAAAGGATTCAGTCTCATTTATTGTTCTTTAGCCCGTTTTCTTGTTTGTGAGAAAGATTCAAAATGTACTAAAGAAGCTTATATATATAAGTACATAAGCTGCCCCACCATTTCATCCAGGTCTCTAAATATTTGATGCTGTGGTGCAACGTGGTCAATTATACATTGTTAGCTATGTTTCTGTATTCATATAAATGTGTGTATTCATAGCTACAAGCAAGTTATACAAAATGGGGAACTGATTAAAAGTATTTGAAAATCGATCAGGATATGGTTTGGATGTAAAACATTGATTAAACAAGGGGAATATCTGTTATTGGTGTTACGATTGTTTGTTACTGTTACTGGTTTCCTGGAGCATTTTTGTACTGGATTGTTGATGAATTGTTGTAGCATCGGGTGAGTTTTGCCCTGTGTTTTGTGTAATAACTTGTGCTGTAAGGCAGAGATTTACATCGCCAGAAATGATATCCTTTTTCTCTCATGTCTGTGCAATGCTGAACTATTGGTTTCTCTGTGTAGGTTCAGCATGGGAATGGTGTTTGGAATAGTTGCCATGTTTGGCTCTGTGATTCTGCTCGGAAAGACCCTGCTGCAGACTCTGACTCAGATGCTCACCGAGGCTCCGAAAGCCCAGAATGATCGAATGTTGCAAGTTGTGGTGAGTGTTGCCTCCTCAGGTCTTTGAGATCTGTGTACAGATCTAAAGCAGCTTCTTGATGGGGTATGGGATGCTTAAATATTCCCATGCCAGAATAACCCAACTCCTGATGTTCATCTGCATGAAAACGTGCTGGTTTTTTTACCAGCCTTAGAAATGGGAGAGTGGGTATAGTAAAAGGGCAAATGGAGGGAAACATGTGGAAGAGTTTATATTAAAAGTCCTCAGGAGTGGAGATTGGATAGTCATTTAGAAAAACCCTGAATTCTAGTACTAAGAATAAAATTATAGTTCTAAGAATATAAAACAGAGTTAAGTACTTGTTTCCTGTGAGCTGTGCAGTGTAGATGCTCTGCTGACCTTAAAAGTTTGCAGAGCTCATACATAATTGACAAGAGGCAAGTTCTGTTTCTTTTAATACAATAGAGAGCAGCAATGGAAAAGGAAAGAAGGGCAAAGAGCTTTGTGTGACAGTAGAAGCTAAGAGTTGTTAGTGAGGACGTATTTTTTGATATTTCAAGGACTTATGACTTAATTTACTATGTGAAATTTCATGTACTCTTTCTGGCAATATCTATGTAAAGTCCAATGATATATTTAATTGTTTTCTGGATTTCTGGTGCTGATAATATATTGTATGGTTTTAGAATGGAATGCATTTCACAGGATAGGAAAGATGATAAATACTGTCTTTTTCATCTCTTCACAAGGCAGTAATGGAAGAACTGACATTGCTTTGCAACTGTTTTAACCAGGAAGGGTTCCTAGTCACCTTTTTTATACCATGATGGCAATCTGGCCAAAATGTATGGCTCATTTTCCAGCAATTTAGAAAGTCTTATGGGATTTTTCTGCCTTCTGCAGCAGAGGTGCCCAGCCATGTTACTCTGTTTAAGTACTCAGCTATTCAAGTGAACAGATGTTGAGATTGTGTGCAGACACAACAGACCTTTCTTTAAGCACTAAACTAGCTGCATGCAGCTAGACTTACAAAATGGTATGAGGCAGGAAGCCTGATTTAGCATGTGCCATAAACTCAGTGCCTTTGGATGGCTGGGTCTGTTTTGCACAAGCACAGTGAATATACAGAGTGCAGAATGTGTTGGAAAAAGCAGGCAGTGAGATCTGAGGGAGAACTGCTGTCCCCTGTCCAAAGCCTGCTCCTGAGTTACCTCCAGGGCACACAGGAGTGGGCAGTCTGTGCATCTTGGAGGGCATGAGCTGAACGTGAGACTGAAAATTTTGTAATTTACATTCTAACAAGATCTGTCCTAACCTAAGGAAAGCCTCCTTTAGATCTTCTTTTTCTGAGGTTGTATGGATCCATCTACTTCTGTGACACCAGAGTAAAGTGATCGTTGACAATATATTGGTCTTTGGAGAAAATAACGCAGACACAACCAAAGTAAAGATGAGCCTTTGGAATTAATCTGGTGTGAACCGGAATAAGAAAAGTAGAAAAGTAGGATAATGTTCACAATTTCAATGTAGACTTGTTTCCTCAGTGACTGTTTAGTGGCAATAGCACTGCATTCAAACCAATGATTGACTGGCACTGAAAACCGTTTAATAGATAGGGATAAATTAATGTAAAGTAAAGTATGTAGGGATAAGGTTACTTCTCCTAAGTTGAGTTGTGGTTCTCTTCCTTTCCTACATCACTCTTTCATTTCTGCATGGTCACAGTTGTATAATTCTGGCTTAAGCAAGCTTCAATCTTCTTCTTAAGAGGAATGTGCCAGTGTAAATTGACACCAAAAAGACTTATGTGGTTGCAAAGAGGTGAAGAATGACTTAGGAGGACCTTCCCTTTTAAGTTATTTGCTTGTATTTCACTGCCTGGAAGAGAGTGAATTAGTTTTTAAAAAAACAGCAAAACCCTGCTTTTTCTTTGTAAACTTAATTTTAGCCTGTGGCATAAAGCTGTTCAGCCTTAAGCCTCTTGGTGTGGAGAGAGGGAGAGACAATTCTGCTTATGTTTTATTAAGATCTTTGTATGCTTCCTCTTTGTTCAGTCATGAACTTGATTTTAAACTCCTGTCTATAGGTAGCTGGGCTGTTTCTCTTCAGCTGCCCCAATTGTGTTGGTTACCTAGTTGCAAAAGCAGGAAAGAAGCAGATTAGTTGTGAGCAAAGGATCTTCTTTTTCAAAAGGCATTTCCAGAAGGCCATAAAATACAAGACAGTATGCTTTTCAACAAAATACTGCTATTGGTTTCAGAACCCTTCATGAGAAGTAGCTTCTCTTTTAGGTGAATCTTAAAATAGCTTCTTTGACGTAGTTTGAAAGCATCTGGTGCTGTGTTCTAGCAGGCTGTAGTCATGGTGGAATTGAGATAGCAGCTCTTGCTGTTGCCATCTGTCCTCCCACTGCAGAGGCAGCACCACTCAAGTGATGCATTGCTGCCACCAGCTGATGCTGTAATGCAAGCAGTGATGTTTAAGAAGTGAAGCGTGGCTGTCTCATACTGTGAAGTACCACAGCTGAGCCACTAAAGGTGAATTCCTTGGTCACCATCACACTCTGGACAGAATTTGTGAGGTAATTAATTAATCCTTTTGAAGAATTTATCTTAGCTAGATTGTCTCAACAACCTATTGCAGAGTTCTGCTGCATTGGTAGGTAAATGCATATAAGTGAAGAGTGTGCAGGACTGAGCAAAGGTGGAATCCAGCCTACCTATTTGGACGTGCAGCCTTTTGTTTTCCACTGTGCTGGTTTTTACAGAGCTCTGTAGACAGGCCAGGAGATTTTGCCCACAGCATCTCTTTAGTGAGACTGGATTGCAATTCAGGCTGTGTTCACATGGGTACTGAGCATACTGGAGTGCAGGCTGCCTAGAGTAGAAAAAGCTGACAGGAGTAGATCTGACAGGAGAAATGCCCCAGAGCAAGCAGCAGAGAGTGATCTTGTCATCCCACTACAGCCCAGCAGCTGAGGGGGATTGAGCCAAGCAGGATGAAGATCCATCAGGAGGAATGAGGGGATGGTTCCTCTCACCTTGGCTAGTGACTGCTTTGAAGCAGTTGGTGTCCCATGACAAGCACAGTGAAGGACCTGGAAGTGGTGGGAATCCACAGCAACAGGAAGAAAATGAGGGGCCTGCATATTATGTCTTAGTTAATTAAAACAGTATACTTAAATTGCCATGTGTAGACTACCAAAACCTGAGGAATAGATAAAAGATAAAAATTACATTTTTTTTTTCTTTTTTTTTTTTTTTTTTTACCCTATGAACTGGGATAATCGTGATTTGTATAGGAAGAGACGAGGGAGAGACTGACTGTTCAGCTATCAACTCTTTTAACTTTTCATGTTCATACTCTTTAAAGTGCCATACAATTTTTATTATTTTCTTCTGAAAGGTGGATCTTTTCTATAGCTGCATGACTGGCTGCAGGAAATTGTAAACTAATGCTCACAAAGCCAAGCCTATTTAATTCGAATGGAAATCTGTGTATATTTTTATAAACTTCTTGGACTTTATATCGAGTAGGATGCATTTGGTCAGAGCTGTGGGGAATATATAGGGCAGGGAGAGGGCTTTTGTACCTGGAGAATGTTCAACAAAACGATATATTTTAAAATACACGGAATAAGTTGATAGAAGAGATGCAGACTGATCGTGCTTCATGAGAACAGCCTCTCTTCTGTTGTGGGTCTGAACAAGTGAGTGAGAGCAGCAAATCTAGGAGCAGAATGATCTGTCTATGTATCTCTTGTTTTCCTCCTGTGTTTTGTTTTGTTGTCATGCCCACATCAACAGGTGCCTGGTGTCAATTTGCCCGTCAGCCAGCTGACCTATTTCTTCTCTGCAATCCTCATCAGTGGTGTGATACATGAAGTCGGCCATGGGGTGGCAGCTATTCGGTAATTCCTTTTTTTGCTTTTCTCCTACTCCGACAACAAAGCCAAATATTCCAGCGCACTTATTTACCCATGAATGTTGTTAGCACTGCTTTGTTTTATCTAGAGCATCTGTTCAGTCTGCAATTCTTAGCTTCCTTAGGTTTGAAGTTTGGAAGGGTGTACAATTTAAGGCTAGAGTTTTAATACAGTGTCTGTTATAGAGATCATGAGAAAGGACTTCTGCTTTGCAAACACAGCATCAGGTTTCAAACAATTTTTTAATGGCCCTGTTTGTTACACAGCAATTGCATTTCTGTGCCTGTGGCACTTGAAAAGAACTCACGTGCTATTGCACAGTGATACTTTAAAATAGATTTTTAATTGATTTGTTTAAACATAGCTTGTGAAATATGATATCAACAGGTTGAAGCAATAACTTGTCAAGTGTCATTTGCCCCTGTTAACCTCAGCAATACATTAGTTTTGATCTTTAACTATGATGATTACGCCACAAAAATTACTTGACAGGTTAGTAATTTCTGTTAAATGCCACTTTAGTATAAAAAGGTTAAACAGTGATTACTGGGACTGATGTTCGGGTGTCCTCCCCATTTCTCCTGGACAGCATCATTATCTCTTCTTTGAGCATAAAGCCCTAAGTTGTTTTTCACATTTTCCTGAATGTAGGGATTCATGACTACATTTTTACCCATATACTACTTTTTTTGTAACCCCAAAGTTCTCAGTCAAAGGAGTGGTTTGAGACTGGTCTCTCTGTGTTTTATATGCTCTGCTTGTCTTTCAGCTTTCTTCCCACAAATATTCACAGGGAATTATCTGTGGAGAATGAACCTTTTGCTTATCCCATCACAGGAAGAAGCAACAAAATTTTCTTTATACTACATGTTGCTGCAGACTGCAGAGAAGCTAGGAGTCACTACAGAGCTCTTTTTAACTAGAAAGGAAGAATAATTCTTGTATCTTAATGGTGTGATATCTTTCTTCAAGGTCTAGAGCAAAGGCTTTGAATATTCAATTTTGGGGGTCTCAAAAAATGGCTTTTCTAGCTATTTCCAGAGGAAAAATTAGTTGGTCCAATGTACATTGGCAGCCAATGTTGCTGCTCTTATTTTCTGCTTGACTTTTTTAATTTCCTTAATTTTCCTCAGGGTTTCAGATTCACAAAAAACCTGTGCTGCAGACAAATTTTATCATTCTGACGAGACACTTAGACTTCCTGAAATCTAATACACTTTTGCAAACTTCAGTTCTAGAAAGCCTTAGCTGTGAACTACAGAACTTAAATATTTGAGCTTTAGCTTAGTGAAGACTTGTACCAAACAAGTCTTTTTCTTCCTCCCTGTGTATCTTCTGCCCAAGTCACAAAATCCTGAATAGGCATTGAACTGCCTGCTATTATTAATTGGTAGCATGGGATGAGTTAACTCCACAGTATTAGTGTATGACTTAATTCTGAATAATTTTGTATAACTCTTTGTCTTCCTTTGGTGGACATGCACATGAAATAGATAAATATAAATAAGTAAAATGTTAAGACTCAGTAAAGGTATGGGATTAGCTGATCTGTGCCTGGTTTGTCTTGGAACATGATTATGCCATGCCACTCTTAAGTCCCTTATGCAATTTCTAGCTTCAAAAAATCTTAATGAATTTGTTCCAAAAAGTTTTAATTAAAAGTAATTGCGAAACCCGTAGAAAAAAAATATTATCTGTATAATAGTGTCAGCTATTTAAATAGAATCATAGCGTGTTAAGGCTTGGAAGGGCATTAGCATTTGTCCTTTTAACCTCTTGACTTGTTTTCATTTTTTCAGATGACATTTTCCTCATTTTTGTTAGTTTACAACGTACTCTAAGTTCCATTTAGGAGAAACAGAGGAATTAAAAATTCCAGAACTGTGGAAATGTTTCTTTAAAAGGAAAGCTTCTTGCAAATATTTTTACATAAATGAGTTTGAAACTGCTTCCTACGGACTGCTGTTCTTTTACTTAAAAGAAAAATTACCCCAAATGTTGAAATATATCTTAAGATGAAAGTTAGGTAGGTTTTTAAAAAGTGTTTTATATGTTACTCTTACCAGGAGACAGAAAATAAGTTTAACTTACCTTTATGTTTTTATCAAACTTTAAAATGTGTACTGCTTAGAAGTGAGAACTCCTGCAGAAAACATCCTTTAGTTTAATTATTTTTCAAATACTAATAGTATAAAAAATAAATTAGTTTTATAATTGAATTTTTAGTAATTCTTGCTGTCAAAAAATGCTATGTAGAATCTATGTTTTTCTTTTGTTTACAGTCACACCACTTCACTTTTCTTTTTTTTAAGAGAGCAAGTGCGATTTAATGGATTTGGGATTTTTATCTTCATTGTCTATCCTGGAGCATTTGTTGACCTCTTCACAACTCACTTGCAGCTGATATCTCCTGTCCAGCAGTTAAGAATATTTTGTGCAGGTAATAGTTTGTGGTTTTTAATTGAATCTTTGCTTAGTGCCATTACTTATTCTAAGGCATCATTTGTGAATCTTTGATTGAGTATTTAAGGTTTAGAATGAATAAATCATGAAAAATTAGAATGAACAAACCAAAGCTTCTCTTTTCCTAATGGTGATCCTTGTCTTCTTAATTTTGTTGGCATCTCAGAAAATCTTTTGATCATTACTGTCCTTATGGAGCTGCTTTCTGGACTGAGATGTCAGTTTCTAGGATCTTAAATGAGTGCCAGTTTCCTGTAATAAAAAACATTATTATATTCTAGATCAAATTCAGAATAGCTGTGCACAAGAAATTCCAGTTGTGTGGTTGGGGCAGAACTGTGGTTTTTGATCTTCCTCTCATTAGAAAGTGCTCTTGCACCAGGTGCAGGAGTTCCATAGTCATTTTTGTTTGTTGTTTAGGATGTTTCTGCACATTGTATGGCCTATGTAATAAAAATATAACCTAGGAGCACACAGGCTGGGAAATACTCAGCCAGAAAGGTGTTATGAGAACAGGACTGCCTGTCACAGGTCAACATCCTTGAACAATTCACTTCCATTTTCTGCAATAGGAGCAGTCTGTTCTTCAATAGTATTGTGAGTGGTTTTCACTGACCTGTGAGTTGTGTTATTATACAGGTGGCTGTGTTTTGATGTTGCCATCAGGAGGAAATAAAGGTTAAAACACAAACATCGAAAGGGAATCATAGCTGATGGCTACAGATAACCTCCAGATGTTTCTGAATTAATGTTTTTTGAAGTCTCTGGCTACTGGAAGTATAACCTGGTTGCTGTGAAAAGTCAAACTGAGACTGTGTTGTTCTACCTGAACCACTTGTATGATTATTTGTAGAGACAAAGGAGGCTCCCAAAGAACTGAAATGGAGATAGAAAAGTTATCATCTTGGTTCAGTTCTTGATACCGGTGTTTTTCTGTTGCAGGCCAGCAGCCAGCCTGTTGAAATGATCAGTTATTGTTTCTTGAATATTCTATCTAAAACATCATATAGAGAATGGACATACAGAAGCCTTTAGCAAGCATATTTTCAAGCTTTCATAAATCAATTACAGTAATTTCACGACTATAAGGCGCACCCTTTTGACTCAAATTTTGATCGAAACCCCAGAAGTGCGCTTTATATGCCAGTGCACCTTATATATGGACAGAGTTCGGAAATTTGCCAACCCGGAAGTGCGAGCCGCACGGTGAGGCACAGGCACACCCCTCCCCGCTGCCGCACAGCGCGGCCAGCCCCCTCTGCCCCGTAGGCAACCGCGGCAGCCAGCGCCAGGGGCAGGAGTGCCGGGGCCTGCAGAATGGAGAGGGTGCCTGGGGCTGCGTTTAAAGGCTACGCCGATCTGTGAAAACTGTTTGCAAGTTGAGCACCTGACAGTATGCTGTTACTAATTTGTTACTTTGTTGCGCACAGATCCCCGCTTCAAAAAAAAATTGCACCTTATGTGCTGGTGTACCTTATATATGGACAGAGTATGGTAAATTGCCGGCAACCCGGAAGTGCGCCTTATACTCTGGTGCGCCTTATATGCGTGAATTTACTGTAAATAATTACAAATGTTAGGTAAATGAATATATCTGTATTCCAAATACCTGAATCAATAAAAATCATTTGCTACAATAGGCTAACTTTTATGAAGCCCTGTTTCTTAAGTTACAGTATTTTCACGATTATAAGCTGCACCTTTTTCATTGAAGAATCCAGCCTACCCCAGTAGTGTTTTGCTGTAATCTGTTTCCATTCCATGTACTAGGGACAGAACTGAAAGAGAAGGCATACTGAATTTCAAAATGGTTTTCTTGCACAGATTCCTGAGACATTATCTAGAGAAAAAGAATTCTAAGCTGTAATAGAAAATAATTGCTTGCATGTTTCGATGGCAAGCAAGCACCTGTAATAATATTTTATGTTTCTCAGGAAACCTGAAATAGGGGAATACAAGGCAGGAAGCAAACGTGTTGCAAGATTGGTCAGCATGAATGCTTTCAGTTAGGTATAACAAATAAATGCATTTTTTTACAGTTTATGATAGGTATGTTTCAGAACTAGGATGTTTGATAACGATGAAATGCAATATTGAGTGAACAACCAAATTTTTGTGCTTGTCAGAACAGTTGTATGAAGCTATTCCTGGTGTTCAGAAATTTCAATTCAGAGACATACTCTCAGATTTTTGTTTAGCAGCTAAGTAACAGAGCTAGACTAAAGGCCAATACCAAACAGTCTTTTTGCAGTCCAGCTATAGTCTGGAAATTAAAAAGTATATTTTTTGTACAGCAGATGGCATCATATGTTCAAGAATAGGAAATGAGTGTTCTTGTAAGGAATTAGGTGTCCAAGGATGAAGCTGTTTTAACAAGATGAAGTTGAAGGTAGACTGAGCAGTGTACCTCTACAGTTATTCTCATTTGGAGCATGTTTATTTTTCTGTGGATCACCTGGGATGAGTTTGAGACCTTTCTATTTTAGACTTTTTACTGTATTCCACACAGCAGATGGTATCAATTTTGGTAGCAAGGCTTCTGTTTTCTGGCTGCTTGAAAGTATTGCTGGTCACTTTCTAGCAGTTCTATCAATTCTTTTTTATTATTATTATTTTAAGGGTTGGGATTTTTTTCAGTTTACTCTGTGTAGATAACACAAAAGAATCTTGTTTCCATTTTACATTTTTGTCTTTTGTTAAGCTGCTAAGCTGAAAAAATATTTCTAAGATAAAAAGGTTAAAACAATAAAGTGAAATATTTGCTCACTGCTTCTGGATTTTTTACAAATAAATGTGTGTATGTGAGATAAGGAGAACTGATTATAAAAACATTTCCTCTATCTGAGTGCCTTCCCATGAGATACAATTAAAACTATAGAAAGAAATTACTTTAAGAAGCATCTACAAGTGGAAATGGCAACAAACCCTTACTTAAAGAACTCCAAAAATCTCTCATTTCTGCAGCATTAGAAGTGTAAAAGAAGGTGAGGTGAGAAATTAGACAGGGGAGATAAGTCTGCCTTATGCTATGGTTTCTGTGTTATATACACTGCAAGAAAGATAGTTTTAATACATTTTTAAATAAATTTAATTAAATTTTGTACTGTAATTGCAATGTAAGTATGGAATTGAATCAAACCCCTGATAACACGATGAAGTACTGTAAGAAGGAATAAAGACTCTTCAACACTGTTTTACTGCATTGTTCAAACAAAACTGTTTGTCTGAGAACACAAACTAAATGAGAAAATGTGTGTAGTACTGAATGTGGAAAGCCATAAAGCTTTGATGATGAACACCAGCGGTGTCTTATGATAGTGGCTCATTGCTTCTTATAGAGAGCCACATACTGTAAAGATGGCAATTGCAAATATGTTCCCCAAAACAACATGTCAGGAGATGCTGATTGTACAATTTAGTTTCTTGATGGGGTTTTAGGTTCATATTTTCTTGTAGAAGAAACCTTTTTTTTCAAATAGTTTTCTAAATTTGTTTGGCACATATACATGTGCCAAATAATTTTAATTGAAATAATGTAGGTTACCATCATAAATACTGAATTGCAAATAATTTTCAAACATCTTGCTCTCTAGAACAAACAGTATTTATTCAAAAATAAGCACATTTATTGAGATTCTTAAATTCAGCAGTGTATTGTGGTAGAAGGTAACACATGATACATTTCATTCCACTATTTTTTAATATTTAGTTTTGAAGACAATTCTGTAGATAGAAGCTGTATTTTAATAATTGATTCAATAGCCCAGTTTTTCTTCTGGGTAGACTGCCCTCTCATGCTTAGAAAACACTTAGTGGTACATGAAGTTTTAATCTGTTAGAGTGGCACCTTAGAAATAGACTTAGTGCTGTCCTGTCTTTTTTGATAGTATAATTCTCAGAGGCTTAGATGTTTGTCTAAAACTCGCTTACAAAGTGGATTATGGAAGCTAAAGTTTGTAATCTATGTGCTCTTCTTTTATGCCTATGTTCACAAATCAACTTTTCATTTATTCTTACGGTAATAATTTCAGGAAAGTTAATTAGACGGTATCTATAGGATCATTTTAAAAATGATAATTTAAAAAATATTAGTGCTTATTCAGAAACTTTTTTTTTGCCTTCTTTTTAGGGGTGTGGCATAATTTTGTTCTTGGTGTTGCCAGTTTCATGGTGCTGTTTCTGCTGCCAGCCATTCTTTTCCCTTTCTATTACACGGGTGTTGGGGCACTTGTCACTGAGGTTGCAGAGGTAAGAAGGATATTTGTTGTTTCCATGTGGTTTGTGACCTGAAAGGTACCTGTATCTCTTAGTATCACCATCAGTTTTGGTCAGTGCAGCCCTTTGCAGAATCTAATACACTATGCTTCTTGGTTAAAGTTTTCCTTTCAGTCTCATGTATCTTAGTGTTAGTAAACAAGGGAACACGGTGTGAATAATGATAGATGAATTAGCATATAAAACTGTTGAGACATTTGAGATCAGTTTGCAGGTTTCCTTCTGTGAGTTTTTAACTGTTTTTCAGAGTTGGCACAAAGCAAATCTACTGGAAACTGCATTATCACTCCAGTTACTGCTATCTGGTTTTAATGTTAAAGATTATTTTGAGCTGATTTCCTTGTTTGGTCAGCTGGAAGCAGAGAAGAGATAGACTTCTGGGATTCTGGAAAGGAATTATTTTTTTTCTGACTTAATCAAAAACAGCACAGTTGAACAGCAGAGCTGAAAGGATTGAATCTTTCTTGGACCCAAAAGTTAATTGAAAAAAACTCAGGAAAGAGTGACACTTACAATGCTTTATTACCTTTGAAAGTATAGGTACACCCACTTTCTTGAAAAGTTCAGGGAATTAAATTAAGTTACTTGAACTTACTAATATGTTGTGGGTTTTCTTACCACTTTGACCTGTATGAAAATAATTACTCAAATTTGAAGATGTCTCCAGGACCGTTGGAGATTTCCTTTTCCCTCCCCCTTCCCCCCCATTTTTTAGTGTCTTAACCTAAAAATTTCAAAGTATTCAGCAGAACTGTACACTAATCCTTGTGGTTTTCAGTATAATAATGTGACTGACTTCCTGTTCTCAGGATTCTCCTGCCAATGGACCGAGAGGTCTTTTTGTGGGAGACCTTGTCACTAACCTACAAGACTGCCCAGTTTATAATGTGGAAGACTGGAATTCATGTCTGGGAGACATTTCAGAGAAGTCACAGGTCGGCTACTGTGTAAGTGCAGCCACCCTACAGCAGTTAAGCTTTCCAGCTAGAGGTATGACTTAAGGTGCTCTCCTCATTATTTTGTATGTTAATTAATTTATATTTTAATTTTATCATGTCTTAGAGACTATTTTGGATTTTGGAGTCAGATTTCTTTCAAGTCGAATCTGCTGTCTTGTCTTAAGCAATTGCCAATATGCCATACTGTTTTGTGAAATCTGAAAGTGAAGGGGGGCTAGAAATAGGGATTTCTTTTGTCTTGCAGTCATCCTGTTGAAGTATCCTGTTACGATCTGAATGATAAAATTTGCTTCTTCAGGATATTGCAGAACTTGGCAGTAGTACAATTATCTCCTCTATTTTAAATTCTATAAAATGGATCAACTCAGTGATCCTTTGCAGATGTATATTCCACGTTACTTCACAGCTTTGATCAGCATGACATTGCAAATTGTATGATTTAACCCAATGATGTGCTTTATTATGGATATGTCCATAATTTTCTTTGGATAGATCTCCCTGTAGGGTTTTATGTCGTTGCCCATAAACTCAGTTTTGTCTGGATTGTATATACTACTTCTGGAAGTTAGTCTATTTCCTTCTGCTTCCTTTTATACATTAGAGTGCCAGTTGCTGTAAGGGCTTTACCCCCAAGAAACAAAAAAAAAAGCCCAAAAAACCCCAAACTGAATTAAACTAGAACAATAAACAAAAATGTTGTAGAACAAAAAAGAGCAGTCAAGTTAAGTTGGCTGAGCATCTTCTGACATGCCCTGAAGCTCTCTACAGTCTCTTTCATGCAAGCATTTATGGAAACTGAATTCCAGAGGTAAGAGGCTGCTGCTGAGCAAAGCCTATAGGATGCTATTCAGACCTTTAAAATTGTCACTGCATTTTTCCATCACCCTGGAAATAATCAGGAGGTCAGGCAACTCGACTGTCCATGGTTTTGATGCACTATACTACTTTTGTGAGGTTGAAAAAGTTTTGGGTTTTTTTTAGTATGTAAAGAAAGTGATCTTATAGCTGGTGTTGGGATAAATATTTAAACTGGAAACTAGTGAAGTATGGGTAAGAGCCTGCTTTTAGAGGTCTGACTGTTTGGATTATGCCTCTGAAGAGGAGTGCAACTTTGGCCCATGCTTTCAGCTGGGCAGGGATGGCAAGAACCAATTCTCAGATGTTGTAGGTGTATATATCCTCAGATTCTGCTGTTCTCTGAATGAATTTTGGAGTCACGGGTAATAAAATTGCATATTCTGTGGATAAACCAGTTCTTATTTAGATTGAAATACTAGAGGCTTAATGCTGAAGACTCAATATTGCTTCCAGTCCTGGTTGCTGTATTGTGTTAGCAGCCCATTGTCCCCACTGCTGCCTTCTAATCAGACCAGTCTGTCTGCATTTTTGGAGTCATAAGCCTCCAGCAGTGAGAAATATTCCTCTGAAATTAAATGAACTCTGTTTGGTCTCCAGCAGCTGTCATTTGTCAAAATCTTGACGGTTCACAACTTGACATAAATACAGAGTATTGATAAAAATGTGTATAGCAAATAGACTCCATCTAGTTGACTATAAAACAAATGGAGAGTGAACTGAGTATTGAAGCTAGAGAAAAAACAATATCCTAAGGATCTTCTTGAAATTAAAAAAAAAAAGTGTTTTCAGTGTAGTTTATAAAGAAACCAATTTCATGGTCGTTTGCTATTCAAAAATATATGTGGTTTCTTAGCCTCAGGGTACTTGAAAAAAGGTTTGTACAGTACAGTGCTTGCACCTGTAAGCCCCAGGCATAAAGCTCCATGTCAGTGGATTGCAGGTTATGCAGTGATAAATCAGCAACCAGTATCACTGGCTTGACCCGCCTGAGGAAGGGACTGCAGTTGCTGTGATACAGATCCTGACTATTCTTCTGCCTCTGTGTGTGTTTAAGCTGTTGTTGGACAAGAAGTTAGGCTTAACTCATTTGAAGAGCATATATACAAAGGTTCTTTACCAGACTAGTTAAATCATGGTTTAAAACATAATTTATTCACTGCTGCAGCCTTCGAGGCTTGGAAGGCTTTCATGATCTAAAAAGTATGTTTTGAGTCTTGGCCATTTCCATAGCCAGCCAGTGAAATCAGTACAGTAGTAGCTAACAAATTTATATGCCAGTTGATGGTGCAAGATAGGGACAATAGATATAAAAGTGTTTTGCTGCTGGTAACGCTCAAAACATTGCAGTGGTAGATCCCCAGCATCTCAAGGAGATTTATTAAGGTAAAAAAATCAGTGTGTGACGTGGCTGAAATGCTGTGACATTCACATGTATTGGTGGTGAAGCTTTTATTTTAGGTGAGCCTCAGCTAGGCTATGTGAATTACTAATTCTGGAAGGCTATAGGATGATTGATTTACTTCATTCAGAGACTAATTTTTTTTCAGCAAATAACATTATTTGCTCTATGCCTGTGTTCTTTAGTCTACAGAAGACTTGATGGCACAGTTGAATGTTGTAGTAACAGCAGCCTCACAGACATTTGCTTTTCATACAGCAATAAGTTGGACAGCCATCTGGTAAGTTACTTAAATTGCTAACTCTCTTTGGCAAATCTAAATTTTTTTATATTAAGTTAGTGACATTTACTGACAGCTATGCAGCATACTCAAGTGTTTAAGAATATTTATACTTTTTAATAAAGATGTGCATGTACAATGTTCTCCCAATTACAGCTTAAAAAGCACAAAATAGTATGATTTTCCAGTTATTATTTTGCCCATAATCAAACAGGGGGTCTCTGGAAGAATCATAAAGAATTGTAGACACCTCATTCCCTTAGGCAGAAAGACACCTCAGTAATTTTCAGTATTCTGGATGCACAACACTGGTGAGAACAAACAACTTTTGAGAAAAAGTCGAAATGGCTTATTTTGGTGTTTCAATCTTTAAAGATAGTGAGCACTACAGGGAAAGCAAAGCCCTGGGCTGTCGTCCAGTTATTTTGTCTGAAGCTGAGAGTGCTTCTCCCTAAATTTAAATAAAAACATTCAGAAGAACGTCCTAGAGATTGGTCCCTTATTTTGAGAAACTGCACATACTTGAATCTGTTTTCATCACATCGATTTTGTTGTCATGTAAAAACAAAGTTTCTCAGTAATGTTTTGACATACTCCCTTATAAAAGGGTTTTGCAACATTCCAGTGCCTAAAGGGGCTACAAGGAAGCTGGAGAGAGACTTTTCACAGGGGTATAGGACAAGAGGAACAGCTGTAAACTGAAAAGAGGGTAGGTTTAAATTAGGCATTAGGAAGAAATTCTTTACTATGACAGTGCTGAGACACTGGCACAGGTTGCCCAGAGAAGCTGTGGATACCCCATCCCTGGAAGCGTTCAAGGCCAGGCTGGATGGAGCTCTGAGCAACCTGGTCTAGGGCAAGGTGTCCCTGCCCATGACTGGGGTTTGAATGAGGTATCTTTAAGGTCCCTTCCAACCCAAGCCGTTCTATGACTCTTTGAAAATGCATCAATGTTTGTTAAAATATGTGTTCCATACTGACAGTGATGGAATATTTCTGTTGGCTCTTTACAAGCAAAAGAGCACAGGAATCAACTATGTAAACTTTTCTACACATACCAGTTTGTTATTGTTATGACTCTAGTGATAAGTACCTGAACTCAAATAAATTTGTTCCAAATCTGCTGTTTTCAGTTTCTACAGTGGTAAACTTCCCACTCCTGGGTGTTTTTGTGGTAGTAAACCAGTTAAGAGTTGAACACATTTCAGCTGTTTATTTGGAATATGGCAGTGGCAGCAAGATTTGATAAATCCCTATCCCAGTGACCCTGAGCATTTTTCAGCTTGTTGCTGCTACTTATGAACAGGGAATAAATAGAAGCATCAGGAAGCTTGAGACCTTGTGACTTTCAAGTGTCCTTTGACTGGCTGTGAGTTTTTGAACAGTTTCTTGATATGGTTTTTGCAGTGCTATGCAGCAGTTTTTGAAAGTGTTTCCTCTCCCTCATTAAAATAGAAGGAATTTGTATGCAGGTTAATGGTGACACTAATGCATCTGTGGGGAATGCCATGATCAGGCTGCCATGGTAGAGAGTACTTCTGGTTTTCCTCCTAAGGCAAACAGTAGATTAGGATTCCTTGCTTCTGTTTTCAGACCAAGATGAAAAGTGCCACTGAGATTTTACAAGAGACATTTCCTGTTCCCTTCTGCTGTACTGTCTTTGGCCTTTGGGGAGCAAGAAAGATCTGGTCTGTCAGAGTGAAAGAGTGCTACAGACAGGGGCACAGCAGTGCAGTGTTCATCTTAGTTGAGAATGGTTTCTTAGCTACCACACACCTGGTAGGTTTGTTGGTTTGTTAGCTAAAACTTCAGCTTGAAAACGTCAGATTAGTCATTAGGATATTGGTGCAGAAATCACTCACCTATGTTTATATGCTGTGATTTATTTTTTTTGTGGTGCATGTGTGTACTTTTCAGAAAATGTTTGCTTTTATTTTGGTGTATGTGCATACCCTCTCTTCCACACTACGGAGTATGGAATATCAGGCTGAATATGCATCAGGTAGAGATTCATCAGGATTTGACAATAAAGACCTAGGGGGAAAAATCAGATTTTAGCTCTTCATGAGCTTACATCAGTGAGGCATTTCTTTGCTTTAAGAGGTATTTTGTTCCTTTTATTTTGATCTGCTGGATCAAACCTTTACCTTTCAAAATGATTTTAATCCCTTCGCAGTATGCCTGTCTGCCAGCACGAAAAGTTATTGAAGCCAGCAAAGTTTGTCGAACCAACATGGACTGCCATAAGGACTTTGTCCCAAGCTTTTGTGTGACTCCTTCTTTGGAGAACCAAACAAGGCTAATCAGGGTAAAGCATCCACCCCATATTGACATGCTCTATGTAGGACACCCCATGCATCTTCAGTACACAGGTTGGTATTTTTTATTGAGAGTTTAGCAAAAACAGTCTCTAATACGGTTTTCTTTGCCTGCTTGCTTAAACAAGGTCTTGGAGTGCTTCTTAGTTAATTTGTTTTAAGCAGAATCCATTTCTTGTTACAGCCAGTGGAGAGACATGGGCTACTCAGGCCAAAAATGAAATGTTCACAGTGCAATGAGTTATGAAGGTAATAGAAACCATATGTGATATGAGGTGGTTGTTTTTTTTCAAAGTATGAAAGGGCTATTTCTAGAATAGATCTTATTCAGGTTAGTCATAGGAACCACGTACCTGCATTTTCCTAGCACATGAATGTCTCAAAATGCTATTGTAAAAATCTCTAGGGCAGCTTGCTCCAACACCTTGCCTGGAATATTAGCATGACTGCTTAAACCTAATATCCAAGTATCTGTGACAGATTCCCATTACTACTGAGCCACAAGTGTTATCACAACATAGTTTTTTCCTGATTTATTTTTTCATTAGACTGCCCTAAATTAAGTAACTTCCTTACTTGGAAGTTTACTGGGACTCTCCTTTGGGCCTCTTATATAAATGAAAAGTAATTCTACTCCTGAAGTGAGTATGGAAAGAATTGAACAAATTCAACAACATCCTTCTTGATAGCTTGAGTGGCACAGTGAAAATTAACTGCAGATGGGCTTTAAGAAGTTTGAAGTGTTAAATTGCTGTTCCTTCCTGTGAGGAAGGTATTTGTTCTTTACAGGCAGCTGAAACTCTCAGGGTGATTTTACCTCAAACACCTTGGAAGTATCTCCTTAGGAAGGCATTGTACTTTTCTGAATAAGCACTGGAATTATGTGCAAAAAAGCTTTAGAAAAAGTGACGAAATCTGGTGGTGTATATCCATTAATATTCTTGGTTACCGTATTTTTTAGTTAATCTATCAGACTTTACTTTTCCATACTGCTAATTTGATACTCTGAGGAGTTATTTATTTCAACTTTTTACAACATACTCTCATTTAAGCCCAAAATATGATCTCTTCATTTGTGGCTTTCAGCCTCATGGCATTTAAGAGGAAAAAATTTTTCACTTGTGTGTTACCAGCACACAGTACTATATCTGATGATATTTAACACAGCAATATATTTTAAGAATAGTGTTTTATAATTATTCATAATTCCTTTTCTTGTTCTTTAACAATACAAACTACTAGTACTAAAGAACAGTTGATATTTGTCTCTTTTTAATACATTGGAGCAATGGAATTTTTGTTGGTGTTTCCCACTGTGGTAATTCTGCAGAAGAATTGAACCTGATGTCTTTCAGAAGTGAGGAAAGCATGTTATTGTTATTTAAAGAGGTAGTTCTTCTTCAAGAAGTTACTTTGTGAAAATACTATTTGCATGCACATGTAGGAACAGAATTTTAAAGTGATTTAACCTTGGAACTGTGCAATGAATATATTCATTCAAAAGCTAGAAGTTTGATTTTATTACCAGCTTTGCTGCAAATGCAATCTATGCTCTTATGTTTCCTTTGGAAAAACAACTTGTAAATATTTCAGACATAGCATTGCACTGTACAGGACTGGCTGGGGCCAAGAGGTTTGGTGTGGTTTTTTGGCTTTTTTTTTCCAAATGTGACTGATCAGAATGTGGTAACTGTTTTTTACAGTTAAAAAAAAAAGAAAAAAAATTCTTGTTCTACTGTGTCAGCTTTTAAGTAGGAATATGTTTTAGTGAAATGCTTTATTCTGCCTGCAGGAAACATTACTTTTCAGAGTGGTGCTACACTTAACACACAACATAATATGGGAGTTGAAGTACTAGTGTGTACTAAGGCCATACTTTCTCTAGAAATGTCACTAAAGCAATGTTTGGATAACGTTCTGAAATTGTTCATGCATTATTTTCTGCTTAGGCTTGTATTGTTTTTATGGTAGTCCTGATTTATGGAGAAGCAGTAATTATTTCATATTTTCATTTGAAGGTAACTTCCAGATGACATATTTTTAAAAGGTATATCCATATTAGCTACTTAAAAGGAATAGTCTCTACAGTTTTATTTCTATTAAAACTTTTTGTTCCCTCAAAATATCCTAGCAAAAATATTTTTTGTTGATATGAAGGCTATATATAACATTTGTTTCCAGTGTTTAAAAAATAGCAAAACTTTAAAGAATTATAAACCTAAATGAACTTACAATAATAGAGATTTGGCTAAAGCTAGAACAGAAGGATAATTAGGAGTGCATGTTTGGGACAGACACATTGAGTAATGCTTTTAATTAGCATTCTTTCTGTAAAAAGTATCTAATATTATCCAATATAAATTCATACTGTTGGTTCACTACGTGTGATATTAAGTCTTTTAAACTCTTCTTATTGCAGCCTAGTTATGTTCTAGAGTCTCTTTCTTTATTGGACAACGGAAATGTAAGGTTGAAATGGTGGGCCCTGCCCGTGCTACCATTCAAATTTGCAGTGTTTCTTCTTTATTATGTATGAGGGGTTTTATTTTCTCATGTCCTTTCTAGCAATGCAACATTTTTGCTTCCTTCTCTGGCCCTTGTTGGTTGGGAAGAATCTGATGACTAAGATTTGTATCAGGAATTCACACTACTTGAGGAAACATCATCTCCCTGACTGTTACTCTTGCCCATCACAGATCAAAAACTCTAAGATTTTCTTCATTAAAAGAAGATGGAACTTACCTAGAAGACCATTTCCTCAAGTTTGACCAGTGTCCTACTTCTATTATATCCGAGTCTTCTGAAAAAAAAAGGCACTTCCTGGCTTTGGGCACCTTTATGAGCAACAGCAGCCATTATCTTGATGAAGGTCTTTCTGGTGCACCCTGTTCTCTCAGTATTTAATGCTTTTTGCCCTTACAGCTGAGGATGGTTCTTCATTGCACTTAACCCAGGTTGAAAGGATTACACAGATAGTTCTTCTGGAGACCACAGAAATACTTCATGCTGTGTTGTCTGCCTCCTCTGTGGCATACATGCCCTTTCACCAAGAAGTTTTGAAAAGCTCTTTGGTCAACCTAGTCTCCAAGTCACTTCCAATTAAAATTGTGTCTGTTGTGAATTCTTCTCAATATTTGCCAACACCATCTAGCATTAGCCAACAAAAGAAATGTTATTTCCAGGTCAAAGAATTGTTTAATTAGAGTAGGAAAACAATGACTGTTTTCTCTCACCCAGGCTCATTGCTGTTCACCTCTTCCCAGCAGTGTCTTTATAGACAAGCCTATAGAGCATAATTTCTGTAATTCATTTGTTATTCTTTGGAGAACTTGCCTACTACCGTTAGTTTTGATCCATTACAACTACAAAATTCATTGCTTCATATTACAGTCTCTAGAGCTTAGTCCAGCAACTTCCTGAAGAGTTTCAAGCTTGCTTCAGCAGCAGGGTTTGGAGTTTAGATCCATGTCTAGTGGCTGTAGTGGCCATTAGGTGTTTGTCAAGAGGCAGTCAAACTTTGTAGCTACAGTGTTTTGCAGTGTGTGTCTTTTGAAACCTTTGAATACGCTGGCTGTCTCAGCCATTTTGCTATTTTGGCTCATGAATGGGAGTTTTGATCAGACGTTCTGATACCAACCTTCAACTTGACAAGTTGTTTGCTTTGGATATCATTTGACCTGTGCATACAGGCAAACTGGGTGATGCTAGGCTGGAGAGCAGCCTGCAAAAAGACATCTGAATGTCTTAGTGAATGGCAACTTGAACATGAGCCAGTGATGCCTTGGCAGCCAGGAGGGCCACCTGTGTCCCAGGGGACATCAGGGGAAGCGTGGCCAGCTGGGCAAAGGAGGGGATTGTCCTGCTCTGCTCTGCATTAGGACAGCCTCACTTCCAAGTGCTGGGGGCAGTTTTGGGCACCACAGTGTAAGAAAGATACAAAGCCATTAGAGAGAGACCAAAGGGAGCCTACAAAGATGATGAAGGGTCTAGACAGGAAACCATTTGAGAAGCAGCTGAGGTCACTTGGCTTTCTCAGCCTGGAGGAAACCTCAACATGGTCTACAACCTCATGAAGGGAAGCGGAGGGGCAGGCATTGATCTCTTCTCTGGTGAACAGTGACAGGACTTCAGGAAATGGCCTGAAACTGTGCCAGGGGAGGTTTAGATCAGATATCCAGGAAAGGTTCTTCACCCAGAGGGTTGTTGGGTGCTGGAACAGCTCCCCAGGGAAGTGGTCGCAGCACCAAGCTTGACAGAGTTCAAGCAGCCTTTGGACAGTGCTCTCAGCACATGGTGATTCTTGGGGATGCCCTTTGCAGGGCCAGGAGTTGGACTTGATGATCCTTTTGAGTCCCTTCCAACTCTGGATATTCTGAAACTATGCAGATACTTGAAGACTGTCCCTTTTATTCAGACAAAAAGCCAATCTTTGGAGCTGTCGGTTGTCTTTCTGTCAGTCCAACCCCTACCCTGGAAGGCCCAAACTTCAGCTTTGGCCAGAGGGCTGGGCCAGCAGGTTTGTGGCTGGGGCTGGGTTGTTCCCACAGCTGCTGGACGGCAGCTGAGGAGGGGCAGGCGAAGAGGGACAGCTCGGGGGTCAGAGGTGTGAGCCTCTTAGGGCTACTGCAGTGGCAAGGCAGGTTCAGATAAACTGGTCTGGCTGTCTGTGCGTGTGATCAGGGCAGCGCGTTCCTGCTGGTCTCCAGAGAGATGCCTGTGGAGAGAGGAGGTAGCTAAGCTGCAGGTGAGACACAGGGACTCTCCTCCACAGCAGGACCCAGAGCTGGCAGGACTCACTGCTGTGAGTGGAGCTGCTGGCACACCTTGGCAGAGGCACCACCAAGCAGGGGGGACTCCTCCAGCCTCACTAGTCAGCAGCAGGTGCCAATACATCTCTTCCTTTCTAGAGCAATACCACCCTCTATTCTTTTTCATCCTTTGTTTTCCCTCTGCCTGTCATTCATGCAAGCTGCTCTTGTCCATGCAGGCTCAGTTTGAGCAAATGCTGGCGCCAGTCCAAGTAGGCTCCCCAAGAGAAGACTCAGAAGGTAAGAGGCCAGTTAAAGCTGCTGACAGCTGCAGAAGCCTCAGCAGAGTTTTTCAACCAACCACTAGCTTGCTGCTGCATAGCAGCCTGACTGAAAATGCTTTGTGGCTGTGAGCTGCCTTTGAAGGAAGCAGGAGCTGTGGAGGGGATCAGTGACTCACCGCTTTCTCTCACACCACCAGCAGATTGCGAGAGCGCACAAAACTGTCGAAACTGGCAGGATAACCAGGACTATCACTATGCCTATCATACAGCCTGTTCCGTGACAGAAGACACTTTCGATGTGGTCCTGGCTTTTAGGAGGCTCGTGGGTCATTTCTCCAGCCATATCTGCAGAGCAATTCAAAATGTTAGCCTGTCCTCTGCCAGTTTACCACTGGTAAACCTGCAGCATGTTTGGTATCACCAGAATGTTCTCCCATTTTCCCCCCAGCGGTGGCCCTGGTGCACTCCCACCCTTTTGAGGAAGGTTGTTGCTGTGAACAGAACTCAAATGATCAGGAGAGCACAGTGCGGAGCACTAGTGCTTGGCCAGTCACTCCTTTGACAAAAACTCACCAACAAGTTCCACCTGCAACTCTCCTTCTCTGGACCAGCTCCCACACCACAAGGGGATGGAGTCAGGTCCTCACAGGAGACATTTAAGCCTTGGTCTCCCTGTCTGCCTTTTCTCCAGCATGGGCACCCCTTGGAGCCACTCCCAGGTTTCAAGATGTGTCTCCCTGTAAGGGACCCCAGCAGGACTGCTTGGTACCTGAGTACTTTGCCTCTGTTTGAGGAGATTCCCCAGCTTTCATGTTCTGTTTTTCTTTAAGCTTAGGCAGCACTGCAAAAAGTAGAGACAGGTAAAGCATTAGCATGGCTCAGGCATGGAGGATGTAAGAGGATGGGGAGGTTCCCTCCAGCTTCCCTGCCCAATATGCAAGTCAGAACACTAATGTGGGCCTCAGCTCATGAGAGGAATCCTGCTCAGGGCTACTTTTGTGCTTTGGCCATCTAGGTACTCAAGGCAAGCTCTGGGATGGAGCTGCAGGGGGAGCTATGTTTGTGCAAGAGTGCTGTTTTTCATCATCTCTGCAATGGGATCCAGATGTCTTGAAGCTACCAGGCTTTCAGCTTGGTTGCTGATGTGACATGCAAGAGTAGGCACTGGGGAAAGAGCCTGCTGCACACCATAGGACAGCAATTACCTGGCCATGCCAGTGGCTGGCACCGGCCTTGGAATGAGCAAGTTGCATTTGACATGGAAGGAGGTTCCAAAGGTAAATGTACTTTCCTCCAACTAACTTACCTACAGGATTCCGCATATGCTTGAAGACCGAAGATTTCCGCAAGCCTTTGGACTCAAGATCTTAAAGAAAATTGCTCTTTATTAATCTATTGACACATTAGTGATAATTATTCTTTCAAAGGAAGGGACATTGAGAACTTACATGCTCCATGCCCGCCCAAGGGCTCCAAACCATCTTTCTTCCAAGCTGCCAGAGAATCTGCTAGGGAGTCAACTAGAGGCAAGCACAGAAAAATGTTTCCTTTGCGTGTTGGGATCTTCTGTTTTTGTGTATGGAAGCACTGGATGGGAGTCAGGTAACAACATGGGAGCCAGATGTCAGTGGATTGCCAGAGCTGCAGAGGAGGACCTGAGGATCTCTGAGCTGGCAGCACAATACTCTTCAAACACAACATGCAACACCCCTGGAGGACAGATGGACCCTTGGGACTCTCCTAACAGGAGAGCGCTCACCCAGAGGAAAACCTCACTAAAGCACTGCAGGAAAAAAACATACTGGTGAGAAGACCCCATTAGCCCATGAAAGGCTGGGCCACTGCTGGCAGCTTACTTGCTTCCTTTGATTTCTGTGGAATATAGTTGGCAGTCCCAGGATACAGGACCATCGGGAGGATGAGGAAGGAGAGGAAAAAGTGGTGGACAAAGGCCATGGTCCCCCTTCCACCACAATGCTGCTGCTGCAGTCAGGGATGGGGGCTGAGCAGTTGGTTGTTATGGCCAGTGCAGTACCGTGGGGCTCTGTGACCTCATGGCCCTGTGCAGCCAGGGCAGGGCTGTGTGGGGCTGGCACTCAGGGTGCCCATGGAGAGCTGCTGGAGCACCATGGGGCTGTGTGACCTCATGGCCCTGGAATGGGCGGGTGGCCAGTGTGGGGCTGTGTGAAGATGGAGCTCAGGGTGCTCCTGGGAAGCTGCCCTCCCAAGCAGGGGAGAACATCCCATAGGGCAGCTTCACCCAAGGGCTGGGACACAGCCCACTGTGCATCTGCTGGATCAAGTTCTACAGGTTTGCAGAGAGTGCCAAGCTGAGTGGTGTGGTTGGCACATCTGAAGGACGGGAAGCCAACAACAAGCTTGAAAAGTACCCTCATGAGGTTCAGTAAGACCAAGTACAGAGTCCTGCACCTGCACTGGGGCAAGCCTCTGTGTAAAGCTTCAGAAGGCTCCTTGCTTAACCAATGTAATTTTAAAAATAAGTCTAAAACAGTACTTTAATAAAATATTACATTTAATTGAATAATTCTGTGTGTAGAATGGGTATAAAGGAAAATTATTGTATCTTTAGGGCTTTCATCATTCAACTGTTTGTTTACCATAATGCCTTGGTGCTAAAAAGTACTAGATGAACACATAGAATGTTTCAGAGAACTTCCCAGTTGTCTCTCTGATAATCAGTGGCTTATCCTACTGGCTTTCTTCTATAAAGAGATTGTATACAATGAAGTAGTTCTTCACTAAACATGGTGAGGTACTGAAACGTGTTGCCTATAGAAATGGTCTATGCCCCATCCCTGGTAGAGTTCAAGGCAAGGCTGGATGGGGTTGTGAGCAGCCTGGTCTAGTAGATGACTGTGCCAGGGAGGTTGCAACAAGATGATGTTTCTACCCAAATTATTCTGTGATTGATTTGGATACCTCTGACTTTCTGAGCTGGGTAGTATCTAGGATTTCTGTCTGTTGTGTTTTTCACTCAGTCCAACAGATTTATTTTTTTCTCAGTTCCCATAAATCAAAGGTCAGTCTTAAGCTTTAAGCAAAAACGTGACTTTGAAGCACACTGGCAGTTTTGCTACTGAAAAGTTGTCTGCTTGTTGCCATACCAAACCCATTCTTTTTTTTAGTTTTCCTTGCTGTCCTTATCTTTCCAGCTCATGGTGTGTTTGCTAGCTGGACTTACCAGAAGGGCATCCATTAATAGAAGAAAATGTCTTTATGTGACTGAATGGACCAGTTCTCTATCTTACATGCTTTTAGAACTACTTTCCCTTGCCTTTGTTGCTGTGTCCTTGAATTATTTATTGAACCTGAAGAAATCTGATCTCACTCTTAAGTAAGATAAACTTAGCAGCACTTTTGATATGTTCCCAATGTTCTCTTAACCTATGGTTAAAATTTCTCCAAGGGTGGGTTAAACTAAACCATTCCTTTCCCAAGGGATGCTTGTATTCAGTGGGATTTGAACTCTTGCTTTCAGATATCTCTGTGGAGGTTTATGGCTGTAACTGTTTTCCACATAGGTCAGGCCACTGTGGCTGGGAACTCACATCTAAAGTTGTTCTTTAAAGAGAGTATTGGTGATACTATGCAAGTTTATTCTCATGGTTTTTCTAATTCTGCATTAATTTACCCTAACCTCTTCCTTCTGGGGATAAAACCCTGCTGTACCTTCCTTTTAGTAGGAAAGGCATCTTTCTTGCAGCTGTCACAAAATGGTTCTCAAAACAGTCCCTGTTGCTGGCCGAACCAGAATGCCACCCAGATGGAACATTCCTGTACTAACAAAGTGCCTTCTGGCAGGTCTCAAACTACTGCACTTGCCTTGAAGAATCTCTCTGAAACATTTGACATGCAGTCTACTGAAGGTTCATATCCACCTTCAAAGAGCAGCATTTACAGTAATAAAGCATTCAGGATCACGTGGTCCTTGAAACTGCAATTTTCCAGTCACCGTTTTTAAGAATGCCGAGTCTCACCTCTCAGGTTTTTGAGTTGCACCAAGTTATATCTTGAAGTCACTTGTCATCTGAACACAGAAGAGAAGCTACTTATGTACTGGCTAATTGGTATTGTGTGAGGCATCTGTGCATCCCCTCATAGTGTTTGCATTCTCAGAGGAACTCCAGAATCCTGCTCCCCATCTCCCCCCGCTCCTGTACACCATGAGCTCAGCCTCAGGGCAGGGGGATCTTCTGCAGGTACTGCAAGAGAAAATTCTTCAGGCCTTCAGACAAAATACACATGTGCACCCACAGTATGCATGTGGACCGCATATGTTGAAAAAGTCTGGTAACTATAATCTCTTCTCTTTGAAAAATACTGGAATCATATAGTAGAGTCTTTATGACTAAAGATGCCTCTTGAAGTATGTATTATAGATCTAGTTTTAGTGAAATACTAATTGTGCTTGTGTAGTGACTTTACTGTGATAGTGGCCACGTTTAAGAAAAACATACTAGCTGCACTGTTGTAAAAACAAAAAAATAATCAAACCTTTATTGAGATTGATATTTGTCCTGGAAGAGGGTCATTTCACATGTAATTTTTCTGCAAAATTGTAATCTAAAATTCATAATCTGATAACCTTGAAATGACTTTTCATGCTTTGTGTATTTTCATTCCAGTAAGCCTCAGTAGTTTTGTGCCACGACAAAACTTCCTAAGTATTGATCTGCCTGTGGTGATAGAGACATTTTGCAAGTATCCTTTGAAGTATGTTTGTTCTTTTAAGGTAAGAAGGGAACTGTTTAGAATTTAGTGACCTAGCAAAATTTCAGTTGGATGTCATTTTAGACAGGATACCCTGAAATATTTCTGTATAGATTTGACATCTTTATCCCATCTCTGCATTGATTGTTGTCCGTGTGCCAAGCTGAAAATGAAATCTTTCACTTTCTTGTGCTTAAAAGCATATTTTTGGTCACTGCTTTTTTAACTCTTGAGGGTAAGCCTTAACAGATGTGACATGAAAGCCAAAGTAAGCCTGAATTTAAGTCAGGAAAAAAAGAGATGTTCTTGCTAGCTTTGCAATGTCAGAGTTTTATTATTTTGTGTCATTATACTGAACAAAATAACAGGATATGGTTGGGGTTTTGTTTTTTCTTCAAAAGAAAATAAAATAGCTATTCAAGAAGCAGGATTATTCAGCTAACTCCTGCTTATTAATGAATAAGATTATATATATATACCTATAGATTAGTAAATTACATGTAGATTACACACAGCCTTGAAAGAGGCTAATCTAGGAATCCTTAGCCTTAGAAACTGAAATGTTTGAATGTGGCCATAGAATAACTAAACTGTATAGTTCAGTTTAATGACAAGTCCATAGAGGCAGAGTTGAAGGTACCACATAAGCTCCCATTTTCTGGGAGCACATCAAGATTTGTGATGCCCCAGCTGCTTTCTGACTCGTGTCTTCTTGCCTGGCCATAGAGGCAGGTACTGCAGTTAGCAAGCCTTTAACCAGCAGTAAAAATCACCTGCCCATGCCTCATTCTCAGAATGTACAGAATGCACATATACAGAAATCCACTCATCTTTTCTGGCTAACCGGTAAGTAGGAGAGATAGGTCAGATTTCTGGTTATATTCTAGTCATTTAGTGGTTTGGAAAATATTAGTAATCATGATTTTATGATAGTTGGGTCTAGAATACCTTCTTTCTTCAGGCATGGTGCCAGAGCTGTAACTTGCCTCCAAAACCACACAAAGCAAGCAAAGAAGATGGTGAGTTTGCTGTCTCCTGCTTTCACTCAAATTGTGAAGAGTACAAGTTCAAGTGTCCAGACTTAACTCTTAAAAAATAAAAATCTATAAAGGCAATTCTCTGAGTGGGTATGTTATGTGCTAAAACTAATTTTATTCATATAATTTCTGTGAAATGGAATGGCAGCTAGAAAAATAACCCTTGTATGTCTCTCTTTACATTCTAGAAATACATGTACCTTTTTTTTTACATTTTCTCAGATACTCCTAATGACCCTTAACTACATTCAACCAGGTACCTCATCTCACTATCAGGAGCACTGGCAGTTATCAATGCTGTACCCTGCTTTGCTTTGGATGGTCAGTGGATATTAAATTCCTTCCTGGAAGCCACGCTGAGCTCCCTGATAGTAGAAAAACAAAACAGAGAGCTTGTTGGCTTTTTGATTTTACTTGCTGGTAGTGCGCTTTTGGCTGCCAATGTTGCACTGGGACTTTGGATGGTGACAGCACGGTAGAACATTGGATGTTCTTCCATCAGTTCTCAAAGTACACAGAAATAATGAATCCATTACCTTTTAAAATTTGTCTGGTACTGAGATTGAAATAATTCCCTTAAAATGACACTGAAAGAACAATAAACTAAGGGTTGCTGTTTTAATTTAAAACTTTACAACCATGCCTGTGGTCATGGAAATCTAATAGGAAGAGATAGAAGCCTTTTTATTTAAGTATTCTTTAGGTATTGCTTTTGGAGAAATTGAATTTTAAGATTTTATAGGAAAAAATCAGACTTCATTAATTCAGATCTCAAAACAAGGGAATTATTTTGCCTCAAACATTTGTAAAGTGGGAGGAAACAAACTAGTTTTATTTTGTAATTTAAATAATTGTCTGTATGGGCTCTGATCATTTCTCAATCAGCCAGTCTTCAGTGACTTGTTTTGTTTTCGTTTACTTTGGTATTCTACCAGACTGGATTCCAAGAAGCCCTAAAGTCTGGTCTCAAAATGGGGAGAAGCTAGGTAAAATGATTACCATGTGTTAATGGGGAGAGAGCAGCCATTTGGGTGAGTGGCTTTCCTTTTCACCTGGCCAAAATGACTGGAGGAATGTTGTCCTCAGGATGCAGATGAGAAGTGCCAGTGTCTCCTGAAAATGAAGCATGTGGGAGGATAGCAAAGCCCACGTGTTTGTGTTGCTTCCACTTTCAGTTGTATATTGTCATACACAGCTGAAGTTTTTTTAAAGGCAATATTTGTCAGCAATAGCTACAAGATACTGAAATTTAGTTTCTGAGTGCTGAAGTATGCTGTGCAGTTTTCCTAAGTGATATGTAATGTTTGTGGTGTTTTACTCAGAAAATAATACTGTATTCTACCTGTTCACAGTTGAGAGTGAAACCTATTGTTTTTATGGTGTCTATCTTCTGATGCTATGCATGTAATATGTACAGTAACTCACTGATGGTTTTCTGTATTTCAAAGGGTACTTTTTTTTGGTTAGAATTCCTTCTGTTCAAAGATAGCTAACAAAGATATTTAGCTGGTCTTAGATATTAATTATTTAGAGGAAGAATATGATTGTGACTATTTAAATACTTGGCTTTGCTTCCTGAGATGAATATAGACCATATCCTTGTTCTTAAATGAACAGTGGAAGAGCAGTCAGTGTTTTACTGACTGAAGTATGTCTAACATGCTTTGAAGTTCTTTGGGTCTGTGATGTTTTGTACCCAGTAGGATTATATATTGAATGCCTTTTCCTCCTGTGATATATTGCCTAGTTGATGTAAATCGGGTTCAGTCAGAGCCTTGCCTCAATATAGGCTATATTTTAAAGAAAATGCTCTGGTTTGGGAGCCTAAATATTTGAAATAGGAAATTGTTGAAAAATACCCTGCAACTTCTGCCTCATGCAGTGCTCCCCATAGGAGCTGCTGAAGCTCAGAGTTCCTTTACAAAAATGACCTTTCCATCAGGATCTGAAGTGGAGCCTAAGCTCACAGATCCTGGCTTGCAGGGAGTACTGAAATATCCATGACCAGGTAAAATAGATTTTTTTGGCACTTGAGGTGAAAGCCTGGGTAATTTCCAAGTGGGGAGGAGCCCAATTCCTGGTATTGCTGCACAGTTTCATAACAGTTTCATATGATGTTTGCATTTTCCCACTGATGTGTACTTCTGCACAATAGCTTTCACACTTAAGATGCACTCCTTTCTAACGATGATGCAAGCAAGTAATGAGAGACCATGTCTATTTATTTGTTGTTGCTAGTTTACATCCCTTTCCAGTGCTGCCACAGGCTGGGTTGGCCCTTGAAGTTTACCTCTGTGGGGTGACTGGCCCGTGCCTCTCCTTTTCAGTAATTTCAACTGAAATTGGGACAGGTCCTGGTAGGAGAGAGTAAATCTCCAATCCGGTGTGAGCTGGCCCCTTTGGGGACCATGAAAATAACACAAAGTGCAAGAAAGAAAAAAACAAACTATACCCTGTAGGTCTGACTTGTCATCACTCTTGGAATCATGCAGAGGTTTCAGAGTGGCAGTTCTGGTGCACCATTCTGCCATCCCTCCATGGACAGGAGGACAGGAGCAGCCTGATCCTTGCACAAGGCCTGGCTCTGACCCTCTCTTGCAGTCTGCTCTCTGACCTCAGTGGCTGTTCACTCATCTGAGCTCTTCCATTCAGTGGCTCTACGACACTTTCCTCTGTCTCATCCAATCTACAGTCCAAAACATTAATTTCCACTTGGAAGTTTTATTGCAGTTTAATAAGACAGGATATGTAATTTCAAAACCTGTCAAGTTTGATATTTATTTATTCACATTGACTACAATGGCTTGGAACAATCCTTTAGCAGAGTGTCTCTCATGGAGATGTAGACAACAGGTTTGGAAAAACCCAAAGCTTCTGAATTGACATACACAAATTTCCTCAGCTATGAGGCTGGCAGGCTGTTCCTGGTTATATAGTGTGCTACCAAAACATGAAGTTTTTTCAAATGAAGCTAAAGCCAGTTTACTTTACACAGTCACTGGAAGCCACAGTTTCACAAAGTAGAACTTCAGTCTGTGTCTGACCTCGTAAGCAAGAAGAGGATGGAGAAGACATTGCTCATGGCTTTAGCAAAACAGACACACTAGTGCACTGTGAAGACCCTAGATATCATGTATGGAAGAGAGAGTATTAGAGGTGCTTAAAAATAATTCATGAGTCCACTCTTCCACATGTAAAGTTCAACTGAGTTAGGGTTGATTTAGGTATGTACAGATTCTTTTAATCAAGACTTTAAGCAAACTGAGCAACCCAGCACATCTTAAATTAGTGTAATTACCTAATAGTTAAGTTGAACCACTTTCTGAAGAAGAAGTTGTTCAGTGGATCCATTTCATTCTCTATAATCCTAACATATGGATTGCATTCTGATAAGCATGTGCCATACATACACTTACTGGGATGATTTTTCCTGGGGTTTTGGTCATTATTTAGCAAGAGAAAACACAAAAGTACTGAGTGATTTTTGTGTGTTGGATTTTTACTGGACTATCTCTGATTTGTTTTGTTTTTGTAAAAACAGAAAGTTTTTAAATTAAATCCTTCTGCATTTTATTCTAATTAGCTCCTCAAAATCTTTAATACAGAATCCATCAATATAATTATAGGCATATTGACTGGACTATAAAATACAGCACTCTTAAAGATTGGATGGCTGCTACTGTTTATGTATATACTATGCATTTTAAATCTGTATCAGATGGAAAAAGTAATGTCTAATATTCAGAAATGTTATACTTAGCTTTTGTTTGAAAATTTCCAGAAGAATTCCATAATTATAATCATTGTTCTACTTTTTTTTTATGAAATTGTTTTTTATATCAGCAAATATTTAAATAGCATGTTCTGATAATGCATGATATGACATGAAAATGGCAAACTCCTGAGTGTGGGGGATGTTACATGCTCTTTGCTAACTTAGGAAATTAAAACCAGCTTGCTTCTGTACCAATTAAATGAAAGAGGCTTCACTAGAAAACTTGCAGATTAGTCATTCCAAATTATGAGCCACTGTGGAAAATTTGTTAACTCATCCGTTTTATTAGAATGAAGCAACCATGTTGATAGTTTCTTTCAGTGATAATTTGTGGATATGTGTGTATCCATACATTTCTGTACCAGGTACATTCATAGCCACAGGATGGATTAATGCTATTTTAGGGATAGCTTACTGCAGTCCTCCATATTCTGCAATGCAGGTTTTTGGTTTTTTTTCCTTCTCTCTGTGAACTTTTTTTCCCATAAGCAATTCTTAACTTGTTTATTAACAGAAGGCAAGTGATGGGGATATGATGTAACCACAGCTGCATGAGTTTTGTTCAGATGATGTTTAAAGTATGTTTGTTACTTTCTGTGAAGCCTCATCTACAAGCATGGTAAACACAGCTTTTTCAGGGCAACTAAAAGAGGTGAGCCTTGGAATGCATCACTCTCTTACTGCTGCTGTTTGTGCTGTTCTGAAGAACTGGGATGAACAAGCAAGACTGTGTAGAGCATACTGAAGAAATAAAGTTTTCAGGACAGAACTCTCCATGGCAGGGTGTTTCAGCTTTTTTTTTAATAAGGATATGTTTTGTTCAGCTTAGCACATCAGCAATCCCAACATTCTCATAGCTTCCCATACATTTTACATTATGTCAAAGGGTGACCTGTAGGAATATTTTTAAATTAATTATGTATTTCTTACAAATTCAGAGCTTTCATACAGATCTGAGTATCACTTATGACAGATGAAGAAGGCTTATTAAGGTTTGTATAGCCTAGTCTGTAGTTAATTGTTTTTAAAATATGTGAGTTAAATGCTAGATATAAATAGCTATTTGTAAAATACGCATTCTGTACACCTGCATTCATTCAGACCAATTTCCACAACCAGTCTTGCCTCAGCTTTGTTCTTGTAATCAGGTGAGTAAGAAATCTTGAATCTTAACACAGGTAAAAATCCAATATTGACAAATATTTTATATCCTCTTTATTCTGAATTTCATGTAACGCTTTCTATTTATTAGTTATTTAATGTGTCTGAGTTAGCTGGAGTACACACCCTGCATCAACTGGGGACTGCCAGAAGGCAGCAGCTCTGTGACTGCTGGTCCTTGGGCTCACCCACTCCATCCTGCCAAGAGTAGATGGCAGTGTTTAAGGGCAGTGAAGGACTTCCGTTTATGGCAGCTTTATGAAACTTTCACACTGCTGACCTGGTGTGAAAGTACAGGAACAAAGAGCAGGATATGACACTGCAATTCCTTACATTCCGTTTACATTGTCACGAAACCTGAAAAGAATTAGTAATTAACATTTCAGAGCAGGAAGATATGTTTTGCAGCCCTTCACTGAATCATTCAGTGACTGGTGGTCGAACTTTTTCTTAACACTTGGTCATTCCTTCGATGAATATGTGCTGAATAAGTAGCGTGGATAGTTGTAGTTTGTTTTGTAAAATGGACTTGGATATTTCTCACCTCTCGATGTTCATCCTGGGATGGTTTTTGCAGCATCGTAGTACAATTGATCTTCATTGATACTGGGTTGAAAGTTTGGAGGCTATTTCCAAGCCATCACTAGGAAAATCTATTTTCAAGTTGTTTGATAACATTTTCAATTCATCTTTTCCTTACATGACATTGTTTTTAGATTTTATATACTCAGTCGATCTTATCTGAAGCCCGTCAATGGAATACGTATTGTTTAGAAATTCACTGTGGGCTTTTTTTTCCTCTACATTGCCTTATTTTTCACACTGACTCACAGCTGTGGAATGTTAGATTTCTAGACCCTTTGTTCCCACTATGCATTGTTCATGATCATGGGGTTTTTTAAAAAATGGGAAAAAAAGAAAGCTTCATTTTGAAAATGTCAGCTTGCAAATATATGGAACACTGAATAATGTATTGTTGTTTTGTTTTCCTTTTTTTCTCTATTTAATTAACCAAACAATAAGTATTGTTTTCTGTATATAATAAATGTATCCTGGAAATAAATTCATTGTCTGATTGTTGATGTGCTTAAGTCTGTTTTTAAAAATAAGGTGGAGTGACATCATTCCTTATTAGTGGCAAATGCCATATTCTCTCATATGTTTCTATTCTCTTCGTGTGTGATTCATATTCTCTCTCTGGGTATCAACAAGATCCAAAAGGATAATAGCAACTATCACTTTCCCGTATTTATCAGCTTATCACAGTAATAGTTGAAATATTTGACACTTGATGTCATCATCAAGGTAAGCAAAACCACTGCTCTGGCCAGTCCTGTGTGAAGAACTTAGAATGTCAGCTCTTCAAAGGTGAACTTCCATATTTATTTTTTTTCATTTGATTTGTTTTTGCAGGCCAGCCCAGGTGGGCACATGCCCGGCAGGTTCTGGACAGGTTTCCTCGGGTATCCAGGTGGTTCTGGGCTGTGCTAGCACAGGGTGCCCAAGCTCTGTGAGAGGGGAGCCTTGTTGCTCTGTTCCTTGAGCAAGCTCATCTGGAGGCAGCCAGGTTATTTGTTCCGAGAACTAAATCGTCCTTTGTTGCTTATTGGACACACAGAGCTGTTTCAGCAATTGTGGCTTTGTTCCCAGATAAAAGATTACCATGAGAAATGGACACAAAGCACAGATTGGGCACATTGGTAGGATTTCCTAGATAGGTTGCTATGCAGTTTTTGCAGTTTTCTGAATTGCATTTTCCTGGCATGAGGAGATGCTTTTTTTTTTTTCTCTTATCCATGTTAGTTAGATACAACAGCTTTTTTTTTTTCCCGAACTGTGTAAGCTTTTATGAGAGTTATGAGGTTTTTCAGTTGGTTTTGAAAATGTTATCCTTTACTGTGATTAGGTATGTTTCTCTTGTAGTCTGGAAAAACAATCAATTATATCCTAATGTCATCCTGAGGAATGTTGCCTTATTCACTAATGTAATTTCAGTGGAAAATTTAAAAAGAAATCCTGTATCTATGAGGCTTATTTTTGGTAACTTTATAAAGAAAGCTAAATATAATTCTTCCTGTGGTCATACCAGTTTGAACCACCAAGCAGAAGTATTCCTAAACATCTTCAGTAGATCTGTATGCACTGAGCTCACTTAAATATTTTTAAAAATATTTTTGTGATATTTTAATGTGACCTACACAACAAAATGCAATTTAAGGTTTTATGGTGGTAAACTGAGAGAATCTACAACATTTATGAGGACTAAGCTCATAAATGTCTTGTGGCTAGACTAAAATTTTCCCCTTTTTTTTACCTCAGGGAGATGTGGGTCCAGTGTTTGCTTTCATACTTTTTAAGGTTTTTAAGGTGGTGTTGAAATATAATTGCATATTCTTACCAATTATGTGTCATATTCTCTACATTTATGATGAGTTCTACCTCTTTTTAGTTCTTTGCAAGTATATTAGTGGCTGAATACTGTATCACTGCCACTTCTGACTATCTTGAAGACACATAGTCCTACACATTTTTTTATTTCTCCTCAAAGGAATCTTTCAAACTGAAAAGAAATACTTTTTTCCCTTATTTTAATGTCATCCTTTTATTTGCTATTGCATTACAAAAGTTCCTGTCCTTTTACCTTTCATGGCTCTTTGAGGAAATCTATTAAAATACTACCAGATACTGTTTGAAATTTCCCCAAACCAACTGAATTGGAATCAGTTGCCCACGCAGGCATCTGGTGTGGTCTGAGATATCCTAAGGTGTTCTTAGGTTAAAAATCTGACTTGAAAGACCATTTTGAAACTCATCGCCCACTTGTCTCCTTTTGCCTCCTGCTGGATGAGTCTCAGGCTTTCTGAGACCTGCACATGGGGCTTCCAGATGTGGGTGAGGCCCTGCTGGAGATGAAAGACATTCTGGACCAGCTGCTGGATACTTGGAATGGTACCTGAGGGCATTTTGCATCACACCAGATGCTTGCACGTGGGCAACAAATCAAGCCAGATTGATTCCTGTTCTTCCTTACATTTATTTTTTTTTTTTTTTTAGCTCATGAATTACAGTAGACTATGAGGCTTTTTGAGGAAGTACATCTGACATAAAATTAATCTAAGCTTTTCTGTTTATTAGTGTGATCCAGACTGTATAAAAGTCAGGCTGGCAGAATTCATGCATTCTCCTGCATGAGGCCTGGAAGCAGCAGGAATTAGTGTTGCTGCATTACCTACAGCAGGAAAAAGGAAGGCTGATGTTATAAGAAAATCCCATCAGTCACATGCTGTGGAGGCACCAGGTCGTGACAAGGCTGTGTGAGAGAACTGATCACCTATGCCAAGTGCCACAGCTGTACATTGGACTGGTTTTTAACTTGCAGGAGAACAGAAATGAGACTTCCAGTTAAGAATGGTATAAAGTCAGGGAAGGGAGTGATAGGGAGATGTGGTTTGTTCATTTACAGAATCACTAGTAACACCACTAGTAACAATTTTTACTATTTTTTTTCTTCTTTTTTTTTTTTTTTCCCATTGAAGCATTTATAGAGCTGACCTGCAACTAGAACGAGCAAACGTCCATTTTTGGTAGAAACACATTGGTAGTAAGATCAGTGGGGCAATAAAAGCCTCTCCCAGACAGCAGTTCATGAGTTCCCTCTCCCTGACTGAGGATCAGGACCAATCTGACTTTCATTTAGTCAGGATGAAAAGTCAGAACTTTTCTCCTCCTGTTTCCACATTCCCCCTTCAGCATGAGTTAACCTTACAAATGCAATTATTAAGAAAATCAGTTTTTAAAATGTTTTGCCCCATGGCTTTGTTTTCATTCCTGCAGCTATTTCAATAAATAGCAGATACTTGGCCAAACCACCTGTATCTCTATCATTGCTGCAAAATCAACAAAGATTATGAACGTGCATGATAAACCATAAATTCCTGGGTACTTGCCACTGGTTATACCCACAAATTTCTTTTTTTTTTTTTTTTTTCTCTTCACTTTGACTGTGTACTGCTCTTTATTAGTGCTTGAATTTATTCTCTGGAAATGTTCTGGCACTTACAGCACTAAACACGCTGAAGTGCTGAAGGAAGGAACAAATGGGCAACCCAAAACTTGCATAGTGTGCTTCTTACAACAAAATTCACATTTTCATTTAGTGAACCAACACAGATAAGCTTATTTTGTCATAGGTTAAGGGTCTGGTTATTTTTCCAGCATTTATATTCAAAGCTACTCCTAAGGAGAGCATTTCAGTTAGTTAAACTAACTGGCCTCTGTGTACCATTGACCTCTGCAATTAAATGGAGCTGAACCAGAAGTTAGACTAGAAATTAAAGTATTACTGTCGTTGTGGAAACTTCAGCATATTATCAAATGGTAAGTTTTCATAAAAATGCAGAAACCTGTTGTTCACCTGAGATTTTAATTAACTGGAATGGCACATTTTTTTAACCTCTTCTTTTTTCTTTTTTTCATTTTGATTGAAAATACCAAAAGCCATCTTGAAGAGAACATTTTAGTTTTCACTTACAAGGTTACTTAGAAGGGTTCTCTTTCAGCATGTGCAAATGAGAAAAAGCATAATTTAACAAAGTGATACTAAATGTAACACTAAATGTATAAATCACTCTGATCTCGTATATGTGGTGATGAAACCAAACCTGTCATGTTCTGATGTAAAATGGCAAAAATAATCCAGATAATTAATAGTCATTCAAGTTTAAAAAAAATATTATTAGTTACAAGTAAATAAATTGAGGGGAAAAGAACTCTTCTAGATCAAAAAAGGCAAAATAAACCTCTTGTCTTCTGCCATGGGTTTGTGTATAGACAGAGATATGAATTTGATAAGCACTTGGTTAACTTCTGCTGGCCTGCACTAGCATCATTTTAGATAAAAGCAGGGATGTTAGTGGCCTTAGAAGGCTAGGAACAGGCTGTAGCTGCAGTGAAGTGGCACTGTCAGGTCCATAAAACACAACTTGCAGTGAAGAAAAGTGGTTAAGCAGCTCTGTCTGTGCCTGGGACGTGAGGCCACCCTGCAGGACAGGAATGTGTCCCGCTGTGCTCCCCTGTGTGACCTGCAGCACCTGCCAGGACCTGCCCCAGAAAGGCACCTGCAGTCCTTAGCAGGGACTTAGGCCAGGAGATCTCACTAAGCTCTCCCATTAAGACCTTTCTTACCCTGAGGTCACAGCCCTCCAGAACTAGCTCAGATTTTTACCCAGAGCCCTTGTGCACATGGCCAGCCCTGGCAGCAGAAGAGTTCCCATACAATGTCCAGGCTGGGGTCTGGCAACGACACGTGCTGCTCCTCTTGCTTGAGGCTCAGTGTAGCACTCAGTCTCAGCGTGGAATTTTATAATCCAGCATCCCACTAAATGCAGCAGGGGTTCTGTCTTTGAAAATGCTGTATGCAGGGGTGGGAGCAGGATCCAGCAGATGGGGAACAGCCTGGGAACAATCCAGTGTCTGTTCAGTGAACCACTGAATAGTTAATACTATCGGGGAGTTCCAGTTCTTGGCCTACTTAAAATCTCCAGGACAGAGCCATGAAGTTTCCAGGAATGTTTTAAATTCTGTCTTGGTTATTGGGATTTTTTTAATCTTTGTTGTATCTGCAGATGCATACAAACCATGTAAGAATGAGGTGTTTTCTTAAAAGGATGCTGCAAATTTTAAGCTTTGGTGGAAAATGCTTTTATATTAAAGAATAAAATTGCTTTAGTATTCAAAAAGCTGTTCTGCTTTTCTAAAGAACTTGCTGACATAGCTTTTCAATGTTTAAAAAAAAACATTTCAACTTTTTTCCCCAGTTTGGGCCATGGAAGCTTGTGAACAAAGGAGCTTTGAAATGGCTGTCTCCTCTTCAACTGCTTGAAATGTTCGTCCTTGTTGTATCAGCACCAGTTTGGTGCTGATAAAAGCTTGCTGTTGTGTAGCTGTAAAGAAAGTCAGCTTAACTTATTAGTCAGTTGGGCATCTGAAACCAGAGATTTTTGTTTGTGCATCCCAGGCTTTTGGAATGCCGTCCTATGAAATCTAACACCCCAGCCAGACAATTAGATCTGATACCAGGAAACTGTAGGTCCGAATCAAATGGAGTCCTTGAAGTAGACCCTGAATATGATATGCATGTGAAAACAGAGCTAAGTTGTGCACGAGCAATAGGACTCTTATCAATATGTAAATGTGAAGGACTCCTTTCTTCCATCCTTGTTCACCACAAACATGGTCTGGCTACACTGATGTTAGTGGGAAACATCTTGGCCCTGTGTGGAGGGGAGTATTGAGTGTTCAGCTGATAGCAAAATAAGGTGGCATGGCCTAAAGAAAAGTGTCACAGCTGGACCTGCTGAAGGAGGAAAACAGTTGTTTCAACCTACAGAATGAAGCAAAGGGCTTCTCTTGTTGTAGTTAATGCATTTTGCAAAGTTGTTTGCTTTCATACTGTAAGACACAGTTCTATTCTTCAAGCACATCTTGTAAAAGTTATTTTATATTGAAGCATAAGGATGTAGCAATCAAATGGAATTTGGAAGGGGTTTTTTTGCTTTGGGCTGTAGCAAGTTTTCAAGGCTGCTTGTTTATTGAACGGGCTGCTGCTATGAGGGGAGGAATTCAGGGACTGAACCCCACCTAGCTTGAGTCACTTGCTTTAGGCATTTGGAAAGTCACCCTGGCCTCTCTCTAGGTTTAACAAAGACAGACATACCACAGACAAGCCATCTGAGGAGCACCAGGCTCTAGGGCTGCCTCTCAACCAACATCCTACAGACCCAGCCTGGGTGAGCAGCCAGGGCACAGCCTGCTCCACAACCTTGTTGCAGAAGGGCTACATTAATGGACAGGACTGCTCAGAACACCTGCACAGGCAGTACAGAATTGAACAGAATAATGAGGGTTGGGTCCTACACTGCCTTATTTCCTTTCTTTCTTTGGTCCACAGCACATTCATGAATGAAAACCTTTGTGTGAATAAACACTGATTACTGTACTCAAAAGGTCTTCATTCATGTGCACCACATTCCTCCAGAGAATGCTTTAGAACACGTTTAAATATTGTAAGTATTGGTCTTATTCATTCATAATTTTAAAATATTTTTGTCTGGTATATATGTGTGTGTGGCTTTAAGATCACTGAAACATTATGATGAATAATTTATAATTGGTAGGTATCTGGAGCTAACAATCTCTTCTTATGCTTTTTAAAGTAACAATTACAATAAAAAGAGTTTAAAAAGTAAATAATAATGCTTAAAAGTACTAATGAAGGTAGTGATTTAGAAATCAGCCTATCTAGAACAGGCTTGGACGTAAGCCAAATGCATGTCTGAAGACAAGCATTCTCAATTACATGTGTGGCCTCACATCATTACCGTCCACCTCCCACACCCTACATCTCTGCTGTAGTTGTAAATAATCACTTTTTACCTTCAGAATTGCTCACTAGCCTTTCTCTGTCTTTCTGCCAAGATCAAGCCTGAAGGCTGGAAAGCCAATTAGAGACACAACTTCCCAGTCACAGCTGACTGCCCCATTCATTCACTGGAGAGGGACTTTTCACAAGGCTGCACAGTGGGCACATTTCGATTGTGTATTAGGAAGGAATTCTTTACTGTGAGGTGGTAAGGCACTGGAACAGGTTGTCCAAGTTGGGCATGTCCCTGGAAGTGTTCCAGGCCAGACTGGATGGGGCTTTGAGCATCCTGGTCTAAGGGGAGGTGTCCCTGTCTGTGGCAGGGGGATTGGAATGAGGTGATTTTTAAGATCCCTTCCAACCCAAACCATGCTGTGATTCTGTGATTACCAGTTTGACACTGAATTCACAACCTGTATTTCTCCTGCCTCCTGCCTTTCCCAGGACCTTTCCCACCTCCTCACTTTGACTTTACTTTCTCACTAACAAATCCAGAACCGTATTGCAGAGTTATTAGTATCTGCCTGCCTTTGTTTTGTCAGTAATATATGATTTTTGAATGAAAAACTGATAATTTCTCAACAAGCCGTTCCATGCAGTCAGGAGGAAGCAAAGGAGGAGCATGGCATCTATGTTTTACTCTAGATTTAGCTGGGGAATTAATTAGCAAATGTGTTTGTTAGACTTTCTGGTTTTACATATCTTTAAAAGGAATTACTGTGGTGATATGATTGACAAGGAGAGAGAAGATGAGAATGATGACTCCCAATGCAATTACGTGTCCTTTGCCAGCTGTGGCAACTATTTGAAAGGCTGCACTTCTGGCCAGAGATTATTAGCTTATACATACGAGGTTGCATACTTTCTCACTATCTATTGCTTAATGCTTTATCTCGCTTGAGGGCATTACAGATATTAGGCAAAAACCTGGAATCACACTGAAGGATGATTTGCTTTAGGAAGAAAGATGTTTGTACAGTGAATAAGCATTATATGCCTCATGCAAAGATCCAGCCAAGATTCTGGAAAGCAATGACTGAATCTGGGTACATTTCTAGAATTCTCAGTCTAAAGGATTTATTTTTCCAAAGCAAGAGAATGGAAAATGAAGTTTTTTTTAGGAGAGCCAACTTGCATACCAGGACCACTGCTTACCACACACTAACATTATATGTGACTGTGATTTACTTCCCACTGAAAGAAAAAATAAAATGGTTGGAAAAACTAAAGACATGTGCTGCTAAGGGCACTGACCATATTATCACACACAATTACACAGTTTCCTGGACAGCTGAAATAATAGCAGCCTGGTTTAGTGCCTTGGACCAGTTTCTACTGGGTGACAGTAAAGCCTGCAATACATCTGTCATTAAAATTGACAGCACCTTAAATGTGATGCTGAGTAACTACAGCAGGTGCTGAGAAAATCTCCACATCTGCCCAGACTTGGTTTTACTTCTTGGAGAACCAGGGAGATGATGGTTTGAGTAACAGAGTATTTCCACCATTAACAAACTGGACTGTTCTACAAAACCTGAATTAAACTTTCAGCTCAGCCCATGTAAAAGAGGAGCAATAATGTTTTGGTGTTTTGCTGATCCCTTTTATTTTCAGTATTTGGATCGTAAATTCTCTGTGTCCCTTTTTCTGAGTGCAGTGATGTGAGGATATAACTCTCTTTGGAGAGATTTGTACTGGTACAAATATGGTTTGAAAGTAGTGTGCACTGGAAAAACTGGTTTTTAGGAAAGAAATATTTGGTCTTAAACATGATCTCTGTCATGTAGTTTGAACTCCAACAGCAGCACACATTTTGAAAGTCAATTCAGTCAAGAAGTCAGCAAGATTGCAGGCAGAGCAAGAAAAGCAGTTGTAAACAGCAGAGAAATCAGAAACTGATAGAATGAACATCATACAAAAGACTCAGCAGGAGGGAATGCAAATGATAGTATCAAACAGAATAAAGTATGGTTTAGGAGAAGAAGAAAGGAAGAAGCACTGAGAACAAACAGTGCTGCATTCAGAACAGGTTGGGCAAAAGTGCAGTTTGAATGGGAACATGGAGAAAGCTCTGCTGGTTTCTAAATAACACATAAAGATGGTAAGATAAATGAAAGTTAATAAAGTAAATTAAATATCACAGAGCTGCAGCAGGGCTGGAGTAGCATGCAGCAAATGAAAAACCAGGTTAGTGGTGGTGAAATAGTTGGGAGAGTATTGAAGAACGAAACCTCCAGTCAGCAAAGGTTTTAAGTGATGATCACAGAAAAGAAAGAAGAGAGAGTGGAACTGAGGGACAGGAAGTTGAAAGGTGGAATGGGAGGGATGATTGGGACTTGAAACTGCAGAAAGAGTGTGAGGATTAAAGAGAAGTCATGTAGATAGTCATTGCTTTTCCTTCATCAGAGGTATTTGGAGTTTTTATTATTTCTTTGTCTGCTTTCTCATGCAGCACTTTTTGTATTTACACCACAGTTGCATTACATGTTTTTAAGATTCATTATTTCAAAGCAGCTTGCAATATGACCTTAGGGGAGGCTTAAGGTTTTATAGCAACCTTTTACCTACCCACCACCTCTTCTCAGGAAATTTCCAGTTCATTCCTGCCATGACTGAAATACTGCATGATAGCATCTTTGCAAAGCCTTCAGAAGCAGCACCAGGCCAAAAGCATCTTATTGCTTCTCAGTTAGCATTCTCTCAAAGTCAGTTTAATCCCACATATTTAGTGCTGCAAGCAAGCAATTTCAGAAAATTAAACTGGAATTTCCCTATGTGTTTATGACATGGCAGTAACGATAGATTTTTATTTGTAGTTAAATATTATCCTGCAGTGTTTACCAATTAAACATTCAAGGCACACAGGGAAAGTGATTGTGGACTTGACTGAAAGCCAGATGAAGGGAGAAAATATCATTGATTTAGCTGTGGTTTAGAATTGATAAAACCAGCCCAGAGAATGATTTTTGAATCAATATGGGCATTTCACTAATACATAGGAAGTGTGAATGCTTGCTTTTAAGGGCTGGAACACTTATGAGACATCTAACTCCTAAACTGTTTATAAATAGAGCTCTGTGTTGTTTTCAGCAGAAGGATATGCTGTAAATGTGTCACTGGAGGCTACCATTCAGACTGCACATAATCCAGGCAATGGAATATGCCATGCAGGAGAGATGTCATAGGAATAGGACTACTCTGGCAATAACACATGCACTATCCCTTAAAGTTAAACTTCAGGAATTATTATAAAGGTAGAAGTGAGGCTTACTGACAGAAGTAGCCTAAAACCAATGTAATTCACAAGATATAATTTGACCAGAAATATTACCTACAAGCAGAGAACTATGGCCTCTTTCCCATCAAAAAGTAACATTTTACATTTTGAACAAAACACAGGGGAAAAAATTGATGGTTTTTTTTAGCTTGATATTAATGAATGAGAAAGAAAAACAATAGGAAAACCATAGAATAGTTAAGGCAGGATAAGACCTTTGAGATCATCAAGTCCAACCATCAACCTAGTGCCACCACCATGTTCAACATTAAACCATTCCTCCAGTGCCCTATCCACATGTTTCTTGAGCACTTACGGGGATGGTGACTCCAACACTTCCCTGGCTAGGCTGTTTCAATGACTTACAATGCTTTCAGTGAAGATGTTTTTCCCAATATCCAACCTAAACCACCCCTTGTGCAACTCAAAACCATTTTGTCTTGTCCTGTCACTTGCTCCTTGGGAGAAGAGATCAATCTCCACCTGGCTACAATCTTCTTTGAAGCAGTTCAAGAGAGCAATAAGGTCTCCCCAGAGACCCTTTTTCTCCAGGCTAAGAACCCCCAGCTGTCTCAGATGCTCATCATCAGACTTGTGCTCCAGACCCTTCAGCAGCTCTGTTTCCCTTTCTGGTCTCGCTCCAACACCTCAAATAAATCTACAGTAATTTCACGATTATAAGCCACACCTTTTGCATTGAAGAATCCAGCCTACCCCAGTAGTGCAGCTAATCATCAGGTGTGGCTTATTTGTGGACAAATCCCAGTGAAATGCCAACCTGGAAGTGAGAGCCAGCTGGGGAGGGCACCTGGGGCTGCCTTTAAAGGCTTCTCTGGTCTATGAAAACTGTTGCAACTTGAGCACAATCCCACCCTGTCGCAATTCTGTTACTAATTTGTTACTTTGTCATACATGGATCCTTGCATTTTTAAAAAAAAAAAAGTGCGGCTTATATTCAGGTGCGGCTTATATATGGACAAATCCCGTGGTCTACCCGGCTACCCTGACCTGCGGCTTATAATCAGGTGTGGCTTATAATTGTGAAATTACTGTAATTGAAAGTAAAGCAAATTTGTTGCCAAGTGTTCAGTAGTCTAAACAGTCCTATATGCAATACTTATATTGGGTTTGCTCTCTCATACAGAAATCAAAGACATTTTTCAGGGTCCCTTGAGTTTACCCTGCAAAACCACAATCATGTGGCCTCATAACTAGAAGGGATCCAACAGTAGAAATGCTGACAACAAAATATTTCCAGGGAAGAAGAATACTTACAGACTAAGGTGCTTACTAGTATTTCCTCTGAGCATCTTGGCTTCCTCCTGCAGCTCCGTTTCAGCCCCTCCTGTGTGATCCCATGGGACTCGTCTCCATACCACTAGGAATGGAAAGGGGGACTAGAGGGACCCCAACATAAGCACTCAAGCCTGGTTTATAGAGGATAAGCTGTTATCTGCTAGGGCAGAGTCTTTTAATCCATCTGTGTGGGAAAGCAGAGCTGTGTGCTGCTTCTACACTCTGCAGTGCTGCAGCCAGCAAAGGCTTCACACTAAGTCTGGCTGCATGAGCTGCCCATAACACTAAGCAAAACTGGCCCCATCGACCAGGAGAGCCCTGGGCTCCTTGTGCTGGTGGCTCTCAGTGCCACAGTGTAACCATGGCAGAGTGCAATAAAATCTGTGGAAAAGTTTTCTGAAAGAATGGAGTCAGGCAACTGCATAATTTGTTCCACAAAGTCTGCGTGACATACTGGTTAAGTTTTACAGCTTTGACATACCCAAAAGTGGTTGTCTCATAGAAAATGTATCTTGTCTTTTCCCGAGCCATTTTAATTGCAAAATCTGTTATTCAACATTTGTTGGTCAAAAAAATGAATTTGTATACTTTCTCATTAGTTCCTGCACACTTTCTAAGCAAAGAGTAAAAGTTAAAGGCTAGCAGTTCATATTGTTTATTGTTACATGGGGCTCTGTCAGTTTGAGCATGTGATGAAGAGAAATACAATAGTGCACAATTTAAAACAGGAATCAGGAAGAAAATGTAATCCAAGAATTTCATTTCAGCATTCTCAAATATCTTTTTGAATCAGTGTCTTTTGGTATTGGCAAGACAACAGCTTGAGCTCTTCTGGCACAATGACACACAGTGTCATTGATTATGACAGATGTAGCCCTTGAAATGGAGCAAAATAGAAAGAAAGGTCAGGAACTAACAGAAACAGCAGCTTGAATTCATCAGAGTGCAAAAACAAGGCCACCATATCACTGCCTAGATCAGAAGAGAAACCTAACCAGGATTTCTAGTACCCTGCAGGTACAACAATACATTCTTTTCTTCTTACAGCTTAACCCCTGCATAGGAGCAATCCCAAAACACTGAAAGGATAGGAGCCAGACCAAACTAAATTATCCACCATTTGCTTTAGGTCACAAAAACAACCCTTCTGTCAAGTTTTAATTGAAAAATTAAAATGTTTCCACACCAGAAATTCTAATGACATTACCTATTCAATTACGTTTTTAATTTTGCGTGTCATGCTAGTAAAATTGGGATTGGAAAATGATAGGAAACAAAATAGCTACTTGCTTTTTTTTTTAGGGATTCATGCACTCACAGAAGACCCTGAACTGATAAACTTTAAAATACAGAAAATACAATTGCATTTTTTCCATAAGATACTTGAAGTCCTTAGGTTACAGAACCCTGTATGAAAAGCCTTCCTTCATGTAGCTGAATGATCTTTATCTATTGAAGCAACTGGCATCTTCAGTGCCTAGGTTTTGACATAACTCTCATCAAGGGAGTTTTTGCTTCCAGTTTTGTCCAGGCAGAGGAAATTAATGACGATTTGAATTCTGTATAAGAAATTCTTTTGCTCTGTCTCTTTTTCCAAGTCTGCATTTCTTTCACCATTTTCAGCCTAAAAGTCAAAATAGATTCAGTACTCAAAAGTCCTACCTCTTAAAATTATCCTCAGGTGTTACCAGTAGCTGCAGGTTCTATTGGAAATCCCCTTAAAAATTTGAAAATCTTCCCTCTCAAGATTTTCACCTCTCACCCCTTTGAAGAAAATCTTTCAAAAAACTGATGCTGGGAAGAGGAAAAAAAAAAACACCTACATTTGAACTTTGCATATGGTAAGTGTTCCTATCTGATTACTTTTCTGATTTTCTTGTATTTGAGGTTAATGTTGCTGGCAATAATAGTCATTGCATAAAGGTTGCAGGGAAAACCTCTAAGCAAACTGTGTTATCTTTTGAACCACTGCTCACTCATCGACAGTATCTTTACATGCCATTCCGTGTTCATCAGAAGTTCTTTCAGTTTAAAATTAACAGAGTAAAGAAGGAAACCTAAAAAAGAAATCTAAACCAACCTGTTAAATAACTGGAAAATATATTAAAGGCTGTGTAAAGAATCAGTCAGATAATATAAAGCAGGTAATGATATAAGGCAAGTAATAACCATTATGGAAAATTTGTGTAGAATACCATGTACATTATTCACAAGAGGAATTTAGAGCTACCATTGAATTTGTATTTTTTAAAATGCCACAGCTGAAACAGTTTTCATCTTCATGGGTGTACAAACTAACAGAGAAAGAAAGCACTGTTGCCACCAGGTTTTGGGTGGAATAATCATTAGGAACTTAAGAATTAAAACACTGATCTCCTGACTCCTAACCCACTGCTCTAGTTTCTCTCAAAGAATCAGATAAGATATTTCAATAAAGGCTGAGCTGGCACCAGTGGGGACTAACTTCTACAATCAGTACATCTTACCTGACAAACTTCTGAGTTGCAAGGACACGTAAGTTTTCCGATGTTTACAACAGGCTGTTTCAGGCTGAAGGTGTTTATGCCAATTCCAATTTTATGCTGGAATTACTGCCTATTACTACTTTATTGAGTTCTGGCAAAGTTTTGGTAACATATTGCAATACATTATTATTGTATTACCTTGTCAACAGTCAGAATTTTTATGTAGGTTTTGGAGGATTAATTTCTCCAAATTTGGTTTATCCATTTTATTTCTAATTGTGGAATTACTCAGGTGAACTATAGATCAATAATTTCGGATTATATTCTTGACTCTACGTTTTGACTTCCATTGCATTTAAAAAAACAAATGTATGATTAGATGTTACCTAACAACTTCTTAGAGGAACTGACTGTGAAAAACCACAGTCTTTCACAAAGTCCTTTCAGCTTTTTCTCTGTGATGTTATTTAGTGAACTCAAAGATGGTCTGACAGCAAATAAAAGGAGATCTTGGCCAGCTGAGTTGATCAGTATTATCTTACTGTATCGTTTTTACCCTGGAAAACTCATCTCTCCTTCCTAACCACATGCGGTTTCTTATTTACAATAGAAAATGGAGAAGTTTGTGCAAAAGTTTCTGCTAAGGAGAAAACTTGAAAAAAAGTAACCATGGCTCTCACCCCCACATGGCAATTCTTATTTCATGTCGAGAGTATCGCTGAATAGAAGGAAATTACAATAATTTCACAATTATAAGCTGCACCTGATTATAAGCCACACCTCCCAGTAGCCGGGTAGACCACAGGATTTGTCCATATATAAGCCGCACCTGAATATAAGCCGCACTTTTTTTTAAAAAAAGTGAGGATCCATGTGTAACAAAGTAACAAATTTGTAACAGAATCACACCAGTGCAGGGTTTGGTGTCAGGTGCTCAAGTTGCAAACAGTTTTCATAGACCAGTGAAGCCTTTAAAGGCTGCCCCAGGCGCCCTCCCCAGCCGGCTCTCACTTCCGGGTTGGCATTTCACTGGGATTTGTCCATAAATAAGCCGCACCTGATGATTAGCTGCACTACTGGGGTAGGCTGGATTCTTCAATGAAAAAGGTGCGGCTTATAATCGTGAAATTACTGTAATTCAATCTGTTCAAAGCACTCCACAAATGTGGAATTCACCTGAAGTGTTCATAAGCAACAGATACAAGCAGAACACATTTTATCCGATCTGGTTTAAACTGCAGATGAGATGAACTGCATCTTAAAACTGGCTCTCTGCTGTTTCTGAATGCAGTCCAGAGGACCAGACCAAATGCAGGCTTCTGGATTGCACACATCTGAGTTAGAGGAGATGACTTTCATGTGCAGAGTGCCCAGGAGAGCCTGATGTGCAACAGCTGTTCTGCACTGGCACCTTGGCCTGATTCTTTAAACTGGAAATCCCTTTGCAGAAGAGACCATTTTCTGACTTGGAATTCGTGTTGCACTTGCAATCAAAAGGTTCACTCAATACAGGCATTGTAGTAATACCTTGTTTCACAATACGAAAGCTGAACTCATCAATAAAGTAATACCCCTTACAGGGTTCTGAAGGGCTGACTTTGAATTGTAGCTAATATGAGTTATTGGCATGTATTTAAGCATTTTGTTCATTCTCCTTGGTTTTACATTTTGAATGCTGTCACATGCAATTCTGGCTGGAAAGTCAAATGGCCAGGTAAAAAAGAGTATTGGTCTAACCTCGCCTGCAGGCACCAGACAAATACTGACATCCTGGCTCCTTGAAGGTAGCATTAAGTCTGTCTTTGACTTCAGTGGCCACAGAACTTCATGTAAGAAGCCCTGAATCCAGTACACAATACAGATATGAGAATAAAATTCATGCTATCATTTATCTGCATTTCTCACGGAGGGCACACTGAGGCATCATCACTCAAAAGAGAAATGGTGAAGGTAACTAAAAGGAACAACTTTATGAGAAATAATATTGTAAAACATGTACATAAATTACATATTACTGATGTCTAGTTAAGGTAAAATATATTTTCTATTTTTTTTTTTTTTACACTCCCTCTCTTTTGCTCATCTGTCCTACTGCCTCCATGATGTCTGGATGAATTCATTACTCTAATTTTAATCAATTTACCATCCATTCTTCTCTGTGCAGGGATTCTCTTCCTCCATAAAAAAAAATTTGATCAGAAAGAATATTATTTTCTTTGTGTCGTGGGAGGCTAGGATTACAAATTATTACCCCATGTATATTTTCCCCTAATATAAAGATTTTTACAAGGTGTCAAAGAAATACTTTCATCTTGATCATGTTCTTTACAGTTTTCTATAATATTTATATTGTTTCAGCTGTAGCTGCTAAGGTTGCTCATAAGAAAGGAGAATGGTGTCCACTGGATATAGAGTGCTGTGATGAAAAAGATTTACCTATTCAGTGTGTTTTCTGATATCTAGGGGTAACCTCCTTCTCACCTGCATACCATGGGAAATTTTCATCAACAGACAGGATGCTGTTACTTGAAGGCATTGGGGAAACCTGTGCATTATTGGTTTTGTGACAGTAATTATTAGGAAATATTAACAAAACAGAAGGAGAACAAAAAAAAAATACCCAAGTAAACAACTAAAACCAGCTTAATGTAATAGGAAAATGATTCTTTTGTATTGCTGGTGGAAACAAGGCCTGTCCTAAAGTCCCAACTATGTCACACAGAGCCACCCCTAGGTTATCTGACCTCACCTGAGCTTGCCATCATTCTGCTTCGTGCGTGGGGAAATGAGGCAAGAGAATCCAATTTTTTCTGTTACATTCTTTTTGATTGTGAAGCACAGGTCCTGTCCTGTACTCTGTAAGTCACCACTTGGGAGTGGTTTAGATATTCTAACAAGTTGATGCAGCCATCAGACATAACTTCTATAGCTTAGGTCATAAAAGAAGACAAGTACTGGCAGGCCCTATTGATCCCTGAGGAGGTGCATCCAGACAATGTGACAGGCACGACAGAAGGTGGACATGCCAGGCAAGTCCTTTGGTTGCTATCCAGGATCATGATCATCCGATGTGGAGTGCTGGGAATCACCTGCTGAGCTGCCCGTGGCATCAGATGATGGCTGGGGACAAGGAGTGATTAGGGGAGATCATCTGATAGGAGTTACAAAAAAGGTTCCTCAAAGGCTATTTTCAAATAACAAGGGAGACTTCCTCTAGGATTTAATTGTTCTGAGAGATGACACAGGTATCAAGGAAAAGCTTGATCAAATTTTGCTGCACCATGTGGTGACTTCACAGGCAAGATTGTGTTTGGGATGGAAAAGCAGTTTTTGTCTAGCCTTTCCTTGTATTTGGTTTGGGGGTGATGAAATACTTACAAGAATTCTGGGGAATTCTGTTGAATGGTCAAACATCTATAGAGAAACACAGAAAGAAACTCTTTCAGGCATTTTGGCAATTAGGGAAAAACCCCAACCCCAAACCTCCCATTATGTCAGATTAGAGCTATGTTGTGAGCTAAGCTTAGAGGATGCTGCTGGGAAGGCAAAGGTAAGGAAGGGTCTGTAAGTGGTTTCTGTGCCTACTTCTCAGTATTATCAAAATAATTTGTTAGTTTCTGTCAAGATTGGAGCCTGGTTAGTGAGTGTTTTAACACAAGTCAAGTATCCCTGAAGAAGATGGGCAGGATGACCAGGATCCTGGGATGGCTGGACTGAATGTCTCACCTCCACGGTAAATAACTGAAGTCTCTTTGGACCAAAGGAAATCCCAAGGGTTCACACACAGCACTCTGGCTGAAATCCAGCAGAGGGTTCTCAAAAAGTAGGGAATATAATAGCTGCTATAATTTATGGTAGCACTTATTTAAGTAATTAACTCTTATCTGAGTTTGCTAACTTCCTGAAATTGTTCTCTTGTTCTGTGAGAAGTCTTACATCCTATGATATAATTTGACTCTCCAAGGTCTTTCTTTGCAGAATTTAAAAACAAAAAAAAAAAAAAAAGGAAGAAAAGAGTCTTTATTCATCTTGTAATCTACCTGAATAAGTTTCCTGTTGAGGACAACATAGATTTTTCTCATAATTTCTAGTAAGATGTAGAATCCACACTGCCTAAATTTAATTTTAAATGGACAGTTGTCTATCTTTTTTTTAAGCTTCTAGAGCTATGCCCCAACAAGCCTACATATTAGATAGAAAGCATCCAAGAGAGGGGAGATAATCTGTATTTGTTTTAGTAAACAGTAACATGCTCAGGCACAAAAGTAGAAATAAGAATTAGAGAAGTAAATTCATTACAATAATCAGTTCTGTTTTTCCTAGCTGTATTAAACAGTTGTTCACCTCCAGAAAACATAAATTTCATCTTATATAATAAGATAATGCTGTTTCACAAGGTGGTGACTTTCAAGTTTGGTCACAATGGTGATACCACATTGTCACCTCAATTTCTACAACTATTAACATGCAAGACTTTCCCATCCCACTCCACCAGTATTTTTCTAAAGTGAAGTATTATCTTCCCTCTCCTACCTCTCAAAATTTAAATTTTGTCAATGATAAGCAAATACTTAAGGACTAGAGCTGTGCTCAAAAAAGGAGAAAGTTCCTAGGGAAAAACTGATGCAGAATGCACAAACAGCGAAGATGATGAAAGCACTTTCAGGGGTGTGCACCAGGTTCTACCCCTCTTCTGTTTGCAGCCCCTGCTTTTCCCATCGTGGTGCTATCTTCTAACAGGCACTTCAGCTTGGGGTTATATGTTTCACATGTTATTTTATTTTATTGTATTGCATTAATGTTCAACAATACTTTGAATATACAGAACCAGGCGTGGAGAGAGAACTCATGTGTATGCATATTTTAGATAGATATGTTTAATTTCAAGGTTTCAATTGGCCCTAAACAAGGGCTAACACAACCTTTGTGAACTCCTGTCTTAAATGTGTCATCACTTTAGAAACTTTTTAGCCATTCAGGAAAAAATGTCTCCTATTGTTAAGCAACCCTAGTGAACCCTAGGCTGGACTCAGAAGGACTTGAAGTTAATTAATTTCTTAACAGGTTAAAAACATGAGGAGGACAAATATTTGTCTTAAATGATGTTTCTTAGCTGTGTATGAGAAGAAGTTGGGTTTCACTTTCATTCCTGAGGTGAACTTTGGATTGTGGCAGTTGTAGGTTAAATATTTTCAGAACAATGAACAGGGGGGAATGTAGTCAGAGTGGATGAACAGGGAACCTGTGGTTAAAAATGCTATTACACCCTGCTTAAAAGAAATCGAGACTTGAAACACTGGGTATTTCAGCCTGCTGTGGTCCTGTATGAGGAACAGAGGTTTTGCAGGCTAACACACACATCTAGTGCAGGTTACTGCATACTGTGCAAAGCCTTTGTCCCAGCATTTGCCAGTACAAGATTGTTCCCATCAGCTGGTATCTTGGATCTGTCCAGTCTACCTGTGTCCTTGATTTTCAGCACAAAGCTTTCCAAACACCAGTGCCTCAACCTTTTTTTCCTCGCTTTTGCAGTTTCTAGTAGTTTCAAAATACACGTGTAATCTCACACTGGATAAACTCTTTCCAAATAGTCTCTGCTAATCTTAACAATGTGATGTCATCCAAACTCCACAGCATTTGTGAAACATGTTTTAATATTCAAGATCTTTTGATCTTGTCTCATAAATCAATCCCTTAATCTCTTTAATTATTGTAATTGCTCTTCTTAAAATTCCCTTCAGTGTAATTTTCTAACAGGAAGATTCCCAAAAATATCCCAGGCATGACCTAGTTAAGTAGTATATGCACAGTGCAGTCATGCCAAAGAAGTGGAAGAGAATTTTCTTAGTTTCTTCCTCAGCAATGGGTTCCTTCACATGGAGACTGAACTTTTGTGGGCTTTGTTTTTACGCTTTTCTGTAAAACCATATGTAATTCACTGTTTGCTTTCACTCCTACATATTGATATTGCAGGTTTCTTCCTCGTGTTGATGGCTTTCCTACAGCTCCACCAAGATGAAACTCTACTTTTTCTTTTTTTCCCACCCTTTATTGAATTTGTTCATGTTGTTTTGCCAGCTTTCCTAGTTCAACCTAACCCAATGAGCAGCTGCAAAAGCCATTTATGGATAATAATCATCCTTTAAGGCAAAGTTTAAGAAAGAAAGACTTCACACTGTTCTTTGTAATAAGTCATTAGCCTTTTCAGCTCTTCAGCCCACTACGAAACCATAAAATTCTCATCATATAAAAAAGGACACAGTAAAACCACTGCTCTTTTTTTCCACAGCAAATTTAATTAAAAAGATGATGTTTCAACTTTCTCTAAGCGCCAGTCTGAAATGGTTGGCCTTAATTTGCAAAACTAATGCCAGGAAAAAATTTGGATGACATATTGATGTTCCCTTTTTCCCCCCCGCCCCGTAAACCCAGGAAAGTTGTTCATGTGTATGTAAGGGCATAATTTAGCAAGGCACTTGGCACATATGAACAAATCCATTTGAAGGTATTTAGGTGGCAGCATCACTATTACCTTCTTCCAATTATTCCACAATGGAAAGACAATGTAATAGGTTGAACAGAACACAAGGCGTTGCTCCCACTGATGAGAGTAAAAATCAATCCAGTAAGCTCCTTTATGGAATGAGGTAACTGAAACCACTGCAGCAGCCACAAGCAAAGGTGAGAGATGTAAGAGATTTTAAAGAGACTGCCTGTCTTGTGGCAGTTGCATGTCTGGGAAAAAAAAAATAGAGAGATTGGAGTCAGCAGCAAGGAAACATTGACTTTGGTTAAATTAAAAAAAAAAAAAAAAAAGAAGAGATGGCACTAAGAAAAATCAGAATTCCTGATGGAATGGCAACAAGGATACACAAGCCACCCAAACACAACTATGTAATGTTCTACAACATCCAGGATTGGATCAAAGACATTGAATGGGAACCTGCAAAGCTGTATATTTTAGTTAATTAATCATAAACCCGCCCCCCCAGCCTCTCATGCATGAGCTGTATCAAATGAAGACCATCTGAAGAAAGTGTAGTTACTACAGACCTGTAGATGTCTGTGCATCTTCTGATGCACATTTCCAGTGAATGTTTCTGCTTTGCTCAGGATGCCTGTGTGGAACTATAACTGTACAAGAATGAGGATACTGTAAGTTTGCCCTGAAAAAAACCTTATTGGAAGTTATGGAAATAATCACGGTAGCACATTAGATTACACACTAACAATTACTTGTAAATCTCTTCATTTAATTTTGGAATCATGTGAAACCATTGATGCCATGGCATTGTGCAATTCCGCTCTCATTCATGCCATAAAACTAAAGGAATTTGCCAGCTGGCAAAGCTCCTAATAACTGACAAAGCCAAACATCTTCCCCTGTTCTCAGCACCGGTGAGGCCACACCTGGAGTCTAGTGTCCAGTTCTGGGCCTCTCAATTCAGGAGAGACACTGACGCGTGTCCAGAGAAGCACAGTGGAGCTGGGGAAGGGTCTGGAGCACAAGTCTGATGAGGAACAGCAGAGGAAGCTGGGGTTATTTGGCCTGGAGAAAATGAGAGAGGTGACCTTACGCTCTCTACAATTACCTGAAAGGAGACTGTAGACACATGGGGCTTGGTCTCTTCTGCCAGGCAGCCTGCAACAGGGTGAGACGACACAGTCTCCAGCTGCACCTGGGGAGATTTAGGTTGGACATTAGGAGGAATTTCTTCACAGAAAGGTTAATGGGATGTGCTGCACAGAAGGCTGGTGGAGTCACCATCCCGGGAGGTGTTTAAGGAAAGACTCAGTGCCATGTCTGGTTGACACGGGGGTGGTGGGTCACAGGTTGGATTCGATGATCTCAGAGGTCAATTAGGTCAACCTAACTGATTCTGTGATGTGCTTCTGTGATCAGTCCTGTGGCAAACTACTCCCGGATACTGTTTTTCTGAGCTTGCAATCGCACGTGGTTCGTGTGATTTGTGGCTTCAGCACGCTGTTTTACAGTTATCCGTGATGAATAAAAAGACTTCAAACAAAAGGCTTTGCCGACTCCCCGGTGGCGGTCCCTCTGCAGGGAGGGACAGCGGGCCCCTCCGTGCCCACAGCGGGCAGCAGGCGCCACACACACACAGCGGCCCCGCGGCTGCTGCCAGGACACCATTGCGGGGTTCCCGGGGCGGGTATGCCGCCCCCTCAAAGGCTCCGCGGGCTCTCCGGCCCGCGGGCTCTCTGGCCCCGCCGCTTCCCCGGCCCGCCCCGGCCCCGCCCCGCCCCGCCGGCTCCCCCCGCGGCGCCGCCGCAGCCCCGCACATATAGGGCCGCTCCGCCGCACGGGCCGCGCCGCCGCCGCCGCTCCAGGCATGGCACAGGGCTCTACCTCACTATGGCAGCAGCAGCAGCGCGGCACAGCACCCTGGACTTCCTGCTCGGCGCCACAGGTAAAGGGGTAGAACGCGGCGGGCAGCGCGCACCTTCCCCACGCCCGTGTCGGGGTCCGGCCGGGCCGCCGGGGATGAGGCCCGCGCGGGAGCCGCCTTCCCCCCGGCCCTTTCCCCGCGTTCCTGCCGGGCCGTGTTTGCCCGCGGCAGCCGCCTCTGTCCCTGTGCAGGCGGGCGGCCCGCTGCGGCCTCCCGCCTGGGGCGAAGCAGCGGGGCTGGGCCGGGCCGGGGGGACGTGCGGGTTCCCCGAAGGCCCCAGGGCGCGTTTTTCCCGCAGGGGCAGGGGGCGCGGGCGGGAGGTACCGAACCGCAGGGCCGGGGGAAGGGAAGGGAAGGCGAGCCCGGCTGCTGGCGAGCGGCCGGGCCCAGGCATCCCCGAGGCCGCCGCGGCTGCACCGCGCTCGAGGCGGATGCGACGAACCGGGCTGGCGGCCGCCGCCGAGCCAGGCGGGAGCGCGGTGTCACTGCCGTGCCGCTCCAGCCTGGTGCAGGACGCGATTAGCGCTGGCCCGCCGGGCTGTGGCAAGGCCGGACCCCGCGGGTGTCTGCAGGGGACACGTTGAGGCCGGGAGCTGCGGCGACGACCACGTTTCGAGCGGGGTGGAAAGGTTCGATGGGGGAAGGGGGCAGTGCCGTGGGCGCCAAAGCGCCTCGCTGAGAGCTGAGCCAGGCCGCGGGCTCGCTGTGGCCTTCCCGCTCCCAACACCCGCCCGGGGCTGGCCTGGCCTCGCTGTCGAGCCCCTTTCTCCTTCCTACTGCCATCGTGAAGGCAGTTCCTGCATCTGCAGCCAAAAGCTGTTAAAAGCTTGGCTTGATAAAGAGGTTCCTGACCACAGGGGCTTTGCTGCGAGCTGTGCCCTTTGTGGCATTGCTGCATGTGCGCTTCGGAGAGCCCGGGGCAGGGAGGGAAGGTGTTACTGCAGTTGTTCCCAAAGAGCGTGCTTTAGAGTACTCTGGTTTTCAGTGAAAAGCTTTCAGTTTCCCTTTTACGCTGAGTTTTTTCAGGGCGGGTTAGCCGCTCTGATGGTGACCTAATGGCAGATGAGATAGTCCTGCTGTCTTCTTTGCACCTTGTGCTTGACTAGTATGTGCAGAATTGCTAAGCTGGACTGGTATAAAAACTAGTTTCATAGAAACCAACTGGCTCCCACAATGACCTGTTTGCCTCTGTAGTTCCCTCAACTATCATGGGTTCAAGAGTGACTGTTCCCTATCATGGCAATGGGTGGCTTTTTCAGAAGGGTCAAAATTGCCAGGGATCAAGTAGGTGTGTTGAAAATAAGCCATAGGTATGTTAGCCCCTCTATGATAAAAGAAGCAATGCTGTTAATTAGAGAATATGGCAAGGATCTTAACTATTGCTTTAATTTTAGATAGGCTTTTCCTCTTACCTTTACTTTCGAGGACAATGTTTGCATCATTCTCTGATCAAGATGGATGTACCTAAACGGGAATGTGTTGATGGACCCACTGTAGAAGTGTTGCTGTGTAGATCAAAGGAAGGAAGAAGTATTTTTCTGTCCTTACATTTGTCTTAGGAAAACAGACATCTTCAGTGAGACATGAAGGACTTTTTCAGCTGTTCCAGCTCAGTAGTTGGTTTGTACTTTTATTTGGGGTTTTTCCTCTCATCTAGTGTTTATAGTCCAAAGCACAGAGTCATCTAAATACAAAAAATTGGTGAGTGTGGATGTGTATTTTGTGTTGCAGGAATTAAACCTTATACCTTAATCATGGATTATGAACTAATAGAGTTTTTTCCTCAAAATTAGGTGGGCAGTTTAGACTTCTGAATGGTCTGGACTGCCATGAAATGGTATTTAGTAAAATTTAATGTGTGGTTTTGGATCCTCAGATCTTGTGAGGATAACATGTTATTTCTAGGTCTCAGCTAAAGCTGTTGCATCTTTTTTCAGTCTGGAGAAGACAGAATCTGTAAACTTGGTGAATGCACACTCCTTGTTCCTCAAAACTTTAACTGTGTCCTTGTTTTTGACAGATGTATATTTTTGCATCAATATGAATATAACAAAAGTTGCCAGCTTATCATGAATGGTTAAAAGGGACCTTAAGGGCTATCTACTTCCAACCTCCCTGGCATGTGCAACTAAACCTTGGGCTAGGTCAAGTTGTGCTGAACCCCATCCAGCCTGGCCTTGAGCACTTTCAGGGATGTGGTATCCACAGCTTCCCTGGGCAGTCTATCCTAGTGCTTCAGCACCCTCACAGTAAAAAACTTTTTCCTAACCAAACCCTTCTGTCTTTCAGTTTGGAATCATTCCCCCTTGTCACTCCAGGATCTTCTGAAAAAGTCTTTTCAGCTTTCTTTTAAGTTCCCTTCAGGTACTGGAAGATTGTGATTAGGTCACCTCAAAGCCTTCTCTTTTCCAGACTAAACAATCCCACCCAGTTCTCTCAGCTTTCCCTTTTAGAAGAGATTTTCCATCACTCATCATCTTGGTGGCCTCCTCTGGACTGGCTCCAACAGGTCCATGTCCTGTCTGTGGTGGGACTGCAGAGCTGGAGGCAGCACTGCAGGTGAGGTCTCACAGAGCAGAGGGGCACAATCCCCTTCCTCCCCCTGCTGCCCTCAGTGCTTTGGATGCAGCCCAGGACACTGATGGATTTTTAGGCTGTAAATGCCTCTTGTTGTGTCATGTCCAGCCTCTCACCCAGTAGCACCCCCAAGTCCTTCTAGGCTACTCTTGCTCTGTTCACCCACAGCCGTTATTTATACAAGGAGTTGCCCAGACCTGGGTGCTGTCCCTTGCACTTGGTCTTGTTTAATGTCCTGAGATTTCCGTGAGCTACTTCTCAAGCTTGTCCAGATCCCTTTGGATCCCATCCCATCCTTCAGGTGTGGCAACCACAGCACTCAGCTTGGTGCCATCTGCAACTGGTCCCTTTGTGTCATTAATGAAGAAATTAAATGGCAGTGGTTCTAGTATGGACCCCTGGGGGCACCACTTATCTCTGATATCCATTGCGACACTGAGCAATTGACCACAACCCTCTGGATGTGACCATCCAACCACTTTTTTATGCACCAAACAGTTCACCCACTGAGTTCAGCTCTCACCAATTTAGAGAGAAGGATGTTGTGGGGGATTGTGTCAAAGGCTTTGCAGAAGTCCAGATAAATGACATCTGTACTTTGTAGAAAGGTTGGACAATAGTTTGTTTCATTGCAATGCATCTTGCAATAATTGTACATGGTAATGGTGGTTTTTTAAGAGTCTACTTGATCTGAGAGTCATTATACATGGTTGAAATAATCTGTATATGTCTCTCCCTGTTCACTTTTAACATAGCAGTTATCCAAAGGCATCATTGTAATTGAAGATGATTATAAAGGCTGAGATGTTAACAGTTCTCTGGGATCTGTTTCTTTGTTCTCTGATAGGTGTAACTTGTCTTTATCCTTAATCTTCTGAGGTTCTGTGTGAGTAAAGGATGGAGGCTTTGTTGCTGGCAGGGAAAAGATCCACAGTATACAGCTCTGCACGAGGAAGATGTGATTTTGTCATGTGTTATTTGTGCAGCTATTAGCAACTGCTTGTGCTGCAGAGTGGTGTAGATTTTGGTGGATTGTTCTCACTGGCTGACTTGGTATGTTATAAACCCTTTCCCAAGAACAGCCCTAGTACATTCTTCAGGACTCAAATGTACTCAGCAAGGATCTTGAGAATGGTAACTCTTATGTAGCCACTTCTTAGTGTTTGCAGTCATGCTTCTGTGAGGTTATTAGAAATGCCAGCAATGTCAATAAAAACATGAATCTGGGGAGTCAGAGGAAACAAGTCCTCTTGTATTGGTTTGAGATGGGGGAACACAGAACTGCCTTGGGAATGGGGTTGCATGAGATAATTAAAACTGTGTACTTCTGCTAAAAGCTGCCAGGTCTGTTTCAAACTTCTCAGTTTTTTTCGTGTACTACAAAAATCTATATACTAGTAAAAAAAAAGGCTTTTGCTTGTCCTTATAAAAATTCTCTCTAATTAGGCATCTCACTAGTTTTTTAAGAGTAATAATAGTTAAAAATGTAAGCAGGGGTGAATCTTTGATAGTTGGATAGCATAGCCTGAGTTGGTCATGGTCTTCTCAAGAGCTGATTAAATTAGCAACTCTGGAGCTCAGCCCTTTGAACAGAAGTATTTTGCTTATCTGTGACCCTGGAGTTAAACAGACTGCTTTAACAGGCAAACAGCATAGCGTTCCCTATCCTAAAATACAAGACTACTTTAACATTCATAAAAATGGACACAGCTCTCTGGCCTTCTTTAATTGGGGCATAGAAAGCTTTAGTTGTGTCTTTCTGTTAGTCAGAAGAGATGAATTTGAGACTCCTCAAGTTATTTAGTTTGAGGACTTTATTATGAAGGTATATAGATATTTGATGCCTTATACTTGTACAGAGTTGATTTTAGATTTACCATGTATTGTAAATCTGCTTGCACATGGGAGTTTTTCCATGCATAAATGTGTCAGCTAAGCTTCATTTTTGTGGTTGTTGAGTATTGAACTGATTAATGTTCTTCAGGTTTCTCTAAGGGTGGGAGGAGAGACAGTATGGAGACTTGTGAGATTGGTGGTTTTTGCTTCAAAAAGTTGTTTTGAAAGGCAAATTAGTTGGAAATGAATTAGAGTTATCTCCATGTTTGCTCTTTGAGGTTGCTGGAGGGATTGCATACATAGCCCATGGTACAAACAAACAGTTGTGCCTATAATACTCAGGGTGAGGGCACAGATGAGTGAGCTGGTGGAAGAGACCAGTGATTGCCTGAGCTGGCACAGTGACACCTAAAACAAATGCTTAGGAAACTCTTGGATGAATTACACACTCTGGAAATGCTGGGGTTGGAGTGAGTGCAGGTAGGGCAATGCTCAAATTTTTAAGAAAAAAATTAAGTGAATGTGTGTGTGCACAGGACCTGGTCTTCCTCAAATTGATATTTTCAAGGAGCTAGGAAGAAGGGAATGAGACTTGTGGGCTGAGCATCCTCTGTCAGTAGCTTTCTTCTGCAGAGTTGGGTCCACTGCTCACTTCTGACACTGCAGGGAGAAAAATCTTAACCATCAGATGTTCTGAGTTACTCTCCTAAATATTCTTTCAGTACTGAAGTTTTTACTTAGGCTATCAAATTGTTAAATCCTTGAACTGAATGCCGTTAAGATAATATTTTCATTCCTGTCTTTGTTTGGATTGGAAGTCTTAATGTTCTTTATGGAGCAGTACTAAAGTTTTACATGCTTATTTTTGGCTATGCTGATATAAACTTTTGAAGGGGGAGAAGACTTGACAAGGTTTTGAGTTTTACAGTTTTTTAAAGTTTTTTTTGTTGAGTTTCCTTCCTTTAAGAACTAATTAAGAAAATGGTTTTCTGAAAGGATAATCTCCTGGGAAGAGGAGTGTTTAAGAGAACTAAATGCTGGTGTGGTGGTGCTGTGTTGGCTCTTTGTTGCTACCATCTCTGAAATCCCTACCCTAATTACTACCTGGGAAAATGCTGCATGAGTTCCGTTGCTTTTGTGTTTTGAACTGTGTCTTGCTGTAGTGAAGACAGTTTGGAGCTGCTGCTGGTTTGGTTTATCTAGCAGATAATCAGCAGTTCTAGATGTTGAATCATTGTTCATCCCATATTAAGTGTGGAAATAGCAGGGAATGCAGCAAGAGAACTGGCATTGAAGACTTGATACTTGAAAACTTGAGGTTTTTCTCAATTGTGAAGAAATTGTGGTTTCTTCTAAGTGAATCTAGTGTATGAAGAAGCAAGATGTCAAGTTCAGATTATAGATGAAACTCATCAATAAAAATTTGAGCACTTACCAATGTGGAGAGTTACTTTTCATTTGATGTTCTCTGGTGGGTGTTTTTGTTGCCTGATGTACTAGAGGTGCTAAGGCTTTGCTTTTTCCTATGAGACAGATTTTGCTTTTGTGGCTGAAGCTGGCTGGAGTTAACTATAAAAACACTAAGTATATTTGAACTTCTTGTGAGGGAATGGTATATCTGATCCTTGTAGCTAAATTTGACTGGTTCTGTCAAGCGTTGGATTGTCTGGAGTCTGAAACATCTGATTGCACTGATAACATGCAGATGATAGGCTTATCTCCTTAACTTACTGATTTATGGTATGTGAGCAAAATTTGCTGACTCCCAAGCTATGATCTGTATGTGAAGTCCATGTAAATAAGGATTAAACAAGACTCAGATGTCTCTGAAGCTTGCAACTCTGTTGTAAACCTTGGCTAAAGGTGTGTTTGCAACTGCAGTTGAGGAATGGGTCTGTTTTGGGTGTTTCCTTAGCAGCCTCCATGAGTGGTGTGGTGCCTTTGTCTGGGCTGTTGTGAGCTGAGCCCTGCAGGTCTCCACAGTCTAGTTCTGGCAGGCCTGGGCTGAGAACTGGCCTGCTGAGTGTCAGAGCACAAATGGGGCTTGTCAGGAGGTGTTAATACAGGTATTAATAGCTTTCCATTTTTAGCAGTAAGGACTGCTATGAACTCATTCCCTGCTTTTGTTGGTTTCTAGGTTTGAAGATTAAAATGCTTTATGACTGGAACTCTGAAAATATAATTATCTGACTCTCCAGCATGATGTCAAGTTTTCAGTGGCTGCTTGCTCAGACATGAAGGAACTATCACCTGTGAAGGTGAAGGCCAACAGTGTGGAAGATGGTTTTTGTGAGGCTGTGGTTTGAGGCTGTAGACCAAGTTCTTGCTGGAAATGAAGATTGCTTTTGACACATCAGTATTTCCCATTTCAGATACATAACATATTAACATATGCCTCTTAAATATCAAGATCCTTGAAAGGAGAGGAAAGTAGATAGAACAAGTACTGTGCTTAATTTTTTTCTAGGAAGTGGTCAGATCATAGGTAATTATAGTGCTTTGAAAGATGTAAGGACTAGAAAAGCTGGTATTATTTGGACATGCTGAAGTTCTCTTACCAAGTGTACTTTCTTCTCTACAGCTCTTTTTGTGTGGAAGGGCTACAGGTATTTCAACAGATACTAAGGTTTAAAATGTGAGCAGTCTTTATGTGGGAGGTGGTGGACTTCAGTTGTGTGTTGCTGGGAGACAAATGAAGGTTGTTAAGGCATTGCAAGTACATTTGTTGATACTAAAGCTCAACTGAAGGCTTATGTTGTTTTGGGGCTTTTTTTGGAGTTACAAGGGAATTGCTTTATGAGCTGTTAGGCACATTTCCCGAAGATGGGTATTTAAAAATTTAATGATAGTAGGATGCCATATTATTACTAACTGCAATTAGATGACAGGTATAGGAAAATACTTTCAGAGTATATATTTAAATAAAAATAGAGAAAGTCATTTGTAAATGTGAGAGTAAATGAGGTAGACTCTAATAGTGGTTGAAAGTATAGTCCCTAGAGTGCTTCCAGCATGGTCTTCTAAAACCTTGTGAAAAGCCAACAAGGGAAAACCCCTTTGCAGGTGTCTGTGGTGGACTTTTCTTTAATTTTCCATAATACATTTTGCCACGGGAATCATAGTGAACCTTCAGATATTGATATTGAATCCACAAGCAGAGGCACCTTGTATTTGTGCAGTAAATTAGTTTTTTGGTAGCCCAAATACAGCAAATCAAGTACACGAAGGGTGAAGAAATAACTTATATTTAGTATATTTATTCCATTATGGAAGTCAGTGGATCTCATAGACCTATATTTGCTGAAAATGTGAGATCTTCTGTGGAGTTCTCCCTTGAAAGTGATTAGAGAGCTAGTACAAAGATGGTGGTAGTGAGGGGAGGAGAGAGTGTTGAATTCTCTTTTTTGTAGCTGGGTATTGTTACTACTTTGAGAGTTTGTTCTGATCATGGTTGTTTTACCCACAATTTCCTAAAGAAATGCTTGGAAGCACAGAGTGACTTCTGTTGGCTCTGATCACATGGAAATACTGTAAGTTCATGCACTTGCTGATGTGACAGTGTATCTGGATTTGCCTATAATCACTATGTGGCTGGAAATCATTAAAAATAGGAGTGGGAGAGGTGGAAACTTTTGGAGAAACCAGCCTTCTACTCTTAACTTTGTGTAATACATAATGCAATAGAGTGGGTGCACTAGGAAACTTGATTATCTGTTTTCTCATGGGTAAATGAGTAATAGATGACTATTTCTACCTCTGGCCCCTTAAGCCTCATGCCATACATGATTTGTTGGCTTCTGTGTCTAAGTCAACATAATGAGGATGGCCCTCATGGGTGCAAATTGATTGAGAAGAGTAGTTTTAGTATGATTTTCTGCTTCCTGCTGTTTTCTTTTGTATAGCTGGCAAGGACAAAACGAAGGATTTTTCATGTGTGTTCTGATGGGAGACATTTAAACTTAATACCCTGAAGGTGCATGTTGCTAAAGCCAGTTGTTATGCATTTTGCATCTGTTAACGTGTCAGGAAAAAAGCTAGCTGCTTTGTTCTGGGCAGTTATGGAATCAGGGGTCTTGGGGGGATACTGTCATTCTTGTGAGGGATGGGGTTATTTTGTGGTTGGAGGACAAGGCTCAGTTTAGGCAACTGTTGGCAGTCTGACTTTAATTGAGCCTGTGATATTGATGTGAAAACTTCTCTAGGTAGTATGTTTCAAATACCAGTGTGTTCTCCTCACTTATTTTTCATGGAGGCTGATCCTTTTAACTAGGACAAAAGAAACACAATTCTTAAGTTTTTTAGTTCTGACAAAAAGATTGCTATGGAGGATTTGATGACCAAGTGATAACAAGTTACCTGCAAATTATTAGGTACTGCACTATCCTCTCATGTGCGGTGAGGAGAGGAACCTAAGAGGAGGAGGCAGCTGTTGACTTTCCATAAACTGTTGTGACTTTCAGCTTTTTTGGTGTATTTCTGTTTTCTCAAGTGCTAGAGAGAATCTAGGACATGGAGAATACATGAGAGCCTGAAGCTTCTCCTTGGCTCTGGATCTTTAAAGTTTATTAATAGTTTGCTCACTAAACATTTCTGCTGCACACCTCTTAATTCTTCAGTGCTTTCTTGATGTGCAATATGGTTTGGAAAAATGCCTTGGATTAGGCTGTGAATAAGATTGCCTGTACACCTGTGAGCCGGAGGACACTATTTTCAGTAAGAGGTGGTGGAGGGGGCCATGAGTTTGACTGGTGGGCTCAGTGCCAGAGCAGTCAGGTGTGCAGCAGGTTGCAGGCACCCTCTCCTGCTGTTCTTCTTGAGCTGCCCCTGGACCTCAGCTGCCTGGAAATGAATCTCATCTGTCAGCTTCTTCTGAAGTGTTCCCTTCATCACTTGGATATGGTGCCATCCCACCTTGTCTCTATATTTCCTTTTCCTGTGAGATTTTTGAAGAATTGAAGTTGATAGGAAGGGTGCCTGTGTGTAAGGACATCAGACTTGCAAAACACAAAGATTTATTATGTTGAAACAACCTGAACAGCTCAAAACTGAAACAATATGCCAGCAGTTCAGGTTGCTATTTACTATTAGCATATTTTGCATCTTGATTCCTAATGTATGCTAACTCTTTAATGTTGTCTTAATGAAGCACTTAGTTTGATTTGTTTTCTTCATTTTTCTCTATTGAATATTTGGTTACCAATGGAAAATTAATCAGATGCAGAATCATATATAAGTGCTTTGATGTGTTCTATTGTTTTGGTTATGCTATATTCTTACTTGTTAGAAGAAATAATTGAAAATCAGGGTGAGAAAAATTTGAGTTTGGAAATGGGGTGAATATTCCTCATGCCCTGTGATTAACAACATTTCTGTAAACTGTGGGAACAGATTAATTCTCATTTGAGAAGTCTTAAGCCAGAATATTTCTAGAGATAGTGTGACACAATAGCAGATGACTCCAACACTGAGCTCAAGTGTTAGTGTGGAACTAGCCAGTGTTGTGTGCACAAAGCCAGACTTGATGCTTCCAGTGGCTCTGGACTCTGCTCTCATGTTCATGGGTAACTGTCAAATACTGACTGCTTTGCTGCTCAAATTCAGAGGAACATCTGCAGCAAGTCTTCTCTTCGTATGTGCTGGGGTTCAAAACCATTCTGCTAAACTGGGCATTAACTCTCCTGAAAAATACATGTAGCTCAAAGCCTGTACATAATGGGTTTTGTTCCTGTTCTCTAAAGTTGGAACTCTGGGCATTTTTCATTCCTTCTGGCAAATAACCGTCAAATGCCTAAACAAATATTTTTTATATACTTGGTGTCCAGAGTTTTTCTTTTGTCCCTGAATCACCAAAAAAAAGGTAATGACTTCTTGAATAAACATTTAGATGTAGAGTCAAAGGTGTCCCTATCATTTTAATCACTATTGTCCTATTTGCTTATCAGGGCTTGATAAGAGCGTATCTGAGCTTGGAGTGAAGTGGTGACAAGTGGATTTGGGTGAGAGATCCTGAGATTACTGAAACTTCCTGATGCCTTCAAGCAACCACTCATGCCTCAAACATTTTATAAAGGAATCTCCAACATGGGAGAACTAATTAGCCCCCAGAGGCAAATCTTGTGTGGTATAACTAAAAGGGTACCTGGTGAAAGAGCATGTTGTTGTTTTAATTTCCTAAAGTTAATATCATAATAGGGAGAGCGTAATCAAGCTTGTGCCTGGGTTCTTAGTAAAGAGCTGAGTGCTGAGCTGTATGCACGGGGTTGGTATGTTCATGGAGCAGAAAAATATCGGTGATAATTTGTCCTGCTGTGTCTGCCAAGGTGCATCTAGCAGGATTCCTTGAAGCTGTTGAAAACAGGCTAAATGTGGTATGAGTACTTCAGTTCTTTGTCTGTTCAGCATCTTGCTGCTACCTTGCAGGAGCTGCAGAAGTGAAGTGGAGATGGTTGGACGCTAGTTTAACTTGGGTTCGATATGGTTTTACTCTTGGCCCTGGGAGGGTGTGGCATGCATTAGTAAACAGCTTTAATGTTTTGGTGGGTACGACTTAAGAAGTGAAGGATGGAGATGGGCATTTGTTTAGAAAAAGACAGAAGGTAAAGGAGTTAGGCAAGGAAGCAAATGCTGCTGAAAAAATGGGGACCACACGTCAGAAGTGACAGAAATTCTTTGTGAATGTACTGGCATTGGAGCAGCTGCTCTTACCTTTTCCAAACGGGGCTGATGCCTGCCAGAAGCTGCAAGTTCAAAGTGAATGTTGCAAAGTTCCCTTCCTGGTGCAAGACTGCAGAGCTTAGAGCTAGTTTAGGAACTGTGGCTCATAGTTATGGGCCCATTTATCTATTCTTTTGATGTCTGAAAAACATGTTGGTTTGATTGCTTGACCACTTAGTACCACTGTAACCATGGTTACTGGGCAGACATGCTGTGTACTCTGAGCCAAAATTATTGCCTGTGCCGTGGCAGAACCTGACACTGGATAGGAAGTCTAAAATCTTACTGGTACAGAGGACGCAGATTATTGTAGGAGGGTAGGGGAAGGAAGACATTTCATGGTGGTCGGGGACTGTGGTGTTTCATCAGTGGTGCTCCTAAAAAGGAGCCAGCAGTTAATTAATTCACTGTGGTCTAACAGAATTTAGTTTTGTTGGTTCTATTTTTCTTTCATTTGCAACATGGAGTTAACAAGTGAAATGCTGAAGATGGAAAATAAATCTATATCAGGACATGCATCAAGATGAGATAGTAGGAGCAATAAGCAAAGCCTCCTTACTTTTATTAAATATCCTTGGCTACTGAGGAATTGAAAAGCAAATATCAGTTATTTCAATCTGTCTGATTGAAACATTCAGGGGTAGTTCAAGTCTGAGGTTTATAGATGGGTAAACATAAGTTTCAAGCAACCAGATTTTTAGCATAGCCTACTGTATAGTTGGATAGAGATGATTGATGAACTTTGGTTTATTTGGTATGGATCTTTTCTCAGTTCTTTGTAGCTTCTGCAACTCTGTTTTATCCTGGAGCTATCACTGATTGTGTCTGCAGGCTACCTTTACTGGTTTCCAATGTATATGCATTTTGGGAGCAGGGTAAAACAAAATACCTTGGGAGTCACTCCTTAAGAGAGTCACAATGGGGAAGATTCTGTGCTGAAGCATTTGATTGTGAACTGTGCCTCCATACTGTCAGGTGATGAGGGTGGTAGGGATATTAATTCCTAGTTATGTTAATTTCCATATTGCTTGACCATAGTGGCTTAGCTCTGTGTTTTGAGAAGTAGGAATGATGCTACTTGCCTTACTGGGACAGCCTGTAGATTAATTTTTTTAAGATCTCCTCACTGACACTGGTGTGATAGTTTTTCCAGTTTTGTTCCTGTTCTGCTAAGTGCAGTTTTAGGAGCATTCTCCACCTGTTCACCTTGTCAACTCCGAAATAAATGGCCAAAACTTACAATTTGTTTTTGAAACATTTATCTGAAGAAGCTAAAATTGTTCATTAAAGCTATGTTGTGGGTAACAAAACCCCCACAGAACTGTGCAGCAAACTTGAGACTTCTGAACTTCTGACTGAAGAAATAACTTTATGGACAACTTAACAATTTGCTTTTGAAGGTAGTTGTACCAGAGCAATGTCAGTTATTTCCAAGTGAGTTTGTGTGTGCTCTTCTGAGAGATCTTTGCCATAACATCATGAAGATTTCAATGGGGGTCTTGCCCTGGCTTGGATGTTAGAATAAAGGTTGTTGGTGTAGGGGTGGAGTGCATAGGTTAGTCTTTAATGTCTTTGTAGTTGCCCAGTATTGCAGCTTTACATTTTTTAAGGTTTCTTGTCTGTGCTGTGGCTTTTTGGGGCTGATGTTTGTATGTTAAATTATTTTAAAAGTAATTATATGAGTAAAGGCTTGTGTGGATTCTGGTGCAGTATATGGTCAATAGTAGCTGTAATAAAAATATTCATTACATCCATAGTAGATAACCATTTTTACTCACATGTGAAAACCAGTTTAAAAGAAAGCTGTTTGGATACCATGCACTGAGAAATATCTCTGGGGAGATGATGAAGGGCAGAAGAGAAGATAGATCAAAGTGTGTTCAAATGGTTCTTAAAGAAAAATTAATCCAGGCTGCCGGGGAAAATGTTCCAGCTTCTACAAAAAGGCAGAGGTAACTCGAGTGAAAAATCCTCACTGATTATTTTTTCTCTCTTAATCTTGCAGCTGATTGTAATGCCGTTCTTAAAGCTCTACAGCCCATTTTTCAGGAGCAGGGAATGACAGAAACAGTTCATAACTGGGAAGACCATGGTTATTTGGTAACCTACATTAAAAAGAATGGCAGGTAAGTGGATTTTCTTTGGATTGTCTCCATTGTCCTTCCTTAAAATATTTCTTTCTCCCTCTATTGGACTTCCTGTTGTGTTGACAGGGCAAGGTATCCTTTATCAGCCTTGTGTATGAAGTAGCTATGATAAAGCAGAGTATTGTTTCTGATCTGGACTGTGTCATTTTGCAGTTTGGATATTGGAAGGTTGAACTGGTCAGTCTGGTGCCTTGGTCTCAGCACTAGTCCTTCCAGATGCAGGACAGCTCAAGTCAGTTCAATGTATTTGTAATTTTTCTGACCATTAAATATGTCTAAACATGTTGGATTCTAACCTTAACAGGTGAACAATGGCAGCTTTGTGTCTGTCTGTATTTACCTGCTATTACATGCTTCAAATTCTCAAGCAGTTTCTGAAGTAATTCCCAGCGTAAGGGTGATTGATGCCATTAGTGACACAAAAGCTGAGACAAACTGATTAACAAAACTGAATTAACTTTATTTTCTGATGCTGCTTCACAGTATGAGGGTTAGTTGATTATGGTATACATTAATCAGGTCTATTTATAAGTAACTACCATGATTTTATTGCACTTCGTTTCTTTATAGTTATTCAGTTACCTGTTCTTGACATAGTTGTGGCAGTTGCTGCTTTGGGGTTACTTGCTTTTTGTTTTTTACTGGTTGGATTTGATTGATTTGTTTCTGTTGTTTGATTGGGATTTTCTAGTGGGGAGTTTTTGAGATGCAAACTCAGGTAGCAAGTAGGTGGGATATGGGTAGTTCTATGTTTATCATTTCCAATTAACTCTTGGAGGTTTTTAGTATATTTGAGTTAGCTTTTCAAATGTGGCACAAAATTATCTGTTTTTTATACTTGATGTGCCTAGAAAAGCCTGTTAGTTTTATCTTGCTTTTATATGGCCTTGTTTATTTCACTGTCTTTAGTTACATGTGCTTTTATATTTTCCTGAATAACTTGATCACCATTGCACTTCTGGCAGCCTTTTGTCTCTGAGCTGGTGAAAAGATGGCAAAGCTGGTAATTTTCTACTCTGATTCTGTCCTTCCTCTGTATTGAGTTAAGCTCTCATCTAATTCTTGTAGAAAGAGAATATCAAGGTTCTACAGACTCTAAAGAATAGAAAGATAATGTACCTGAAAGTAAAAAGTTAGAAGATTAAAAGGTTGGATGTATTTGATTGCTTACAGGAGCATTTCTTTGAGTGTTACAGGGACATGAGATGTGCATTCTCAAATTGGGTTTTCTCTTGGTGAATTCATCTGATCATTCCTCATAAGGTGACAGCTTCTTCTAAAGGAGCAGTTTCAGAGTTAAATTGCCTTTCTTTTGATGTGTCCCAGGAACTTACTGTAAACCAGATAAGTGAACTGCACCTGGAAGCATTTCTGAGAAAGGCTCTTGTAAGAACCTAAGTTATAAAAATTAGAGTTGATTTCTCTTGTTACACTGTGAACTGAACACGTGTCCAGGAGAACTTTCTGTGATTTTTGGGACCTCAGCAGTTTTGTTTCCTTTGGTTTTAGAAAATGCTTGAATATTTTTTTTTTAAGATAGCTCTAAACATTATATTTCTGCTAGTGTAGTTTGTATTTCTGTTTGATGTAGTTTCAGTTAGCTTAAACAAATGAGGTTGTAAACCCATAAAACCCAACAGACTGGACAGTTGAAAAATCTTGCAAAACAAACATTTCACAAGTTGTAGGAATGAACTGATGAGCGTATGGAGGATCTCAACTGACTAAATAGACTTTATTTTAATATAAGCAAGTTTATCTGCACTTTATCTTAGTGCCCTAAAATGTCATACATTTTTAGTTAGCATAAAAATATTACTTGACACAGATAGGAAGAAAGTAGCCATGGCACGCAGATTTTTGTTTTCCCTGCAAAACAGGGAATGTTCTTTATTTCCAGCAGCAGATTGTAGCAAAACTTGGGAAGAAAGGATTGTAATAGAGGGGTAGGTATGTCATGAGCAGCTCTAAGGATGGCTGGCTTCAACTTGAGACAAGTTCCCTAGGAGAAATGGAGTGGGTGCTGAGAGGGAGGGTTTCATGAGCACGTGCACACCAATATTTTTAGCCAGCCAAAGGTGACTGTGCCATTGCAAGACAGATGTGCAGTTGATGCAACAAGCTGGGCACTAATCCCTGGGAGAAATATTTGAAATGAAACAGCGATGTGTTGCTAAACAGTGTCTGTACATCAGAGTTTGCTGATGTTACCCCCATAGCCTGCAGGGTTCCTGTGCTGCAGTCTGTGGAATTGTGGGCGCTGCTGTTGACACAACTCTGACAAAGCTACCATGTGAACAGCCCCATGGAGGGCAGCACTGGTTGAACAAATTGGAGCTGATTTGGGGATTAAGATGTGCTTTCCTGTTGTCATTACCAAAGCAACAGATCCCTGTTCTCTTTTGTCCAGAGCTAAGCAAGCAAAAGTCATATGTGGCAACTCTACCTGGTCCATTTACTTTGTGATTTGTTCTGACAAAGAACCTAATTGAGGGAGGTTCAGCTGGAGATTTGCTAATGGGAATATCAACACAGGGTGCTGGAGTGGGACAGGGAATGGCTCACTTGTACCACTCAGCTTCTCTTCTGAAGTGGTCTGGATGGATGCATTCCTGCTTTACCAGCCCCCTTGCCCAAACACTGCTTGGAGAACAGTACCATGTACCAGAGTGGAGCTCTGTCTCTTGAGTTTTGAGGTCCCAGAAGTCTTGCTTTTCTGAGCTATCTTTAGATTTCTTCTAGAATGGTGTACTTGTACTGAAAAAGCCACTGTTTTGGACTAAGCAGTCGAAAGTTAGGTTTAGAACATGAAGCTTTTATCTCATTTAATGAATATGTGACTTTGTACATGGTCATGGTGCCCAGTATATTTCAAAAGAGTGAGAAGTGTTGTTACATCTAAGTTCAGGAGAAAAATCATTGAAACTAGTCTTTGGAAATTATGCTGCAGAGAGGTATGAGGATTTTTTCCCTTGTGCATCTATGCTCCTTTTGTCATGTTCCACCTTAAAGTTCTTCAAAAACCCCCAAAACCTGAAATTTGAGTCACTGTTTCTACAGTAGAATGTCTTTTAGAAGAGCTTTGACTTCCCCTATACACATATCCATTTTTAACCTCAGTGTGTTAATTCTAGTTTAGAGAAGTGTAATCCCACTGGCATTTGAGTGCACTGTTAACAGCAGTGCAAGCTTTATCCTGTTGAATTTGGTTTGTATGTCTGAGATGCTGATGAATATGTTAACACTGAAAGGAGAGGGGAGTGTTTACTTTTTTCTTTTCTTTGTTAGTCTCTTGCTAACCACTCTGTGTGCTAGACAGAATATTTTAAAGGAGCAGGAAGAACATTCCTCAGCTTCTTGTTTCAAGCTAAAATGTTGTAATTGCCTGTGGAGTGACCCAGAGTGTAAAACTGGACTGAAGAATAGGAAGCAGTTGCTGGAAATCAGCAACAGCTACCAGTTACTTGTATTGGTTTAATTTTTTTTATTCTGTAAAAACAGAACTGGGCTAATGGTGTAATGAAGAAATGTGATTGCCTAGCTCCTTAAGGTCCCTCAAGTACTTTGTAATTAAGGTGAAAAAGAGTATGTTTCACTAAAACAATGCCATGCCATTTTTAGAATTTTACATTTTCCTAATATAAGCAAATTTTTGTTTCTTCCTTCAGTAGTTTGACAGTAGTGGCAAGCTGTTTTTGAAATATTTAAACTATTCTGTTTTATAGTAATTCAAAGTTACTCAGCAGAATAAAAGCTTTGGTGGCTAAAGAGGAGTTTGTAGGTACCTGTCTGTCTATCCAGCTTTATTCTCTGGATGTGGTGGTTTGGGAAATCCTTTCTTGGGTATGTGGGATGGCAGTGTTTCATACTCTGCAGTACGAGTAACTAAAGTAGGATGGTACACTTTGGGTTAGAATATTTTGATCTCTGCTTCCTAGTTCTGTTCCCAGCAGTTACTTTTTGATTTGAGCGGTTTGGAATTATTTGACATCCGATATTTTCTGATGTTCAGGTGCTAAGATGCAGCACTCAGTAGAGTCTGTAGCTGACACTTGTTTGCATACGGGCACAAAAAGCATGAGCACTGCCTTGGAGGATGTGGCAGATATGCAGGTGCAGCAACAAGTGAAGCATTCTTACAGTAGGGACTGCTTTTCAGATGCAGATTTCCTTGCCAGATGGAAAGGAAGAGGATACCTCCTCACTGAGCTGTTTTTTTTATCCCCTTGGTACTTTTATGAAATTACATGCAAGCACACACTGAAAGTGTGGCAGGTGGCTTGTTTTTTAAAGCAAGTGTTACATTTTTCAGAAAGATGAGACAGGAGGGGCTAATTTTGTAGCAAACTTGATTTTTCCTCTTATTTGGATTCTAAAGTGATCTTTCCTGTGTTTTCCTAGATAGAAAACGGAAACTATTCTCAGTGTTTTAAAGAGCTATCTTCCACATATTAAAAGAGCTGCTGCTGATTAAAACCTGTGTTCATATATGTTCTGCCAAGCAGACAAATGTAAAGTGACAATAGCCAGCATAGCTTTTGCTGTCTGCTGACTGAAGCTAGTTACTCTTTTGTGAGTTCAGCTTTGGCCTACCACTACTGCCTTAATACTGGACTGTTCACTTTTTTTTGTGAACACTTACACTGTTGGCTGTGTCCTTAGATCTGTACAGGCATTTTAGCTTATTCTAGGTGTCTGTTTTTATCCAGTAACTTCTAGCCAAGTATAACCAGCCTGGACCTATATTATTGTTGAGAATTTTGAATTTCATTCAGATGGGTTTTCTTCTCCCCTAAACTAGCTGAGAATATCAGCCAGGAACTTGGAACTTGAATTTTTGTCCTATTACACAGCCTGCTGCCTGCCTTTCATCTCTTCTTCCTGGCCCCAGGTGTCAGGACCCTGCTATCCTGCTGGAGGTGACAACTGGGTGAAATGGATGGTTCTGCAGTGCTGTTGTCACTGCATTCTAATGCTCTTACAAATCTGAAGCTGTGTGACTGTACTTTCAGAGCAACTTTCCTCTCTGCCTCTCTTGGCTCCCATCTCAGAGCAGGAAAGGGAACATCCCCTGCTGAGGCTCTGGTGGAGTCACAAGGGAAGTGAAGATGTCAGCTGTCAAATCTTATGACAGCTATGTGATTCTTATAGGAAATTAATTTAAAAGAGAACTCTAGTCATGGGACAGTCAATCTGTTGCTTATTTGTGCCAACAACAGCTCCCAGAATACAGAAGTAAACTGATAAAAAGATTTTTCTAACGGTGAAAATATTTGACACCATGCCAATTTTCAGGGAATCAAATTACAGAGCTGTCTTACAAACTGCATATGCATATTTGTCTGTAGTACCACATCTCTGATGGCCCATGGACTTAGCTCTTTTTGCTCTGAATGGCTGTGTCCAAAACCTGCTGGAGTGACCAGTACTTCCAACTTCTAAATTCTTGCAAAAGACCCAAACCCTCAAGTAAACAGAATCCTGGTAGGCTTTTGTGTTCCCTAACTAAAAACCTGAGTCGGAGGACACCTGGTGGGGAAGCTCTGGGATGGAGGGAGGGTTGCTCACAAGGTGGTGACAGTCTATGGGCGCTGGGTGTGCATGTGTGTAGTAAATGCCTTTTCCTGGGGGTGAGACCTGTCTGCAGAGTCTTGAGGAAGGACTCAGGCTGCCCAGAGGTGTCCTCTGAAGAGAACTGGGTGACAGTAGTAACATGTGAGAGCTGCAGATCTCTGTTGTTCCAAAGACAGCGAGGTGTTTTCATTCTTGAATAGTTCCAGTCAGTTTCATAATTTTGACTGTTTTACGGTTACCAGAAGTTATCTTCCGATAACACAGAATATTCAGGGTTTTATCTCTGGCTGCAGCTGAGAGTTGAAGGTCCCAACACCATGGGGGAGGTTGTGTTCCTGTGGAGGCTGACAGTTTTTGCAAAAGAAGCTGTGAAAGAGACAAAAATGGTGGGAGTGGTGGGAAGATGGAAGATCATGTAAACTTTGTCACAGCGTGAGTTGGTTTGTGTTTTGCTTTGCGGCTGAGTGGGGTGATAAGAGCAGACAGACAAAGAATGAAGCATTCAGAGAATGATACAGCTTTATCTGAGGTTTCTGTGTTGTACCAGTGCATTTCTATCCCTGAATACCCTTCTTTCTTGGTTCAGCCATTCCTGTTCTCATCCTGTCTTCTACTCTTTTTTCCCTGAGTATGTTTTTCTCTTCCACTTGATTTTTCTCCTTCACTTCCTTTATGTAATCCCCTTGTAGCCTTTGTTTCTTTTTGTCATCTCTCCTCCGTGTAATGGGAAGGATGTTGCCGCTGCTACACTGTTTTTTGTGTGCCTCCCCACTGCCCTTAGCTCGTTTTCTTGCTTGCAAGTCATTGAAGGTTCAGTGTTTGTTCACCTAATGTGCTTGGCATGGTGAAGCTTTGCTCTTACTCCTGTAGTTAGTATACAGTAGGAATTTTGTTGACTTTGCATCTATATTCATCAATGAGAGTTTGCTGTTGCAGTTTCTTTACCAGTCAAAACTGTGGTTTGCTCCAGGATTGCTTGTTTCTCACAGATTTTTATTTGGCTTTGAATGTGATCAGTGTATCTGAATAATTACTGTAGAATTTTTTTTTTTTAAAAAACCACCAAAAAAAATCAACCACCTTGCCTGCAAAGCAAAACAGACATACCTCCCAGAAGTGAAAAGGAAAATACAGGGGAAGGAAAGTGTCCCTGTGTTTTCTTAAGGCTTGTTTTCAATTAAAAAGCCCAAACCAGCGCACCTGTTCCAGCAGACCTTGTAGACTAGCAAGCAGCATATTTTCATTGTACCATGGTTGTTGTGGCTTAAACACCCAATTTCACTGCCATGCTTCCTACTGGTTTTATTAGTTGTGTAGTGATAGGCAAATTCTTGCAACTTTGTTTGTTCTTCGTGACTTGCAGAGGAAGACTTGAGCTGGCACTGCCAGCAGTTACAGGTGCTGGGGAAAAATATATTCATGCTGAATTTTAATAACTTGTTTTAGATTTCCTTACTCTGATATTTGATGACAAATTTATCACTGTCTCTGTTTTAGTTTTGCCAATTTGAGAATTCACCCTCATGGGCTGGTATTGGTGGATCTGCAGAGCTACAATGATGACATGAAAGGAAGAGAAGAAGTTGATCTGGTATGAGTATTGCTTATCTTACTAGAATTACCTAGGGAGCCCCTTCTTTCAGATCTATCATAGTCTATTGTGGTAAAAGATTGAAAATATTAAAGTCAGTTCAAACCTGGACACTCACAGATGAGAACAGTAGCACCTGTTGAAGTTGCACACACTCTTCTGCAAGTGCTGGGCCTTGTGTTATTTGTAAAAGTTGTAGAGATACAACAGTCTAGGTTAGGGCTTGGGTCTCTTCAGCTACCCAGGGCAGTGAGGGAGGATGAGATACTCAGTCTGCAACCTGGTGAGACTTTGTATTCTCTGTTCTGAGAGATGGGGAGCCTCCATGCTTCATCTTTTTCCCCGTGGAGAAAAAGAACTTCATCTTCCCTAGCATGAAGGCTCTAGAACTTGAATATTGTGGGAGAAGAGGCCACTGCTGTAGCAGAAATGGAACTTTAAAGGGTTCTCATGTTCCCTCTTTGGCTGTGTTATCCTGGCGAGCAGCTAAATGCAGTGATGACAGCAGCTGAAATGTGCAAGTTCTTGCCAGTAATAAGGCTGAGGAGGCTAGCTAGTTACTCATGGGCTTCTAGTGTTATATTTCAAAGCCTTTTCATAGCAGGTGCTATGTTTCAGTCACTTCCAGGTGGACTAATTTAACAGATATTTTGTATAAAGGGCTGATCTACAGATTCTTCTTCTGTTTGCTATTTTTTGCAGCTTCTAAACAAAGTAGAAGAAAGAATGAAAGAATTGCTTCATGGTAACATTAAAAGAGTGAAACGGTAAGTTAGTTCCTCTACTTCCGTATGTGGCTTTTCTGCAGAGTTACTAAAGATAATGAGCAAGTTATGCTTTGTAATACAGTGAATAGCCTGGAGTATGAAGGTATGGATGGAATGATTTTTATTTTTTGTTTGTTTCTTTTGATGCTTGCATGAAATAGTGAGAGAAAATGCAGTGTGGAAGCAGGAGCAGACTGCTCTGAAAGGGTTAGGTAGCCAAGGGTGGCAGAGGAATAAGCCAGGGCATAAGCTGTACCCTATGGGTCACATCCCACAGCTTGTGAAGGTGAGATGATGATGGTGACCAGGATCAGACCCAGCCCTGTGACTGCCAGGCTGGGCTGTAGTACTGAAGCAGCTCTGAACTGTGTGTCAGGGATTGGCAAGAGACTGGGATAGGGCTTCAGTGCAGCCAGGGGCCAGGGATGAGGATTAGAGCTAAAATGGAGTTCAAGCCCATAGAGGAGACTTTACCCTGACAAGGTTTCCTGCAGCTTTCTCACATCTCTGCCTCTGCTGTGCCTCTGCTCACTGTGGGCATGTGTGGTTTAGGGACCTGCCAAGAATTGATAGCTTTTTTGTATCAAATGTTTATAATTAAACTTAAGGAGGAAGGCCTTGCAAGCCCTTTGTCAGTTTGGATTATTTAAATTCAAGGCTATGTGTTAAAATTTAGGGCTCAAATTGCAGCTCATGGCCTGGTGCTGAAATAACTTCCATACTGGAGGTGGCTTCTTGTTGTCTTTGTGGTGACTGGAAGCGGCTGATACCTTGAAGCCAGGGAGCACTTACTGTAGGCATGCACCTGGTGGAAAGTGCTGCAGGTGCTTGAAGGAACATAAAAGTGAAAATAGGTCAAGAAAAGTAAAAAGCAAGTGTGAAATCAACAAAGCTCAGTAAAGTTAAGGAGCAAACTTTGAAATAGGAAAGCATCAGCCTGGTAAAGCCTCACAAAGGGTGCACATTGTACTAACATAGATTATGATCTTGTATCTGTGCTTATGGAGGAGAAGCTTTCTGAGGCTGTTTTGATGCTGAAAGGATGGAGGGAGTTTGTAGAATTTTTGTGATAGGAATTTCTTAAATGGATCAGGGCAACATCTGCCTGGAGTGGTCTAGATCTTTTGGTTACCTCCAAGAACAGTGCGTCTGGCATGGATCTTGTCACATGCTCCTCAGCGTCTTTTTTTGCTTGTTTCTGGTTTGTGTGGGTTTTGTTTGTGGTTTTGTTGTTGTTTTTTGGGTTCTTTTACATTTTTTTCCATAGTTTTGGTGTCAGCTGCACTAGGATGAATTACCTGAAGATTTTAGTGCCTTTTCTTGCTCCCACCATGTGCTGCCATCTGGCGGCTCGCTGGGGGTTGGAAGTGTTTCTGGAATGTTGCTTGGGAATCACGGGAGAGTTTAGAAGCTTGTGTGTCTGGTCTTCTCCTGCTGCCTCCTGTGGGGGGAAAAAAAGCCCCTTTAATTCTTTAAAGTGCATGTGGAAGATCTGGTGAGCTCTCTACCTGCACATTATGCCTAAATTTGATTGTTTGCTGTCATTTCAAAGATAATTTGTCTTTACAGGTGAAGTACTGGTTTGACCCGAGGTACATCTCTATGGAATTTTTTTAAAAAAGCCTAAAACCCACAAACAACAAACCCAAAACTATGTTAGCAGATGCTTGAACCACTTTTAAAAAGTAATGCAGACTATTGCCTGATATAAAGGATTGTGCCTATGTACTGCATAAGTGAGCTGACCCAGCTCAGTTTGAAACACTGTAGTAGTTCTTTTGTTTCTCTATGTATAAAAATGTGTCTCAGTATCACTTCAGAGTGAAATTTACTTTATTTCAGGGAAATGGTGTTCTTAACTGAACTGAGATGGGAAGAGGTTTTGTCATGGTTTTTTCCCTGCATTCTGTTCTTGTATTGTAGTAATTTCTAGTCATGAGCTGATTCTTCTACAAAGGCTCATACATTATGTAAATTCCATCTCTTAAAATACAGAGAAATTCACAGGTACGTTGTAGAAGTTGTACATAAAAAGAACTGTGTATATTATCTATCCCTTAGCAAGTTATGTATATTTAACATGACTGGTAGTTTTCTTATATCTGTTAAATGTGGCAAGTTTTCTTAGATGCCTCTTGTAAATATTATTTATTATGGTGGACCCACAGTATGTTTAAAGTGGATTTCTTTACAAAAATTTGGAATGTTTATTTTTAATTTTCTTTCCTGTTATTTTTTTCTAGGTTGCCAGCCATCTTGAGAGGAGGTGTCATTGATAGATACTGGCCCACAGCTGATGGACGTCTGGTGGAGTATGACATAGATGAAGTTGTTTATGATGAAGATTCACCTTTCCAGAATATTAAAATTCTGCATTCCAAACAATTTGGGAATATTCTTATTCTCAGTGGGGATGTTAGTAAGTATCATCTCATTGAAGGATCTCTGATGTGAGTGTCAGAAGTGTTGTTTTGTATTCTGCTATGGCAGTTTTAATAGATGTCGTAAGGGTTGTGATTCAGGTGCTGGTAGCTGTTTGTGCATGTACACATATATCTGTTCCTGTATATTAAGGATATTAATCAGGCTGACCAGTGTAAAATCTAGATTTAAAAAAAAAATATATTTTTCCAGAGTTAGTCTTTGCTGCAGAAAGTGGCCTGGGAGGATAGAAAATGGTGTTCTATAGCAGAGCTTGCTCTACTCCATTCTTTATGAGCTTTTCTCTGTTTGTTGCCAGTCCAACTTTCTGAAACCTTCTGTTTGACAGTAAAACAAGCTACTTTGTCAGTCTTCAAGAGACAATGGAGTTCCAAAAAAACAGGAAGGTGGTACTTGTGATGTATGTGGATAATCCTGCTGCTACCTTGATTCTCTAAGGGAATTCCTTCCTTAGTGAGGTATAGGACAGCTGTGTCTGAAGCCTTTTAGCTGCTTTATTGGTGAACAGTTTTTGACTCTTCTTCAAAATAATAGAACTTGAACTTGTAAATTAATCAAAATAGTGACCCCACCTTTATGTGAGGGCTTTTATGTGGTTCTTCATGTCTGCTGACCTTTGTGTTTTTTAAAGTGAACTTAAGAGAAGGTGAGCTACTGTTCTTTAAAGCCAGAGACTGCTGTTTGCTGGAAAATCTAGGCAATAAAAGGACTATGCTCTGTCAAAATTTTAGTTCTTATTTTTTAAAGGACTGACTCTGATAAATTAAGGACATTGCTGCCCAGGGGTAGAATACCTAGCTTCATTCTAATGGCAGAGTAATACATTGGAAGTACCTCTAACAATTAAATTAGCTTTCTGTAACTGTCAGGAGGGCTTCTGTGCAGATGGCAGCTGAAAAGCACTTACTAAATTCATCAGCAAGGTATTTTCTAATCCAATGTACTAGAAATCAAATTGGATACTCAGTACTTCTAGCCAGAAACTTTCATCAGAGTTTAATATGGAGATGAGGTTTTGCTTGAACATTATGACAATGTGCAATGTAGAAAGGGAAGTATGCCATTCGTTACTTCCCTTCCATGGGATTTTTGAAATAATGCTTTGTCTCATTTTGTTATTGTGCACTCATCAGTGAGGTGGTGATTGCTAGGCAGAGTGACAGGATATGCCTCAATGTGCTGCTGCACGAGGCTTGCCCCATGTAGTGCAGCTTGAGAGTGTTACTGCCCACTTTGAAGGTAATGCTGGCAGCAGGCAAGCTGCAGGGCTCTTCAGCACCTGGGTGTTAATGGTCATATTTGTTTCTGTGGCAGGGATCCGCTGGTATGCATCTAAGTTCTTTTTAGCTGGGGTCCTCAATGGATTTTCAAAAATTTCCAGATCTGTCTCTTGCAGGATGAGTCTAAGATAAAAAAGCCACTGATGTATCAAGTGTGAACATAAAGTTATGAAGACTGATGGTTTTGCTCTGATACTTTTTCCCTTGGCACCTGTTAATTCCCAGTGCTGAGGTGACCATTGTTGGGCTCACATGGAGAACTGGAGAAATCATGTGTGGGATTCTGAGAAGAATCTCATCAGTTGGACTTTCTCTGAGAGACTGGTTGTTTCTGTAGATGTTCTTACTTTGGTCTGTTTTTGTATAACCTCTGGATTAATACCAGTTGATGAAAACAACTGAAGATTTTCTAATTCTGTCCAATCCTCTCTTCCTTCCATTCAGATCTGGCAGAAAGTGACCTGGCATATACTCAAGCCATAATGGGCAGTGGAAAGGAAGATTACACTGGGAAAGAAGTGCTAATCCTAGGAGGTGGTGATGGAGGTATACTGTATGAGATAGTCAAACTGAAGCCAAAGATGGTTACTATGGTAGAGATATCCTTTGTCAAAAGGGCCCATCCCTGATATCAACCTCAGCTTTCTGCTGATGCCTTAGCACTGAGCACAGTTAACTCTCAGGCTCTAAATTGCATGAGGAGAAAGGGTCTAAAATGAAATCTTTGTTAGCTTAGAGAGATCCAGTGACTACATATTTGTGCATCATTACGCACCACTGCTTTCAGGTTCCCAATCTGTACTCTGAGTAGCAGTTTACATAAGGCTGGAAAGGAAAGATCTGTCATCAGACTGATGCTTTCTCTAATAACTGGAGACAAGTCTGTCAAGTTTGAGGTTTGGGCTCACTTCTGCCTTCTTGAGTTCATCTGTTTTCCTAAAGAAAGCTATAAAAAATAGTGCCTAAAAGCAAAAAAATTTAATCAATAGGAATGCCAGGACTTGATGAACTATATTGATGAATTGGCCAACCCTGTTCTAAAAATTCCAATACAAATCAAGTTTTCAACCTTCTGTCGTTTGTATAGTTTGTAATGTAAACCACTGTTAGTCACATGAAATGTTGATTCATCCTAGGTTTTGGAATCTATTTGCTAAGACTAAAAAGAATTGTTTTGAAAATGTAGGTTAAAATCTTACCCTATTTTATGGATAAACTAGTGTAAACTTTATGGAGTTTTCAGTAGTCTTACAGTTCACATTTCAGGCTTTCACAGTAATGACAGCCAAAGGTGTCAAAAATACTGGTTAAAATCGAAAATGAGCACTTCATAATCATCTAATTGAACCTGGAGGCCAGTACACAAAGTTGACTATTACAGTAGATGTACCAATAGACAGATCTAATTCTTTCTTTGTGAATACCTCTTTGAGAATGTTTCTGAAGAAGCAGAAACTCTTACCTCCATTATTTCTGCAATGTATTATGCCTTGACAATCTTCAAACATTGACCAAATGGTGATTGACGGGTGTAAAAAACACATGCGTAAAACGTGCGGAGATGTCTTAGACAATCTGAAAGGAGAGTGCTACCAGGTAAGGTTTTGTTTTCCTTTCATTACAAGTCACATTTCAAATGCATGTAGACCTAGTCTGGAAGACTGCTATGGCAAAGTTTTGGGGACAAGTTTTCTGACTCCAAGTTTGGGAAGTGTATGGCACATGCATATTTTAATAACTGGAGTTCATGTTGGAAGTATTTTAACTCTGTCTTCAGACTTCTAAAATTAATTGCATATGTAGCTTTTAAGAGATGTGAAATAAGAGAATGTTTGCTTTAACTTAGAAATAAAGAAGAGGTAGTAGTGAGAATGTAGTTTAACATCATTCCTTAAACTGCTAAAAAGATAGAAATGTATATTTCTTAATTGTACTATACTGTTGAAAATGCCTGAATTTGTAATACATATTTAACAATTATTAATTTGCAGGCAAAAGCTTAGTATTACACTGCTATAACATTAAAATAAAAAAAACCCAACAGATGTCATGCATCCCTGTAGCTGAGGATTTGTGCTGCATCTGACAGCTCTTACAAATGAGCCCAGGTGTAATCTGACATGTTTGTTTTCATTACTACCCTTAGATGTTGTCACAATATTAACTTACAGGAGTGAGCTAATAAAGACACACAAAAAATTAACAGAAGTCACATACTATTCTGTGGAAGTGGCCCTTCATACATAAAGACTTTATTTAACTCATATTTTGGAACTGCTAACTGTTGTCAGCATTTGGTAGGAGGAACAGTGGTCACAGATCCAGGAACTTTAGTCCTGGAATGCCTGTTTTTTCACTGTCATAATTCCTCCAAAGTTCATCCTTTCTATATGATATAAAAAGTTGAAAGTGGAGCCTAACATTAAACATGTATTTAAATTTGTAGTTTTTCCTTCTTAATTTCTCTGAATCCACATTTGCTTCTTCTACCTGGTCAGTTTTAGGGTATTTTTAGAACTAGCAGCAATATTTCATTCTTACAGGTTCTAATTGAAGACTGTATTCCTGTACTGAAGAGGTATGCCAAAGAAGGGAGAATGTTTGATTATGTAATTAATGATCTGACAGCTGTTCCAATCTCCACATCTCCAGAAGAAGGTAAATCTTCTCATTTACTTATAAAAATTCTCAAAATTTGTCCTTTTGCTGCATAATAGTCTGCAGCGTGAATGCTTTCATTTTTTCCATTTAAAAATCAAATCTGAGAGAAAAGACATCTGCTTTCTTTAATTTTTTTGAATATTAGAAAAGAACTAGCAAGTGCCTAGCACTCTTTTAAGTCTCTTATTCCAGAATAAACTCATATAGCTCTTGAGCAGTGTTAGGAGTTCATACTCCAGTAAATTTTCTTCACTGCATAATTTATTGGAAACTTCAGGAAAATTCCTGCGAAGAAAAACAATACTTCTGCCATCACTGCCATTGTGTATGGTTTGCATTTTTTTTAATCCAGGATTTTTTTTAACTTTGCAAGTCTTGAGTATGTAATAAGTAAACAAGCCAATAATGTGCTGTTCTGTTTTTCCATCGTTCCCCATATGCAGATTCCACATGGGAATTTCTGCGGTTGATTCTTGACCTCTCAATGAAAGTCCTGAAACAAGATGGAAAATACTTTACACAGGTATGGTACTTGGATGTTATAAAGGGCTGCTTTATATCTATTGCATTTTGTGTATTTTCAGGTTAAAAAAATGACAAAACTGACTAAAAATCTACTTCAGCCTGGCGTTCTCCCTTTAATAGCCTATCTGGCATTTTGCATGAAAGTCAGGATTTGCTAACAAACTTGTCATTTTTCATTATTTCAACTGAATAGGTAGTGCTTTTGTTTGGAGTTAAAAAACATAATTTTAAGACTCAGCAAGGTATACTGCAGAATATTGCAGCTAAACAAGTCTTGGAAAAGCAGAACAGATGTCTTTCATGAAGAAATACGTGGTTTCTAAGCTAATGTCTCCAGCTGTAGAGTGTAAACCATAGAAATTTGTAATTCATTAAGGTGTACGAGTTTGACATAGGTGCAGTGGGATGAGAAATTAATGTAGCCACTTCATAGATAATTGTGGTATAGCTTTCAACAGAAAATACTTCAGGTGATCCTGAGTTTGATACCACAAAGCTGTGTGCAATTGTACAGGAATGTGGCAGGAGCCAGAAGATGGTTCAGTCAAGTCTGAGTCTCTGAAATTATATCTCTTTTGTCATGCTCATAAACTAGTCTTCTGATATGTAGAGAATCTAAGTACTCTAATTTAGAATAATATCCTTAAACTCTGAAATATACTGTAAAATTGTGCAGGTTTAAAAGAAATGCAAAACTGGTGGGATGAGGTTTCTAGCAATTCTAATATGCTTCTGTTTTAGAATACTGTGGTTGTAGGGGCAAGAAAAATTATCTTGTCCTTGGAATATAAGATGTGATTAACATGGTTTTACCACACTAAATTTCAATGGATTTTTTTGTCCTGTTCATAGTGGAAGTGTTTGTGGCAGACTTTGATATCAAAAGGACACTACATGTTTTGGAAACAGTGAGTCATTGTGCTGTAGTTGCTGTCCTTGTGGCATACACAATAACACTAACTCACTTTATTGGAACGAAGGTAAAAGTATATCTGGGGACAGGTTTTGTTGGACTTTGCAGAAAGACTCTGGAGCTTGTGTTGGAAGCTGAAATGATGGCTGTGCTGCAGCCAGAGGGCAGGGAGCATTTGTTCTGTGTCAGCTGCAGCCAGCTGAGAGGGAGACTGGTGCTGCTTGTTTGGTCCTCATGGGGAGGAGAGGTCAGCTCTGCAGCATGTGATTGCACAGAAAGGAAGAATAGCAATCCTGAACTAGACCTGGTGGGTTTTAGCTGTTGTGAGACTATGCAATGTTACATTTTATGGTCCCAAGGCAAATAGGTGTACATGGCAGGATGGGAAAGAAACAGTATTAAAATTGACCGGGCTTTAAATTGGACTTGGAGCTAAGGGGTAGCCAGTGCTTGGGCCAGAATGTACAAGCAGTGTTCTCTAGCAATTTAGTCTTCCAGAAAATGTTAAAAAAAAAGCTGTCTGCCCCAGTATTAATTGTACTATCAGAGCTTTTGATACATCTGTTGGTACACTACTCAGCCCATTTGATGATCCTTGTAGCCACTTCTCAGTTGGGCCTGAAAAAACAAAATAGTCCTCTCTATTGGGTTTATGTGGCCAAGTTTTGGTGGTAGAAGGGGATGTGGGAAGGGCTCCCCATGTCCAGCAGAACCAGTGCTAGCTGGCTCCAGGACAGACCTGCTCCTGGCCAAGGCTGAGCCCATTTGTGACTGTGGTAGTGTCTCTGGGTAAGATTTTTGAAGGGCCAAAAGTTGCTGCAAGGCAGCAGTTGCAGCCAGAGAGAGTAGTGAGAATGTGTGAGAGAAACAGCTCTGCAGACACTGAGGTCACTGAAGGAGGGGCAGGAGGTGCTGCAGGTACCAGTGCAGAGATTGCCATGATGACCATGGTGTAGCAGGCTGTGCTCCTGCAGCCCATGAAGCTCCACAGGGGAGTAGAGATCCACCTGCAGCCCCTGGAGGAGCCCATGGTGGAGCATGTGGATGCCTGGAGGAGGCTGTGAGATGCCCACACTCTAGAGCAGACTTCCTGGCAGAACTTGTGACCCTGCAGGTGACCTGTGCTAGAGCAATTAATGAAGAACTGCAGCCCATGGAAGGACTCATGTTGGAGAAGTTCATGGGGGACTGTCTCCCACACTGGAGCAGAGTGTGAGGAGGAAGGAGCAGCAATCCCCACAATCCTCATCAGTTCCCCATCTCCCATCAGTGCAGGGGGGAGGAGTTAGAGAACTTGTGAGTGACGTTCACCCTGGGGAGAAGAGAGGGGCAGAGGAAGGTGTTGTTGAAATCTGTGTGTATTTCTTATTATCCCACTCTGATTTGCTGAGGAAATTAAGTTTATTACCCAAGTGGAGTCTGTTTGCCTGTGGTGGTAACTGGTGAGTTCTCTCTCCCCATCCCTATCTCAGCCCATGAGCCTTTTGCTATATTTTCTCTCTGCAGTCTCTCTGAGCAGAGGAGTGACAGTGTGACTTCTGTGGGCATCTGGCATCCAACCATACCTTCAGACAACCTTCTAGCCCACCATACCTTCAGACAACTCAACAGTGTGGTCATAGGAAGAACAGACTATTGGGGTGCTTTAAATAAAATTAGCTGTCTTTAACTTTAAATTACTCAAATTTAAATTCAGTTAAACTAACTGAAGCTGAGTACTTGAAGGATTGGTTAGACTACAGACAGAAGTTCAAACGTGGCCACTACCTACTTTGGCAGCTTAGTCACTCATAAATGTTTTTGAATATTCTGTTGTGTTTGCTGTTAAATTCCTGATGTTAATACACAGAGCTAAAACCACTGGCATTTAAGTTACTTTTGGTCCAGCTATCTACTTCCAGGATGCTTATGTTATATAGCAGGCCTTGCTGAAGAAATCATGTGCTTTTTAAGACAGTTGTGTTTTTAAAATGCAGGGCTCTCTGTGCCCCCAGTCCCTTCTTTGTGTTTTGGTTCTCTAAAAAAAAAAATTAAAGTGACTGAGAGAATGTCCACTTACTTGTTAGAGCCTCATCTTTGCTATGATGAGGAAATGTCTCATAGGGAAAATGCAATGAAAGGATTGTTGTCCTGGTGGCTACTGGCCAGCAGTTAGTTGTCTCTTCTACCTTAGCATTGTTGTACTAACACTGAAAATTTCTGTTCTTTGTAGTTTATCCCCTCACACTCTGAACAGAATCGTGTTCATTTAGTCAGGATGTCATTTGTTTCAATGCTGAAGAAATGCTTTGCCCAAAAGTGGAATTTTGTTCACAGAATGCCATCCTTCCCCGTACTGTATTGCTGCCTATCTAAATGCCACTGCTGGGAAAGATAAAGGGGAGTGCTCATCACCTCTTCACTGAGCTCTGAGCAAGTTTTAGCAAATCTTCTGATCTGCATGTGAATTGTCAGCAGGCAGGGTATAGTGTTGTCTAACTCCAGATGGATGTAATTTATCTGAGATTATAAAGTGAATTATTTCTGCCATGCTGCTCTTAACACACCTGGTGGTTCCCTTGGGATTCCTTCCTTGATGATCCTCAGTCTCCAAATGCTGCTGCAGAATGTCCTGTCACCACTAGATGGAGGCAGGTAACCGGTATTGCCCGGCACTTGATTAAAATTTAGAGATTCTGCCTGTGGAAGATTTTTCAGACTAATTATTTGTATTCCTAGGGGGTACAGGAACTTACGTGACCAATTTTAAGATGCAGGAGGCACTCTTTCCTTTTTTTTTTCAGCTCTAGAAAGATATAAAAGGGCAGTTAATGGATGCCTTTCTCTGCTACTTTGAGTGTATTTGAGGAAAAATGCCTCCATACTTTCTCTGTGAAAATAGTAATCACAACTTAGAACAAAAACTTATGCTTTATATGCCCTTGGTTCTCTAGCTGTATCACCCATATTGAGTGTTGCAGCCTACACAGGATCTGCTCAGAGCTTTAGGGCTCTTAGCTTGCAGAACTTGCAAACCTGTCTGTAAGTTCAACGCTTGAAACGTGTTTGTGAAAACTTACTGTCAAACATAATCCCATGACTCTGAGATTCAGAGGTCATATAGCATATTCCCTTCTTCTGAAGCTGCTGCTATGCAGTGTTTAATGATGTGGAACGAGGCCATGTCTGTGAGGTGCTTGGTGTTATGCTCTCCAAGTAGAGACATGAGGTACAGGTTCCCAGCCATCACAGTGAAGTGAAATGAGAGTTGATGAGGATGGAAGACCTTGGTGTATCCTGAGGTACACTTTCATCTCTAATATACCTGCCCAACAACTTATTTCTGAACATGTTAAGTGTGTTTACAGTATTGGACTCTCTAAGTATGACTTTTTAGATGGCCCAAGTGATTTCTTTCAAGTGAGTGTATATACTTGCAGATATCAGCATAGTATGTGGCTTTTGTTTTTCTGAGCTGTCCCTCTCTTTTGCCTTCAAAGTAGTATGTGAGGTTTGTCCCAAGAGCTGTGAAACTGCTCTATGAGATGCTGAGACTTGGTTGTAAGGTTGCCTCTGAATGTCAGTGGATTGTGTTGCTAAGAAAATGCATTTTTCTGTGCCAGCTTTTTGTTCTGTTGATCTCATCTTTTGAGGTTGAAAAGGCTATCATTTTCAGCCTGTTTATGTAGTAGAACCTTTAAAAATACCTCTGAACAGGAATTTGTGACTTCCTGGTTGGGGTCACTCAGCCCAGGCAGGCTGGAAACTCAGACCACTCACAGGCTGCAGTAAACAGCCCTGACCCTGGTGCAAGGATCATGTGTCTTGTCTCCCACATGAACCTGTGGCCCTTCACTAAGCTGTCTCTTCCTGGCCACTCTCACACAGCCCTCTAAATGTCCAGACAATCATCATGTTGCTCCATAGTTAGACTCCTTTTTTTGGCTGCTGTGTGGGTTTTCTAATTAGCACTTCCAGTGAGGGGAGCAAGGTTCTCCATGACTGAACCATGAAAGGAGGTTGGAAGAATGACTGTATGTCCCTGTGTGAGCCTCTGTGATTTCCTGGTAGTTTGAGAGACTTTAAGGAACAGACATTTTCACTTCCTCAGTGTGGGTAGCTACAGTTGGGTTTGCCTCTGTTATTTCCTAACAACTCTGCCTGTCCCCCAAAACCTAAGCCTAGCTTTGATGCTAGGTGTTTCATGCTGTGTCCTGCTGTGAGGAAGGATAAAACCCAACCTTGGCCATGTCCGATTCTGGCACCTCATCATAAAATAAAAATAGAAACCCATGCTAAAATTAAAAATTAATCTTTTCTGCCATACAGTCACAGACAAAGGTATCCAGTGACAATGACCTATGGATAAGACATATATAAATAAGAAGTGGGCAAATATGGAAAAGGGACTTTTCACCTGCATCCATCTTACTAGTTTGCTGTCTGAGGGTTGGAGGAAGCACTGTAACCAGTTGATGGGACACAATCACTTTATAGATGGGCAGAGTTAACTGGAACTTACAGGGCTAATTGAAACAATATTTTTTTTGGTACTTAAATTAAGTAATGCTTGTCTCTCCAGAACTTTATTTGTTATTTAAATTTGTTGTGCATTGTCCTGTAGAAACCTAAAAACTAAACCCATGGATCTACCGAATTTATGCCTGGTGAGAGCCAAGGAAAATGCGTGTTTGGGAGAGCTGGTGGAGTGCAAGCACTGAGCAAACTCAGGATGCAAAGGCTCAGGGAGTCATCAGTATTAGGTCTCAAAGTTTAAACTGCCTCAAGTACTTTTGTGTCTGAAAGATGCATCTTAAGGGTAAAAAAAATTTCATCCTTCTCCACATTCTTACATGTCAAATTATTTGACATGGAACAAAGATTAAGTGAGGGGGGCTGGGCAGAGGAGTTGGGTAGGGGTTTTTGTATGTGTTGAGAAATTGGCTGAACTCTATGGGATTAAAAAAAAGTTATTTTGGTTTTTGAAAATGTGTAATTGGTGAGACATTTGCTTTAAACCTTATTAAACAGCATTCACTGTTAGCTATTGTTGAGTTATATGGTGTCTGTTCAGAACAAACAATGCATTACTCTACCACAGAACCCTTCATTAGGCAGCGGGAATTAAAGTGAGCACTGCATTGCATTCTGGGCTTGGTTCCCAGTGGCATTGTAGTGATATTGGAACATCTAAGTGTGATTGACATTGTTGCTAACATTGTAGTCTTGGTTAATAAAGCTCATCATGTTTTAAGGAAAGGTGTTAATAATAGTGATTTTTTTCAATAAGCTTATTGAAATAAGCCTTAAGTTTTGTAGTTTTGATTTTTGGAGTGCTTAATTTGTGTTGAGTAAAGTCAGATAGTTTTAAAAAATAACTGTGCAGAACTATAAAATTCTGTAGTGTTTCTCCAGAAGAAAAAGATGGATTGATTGAAGAGTCAGGTAGTTGTCTGAACCTTTAGGCAAGATTTTGATTTGGAGATAGGGGAATTGAGGGTTTGAAAAGTAAAAATTATTTCTTGGCATGTTCATTGTTCCTCTAATTTGTTTTCCATGGTGTCTGCAGTGATTTGTCCCTTGCTAGAGAAGGGACAAATGATGAAATACTCAAGTGGCAGTCTGGGAAACTGGATACTCTTCTATCATTGTGTATCCTGTTCAACTTCCTACGTAATATTGGTGTGCTCTGTAAATTACCTAGCAGTATTCCTATTTATGACTGAAATTACACACACAGGTTGTTGTTTAGTTTTCTTTTGCATTCAGTCTGATGTTGAAACGAAATGATACGTTTGGTGAAGGGCAGCTGAACCTAAAAAAACCACCACAATCCCTGGATAATAACAGGTTACTAAACAAGTACTGCAGCAGTCTGTTCATTGTGTTCAGTTTGTGTTGGTCTTCTACCTTGTTACAAATATCACTTGTTTTCTGGTACCCCAAATATGAAAAATTCTATATTCAGCATGTCACCTTCCTTTACCAGATAATTATGTACAGGTTTGTAAATGCAATATGATCAAAATTATAATCAAACATTGTTTATGCAAGTTGTTTTGAAGGAGTGCTTTCCCAAATGTGATTTTGAAAAGATTAGAGTGTGATAGAATAGAGTGATAGGATTTCCTGGTGGGGAAGGGGCCCACAGCAATCCAAGTCCAGCTCCTAGCCCTGGGCAGCCCCAAGAATCACATCATGTGCCTGAGACCATTTCTGTTAAGATTTTGAGTTGAGGTTTTCTTTTCTACTTATGCAAACTTGCACACAATCCAAAAAGAAAAAAAAAAGTGAGCAGCATGCAAAAAATTCAGAGGAAGATGAGTGGAATGAATTAGCTTTTCACTTTCTCTGGAAATAGAAATGTTTTAAATACACTGTGAAGAAATCTTACCAATAAAAAGTAGGAAAAATAGTATAAATCCTAAAATCAGAATGTACATTTTACACTTTGCTTCTAGTTATCATCTGATCTTGTTACATGGATAAAGCAATGTAAATGGAGCTGAAATACTTAGGAATACTGATTTAAAGAGTGACCTTGGCTTGTTTTGGCCTCTGCCTGTTGTATGTTTTAAAGAACACAGTACTTGTTCAAACTCATCTTAGTTCCTTACTTTATGAAAATTAACTTGCAGCTGTATCTGTGTGCATGTAATAACTTTTAAGGCCATTTAAGAAAATGTGGGAGCACCAAAACTAAGCTGCACAGTAAAAGAAGTCTTCTGTAAGGACTCTGCTCCTGGATTTAAAAGCTTTGCAGTGTTAGAGCAGAGCAACACAGTGCATAAAATGTAGGCAGTCAGACACTTGGGAAGCATTGAGTAAGTCTTTGGTTCCTGGGGTCCTCATTTCAAGTTAGTGGCCCTAAAATATTAAGATATGACTGTAAGGGAGCTAATTTTTTCATTAGATCTATCTTCTTCTATTTGAGCCATCTGCATTGTTTTGCAGTTAAGTGCAGGTTACACATGTTACTGAACAGCAGGAACAAACAAGATACTGCATTCAATGGTCAGTTGAAAAACTTCCCTAAATTGTGTGCTTGTGTACGCACAAACACTTCCCAAAGTCATTCAGAGCAGCAGGAAGATTGTCCTTCCACAGATGAGGTTGTTGCTTTAGACTCCTTTCTCTTTCCAGCACAACTTCTGTGCCTTGCATTTCTTGCCATCATTTTATGGGGCTTTGGCTCTTGTGCTGGATCATTAGGAACTGTGTGTTCATTAACATAAAAATTTCCTTTTTGTTTTCTTTATGTTCTGTGGCAAATGTTTCTCCACTAGAAGTGGTAAATTGTGTGGGGAAGCTGAGGATTCTTATACAAGTAACAGGAAAATGCTAGTTAATGCTTCTATTTCAACTGCTCAGAAATTAGAAAAGAAAAGCAGGCTTTGTGCTACCCACCCATTAGGGGAAGATGGGGACACATCTCCTGAAGATCTCATCCTGTCCTACACGTGGCTGGACTGGCACATACTGTGTGGGCAAGGAGAGATTCATAGTCATCATACAACTTGCTGTTTATGTGTAGTGTTACAGCATGGTTGGGTTATCATGTTTGGGGCCTGTAGGTTTGAACTGAAGATTCCTCAGGAAAATGGTGAAAGAAGACTGCAGATTAATTTGTTTGGCTGTCAGTGTGCCTTTAACAATATCTGCACCTTGACCACAATCATAGAGTATTATCTCTGTGCTGGGCTACAGCAACACTTGTTTTTGGTGGGTCTTCATTTGGTGCCTCATACCTAGAAAAAAACAACCTGAGTGGTTTGCAGACTATGCAGTGTATTCAACTTCACTTAATTTCAAATTAGTGTCCAAATAACTTGTATTTGCCACATTCTTCCTAAGACTGTTGAATTTGAGGTTGTGAAGTATTTGCTAGTCTACTCAGGTAGTCAAGAATGTTCAAAAAGTTCTTTTTTAATTGCACAACTTTTATTGCATTGGGTAGTTGATGTTTGTTCAATCTGGTGTTCTGGTGAGCTCACTGTAACCACTGAATCTTCAAATGTGTTACGGTTATGGAGAATTCAGATCCAATTAGAGCTTTTGCCATATGGTCATCCCAGGTATACGTAGCAGTAACTTCTGCTTCTTGTTAATACTTAGCATGGGATAAGGTAGTGCTTGCAAATAGGAGTTGCTTGGCGGGGGAAGAGTTTGGTGGGATTTTTTGGGAATTTTTTTTTTTCTGTTTTTTTTTTTTTTTTTGTAGGGGGAGGTTGCTTGGTTTTTTGGGGGGTTTCTGGGGTTGGGTTTCTTTGGGGGAGTTGGGGCTTTTCGTGTTGTGGGTTTGTTTTTTTTTTTCTAATTCCTTACTCTTTGTAACTTTTGATGTGTTTGTATTCCAAGAATGATAGGTTGTTTTACCTCTAAGTCAAAAAAAAGTATCATAGCAATCTGCTTTTTGGAAGCATGACATGAGGAAACTCCAGATGATGTAGTCCACAGCCAGAAAACCTCTGTATAATTTCATGTATTTTGTCATACTGCTTTGTGGAAGAATCTGTTTAAAATTAATAAGCTGTAGTTTTTTTAATAGTACATTTGAACACTGTAAGATCTAGGCAGTGTTAAACAGGAAAATCTGGATGTTGTAATACTGTTTACTAATACGTTTAAGCAATCATAAAGGAAATGGTTGTGAAGTAGATTTTATAGGTAAACAACACATGGTGGTCTGTTTTAACTGGAAGCCCTCATATAATGGTTTCTTTTGCTAATGAGACTATAGATAATCCTCCCATACTTACCCTTTCTTGAAAGGATACAAATTGTTGTTTGCTGTAGGCAGAATGAAGACAAGCTGTTCAGCTGTTTGCCTGGTAAATATTAAATATAAAGAACAGCATGTATCTGGTTCTGAAATGTGGGAGCCTTGCAGTAATATCAAAATGTATATATTCATCTGAAATTTTGCTTATTTGCTTGATTGACTGGGATTTTGTTTTTCTTCTTCAGGGAAACTGTATCAATCTGACTGATGCCTTGACTCTGTATGAAGAACAGCTTAGCAGGCTTTATTGTCCTGTGGAGTTTTCAAAAGAAACTGTGTGTGTTCCTTCCTACATGGAATTGTATCCTTAAAGGCTGGAGAAGACTGGAGAGTGTGTATTAGTAAATCAAACGAGTATAGATTGGTTGGAGGTAATGACTTCAAGCAACAAAGCAGTTCTGATTTAAATTTTTTTTTCATAGTAAATGAACTACTGCAGTTTTACTTTGAAGATAATGGTAAGAATTGTTTTCTAAAAGTGCTCTAAATTCACATTTGGTGAAATGACCAGCCCCTTTCATGAGCAGGCTGTGTTTTGTCAAATGTTTTTGAGTGGTGTATGTGATGTAGGATAAACTGTATAAGGGTAATGCTGCCTGACACTTCTGACAAGGCTGTATCTTTTTTTTTTTTTCTCTTAAAAAAATAAGAAATGAACTTCATACAGATTAGCATGATCGCGGTCCTTAAATATTGTCTGATACAGCTCAGATGTGATTTTTAAGTCTGGGGAATGCAGAGGAGTGATTCTTAACAATCATTACTAGTTAATGTTAATGGAAAAAAAAAATATTCCAAGTAGAGGGGTATGCATATTCTCAACATCCCATTCCTAAAAATAATCCTTCAGAAGTGTTTCAGTGTGTGGGTGGCAAGGAAGTTATATAAGGAGCCTAGAAGTTTAAGCTTCAAGCCTGTAGCATGAGGGGCATTTTGATCTGCTGTAAGGTGGTTCTGCCAGCTGTTTGCCTTGAGTGTTGGCTGCTTTTGTGGGATCTCCCTGGAAATGTTTCTGCAGGGTGAAGCCTGCTGTGGCTCTCTTGACAGGAAATATCTTTCCACAATCTTATTCATAATCAGCTAAGCACGTGATACTGCCACAGCCTTTCTTCTCTTGTGTGTGTTCATTTGCTCCCTTCTGTCTCTCTAAGTCCTATAGTGGTCAGTGTTGCTGAGCCCATACTGACTGTAGCCAGCTCTTCCTGCTTCTCATCATCAGCTCTTTGTGAAATGCAGATTTGTCCTTGCTTTTGATATACTAAAATATGAGTATTGGTCTAACACTAATACTCAACTGTGATGGACAAAAGACTCTCTAACAATTTAAAGTTAGGGCATGTTTATTCAGCGCTGGGCAGCGTGAGGTAACCCTCTAATACACACTGCAAAATTACAGGTGGTCACAGAGTCTATTTATTGACAAAAGGTTCAAACAAATACATATTCATAATACCAGCCCCTCCCATCCCCTGCTTCCTATGGTAATTAGCTTGAATAGCTGTTAAGCATGCGCGGTTGGCTTCTTAAATTAAGTCTGGGGTCGTTTTTGTGGGGAGGGGTCTTAAAAGGAGGAAGTAAGGTGAGTCTTCCTTGCCCTGACCTTTTTTGTTAATGACAATACAAACGGCTTTTGGGGCACCTCTAGTTTTGCAAAGAATGAATTTCTGGTTGCAATTGTTCGTGTTCGTTGGACATACCTACTGGTTTCATCTTTTCCCATTGCAAGCACAGCTGAGCAAACATAAATTGACAGGCAATCAATTATTTGAGTTTCAGGTAACTATCTCAAGCCCAATTTCTTCTAACTTTTAACTAAAATCCTAATTTCTTTAAGATTAGTGTTTCATTTTTTCAAGACAAAAGAATGTGAAGGATATCAATATACTTGCCTTTAAAGCATACAGTTTGAGAGAAACTGGTTATTTTTTGCCTTTACAACTGCCAGGCCTTAATGGAACATGTATGGGATTTGAAGAGCAGGCATCTTTGAACTGCTGAGTCAAGAAGAGAATCCAGAGAGATTTCACTTTTGAGTGTTCTGCCTACCCTTTAAGAGCTACAGGAGTTTTTGGAATTTAAGTAAAAACTACATTTGAACTGTGTACAAGTGTTGCCTTTTCTTGTTTTCCTTAACTGCTTATTTTCTCCAGATGGGTATTCTACACGATTTGGAAGAAACAGACTGGCGTCTGAACATCAAGATTGTTTGAGATTATCATAAATGTACATGCTGCATGGAGCGTATAGGTCTGCCACATGCTGCATATTGGCATCTTGAACCTTTAAATTATATGCTGTAGATGATCCTGAAACTTAGTCATGCTATTGATTGTGAATTCTTTAAATGTTTTTTTTATTATTATTTTAATTTAAAAGTAAATGGAAAATGTATATTTTGACGAGCTAGGGTGTTATTTTTGAAAGTCAACTTAAAGATGAATAAGCAGCAAAACTATATAGCTGCTGACTGCACTGAACCTTTAGAATGTGATCCTTTTTATTTTTTTGTAGATCTCCACAAACTGGTTGATTAAAAAAGACATCTTTAGCATTTCATCCCTGAAGAGTTGTCCATGGAGTTTTTGTTGTTTTTGTTTTTTCGACATTCTTCATTTATGGTGCTTTTTTAAAAATGGGGAGAGGGTTTTTGTGTGGCTTTGGTTTTTTTTTTTTTTAATGAACAACGCAGTGTTTCCATATAGAGAAGGGTATAACTAAAAAGAAAAGTCTTGTGAGAGATTATCCTAAGTCCTTTGTTGCAAAGGGAAGAAAGCCAGTCTTAATTTTTATTTAACCTATTTTCATTCATGATTGCTGTAATCTCTGTTGCAGAAGAATCTTTGGCCTTTCACCTCCTGTATTTTTTTTAGTTGCTCCCATATTATTTGGATGCTGATAGGGTTTAGCACTAGCTTTGTACTGAAGCATGAAGATCAAGGCTGTGTCTTCATTCCACCACACTGTAAGAAATTGAGTGTAATGAGGTTCGTGTTGGCATATCTTCTCCCCAGCCTTATGGGAAGCACTAGATTTTTGAAGAAGTAAAGGTTGGCTGAGAGGATGAAGAAATGTGGGTGATCTACCTTTATGTGCACCTGTAGTGAATGTTTTGAAGCAAGTGTATGTGTGCATCAGTAGGGCCAGTGATGGTTGTATTTCCACAGATGCCTCATATTGTGTGAGGCTCCTGCTCAGATAAACTCTCTTGCAGTGTAAAAACCAATAGAAGCTGGGGTGCACTGTAGTTCTGATCTGAAAGAAGATGCATTTTTCTTTAGCAGTTCCTCATGCTGTCAAAATTTGTATTTTTGTCAGTCTGTGTATCAACTTTCTCTTGAAAAGAGCTGGGGAGGTATGACCAGTACTTTTCACTTTTCCAAGGTAGAACAAAAAGTGTACTATTTCCCTAAATACTCTGATCCCGAACAATGATGGTGTTTCATTCAACATCCAGATCAACCTTTTCTTAGTTTTATTGGAGAGAATTTATTTGCCCTGCCAAGATACTGTTAAAGAAAACAAAGAAAAGTTGTCCTTTAGGTTCTTAAACCATACATAAAGAAAAATTTTACTGCATCCCACATGTATAAGCTCTTCATGGAATCTGAGTAGTCTATGCAGAATTCCAGACTGATACTAGAAAATGTGCCAGACTTTGCTTTTTCTTTGGTCTATAATTGGTATATAATTGGTTTTCAGTTTGGATAGCCAATAGATGCATTTTTCAGTATTATTATTTTAAATTATCTCAGTTAATTCTCTGTTATACACAGGGTGCAGTTCTTCCATGGCCTACAGCTTGTGAATCACTGAATACTGCCAAAGAACAGAGATTCCTTCTGAATAGAATAAAGTTTCCTGTATTTCCCTGAGTATTCTAGCTCTGTTGTAGGCATCCCAGAGAATACTTTGATATTATTACCTATAATCTAGTAGAGACTCTTCATTTATGATCCAGGACTGCAGTCAGTTTGTCTAGCAGCAGATGAATGCAGATATCCTGTGAACAGGTGTATCCATAACTTTGCAAGCATGACTATTTCCATTGGTTCTTAGTGTGATTATTCATGGAGGTGAAACAAAGCACACAGGGACAACTCAGAGCATCTGTGTTCCTGGGTGAGCTTGGCAGATGTGGAAATCAGTCACAACAAGTGGGAGTGGTTTGGTTTTCAGCAAGGAAACTTGTGAGCTGGAAGATGACTTAATCTGCTTGTTATACCAGAGCTTGCACTTCCCTTTAGCAGCGCTGCACAGGGCGCTGCTGGGTGTGCAGGGATGTCCTGTAAAGACTCCCAAAATGACATGGGGACCTGAATAGTATATTAATGGCTGGGAGGCAGCAGCGCTTGCAAACTTTTCAACTAAAGGGGGATGAAGAGAGTTGGAAGAATTTTTTCTTTTATTTTTAACGTAGTATTTTGAAGTGATAGATGCAGTATAAAGCAATTCAGCAAATTCTGAACATTATATTTTTTAAGTTGCTGAATTGATTCTGAGCAAATATATGCATATTGTTAGTCTTTATTTGTTGCTGTAGTGTAGATTTATTTTTTATTTTTTTTAAAGAAAAACAAGTCCATGTTAGAACTTCCAAATGCAAACTGCTCTAGCTGATCAGTTTTCCATGTTTAAGGCCTGTTGGGAAATGGCTGTGATTGCTACACCATGTATGCAAACAGTGCCCAAGACATGGTTGACATTGAAGGTTTCTCAATTATTCTTTGCACTAAGTGCTGCTTCCACCTAAAAGTTATTGATTGACAGTAGTTTGTGCAAAGAGAAGACTGCTGGTATTGTATCAACTGCATCAGTGCAGTACCCATGTTAAAATAAAGGTACGCTGTCATTACTTGTGTGTTTGAATTGTTAAATCCGTTGTTGATTCAGTGTTCAAATGACAGAATTGATGGGTATGATGCTTAGCATTGTACCTTCTTTTTACTTCTCACATAAAGGTACTTTCTGGTCCTATTGAGTATCTTTTCTGTCTCAGATTAATAAATTCAGTTGTTTTCCATATAATAAATGCTAAAATACTCTGTAATATGGAACAGCACACTGATGTCTGTAATGGGGGGAATCACTTGAGGCTTCAGTGATTATTTGCCTACAGCATTTTAGGTGTGAATTCTATGAAGGTCTCTAAGTGGATGCTGGAGTTTTTCTGTGAAAGTGGTAAGTTGGCTTTGTGTGACAGTGTGACTCATTGTGTGGCATAGAGAAAAGACAGGCTTAGGAGAAGTCAGTGTGACATTCAGAATGATGGGAACTGACACACAAGTTTAGGGAGAAGGGCATGAACAGGTTTGGCACATTTAAGAAGTTATAAATCTTACCATATCACATCCCAGAATAATGTCATACAATAAAAGAAAACCATGACCTCCATAAAATAGAGAGGCATTTACATGAATTCCAACTAACTGGAAAAGAGAAGTATTTAAATCTGCATTATGTGCAGTGATAGCAGAAGGCTAGTTGGGAAAAAGAAAGGGGGAAGGCTTCAATTTGAGGGGAAAGAAGTCACACATACAGACTGAGGGTAGAATAAGGAGTAATTTTGGAGCACCTACATGCATGATAGGCAAGATAGGTGCCTTGGGTTTTTAGTTTTGCTGTTTGAGTGTTGACAGCTTGCTGGAGGGAACGAGGGGATGGGTTAGAGGAAGAGAACTCAATTTCTTGTTTTAATTGAGGAATAGGAGTCTGCAGATGATGTTGCCTGTGGGTAAGAGGAGAAAGCTGACAAACTTTGCCCACAGAGAGAAGTTGGAGTCATCAGAGATGCCGAGGGAGCAAGTGAGAGAAGTAGCAAAGTAAGCAACTGCTGCAGTGATTAATAATAGCGCTGAGCAGCTTAGAAGTGCCTTTGTGAAATGTGGAATGGGAACTGGGAGGATGTGATGAAGTTCATACTCTGGTCATACATTGCAGTGAACTTGAGCTTCTGAGGTGGAAGTGGGGAGGAGGTAGAAAAAAGGAAAAGTAAAATGTGAAGTTAACTTCATAATTGGAGATGTGATGAGAAGTATTCCTGTGCTGCATCAAGAGGAAAAAGGTTGCAGGGGCAAGGCAAATGGCATGGAGTTGGAAAGGAAGTGGGGAAATGAGCCAGGAGGAGGAACTAAGAAACAAGACAGCAAACAGATGTGATGTGTGGATTTGGGGAACACATCTGGACATAAAAGAAGTGCCCGTCATACTGCCCAGCTTGGCCTCTGATGGTATTGGATGGAAAAGGAAGAGAGATTGGAAACATTTGGGTTTGTTTTCTTCCTTTCTTGTTTTTTTTTTTTAGCTGAGTAATGAGTACAAGATGTCTTCTAAGTATTTTAGAAGGAAAAGAGCTTAACTGCTGGAAATTAAATGAAGACTAAAGGAAACTTCAGATTAAGGAGTGTTCAAGGATAGACTGATTACTGAAGCAAATAAATACAAACTTCATGAAGTCCAAAGGCAAGGCAGCTGTAGGATTTAACTCATGGATTGTCACTGAGTGTGGAAGGGAGGAAGGCAGAAGGAAACCAGAGGCATCTGCTGTCTTCAGCTCATGGAACTGGAAATGCTAATGAGAAGTAGCAAATATATGATAATAACTAAAAAGCACTGCTACATGTCATAGTAACTTTGTTTCTTACTTGAAAAGATGTTTTGTGACTCAACAATGAATGCACAGCACAATGTGCCATGTTGCCTATGCAGCACCCAAATACAAAAGTACTTTATTGGTGTATAATAGAAACATTTTTGTGCAACTCTTCTTTGTATAGGCAGAGAAATGCAGCAGTAGTTAAAATAAAACTAGTAGTTGTAGTAGATGGGAATAACAAAGATGAACATGTACAGCTCTGTGAAGCCTTTTGTTCTGGTAGCTGCTAGTGTTATCTAACACTTCCCCATTTAACTTTAGTTAATTATCAAACTTGATTGATGTAAAGATTATTTTATTCCATGCTTTGTCCTGATTCTGCTTTCAAGCTCCTTGCTGGGACATCCTGTGAAATTACTTCCTATTGCTTGGTATGTCTTGTAACACTTAGGTGTTTTCAGTGACGTTTTTATAACAACTGGTTAGTTAATTGGGGTGGAAGGTTTTTTTTTCATGAAAAGTTTTGACAGCTCATTGTTTAAAATCACAGTGAAGACTGACAGAATACTTATAGGAACATAAATTGACTTTTCTTTTTAGGACTGAATACCGTTAGAAATTTTTACCTGTGTCTTGAATTAAAATTTACTGTGATTATAAAATTCTTACAGTGTATATAGCAGTTAAATACTAAAGGAAGTTATCTGCTGGCATTTTCTGGAGCTGATTTAGAGACAGCCATGTGGCTTAAGTTATAGTCAAGCTGCACTTAATAGAAGCATGAAGCTACTTGACCATTAACCTAACAGTGCCACCACTAAACCATGTCGCTGAGTGCCATATCTACTCCATGCTGGTGGCTCTATCTGCTTCCCTGGACAGCCTGTTCCAGTGTTTTACAACACTTTCAGTGAAGAAAATTTTTCTTAAGAGCTAGTATAAACTGTGGCACAGTGTTTACTACCTAGGAGAAAAGAGTGACTCCCCACCTCAGTACAACCTTTCAGGTGGTTACAGGAGCAATGATGTCTGCCCAGTCTTTTTTCAAGGCTAGAGAAACCCTCTTGCCTCAGCTGCTCCTCCTAAGGTTTGTGCTTTAGGGTCCCATGAAGTGACCCAGCTTGGTGCCCTGCACCTCTCAGGGGAGCACGGCAAGGAAGGGGTGGGAATGAATTTGAGCCCAAGAAAAAGGACTTGGGCTGTGAGAGGTTTGCTCACGTGCCAGCATTTTTAACTGGCACATTGAACCAATTTGGTAACTGGTAAAATGATGAATGGATACTCAGCTGAAAGGGACATCTAGAGCAAAAAGAAATATCTAGTCCAACTTCTGACCACCTCAGTGACCAAAAGTAGTTAAAGGGTATTACCCAAAAGCCTCTTAAATGCTGACAGGCTTGAGGCTTTCATCACCCCTCTAGGCTTGCCTGTAGGATGAACATTTTTCTTGGATCTCCCTGGAATACCTTCAGCCTTTAAAAAGAAAAGGTGATACATTAGGTATGACTGGGAAAATGAGAGGAATTTAGTGCTCTTCTAGGTAAGTAGGGCAAGAGACAGCATTGTTAGAACTGAGAGGAGTCCAAACCATTTTCAAGTTTCTGACTGCTTAGCCTGGAGGCAAGAGACTCCTAACAACTTTTGGAACTTCTGGAACCATGAAAGAGGTTGTCCTCTTGAGCTGAATCTGAGGAGCCAAACTACTGCAGAAGCCTTTCTATTGCAGTGTGTGTTTTAAGCCTGGGGGTTGTGCTAGAACTATTTTAAGAGCTTGTTCCCAATACAGACAGAACCCTTAGGTTTGCTATGGCTAGAAGGTATAGTTTCTCTTGCCCAATTTCTCAGCTTCTGTTTCTAGAAATGCTGCAAATATTTGAGATATATGGTAATTTAATTCGCTTTACCTTCTCTAAGAGACATATTTCAGACTTTCTTGACTAAAGTGTTTTCTAAGGTCTGTTTAACCCAGTGTCCCCAGTGTTGCAGCTTATGGGAGAGGTTTGCTGTGAAGTCATTTATTCCAGTAGCTGTGCCATGTGGATGGTCCCAGCTGTCTCTGCATTCTCATTGCTTTGGCCTCACCCTGTGTTCCCCTCTGGCATGAGAGTTTCAGGGAGCTCTCCCCTGGCCATGTGACAAGCCAAGTGGGTTAAAAACAAGCAAGCAGAGACCTGAAAAGGAAATGGGAAACTGATATGGCTCAGCTACACTGCTGAAATGAAGGGGCAAAAAAGCTGTCTGTGCTTAAAATAGACCTGTGTCTGGCTCCACAGTGGTGAGCAGGAATGGGAACTGGTGATGGGATTGATACGCAAGTCACACCAGGTGTAGGATATGGGCAAAATGTTTAAAGTAAAGCCTGGAGAGCATCATGGTTTATACTTGCTTTAGAAATACAGAGAGGATTTGTTAAGGGGGCTACTCCTTGGTTTTCTCTTGTCTTTCTCTGACCCCATCTACTGAATTACTTACGGGTCCCTTCCAACTAAAGATATTCTACTGTATTGTGGTTTCAGTCATCCAGAAGTTTCAAATCATTTGAACTTTTGAGAGCATATAAGAGGTGAGCTAGTAACTTTGATCTAGTAGGAATGAAAGCCTTTGTCAGTACTCTGCTGGTGGAGCTTTGTAGGGTGGTATGTTATTTTACATTACTTGTTGCCATTCATACCTTCAAAACTTCTAAATAAAACTTTATGTCAGCTGTTTGGCTGTCCCAATTGATTTTGATTACGTGGACTTATTTTTTTTTCTTCTAAGGTTAGATTAAAAATAATACTGCTCAAGTAGATACATTTTCTCACAAGGCATTTGTTTTAAAAGAATATGGGGACAGCACCCATTTTGTGCAACATTGAGCTTCCTGGCTCTTGGCCTTCTTCGCTCTGTTCTTTAAAAAGAAAGAAATGTGAGGCCCATTATTTAATTTCTTTTTTACTACAAGCAAAATCAGCAATGTGGTTTTAGATACCTTTGCAGAAGGAGTGCTGCTATATGCTTTCACAAAGGCAAGCCCCTGCACAGTGAGTTACAGTGGCAGGGTACCTGTGTAGGCCATAGGGAGTTCCTTCATCCAGAAGAAGTGTTTTTCTGTACTGAACATGTGTTATTTGGGAGAGCAGAACAATGTGGGGTCTGGATTATGCTTGTGACCTGGTTTCCAGCACCTGCTTGGCTGTCTGGTGGCAGTGAGTGAATTGTTTTTCCAATAAACAGAAAATTGGCCCATTTTTAGTTGTGAACAAATGATACTCAAATACATCTGAACTTCAAACACACTAAAATACATTTCATGTCATGCCGATCAAAATATGTTTGAATGGCTTTAAATATTTTATAGTGCATTCACATTCATGCAACAATGGATGAATTTCATTCAGTATTCTATTTAGCTTTAAATTATCTATTATAGTTGCTTTTATGCCCAGATAAAGGGAAGAAAAATGTGGTTAAAATAAAAACAGCAAGCCATAAATGTTTTTATGAAATGAGGTTGAAAATACTTCATGCCTCTTAAGAGCACGTTTTCCAAAGGCAAAGGCTGCAATGCCACAAGAAAATGTAGTTGTGGCATCACAGTATGAAAGCCTAGGCAGGAGTGTGAATTTATCTGATTGACTGAGTGAAGTGAGCTGCATTTCTATCATAATGTGTTCTTCTGGTGCTCTAAAAAGTGTGAGTAGTGATGGCAAAGGGAATGAATCAATTTCAGCAATGGTCAGCACCTTGGTGAGAAGCAGGGACATGGCACTGCATTTTTTCAGACTGTTTTTCCAGGGAAAGACTTGGAACCAGAGGAAGTTAGGAACGGCCTAAGAGGAGAAGGTCTTAGCCTCTAGGAAGTGTAAGAGAGACCTGGAAGGAAATGGAGGACTTTGACTTAAAAGAGTTGATACCCTGGGCTATGGGGCCACATTCTGTCTGGCTACAGCTCAGCCTGGGATCCTGATCTCACTGATGCCCCTGGCACACAGAAATTCCCATCAAGGTCTTACCAGTGTTCTGTCCTAAGCTGCCCTGAACATGGTGGGGGCTGTACCCAGATGTGGAGTTAAGTCAGGTTTGGGAAGCCAGTTGGAAATTATTTTGTGTATTTTAGTCCAGATGTAATCTGGCTGTGAGTACATTCTCTCTGTTTTGGGGAGATGGAATATGCCCCTCCAGGCTCTTATTTTCTCTCATTAATTGCTACTTCAAATACTTCATGATACTCCTAGTTTGTTTTTAGAAATTTACTGCTTGCCTGCAGAATTTTGCTTAGGTAAAGCAGATGCTGTAAGTTCTGGCCAGTCTGAATTCTGTTGGTAGTCCAAATTGCAAGACACTTATGACATCTATCACTTTTTTATTAAAAGCACAATTTTCATGGAAGTTTTACTTGAGTGTTGTTTTAAATTTGGATAACCAATGTCCCATTTCAGTCAACCAGTTCAACCAAGGAAGAGACTGATCATGTTTCAATTTCAGCAATTTCAAAGAACTAGCAACAGAAACAGCATTAAATTATTAATGACTTATGAATTTATCAGTGTCTTTTAGTGGACTAAGATTCTGTCATTTTCTTGGTAACTGCATATTGAAGAAGCCAAGGAAACTTTTTCAGAAGAGTGTGATCTTTTTTGCAAGTTGTAGAAAAGGATTTCACTTTGGTCAGCATAATTTTCCTTCCCTTTAAGCAAGCTTGGTCATGACTATTTTTGTCATTGTTATTAACTTTTCTAACAGTATTGCTAATTTCTTTGCAAGGTTTTTTAAATGTTTAAGATACCTAGTTAGAGCCATGCTTAAGCCCTTTCATCAGTTTCCCTAGTCCAGCTATTTGTTCTTAGGTTAGTGAAAATTTACGGGGAGCAATACCATGTAATGAGCCAGCTTTTGATCTATAACAAGTAGTTTGGGTATGTTTGACAGTACAGAAATCCTTATTCTGTTTTAAAACCTTATTTTAATAGTAAAGAAGACAACAAAGCTTTATTTGAAATAGAGATGTTGGAAAGTTAAGGGAAGGGCTGTCAGAGACATAGCAATTTGACTTGTAAAGATAATTATAGTTGGTGCCTTACTGATTTTTGAGGATTTCTGCAGCTTCAGGAAAGCAAATGTTTATTTCAATGATCCTGTCCCGTGGGGCCTCATGCTGTGGTTTCAACCTGATCCAACTCTGGTCTCCCCTTTCCAGAGAACTTGCTGACTACATACATTTAAACTCTGCTGAGGGGCTGCTGCTTAGCATTATTGGATATGTCTATAGTTACTGGAGTTGCACCAAGATGAGGACAAGAACAGACAATATCTAGAAATACCTTCACTGAATAAATCCTCACAAAATCTCACATTGTCAAGGGGTGTTTTATTTAGGACATCATATTTAATGTGTGATTTTTCTGGCTTTTAGCTGTGTGCAAAGTGAATTTTAATCTCATTTTGAGATGAAGAAGAAAAAGAACTCAGTGGAATAAAATGTTTTGAAATAAGTAAAAGCTCAGGAAGACCCTGAGCTGGCTGTAGCAATACCCTGGAAGAGCAGAATGGGGTTTTTCAGGTTTGTTGTTGGGGTTTTTATGTTGTTGGTTTTATTGTGTTTTGGGTGTTTTTTGTTTTTTTTTGTTTTTTTTGGGTTTTTTTTTGTGTATTTGTTTGTTTTTGCCAGGCCGATTTCTTCTAAAAACAAAGATAATGCAGTTGTGCTTTCCTGTCTCTGTGTCCCCTCTCTCCCACTGAGCCTTGCTAGGAATTGCTGGACCCTGTCATCCAACTTCAGTCAAATTTTACAGAGGGGATTTGGGTTCAGATATATTAATTCTGACGAGTCTTTGCCTGGATGAAAAGATCTATTTTTTCTTGGTTAGGTGCATTTGTTGTGCAGAGGGATGTGACCCAATAGCCCCTGTGTGAGAAGAGCTTTCACCAGAGCTTCTGCCTGACGAGACTGCTGAGCTCCACTGCCTTGGGATTAAAGCACTTGGAGGAGCTTTTGCTCCACTGTTTTTGGTTTCCTGCAAAAGTTAGCACGAGCAAGCTCTGAGTAGATAGCAGTGACAGAGTGCCTGTTACCTGATCAGTGGCACCTCTGTGGAGCAGTTGCTGTGTTCCTGGCTGCAGCTGTCTCGGAGCTCTGCTGCTGCCAGAGACAGATTTTTGCTGCTGGAGATCCAGGTGGGAGAGAAGGCAGGAACCATTGCTTTTGCAGAGGCACTCATGCTTCTCTGAGAGACAGGAGGCCACAGTGGAGGGATCTCTTTGGCAGATGCTGAAAGCAGTCACATGCAGGGCTGGTGGCTCTTCTCCACTTTTAATTTAAAATGCCAGTGAATGCGTGTCTCATTGCACACCTGAAAATTCATCCACAGGACACAAACTCCTTGGTAACCAAGCTTCTTGTTTCCACTCATATAAATACACTTTGACAGCTGTGAGCAAACATCTGGACAAAGCAAAGTAAGTGGGTAAAGCTCTGGTGGAATGATGCACTATTTTAAGGAAACAACAGATATTTGTGTTCTATCTCCCTGCACCTACTGCTGTGGTCACTGGAAAAGTGATATTTCCCAGCAATATCTTTTTCAGTGTCTTTACAGCCTACGTAATTTCATGCCTATAAGGTGCACCGGAGTATAAGGTGCACTTCTGGGTTGTCAGCAAATTTCTGAACTTTCTCTATATATAAGGTGCACCGGATGATAAGGCGCACTTTTTTTTTTTTTTGCAGCGAGGATCTGCCTGCAACAAAGTAACGAATTAGTAACGGAATTGTGTGATTGCAGGGTTTACTGGCAGGTGCTCAATTTGCAAACATTTTTCACGGATATTTGTAGCCTTTAAACACTGCCCCAGGCGCCCTCCTCATGCCACGGGCTGGCACTGCCACCCACCCTTGGCACTGGCTGCCACGGCTCTCGCAGCTCACACTTCTGGGTTGGCAAATTTCCAAACTCTGCCCATATATAAGGCGCACCAGCCTATAAGGTGCATTCCCAGGTTCCAATCAAAATTTTAGTCAAAAGGATGCGCCTTATAGGTGGGAAATTACTGTACATAGTTTATGAAAAAAAGGAAATTTTGCTCTGAGGTATGCCAGGGTATCTTGTACATTTCTAATCCCCAATTGAAATGCCTTTCTACAGCCCATGTCAGCATGCACCCTTGTTTAATCCATGCAGCAGGATGACAGATGGGAAGGATGCCCGTGTGCTGGCTCAGTGTAAGCACTCTCTGATTGTAGTGTGAATGTGGTCTTTAGGCGAAGTAGTGTTTGGTTTAGCTAGAATTTAATGTGCGTCTTGACGAAAAATTGCCAGAAGATCTAAAGCAGTCCCTTCTGCTTGAGAACATATGCACTGCTTCATTAAAGTGCTTCTTCAAAAGCAGCAAATAAAAAGCTTGCAAACTTGAATGGCATAGCTTTAATCATTCCAGATGTTTGGTTTCATAGTCAGTTGCTGTTTGGGTTACATATAAGCAACTTTTGGTCAGAGATGCAATGTTTTCTGCAGCAGGGAAGGTTTTTTCCTGGTGTAATGAGAATAGCTTAGCCTACTTGGAATTGAAAAAAATTGATATTAAATGTTGGAGAACAAAGTTTTCTGCTTTTCAGCGTGTTTTCCTTACAGTTGCAGTGATAGTTAGTGGAAAAGCTTGCCACCAGCAGTGTACAAAGCCCTGCAAATCCTGTTGGCACAGTATTGACTCCTAATTAATGACCCACATTCTCACAGATGCACTGAGGCCTTCTGTGATGTGGCTGTACCAGTGGAAAACAATAGTCATTTATTTCCAGCTGTATCTGTCCCATGAATAAAGGGCATGAAGTACTGCCAGAGTGTGGTTTCTGTTGGCTGCAGCACAGAAATTTGGCAGCTTTTGTTGCCAAGGGAGTATAATTTATAAAATTCAGAGATCTGATGACAACTGGTCAAGCTTCTTCAAATGCAACATGTTGGGCTTTTCTTGAGCATGCTTTGTGTATGTAGAGCCCAGTTCTGGCTGCAGCAGCTACATGGTTCAAAAAACATTTCAAGGCCCAGGTGAAACCCTAGAAATGGGGTGGAATACAGCCTCTGACACACACTAATTAATCTCTTTCAATGAAGCCAGCATGTACCTCTGTTTCCATGAGGAAGCCACTCAAGCTGTATCTGGTGTCTCTGCTTCCATCAGTTTTCCTTTTACTATGGGTTAAAAATGCTCAATACATCCATGACCAAAACTGTGATGCTGTAATTGTGGACTGCTCCTGTTAAGCTGTACTTGCACTAACGTGCATTAGGCACCTCCCAGATGGGGCAAAGTTTAATGTGCACCATGAGGAGAGTGTCCCCTGAGGCAATGTCTGTAACTCATGTGTTGGTGTAACCTGACATGTTTTACTTGTGTTACATTGGGGTTTACATCTAGAACTGAACTGGGATTTTTTTCTCTTTGTATAGAAAGTGTCAGTGATTGTTTTAATGTTTTGAAGTTATCTAGATGCCAGAAAGGATTAAATATTTTACAGAACTCAGGCTTATTGCACGCAGGTTCTTTAAGCAAGCTTGGGCTGATCATGTGCTGACCTCCGGCTGTTTTTCTGTTCCAGATATTCACCAACACCTATGAAACTGGTTTTGACTATTCCAGTGAAAACTGGGCAATATGTGTGACATTGTTGATCAATTGAATAATCAAACCTCACTTCCTTGGGCCAAGCTATATGAGGAGAAGCTGACTGGTCCTATTGACTTTAGCTCTGATAAGTGCTCTTCTCTGACTCTGACATAATGGCTGGAGGTGAGAATTGTGTCTGCTTGTGGAAGAGCAGGATAACACACACTTATGTGTGTGTTTGTGAGTGTACATCCACGTGCACACACACACTTATATTCACAGGCCTTTTCTAGAGGCTGGGACACTTGCTGTGCTTTAGCCCAGAGCATGTTCCAGAGGGTTTGCCAGCTCTGGCACATGACCATGGATAGAATTGTTTGTGCATTGTCCTGGCTTTGTTATAAATGCCAGAGTGATCCCATTGTTTGAGTGGAATCTTGATCAGGTGGAATTCTGAGTGAGTGAAGCATGGTTTGGAGCATGTAGCATTTAGTTACTATGTTTTTGCTCCCTGTGTCTGTCCAATGTTTTATGAATGTTTAGCAGAGTCTTTCACAGCCTCATTAAGTGCCTTATTGGGCTGCAATGGCCAGGAGTGCTGTTAGCAGTTCCAGCAGGAAGTGTGGCCGTGTATCCTGTGCCTGCCAAAGAGCTGCTGGACTCGGGATGAGCAAGGCAACCAAATCCTAGAACACTCATCAGAAATGTGAATTAAATTCTGCAGGCTTCTGTCACAGATCATCAGTATCAGGAACTTACATGTGCTCTGTGCACCTTTTCAAACACTGCCAGAAATGGGCCTCTGCAGCTGTTTATGGTTTAGCTGTAATTTCATAGTTCTGTACATGCTGGAGAAACCAAAATGCGTTCTCGACTGCAGGCAAGCTCTACAGCCAGAGGGAAGGACACTTTGTACTATGCCACAGTGTAAACAAGCCCACAAACCCAAACATGGAAAAGTCATTCTGTTGCTGACAGCTGATTTGTGATTTCTCTTGCCACAAGGATTAGGTGCTACTTGGAGCTGTCTTGTAGCTGACAACTACACAAAACTCCTGTAGTTGGAGCTTGCTGCATTTCATTGTTAGCTCCATGTTCCCATAGTCCTCACCTTCTGGTGTTTGGGAGCGAGGAATGAACTGTCCCACTTGTCCCTGCTGCTTCCCATCTTTCCTTTCCCTCTTCTCCTGACACAGATTTCCAAAGAGAAATAACTGGTTTCTACTTTGTCTGTTGAAAGCTGTTCTTGGTTTCTGGCTTGATGTTGTCCTAGAAGGAGATCAATTGTGATGATGCAGAGTCCCCAGGCAGTACAGAGGGGAGCCCTTTACTGCAAACCGCAGGCTTGTTAAGCAGTTATCCAGTTATCAGTTTACAGAGTTTTGAGGCACAACAAGCCCAAGTCAAGCCCCCATGCACCACGATGTGGATGTGCAGCAGTCACACAGCACATCTCTCACAGCTCTCCACCCCTGTTCCAGATGAGTCACTCTCCCAGATCTCCATTCTACTTAGCCTAAGCAGCAGGCCTGAGCCATGATTTCACAAGGGTAACAAGCAAAATCCTGCCAATGAAACACTGATAGAGTATGATGTTCAGTACAACATACTGGTACTTCTCAAGGGGGAAATTCAGAAATTATGGGGGAATTGAATAAGCACATGATAATTCAGGATTGCTTGGGGGGACATAAAGCTGACAATATCAATAGGTCTAATAGTTCAACATTTGTGGTGTTGGGGTTCAGTAGAAAAGCCATCAGGTAACCTACAGCAAATACTTGTTTAAAGGTTCTTCTGAGGTGTACTCAGCATTTGGATCATGGACACAGTGGATTAAGTGTTGAGATCACACTGTGTCCATGCATTTTCTGGGTCAATACCCTGCCCTTTTGGCAGCCTGTTTGAGATCATAGTGATTTCTGATATGAGAACTCAATTGCAGCAATGTCACACAAATACTAAATTCCCAAACCTGTGCTGGTGGCAGTCTTGTGCTGAGTATTTCTTATAACCAGATATCTGCTCACACCCATGAGTGGGAATTTTTGTGCTGGGAGGCATGTGGTCCTCCTGGTTCTGTGGCATCATTTCCCTTTCCTGCCTCAGCTGATGGATGCCAAAATCATGGGTTGTATGTGGGACAGTAGGTAGGTCAAAAGGAGCAAATGCTTTTTTCCTGTTCTGCACCAAGCAGAGATGAGTATGCCCTCTTGGGACTTCCTAGTGAAGAGAAACAGGAATAAGAACTGATGGCATTTTTTTTGCAAGACCCCAGCAAGAGACTAGAAGGGTTGAGAAGTTTCAGGACCTTCAAACTCTAAGTCCTCTTCTAGATAGAGTGGACTTTCCCTTTATGTCCATGTGACATCCAAAACAGATTGTGTGCAGGGGCTCTCATGGCAAAAGGTTTCAGTCCCCAAACTGACAACTGCCATCACATATTTTGTGACACGTGTATGTCTTTCTTCTCTCTGCTTGTGCAACTTTTTGTCAGGATGGTTAGGGGCTGAGATAAGATCTTTTAAGTCCTCATAAAAGTACAGTAATGTCACAATTATAAGCCACACGTGATTATAAGCTGCGCATCCGGGTAGCCAGGTAGACCACGGGATCTCTCCATATATAAGCCGCACCTGAATATAAGCCACAATTTTTTTTTTTTTTAATTTATTTTATTTTTTATTTTATTTTTTTTTTTAAAGCGAGGCTTCATGTGCAACAAAGTAACGAGTAACAGAAGTAACAGAATCGCGCCATCGTGGGGTTTGGTGTCAGATGCTCAAGTTGAAATCAGTTTTCATAGACCAGCCAAGCCTTTAAAGGCAGCCCCAGGCACCCTCCCTGGCCGGCTCTCACTCCCAGGTTGGCATTTCACTGGGATTTGTCCATAAATAAGCCGCACCTGATGATTAGCCTCACTACTGGGGTAGGCTGGATTCTTCAATGAAAAAGGTGCAGCTTATAATCGTGAAAGTACTGTAAGTAACTTTAATAAACTGTTGTTGAGAGCCTGAGCTTGGTGCTGCCTCTCCCCGCATCCTCATGTTTTGTATAAGTTGAGCTCTTGAGAAAGCAAGAGCTCGTCAGCGGGCTAAATGTCACACTCAGCTCAGAGAGTTCACCCTGAAATGGCTAATTTTATTACTTGATGAATAGCAAAAATTTGCTTCATGGAGAGAAGACTATCAAATCTACTCCACTGAGAAAACCATATAAATAAGATTTCTTTTTGGTCCCCCACCATCCTAAAGTGCCAAATAGATACTCTTCCACTAAGCTCCTAGTAGTACTTGACTTGGAGGCATAGGATCATCTCTTAAAATGTGTTGTGTACCAGCAAGGACTGAAATATCTTGCCTGGAAAAAGCCAGATCTAGCTTTTAGAGCAGGACTCTTCTGTAGGTTGTGCTGATTATTGCTTTGTGCTGCTTGACTGTGATTTTTGGCACACAGTGTCACATACCAAATTCCCGAAATAAAATGCTACATGATATTCTAAGAGTTCTTAGGAAGCTTTAAAAAGGGATTTGTCTGCTGAGTGAGTATCTCTTCTGGTGAAGCCAAATGATGCAGCAGCAATGGTTTAAAAGGAGAAAAACTTTAGTCAGCAGATAATTAGTCTTTTTAAATAAGTGCAAGGAGAAAAAAGTAAAACCTTCCATCAGACTTGTGTTTGTAGAAGTTGTCAGCAACCCTGCTTTGATTGGAGAGGGTGTGCAGCTCTTGGAATAGTTAAAACATCTGTTCAGCGACGTTGTGAAACGCTCGTGTTGGGAACCCCTGATAAGGGGGACTGCTGAGCTCTTGGCTCATAGAGGCTCCACAGGCAGCAAGGGCTGCACAAGCTGTGGCCACCGCTTGCCTGTCCTCCTCGTGGGCAGCACAAAACTCAGCAGACAGCTGCTACTTTACATGTGATTTTACTCTGAGAGGGAGAGAGCAGGAAGTGCCTAGGAAATGGTTCAGGACAGAAACCTGGAGTTTTAAATAGGAGAGAGGAGGAGGAGGAGAGCTCATGGTTTGTGAACTGTTGAAACCCTGACACAAGAGCAGCAGGGGAAAAGCAGACTTCAGCGAGAGCAAGCACATCCCAAGCTGTCCTGATGGAAGGAGAAGCAGTGCCCGAAGCCAGGGCAGCAGCCAGCAGAGCCACGCGGATCGCCCTCGGCGTCTTTGCCAGTGCCACTCTCGTGCTTGGCACTGCTCTCTTCTTGGGTAAGTGACAGTGTTGGCACCAACCTGAGCACAACCCTGCCTGCTGGGTGCTGGTGTTTGTGCCTCCCGGCGTCTTTTGGTGAAAATCTAAATCTCTTTGCCTTTCCTCCCTCTTCATGTTTATCCTGAAAGGGGTATGTGTCAGTAAAGGAGTTCTTGTCGTGGGAATCCTAGAGTGGGAGATGCAAGGTGAACTTGTGTAATATTCTGAATGCTGAATTTAAAATTGGGTACTCATTTGAATGTGTTCTGACCAGAATAGGGTTCTTTCACAGGATGGAAACAGGTGAGATTATTCTGATTACAGATTCACCGGCTGTGACTGATGTGGAGTGGTATTCTCCGGTTCCTGAAAATGGATCTGTGTAGTGCACGCATTTTATGGAATCTTTTGGGTTTTTTTTCATTTGGTTTTCATTTAGGGCTTGACTAAAATTCCTGTAGAAAGCCTCAATAGTGCATATGTGTGCACATTTTTTAGATCTTTCTGTTGTTCTATGGTGAATTGCAAAGTTGCCTTTACAAAAGCAGTAGAGTGCTTCCAGGATGAAATTGAAATATTTTTGTCAGATATATAAGCTGTAACTAGATACAACAGAGGAGGAGTTGGTTTTCCCTCTCTCAGATTTGGAATTATCTATAGATTGGTTTTGTTAGAATAACACATGAAAGCATATACCTACACTCCTGAAATTATGTGTAGAACTATAAATAAGCCCAGAAACTCTAACCAAGGAGGAAGCTGTGTTGTATCATGTAAGTTTTCAGAGTTGAATCCTCTTTTGAAGCAACTCAGCCCAGCTTTTTTTTCTTTAGACCAACACAGCTTTCCCTAGGTTGGTGGAAACCTTGCCTGTAAGCATATCTTTTGCTTTCCTCCAACCCTTTATGATCTTGTCTGAAAGGTCTGCTTTGTTTATAGTCACAACATAGAAAGCAATGTCAGGTTTTCTATAGGATATTTAAAGCACCAGGCTCAGTCTTGGTTAGAATTTTTTTACTCTGGAGCAATTTCTGCAACATTTGCAGGCAAACAACTTCTGTGCTAGTGATCTCATTCAAGTCAACAAAACTTTTTATTACCATGAGCAAGTTTGAATCTTCAAATTTCTAGATGAAAAAAAAAAAGGTTTTTCACTTAAAGAATGTAGTATAAACACCAGAGAGTAATAATGGAGTGACCTTATTTCTTTTAGCCTTCACTAGATGTGTTTATTTATTGCTTAGAGCAGTAAAAGCAATAGACATTTACCACCACAGCTTCTCGGAGATAGAACTTCTTTTTCCATAGGGCAGGTGTGAAAATTCAAGCAGATATATTAATTCTTGCAGACAGCTTTACAAATGTGACTGTGGCATGTTCTGTAGGCAAGGATTCAGTGTCAAAATTTTCACTGGCATAACTGCTAAGAAAATAAAAATATTGGCCTTGGGTCAACCAAAGTGCTTTTAGGATTTGCTTGGAAATTGTCTGAAATTCTCAACCTAAAGAACCAAGGGAAAAAAGTTAAATTGTTTTGTTTCAACTTTTTTTTCAATTAGATGCTTCCATGCTTCATTGTGACATAGTTTTGTTTGTAAGTTTGAGCTTAATATTTTTAGTTTTATTTAACTGTAGAAACGGACATAATTTTTTCTGTCCATATGAAACATTTCAGGCACCTCAAGATGTTTTTCTTTCCTTCAATTTTTGTTTAGTCTGCAAAGCTTTTCTGCTGTTTCTGCTACACCTGAAGTCAATTTTCCAGCCTGAGAAGTGAAATGTAGCTTTTTCCTGCTTTCTTCTTCTCATAGTTCCTGCAAGTCCAAGGAGGATGTGCAGAATTTCACTGTTCCTGGCTGTGACCTCACTGTGGCTGCAGTGGGAGCCACCAGGGCAGAGGCTGAGCATTGCTGTGAGATGCACACATTTTCACAAATTTCACATTCTGGCAGGACTGGGGGCTGTGGCAGGACAGGAGGCACCTCCTCCTTGGAGGAAGCAGGTTGCTCTCCAGCTCCCTTGGGTGAGAAGTCAGGCAGCTTTCAACCTCAATTTGAGAGCCTCCCCTGCTGACTTGGCAGCCCTTTGGGCTTCTCATGTCACAGGAATGTTCACATTATCTGCATCTGTACTTTTGTATGCCTTTCCCCTTATAGATTTAATTTTTTAAACTCAGTTGTGGTGTATTTATGCTTAAAAATCTGGAAACAGGCTTATCAAGGAAGAAGCTAGGATGCTGAGGGTTATAACCATGACTCTGAGTAATAATGTCATGGTTACTTATCTTAACAATATAAAGGCAAGAGAACAAAACTCTGCAAAGTTTTTTTTCCTGTCAAAATTAGCTATTACTCAAAATGAAATTGTTACTGCCAAAAATTTGTTCTAATGATAAAATTGTAAGTTTCCCAGTTGAAATGCTATTTTGCTTTTGTTTATAAGTATCAAAAACACAAGAGCTGCTTTAGATTAGAAATGAAAGAATGTCTGGGCTTTTCCCTCCTTTTTCTGCTTTGTTAAGAAAAAAACTCTAGCAAACATTTAAGACCTGGACAGATTCAAAGAGCTAAATTCTAATCAGGGAAAAAAGTGAGTTGGGAGGAGTGCAACACATTATCCATTATTTGTAATTTTTCTTTGTAGTGGCTCAAATTCATGTTCTGAAGATCTCCACTTCTCCAATTGCAACCTTTGTATGCCTCAAAATTTTTTGTATTTCTTGGCTAATTTACAAAAGTATTTGAGGTGCTGTGTTTCACTAAACCAATGCAAGCTTTGGAAAAGCTGTCCAGAAACAGTTTTACATTCTCATTTTCTGAGAAACTTGGATTGAAATCCATCTATTTCTGTCATTAGTTACCATTAAAACTGTGAGACTGGAAGAGATGAAACAGCTTTATATTCAGTTGTAGCTTTAGGACTTTTTGTAAAAAAACTCCTGGGCTGAAATGATATTTCACATTTTTTATCACTTCTGAACAACATATAACTACAGCAGAAATTGCTTTATAACTATCAGCACTGTTAAAGCTATGGTACCATAATATATTCCACTGTTGGGTTTTTTTGTTCAGTGCTATTTGCTTTTTTTATTTTTGCCATGGACTGTTATTAAGATAACAGATATAATGAGACATTTCTTTATGCCTACTGAGCACATCTAGTGAGTGCTATTTCACCTATCCCTTGGGATTCTCCCTTCCTGATCCCAAGTATCAATTATCTACATATTTGCTGCCTGAGAGCACTGTCTGAAATTAGCAATTCCTGTGCTTAAATTTCAGTGGCAGTTGTAATACACGTTTTTAAAAGATGAGCAAAATTAACTGACAATTTCACCCTACTTCTCAGCAAGGCTTTGGGAAGCAAATGCAATTACAATACTTTTGGGAGGCAGTTCAGGCAGAAACTGGGTTGTGCCTTGTGAAGCACAGCTCTCCTTTTGTCCATTGCAATCTGCTCTTCCAGGCTGGGATGAGGAGAGCCTGGGATGTCCTGTTGGTGCTGGGTTAGCTGGGCAGTGCAGTACTGCTGCAGGACACTGAACTATTGCATTTCCAGCCATGGAAGGTACAGCCTGGTCTGGTGGAAGGTCCCTGTCCGTGGCAGTGTTGGAATTAGAGGATCTTTAAGTCCCTTCTAACCCAAGGCATTCTGTTCTCCTGCATTTCCAAGCTCTGGAGGGTGATTGCAATGCTGAATTTGTGTCATGGTGGTGCTCACTGCCAGTGACAGCTCCAAACTGGCAGCCTTTGCTTGTGCTGCCTGTGAGCAAAGAGGGCAAAATTATTTGTACAAACTGCGGTATTTACATAATATACATTCTAAATATTTACTTAATGTACATTCTAAGTGCTGTAAATCAAAGCAGTCAGAGAGGCACTGGGACCAGAAGCTGCGCTGATATTGAAATGATGGAGTACACAACATTTGGCTGCAGTTGTCAAAATTCATTGCAAATGATCTCATTATGGTTTTCCATTTTGCAGTCAGCCAAGGTCTTATAAAGTTTCATCCGAAGCAACAATACTGTTTGACTGCAGAATGCATTGAAGCTGGTAAGCAGCAATTTTATCCTCTCAATTGTATCATGATTATAGTATGTTAATGTGATATTTATACCATTTAATTTTTTCCCATTATACATTTTATTCAGAAAGCTTAATTAATGAGGGAGAAAGAATGATGACCCTAAACTTTAAAAAAAGTCACTGTTCAAATTGCTTGAGTTTTGTATATTTTGTACAATTAAAATTCATGTTTTAATTTGGTCTAGTACTAGTCTAACTGGGTTGACTCAAAGTTTCCCGTTGGGGTTATTTTTCTTTTTGTTTCATAGGAAACAAAATGTTGAGTGACTAGACCTTCAGGTGTATTTTGTTTGCTTCCTTTCCAGTTACCAGAAAATTAGCAAGTGAGCTGTAAAGCACAGAGATGCTTTTGCACCAGATCTGGCACATATTTTATATGATTTTATATTAAAAGAGGGTAGATTCAGTCTAGTTATATGGAAGAAAATTTTTATGGTGATGGTGGTGAAATGGTGGCACAGAGATGTTGTGGATGCCCCATTCAGGAGGTGTTCAAGGTCAGGCTGGATGGGCCTCTGAGCAGCCTGTTCTAGTTGATGATGTCCCTGCTTATTGCAGAAGGTTGGACTGGGTGACCTTTAGAGGTTCTTTCCAGCCCAAACTCTTCTGTGAATTTATGATTAGGTGCTGAAAAGCTCCTGAGTCTTGGGCTTGTCAGACTGATTTCTCTCTTAGCACCTCTCTTTTACTGACAATAGTAACTGGCAAGGAAGCAGTCATAAAATGGAGCTGAAAATACAACTATCTTTTCCAATGTACAGTAGATCAGAATTGGATTTGTTTTCTTGTGCAGTATTCAACTGAAGGTCAACACTGCATAGTTACTGAAACACTAATCACAATCTACTTATTATGTATCACTGCTAAATTCCTCAGGCAATTAATTCTATCATGGCAACAATGGAGAGCCTGTCTTCAGGTGTCTGGCTCCAGCAGCTCATGTTCATGTAGTGCTAAGTTCAGTTGTCCTTGCTGTATGACACTCAAGAAGATTCATTGCAGATCTTTTGTCTTTTTTGTTTGTTTGTTTCTCATTAATCATCATTTCTGGACTGTAGCCTTGTGTAATTCTCTATTTAGGAAAAAAGTGTTCCACAAAATCCATGTGGTGTTTTTTTTAACAGCTGCTAGCATCATGAGCAAGATAAATCAATCTGTAGATCCATGTGAGAACTTCTATCGATTTGCATGTGATGGCTGGATATATAACAACCCTATTCCTGAAGACATGGCCAACTATGGTGTTTATCCCTGGCTGCGACACAATGTGGACCTCAAACTGAAGGGTAAATAGATAATTTCTAAAAGTATTTGGTTGGCTTGTTGCTGTAGCTCGTTGACTGGTTGGGTTTGAGATGACCAAAAACCTCCACAGTTCTCATCACCAGATAACATCCAACAGACTGACTTGATGCTCTCTTTTAGGTATATATGTTTATTTTTTTTTAAATTGAAAGTCACATTGAGAGATAGTGAATTTAACATAAACTGATTTTAGGAGGAAGAATAGAACTGCTGGGAATACTGAAAATTCTACCAGTTATGAATGGAGGGATGAAATGATACTGATTATACCAAAAGGAAAAGACAAGGGGATTTAACTCTTTCCCCCTTGCAGTAGATGGTTAGACCAGACTGCAGGAGCTCAGCACACACAAGTAAGGATGTCCCAAAATCAATCATCAGTCCAGGGAAGCAGGCTTTCTGTAACAGTGGCCAACAGCAGGGAAGAATATACCAAGGGCAAACCAGAGTGATATTTTCCAGTAGACTCACCTAGCCCTTGGCAGAGGCAATTCTCAGGCTTCCAGGGATAGAATTGTTTGGGTATTGGGTTTCCCACCCACTGCCATTCAGGCTGCCACTGAGGTACCTGAGCTATCATCAGTGAAACAGAAAGTTGCTTAAGAAAGTGTTTCTGGATGAAAAATAGCCCCAGGGTGGAAATGTGTAGGAAGAAATGTATTTTAATCTGCACGTGACTTGACTTTGGGCTAAACTCTGCAGCGTGGCTGCTTGGCCAGGAAGCCCTGCAGACCAGCTGGGGAGAAAGGGGGGTGGTGATGGTTATTGTTAGGCAGGAAAATCTTGCCAGATTCTAATAGTCTTGGCTAGAGGTGAGCCATTCAAAAAAAGGGAGACAAGTAAGATTGAATATTGTTGGTGGTGTGCTTGAGCTTTGCCCACCTTGAGTACATAATTGACATATTAATTGACAGAGCCTGGCTTGAGCTCACAACAGAGCAGAGGTCGATTTTAAATATGGCACTTACAGTAATTTGATGATTATAAGCTGCACCTTTTTCATTGAAGAATCCAGCCTACCCCAGTAGTGCAGCTAATCATCAGGTGCAGCTTATTTATGGACAAATCCCAGTGAAATGCCAACCCGGAAGTGAGAACCAGCTGGGGAGGGCGCCTGGGGCTGCTTTAAAGGCTTGGCTGGTCTATGAAAACTGTTTGCAACTTGAGCACCTGACACCAAACCCTGCCCTGGTGCGATTCTGTTACTAATTTGTTCCTTTGTTACACATGGATCCTCACTTAAAAAAAAAAAACAACAACAACAAAATGTGGCTTATATTTGGGTGCGGCTTATATATGGACAAATCCTGTGGTCTACCTGGATGTGTGGCTTATAATCAGGTGTGGCTTATAATTGTGAAATTACTGTATTTTTCTTTGGATTTTGTGTAGGCACCAAAGCCCTTCTCCAATTGCTTTCTTCAGTCTTATTGTATTCAATTTTCACATCATTAAGTATTTTTAAAGCGGCATTTGGGCTCAGAGTATGAGTTCTGGTTTTCAGCATGCTATATGATCTCAAGATTTCTGTTTAAAGTCTGCTGAAAATGTCACAAGGAAAGGAAAAGAAATATTGCCAGAGCCTGTTTTAAGTTATATTGTGCATTCAAATTGTTCCGCTGCCAGAATTGGGCTGTATTAGATAACTGCATATCCTGCATGAGCCATAGCTACAAAGAGGCCAGTCTTAATTGAATATAGAGTAGCAAACTGTCACTGTCATCCTTAATTTCCCCTTTTTACAGGTCCTAATCAAGGACATCATGCTAAACCAGATTTTTATTTGATTTTCTTTCTGTAGTCCCTTTAGAAGTCCCTTTAGTCCCTTTGCTGATACATAGGTAGAAAAAATGCAAGACAAAGAAAGAAACATCGAAGTGGGAATTATTTACTTAATGGAAACTTCATATCAGATAAAGGGATTTTATACAAAATTATTTAATAGGATGCCCTTGGCATGGACAGGGACAAAGATCTGAAATGCTGGTTGGTGTACAAGAGTATTTTTAATATAACATTTGCCATCTCCTCCTTAACTTTTTACTTCATGAACTTTCCAAAATATATTCTTTGTAATTTAAAACAAGGAAAAAGTGTTGGTAGCTGAAATAACAAACATAACTTCAGCCTCTAGGTATAACTGTGTTTTCTCTTGAGTTATTTCAATATATTAGCTCAACACTGAGTTATTAATTTGTATATGCCCACAACCTGGCTGGCAAAAGTTTTAGCAGGAGGAAGAACTCTTGCATAGAGAAAAGGTTATAGGGCTTAATAGACCTTGGAAGCAAATTTAATATCTTCTTTACAAGAACTCTTAGTACAGCTTTGTACCACATGGTAAATATCCCTTTTTGACATTCAGTAGATTAAAAAAGCCTCAGTCTTTACAGGCATGGTTATTATGCAAGTTCTATGCTCTTATCATATTAAAGAAAACTATTAATCTTAAAGTGATAACATGGCTTGGCCAGAAAGACACATTTTTCATACTTGATTTTCTTTGATGGTATGATATAGATGGAAAAATTTATTCAGGCTATATATTAAAAAATTAAAATGAACTATTATTGAAAATAAACTATTTGGACATCTAATCTGTTTTCTGGTCCCTGAATCTTCCTGAGCCTGCTCCTGTTCTTGAGAAGGGGATTTTGGGCAAAGACCTGGTACACAGGTTGCACAAGTGTATCTTCAATATTCTGGGAGCTTAGTTTTTTTGTTTTTTTGGTTTTTTTTTTGGCTCTGGAGCAATTGCTACAGAAGAAGATCTTCCAGTAGATAATGGATAGCAAGTGTAAGAATTAATTCTGTCTTACCAAAAAAAGGTAGTTGTGGCTGTGTAATGTAATGTACTGAGCCCTGCATTAGATGTTAGTGGGCTTGAGAACAAAGCAATTTTTTTCTATTTATTTTGGGTTTGGTGTTTTGGTTTGTTTGTGGTTTCTGTTTTGGAGGTGTTTTTTGTTTGTTTGTTTGGGTTTTGTGTTTGTGTGTGTTTGGGTTTTGTTTCCTTTTTTGTGCGGTTTTTTTTTTTGTGTGTGTGTGTGTTTTTTGGGGGTTTTTGGAGGTTTTTTGGGACTCACGAGAACAACTTTGCAGGTGTCAGCTTAAAAAAATGATAGAATATTTTCTGTATTGGTGAAGAGTTTTGGTGCTTAATAGGGAATTCCAAAGAGTGGAAATGGTAGTTGGTCAATGGAAAATAGCTGAGAATACTGGGTGGTCAATATTTTTGTCTGCATGTCTCTGGTTGATAAGAGGATCCGGATTAGAAACATTAGTTTTGGGGTTCTTCTACATTTGAAAAACGTGGTAGTTAAGAAATATATTTTTTTAAAGATTTGGGTTTATAATGGAGTAGGAATATATGTATAATGCTCCCATGGGTTTCTCTAGATGTCTTAAGATGCATTCAAGCTAAAATCATATCATCATTTCCCCTTTCATTTCTTTTCCATATGTTGTTTGAGGGTCACTTGGGTTTATTTTTCTGCACTCAGAGGAATCCACAAACCACATGTGTAACTCACTTTGATCTTCTGGCTATACAAATAAATAAAGTTCTAGCCTGGAGAAAGTAGTGGTAGGTCTTTCCTTGGATGTGACCTTCAGCAGGATTTCAGGCATCGTGGAGGAATGTAAAGAAGATAATTGTAGAGAGCCAAAAATATCCCAAAAGTAGAGGCTTGTGGTTTGGATTATGACCCAAATCTAGGTATGGGACATGTAATATTTAAGTTAAAATTTGTTACAGAACTGTTCCTTATAGAACTTTCCTGGAGAGAACTGAGGTACGACTGCTTCCCCTTCACCGTTTCTGGCTGTCCAGATTGTCCCTTCCCTTTCAGCTACACCCCAGGCATGTTAAAAAGTGTCTCACACTGGTTAAGAGCAAACACTCCTCATGCCCAGCAGGCCCTGGTGAGGAAGTCCTGGGAGTCCTTCAGAATGGAAAGAATCATTTGGCCTCTGTTGTATGAACAGGAGCAATCTCGAACTGCAGCAGCTTCAGCCTTGTGTCAGGTCAAGATTGCAGTGACTCCAGGAGTTACTCAATGTTTTTCCACTTTCCATAATATTTCCTATGAAGCTGTTTGTGTTCCTGATGAATTTTTCCATTTTGATTTGATGACCTCCATTAAGATTTTAGGAGTGCTTTTGTCTTGCCAAATGGCTTTTTGTGAACAGTTCAGAGCTGGAGGTCTGAGGCATGAATTCAGTGCTTATTACCTGTGGTGAATGTTGGTTGTGAACCCAGAAGCTTCTTTTCCTTTCTTTAAAGTCTGAAGTGCAGCTGGCTTTTTTTTTTCTTTCTCTGAGTGACCATGCAGGAAGCAATAAATTAAAATAAAAACAACAAAACAAAACTCCTCAAATATTCCTAAATCTCAGCACTGTAAAGGAGCTGATTTAAATTATATGAATCATTTGTGAACATGTCTTCCAGTCCTTTTAAATTTAATTTATGACTGTGGAAGACAGTTTACAAATTAAGTTTCCATACTGTTCCTGGTCCAGTGAGACACCTACTTCAGGCTGATTTGCTGTGCTGAGCTTTGGAGTGTGGCAGTTTTCTGAATGCCAGTTTAAAATGAGGAATTTCCAGTGTGGTAAACAGAAAGAAATGGGGGCCTTTAGGAGGATATGGTGTGTGGGTTTCTGAAGAACATGAGACAGACAGCAAACAAAATATCTTGGCAGCATAGGCGACTTTTCCCAAGGTAATTTGCAGTGATTTTGTTTGGAAATTAAATTCTTTATAAGTAAAACTGGTAAGTAAAATGATCTCTTTGGAAAGAGGATATCTGGAGGATATTTATGTTTTTACCCCCAATATATTGCTGGATAGCTGCTCTTGAATGACAGGAAAGCAGAGAGAAGCAATAGCACTTCATGCTGTTTTTCTTGGTCTTTTCTGCAGTAAATGGATCTCTTTTCAATGGTACAGACTTTTTTTTCAGTGGTCCAGATCATTCCTATAGTGGCTTATTTATCTGAATGTAAGGAAAAGTGGCATAAGTCAGGTAAATCTCTCCACAAGATAGTAGCTTTTTGGTAAAATGAAATACCTAAGTCAAAAGTGGAGAAGCCAGGATTTATTCCAGGCTTTGTGGCTGCTCAGAATGAAAGTTGTGTTTGTAATGGGTGATTTTGGAAAACCATGAGTACAGAGAGGAGACAATTTTGGTTCCTAAATGAGGTTTAAAGGCAGAACAGTAACTGAGCCACAGGATTCCCGCAGCATCTCCCTGGTTTGGAGCCTGGAATGGATCCTCTCCCGAGCCCTCAGCTAGAACCAGAGTGGGGCATCCTGCTCTCTCCTGTTCCACATGTGCACATATTTCCAATAAATTCAAAGTGAATCTGGGGTTTGTATGATATATATCATTCATACTTGCAGATATTGAATTTCAGAATTTTTGATGGCTGTGTTTGGGTGGGTAATTTTACAGAATGAGGATTGATACCTTGGAGGCACAGCAATCCATGACATCTGATTCCCTTTTTTGACAAAAAACCAATAAATTCCAAAGTACATGTTGAAAGTATTATTGTAATGAAGTAAATGTAGTGCTGCCATTTAGCATGGAGCTCCACCTATATTTTAACATTTGGGAAATTTGCAATCTTCTGATATAAATGTGGTTTAAAATATTTTGCCTAACATTGTAATGACATGTGTTATCCCTTAAAGCATAAAACTGGGAGGCCAGAAGGGCAGGGCAGGGAAGAGGGTAATTCTACTCAAAAGAGTAGGATTTATTATTGAAATAAAATTTATGAGCAGAGTCTCTCACCTCCTTATAAAGCAATTCTTGGTTTGGTCACAGTTTGTGTACAGCTATGTTGACTTTTGGAGGAACTCACATGAAGGGCTTATCTTTTGATATACAAACTCAGAGAATTTCCAAAATGCTGGGACTGTAAACAAACCACATTTCCGTTTTGGAAATGTGCTGTGTGTTGGGGCACTGAGCAGCATGGGGAAGCATTTGTGTAAGCACAGCTGCGTGAATGCTATTTCCATGAGAACTTCCATATTGCTAAAATGGATATTCAAGGAAAGATTTGAGGAATTTCTTTTCAAGGGGTAAGGGGGAACCCTAGAATGTCAGTATATTGGTTGGGCTTATTTGTCTAAATACAGAATCCTTTAATGAAATTGGTGTTTGGGAACATTTGTTTGTTTTACTTGGTTTATGTTCCTTGGGAACTAGAACCTATATGAACTGATTAATTACTAAGTTTTCATTAATTCCTGTGGAAATACATATTCATATTAATTACATCCTTATGAGTACAATATTAATTCATAATGATTTAAATGTTCCATTGGAATATCAGAAGAATTAATAATGAGAGGCTTATATTTTCAAGAGTCACTGCTCCATCCACAGTGAGATGAATGCTGCCATCAAGAAACTGGCTGATGGACGTTAATTATTTCAAATACAAAAGATAGTTTCCTGAATTGATTACTGGTGTCTTCATCATGATTAATACCTTTTAAAAAACCAAAACAACACCAAACCTCAAAAACAAAAAAAGCCCCATCAAGTCCCCAAAAAACAAAATTAAAAAAAAAAAAAAAAAAAAGCAACCAAACCAAATTCTCCCCCACCTACCCATCCTCTCCCCTCAGCTCACAAAATAAAACAAGGAGAGGAAGGAGACACAGTTTATCAAAACAAGGCAGGCCTAGATTAAGGCATCATCTCTACAAGGACCATTGTAAGGAATGAACTTATGGAGCTGCAGAATACCCTGCTAGTTTTGTTAAATCAAAAAAGCCAGGCTGATTACTGGTTTGAAAAGATGGAAACTTTATATTTAATATCTAAGACATATCTGAGGCCGTGTAAGCCAACACAAGACCTTCCAGAAGTAACTAATGGCCCCATCCATTGGCATCCTGGGTGGTTCTGCCCTCCAAAGAAGTGGGAATATAAAATACAGCAGGTGCAGGGCAATCTGAGAGGAGTCCAGGGCTCTGCATTATTTCATGTTCCTGTGTGAAAAAGGAGTTTGCCATTATGAAATTTGCTTTGAGTGATTATTTCAAGCACTTATGTACTCCAGTAAGATGACTCTGGTGATCTGATTATTAGCAATGGGGAACTGAGAGAAAAAAAGCTAAGAAAGTAGTAGAAGGCTGGTTAAGAAGGGAATGCAAAAGGTATCAAAGTGGAAATAAGCTAGGATTTGGAAAAATTTTAAAACTGCATTATAAGCACCAGAAAGGTGTATTGATTTGCTATTTTATTTTGCTTTAGACACTCAAAGCAAAAAGCTTTAATTAGACAAAAAAACTGAAAACTATCATTGGAGACAGATTTTTTTTTTTTTTCAAGCCTTTGATGCTAGTTTATTCTCCCATATATATATATATATATATACATATATATATATATTTAGCAAACAGTAGAGAAATCTGGGCTATAATTCATCAGAAACTCTAAACAGGTATTTATAAAATGCAATGAAATGTATTTTATACTGCATTTGGCTTGGACTGCTTCCCTTCTTGTGCTCTGAAACACAGAATTGTTTACAGCCACCAGTGCACGAAGAAAAGGAAGAAGAGCCTTAAAGTCAGTAACGATGTAGAAATTATTTAATTTATTTATGGTAGTGAGAAAATTTTTCATTACGTTTTTAAAATTTATTTTTGAGGGAGTAAAAATTTTATCTTTAGACTGTGTATTTTCTTATTTTGGACTTTTGGAAACAATTTTTTATTTGAAAACACATACAGTAATTTCACAATTATAAGACACACCTGATTATAAGCCGCACATCCGGGTAGCCGGGTAGACCATGGGATCTGTCC
>VRYO01002772.1:78672760-78685914 GCA_009812075.1 Sialia sialis
GCTTATAATCATGAAATTACTGTAATTTGCAGTTCACTTCTAAAGAAGTGCCTGGTGGGGAAGAGGACTCCAGACTGCACACGTCAGATTGTGCATAAGATACGTGAAGTAGCAAGGAGCACTGCAGAGCCATTAGCAGAACTAGTAGTTAACAAAAAAAGAAATAAACTTAGGTTACCTCATGTTTTAGGGAAATCTTAGAAAACAAATATTGCTCTCAATTGCTACTAGAGGAAAGAAGTGTTTTTTCACACTTAAGTTGTCTATCGGGAGACATTCTCAGCAGAACTTGTGCTTTAAAGGCATAAAGGAATTTAATGAGGCCTTGCAATCATGCATTTGAGGTTGGCTTGCACTGGTATCAGATGAGAACTGTGAGCAGGCATTTGCACATCCACTGGGATTTATCTCTGGGGTGCTTTCCAGGCAGGCATGATCTTGCTTTGCTCCTCTTTCAAGGCTTTCAGATGCAAAACAATTCTGAACTGGAAGCTGGGCAGGTGCATTCGTGTGCGAGTTTGACCTGAGCTATTCATCTGCTAAGAGGGATAAAGTGGTACTGAAACATTAAATGGTGTGTCCTACAGCAGATGTCCATGTCTTTTTCTGAAGAGTGCTCTGAAGGAACAGATTTAACTCTAAGAATAACCCTGGCTTGATGATACTTGCCTTGTTCCCAAGAAATATGTTCAGTTTGAAATATCAGTGAAGTCTGTGACTTTCTTTTAGAACATACATACATAAATTCATACATATAGATAGACAGATAATATTCTTCACTCTCCCCTCTAGACCTCATTCCAGCTATAAGAGTCCTTTTTCCAAACTGATGAGTATGAAAATATATGTATCAGATTTTCTTCTTTGACTATTTTTAACCTAGAATTTTGCATCTAATGATATTCTTGTTTTAATGTATCAAGACAGGAATGTTACCTTTGGTCAAATGATCTCAGCAGTCTAGTGTATAATTTCATATTCTGTGGCCAGTGCTTTTATTTTGGGGTAGAACACTGTGCCCCTCACAGGCACGATGAAACCACAGCCAGCTCTCCTGGACTCTGAAAAGGAGGAATTGGAAACAAGATACTCTAAATGAATGTCAGCTGGCCCCAAACCATTCTGAAATGATCACTCTTGGAATGTGTAAGCTCAAGTTGCTTCAGACAGTACATTTGTCTGGCTGTGATGTCTGTAGCAGCAGTGTGGTTTTAGAGTTTTCTGTGTGCCCTTTGGCATCCTGGCCAAATCTTTGCACTGTGAACCATACTGACCTTGATTTCTGAAATCCAGTGTGCTGGGATTTCAAAGGGAGGGCGATGCCTTCATCTACAGTTGGAGTGCTGAACAACCCCAGTGGCACAAGTGCAGTTGGATACTTGGGGTTTAGAGGTTACTTTTCAGGAACTCTTTTGCCACACCTCCTAAATGTGAAGAAAATATGGGAATTAAGGGTTAGGCATTCTTGAGGAGAACTAGATTAATCTTAACTATATTTTATAGTTCAGGGACCTCAGGGAATGACATTCTGCACACGTGTTGTGGTTTTGGTTTGATTGCTAAACTCCAACCAAGGTTTGAGAAGGTTTTTCTCTACTATTTAAGAGGTAACTCCTCACAGAACATCCTTAAAAGAGCCTGCTGCTGGCATCAGAGGATCATCTGCACTTTCCAAAGGAAACTTAGGTTTTGTTTTCTCATAGAGGTAGCACATAATAGTGATAATTTAGGGAGGAAACAAAGGTGGTCACTGATAGCTGGAGATGGGAACAGCTCTTTTAAGTATTCTTCTCATCAGTTAAGAATCTCAGTTCTTATAGCTGCGGAGCACAGTGAGGAGAAGGTGACTAGCAGAGTCTTTATTGCTCAACTATTGAAAGAGAAATTCTCTGCCATTGGTTATTTGCAAATAAACCTGCTGAATGTGAAGGCCCTCGGGCTGCTTTCTGAGTCTGATCCCAAACAGAATGCATTACAAGCTGCTTTCAGTTTAGTACTGAGCATCATCTGGGCAATGCCAAGCAACTCCGAAAGTCTCTGAATTTAAAGGGGCTGAAGGGCATTCATTGTCTCCAAAGGATTAGGTTCTTTGAGTGTGTGGATCAAGTTCAGCAAGCTTTATGCTAATGAAGGAGCACAATTCCAATCACTGGGACTCTGACATGAGTTAGATAAGGAGCAATCTGTGGCTCCCTTTCTTCATCTGCAGCAATGGATAATGGCTGTGTCTCCTTGGTCTAAGATCTGTATCCTAAATGTATAGAGTGCAATTGCAGGAGTAACCACTAGGTAATTTCCTATAATCTTTTTGGAGACGTATTTGGAGACAATTACATTACCCATGCAATGTAACTCAGTAGCTTGCACTGGGATAAAGCATAAGGGACTTTGGGGTAATGTTTATCTCCCAAAAAAAGCATGAAGTCTTGAAAATATTAAGGGGCAGAGCAGCCGCTGTCTCCTCTGGTTGCTGGTTCCAATGGCTAACCACTTGTCACTGCTGACTTTGTTTTCATTGTTCAACAGCTGGCTTTCTTTGTGCCTTTTTTCAACAGACTAAAGATCTCTATGGCACCAAGCATTTTCTGAAGGTGTTTTGATATTGTGATCCCATCACCCTTTCCCATCTCTTGTGAGAAAAATCATGTTTCCTCATTGCACGCTTTTATTGTCCCTCCCTTCTGTTTCTCAAGATACACCCTCCAAAGAAAAAACTCAATTGTTTTGATATTTTTCTGCCCTCTGTCCAACATTGTTTTAACAATTCAGACAGCCAAGGGCAGGCTGTGTTCCAGTCTGTCTCACCACCCTGTGTACACACTAAGATCATCTCCTCACTTTGATACTTCTCTAGTTTTGCAGTCCAAGACTCCTGTCTGTTCCAGCATTGCCCTGGAGTTCAGGCTGAATTATTTGTCTGTTTCCAGCTTTTCACTCCTCCAGGGTTACAACTTTCCAGGAAATGGGATGTCCCTTGGGGTTCTTGTATAATTTTTGTTTTGTTTACAGTCCAAGCATATTCCCTGGGGGATATTTGCATATGGAGTTATTTTTCTTCAAGATACAAAGCATTATATTTCAGATCATTGTCAGATACCACTGTGCAAACACTTGAGCTTGCATTTTCCACACAGAGCAAATGTTTGTAAAAGGATAAGGAAAATAGTAATGGAAAAAATGCTGCTCTCTTTACTGACACAGTGATTTCTCTACGTCTAGGGTTGTAAAGTGCAGAGAAAGCTTTTCTTTTTCTCACTAGAATAGGAAATAAGCCTCATGAATAGCATAGTATTTCTCAGAATTTCAACACAACTATATATATATAACTGTCTGATAGGGTACAGTATATCTACAACCTGATCAGGACACTGAAACAGAGTCAATATTTCTAACCTGAATAAATGGCATGCATGTTTCTTTTCTCTGCAAATCTGGCTTTACAATCCTTTTTCATACAGTCCATGTCAGAAGAAGGAAAGGTACAGGATTTCTTGGTGCCATAAATAAAATATGGTGGTTGAAAACCAAAGTGAAGCTGTGCAAGACAGTGGGCTGGAAAACCAACAAGGGCTGGAAATGGAAAGTGAGATTAAAGGTAACACTTAGCCACAAGACTATCCTTGGCAGCTTTAGAATAGTATGCAGTTAAATAAACACCCATGCCGAGCTTACTTTGCAAGGAGCCTTGCTCTCACTTCTAGCAGCAGATGATTGCTGTTTACTCAAGGGTAGTGAACCACAGGAAGCTGGCCTTTTTTAGCCCTCTTGCCCTGAAAAAGAACTAAGTGAAGGCAACTCTATATAAACTCTCTTCCTTCCCTTCCCAGCTCCCTACCCCCAGCTGTACTTTTTTTTTTCTTGATGGTATCTGAGCATCTCTGGCTCAGACAAGTGAAGATCACTCCCAGCTATGGAGTGTTTGGTTTTTTTTTGCTGGTGATGCTGAGTCTTTGTGTTTCATATGAGAGTCAGGGAGTGCAGTGATGCAAACCTGCCTGACCTGGGGTGACAGAAGTTCAAGAATCTTGACTGCAGTGAGAACTTCTGCACCCTCAGCTCTTTGATTCAAGAAAGTGAATGATGAAGACATTTGCAGCCTCAGGAAGTTGAGGATATTGTGAACACCTTTAGCCAGTTTCTGGCTGTGCAAGTGGTAGCTGCTTAATGAGATGTGTTATTACAGCACTGTGGAGTGCCATTGCCAAGAGGTGTTGACACTTGCCATAACTAAGTTTTATGTGAAGGGAATCATAAATCTTGCATTTGGGCATTCTGTGCATATGGAAACATGAGCAATGAGGTGCTGAGGTCAGTGATAGAGGCCAAGATATATTTTTTTTATCCCAAAGAGAATGACTTTGGAAAGCATTTAAAAGTAAAGAAAGTGAAATATGTAACTGAAAAGGAGCTGTTTTGCTAAAATAGCCATTCAAACATATACTTGGCTAAGGAAATGGGATCCAAACTGTATGTTCAGCTGGCTTAAGCTATGCTGGGTCACTTTGTCCTGGAGATTTTTGGTTAGGATATTCTGCTTTGCAGGCAGACTAGTGGTCTAACTTGGTAGCAGCAATAAATTGTTAAATTTTGGTTGTTGTTAATAACAATTCTTTGCTTTTTCAGATGCCTGGAAATCAGCTTAGATTGTGGTTTCTTTTTAACCTCTGCAGCCTGACTGCTATTCTATATCTAGTGCTGTCTCATTCAGTTGAGAGCTGACAAATGAGCTGTTATGTTAAGGGTGTATTTTCAATATTGTTGGAGTGATGTGTATTTACTAATCTGATCAAAAACATTTGTTCCTAACAATTCTTTAGAGGTAAAAGGTTTGGTATCCTAAAATGGAATATTGCTTTAAGGCCTTAGAACTTTTAATTTGAAACAAAAAAACAGAAAGCAAGCAAGACAGCTCCAAGAACAAGCTCCGCATCCTTCTCGGTGCTAAGTGAGCTGTTTTAGTCAAAATATTGGTAGCCCTGATCTCACCAACTAGGTCAAAGCTTAAGAAAACTATGCTTAAGGAGAGCCTATCAGGCTGAACTTCTCAGTGGATTTGCATGAATACACACAGTTCCTTAGCGAGGCATGAGAGTTAGAGCTTGGAAAAACAAAATAAAACTTAAATAGCAAATCGGAGGTATCTAAAGAGGTACAACATGAGCTGTTCCTTGGTGATCTTTCTCTTCCTATCCCTTGAAAGACAACATAGGTTTTGCTTACATTTTGGCATCAAAACACCAAGTATCTGGAGCTATTATAGTTTTTCAAAGTGGCAAGACAATTCTCCCAGACAGTTATAGTTGAGGTGAATTTTTTCAGAGGGGCTGAATTTGCTGTCCATGTGTCACTGGCTGGCATTTCCCTTACTGTAGATGAGAGTCTGAAACCCATGTCCTATGTCAGGAGGTGAAGCTCTGCTCAGAGAGTGTGGGATGGCCCTGGGGCAGGTTTGTTCAGCTTGCAGAGTCCTGGGAGAGCAGAGACTGAGTTGCTGCCCTCCCAAAAGCTGCAGAGAGCAGAATGCATCGACCCACATGAGCGTGCATGGATGGAGTGGGGTTGTCAGAGCCTGCAGCTGAGGCCAGGCTACTCACAGGACCCAATATTGCTAATTTAAAGAGAGCTTGATGGGCTTACATTGATTTCAATCATAGTAGTGACTTTCTTTCCGTGAATAAACAAACCCTAGACAGACTAATTGATTACATGTATCTTTGGTCAGTATGCTGTGCTTCTTGCCTCTTGCTATTCATCTTTAACAATTTAAATACTCAAGGGCATGTAAAATCCATATGTATTTGTGAGCTAAATAAGAAGAAAATTTCTAAATCCTGAATTTGGGTTTTACACTAGCTAATGTAGAAATTGTGGATGCAAGCAGTGCTCCAGGTTTGAGCTTCTAAAACTTTCTGAAAATTTGAGATTAAAGGTGGGAAACCTCCATAGCCTAAAGATCATCCATGGATTACACCCCCTAGTTCAGTGTTCACAGGATTCAAGCATGTTATTAAGTCTTTGTTTGATCAATGGATTTTATGTTATCAGAACCGAGAATTATCTTCATAAAAGAATTCTGAGCAAGTTGGCAACATCTGCCCCACCTCACTCTCTGCAGTGGTGAGGTGGGGTAGATGTCACATTAATGACATGGTTTGATGGGAAAACACCAGGCCTGATTGGAATACAATTTGATGCGGTTGTATCTCTAGAGTTGATTTCATTGGCTCTTATAATCTCTTCTTCTCTTGAGCTTTAGCCATTGGATTTTATTAGCTTCAAAATTTCATGGTTGTACAGCTCACTGGCAAGGACAGAAATTGTTGTAATGGCTTTAATGGGAGGGTAGTTTTTCATCCTTACTTTTATAGAGAATTCATTTATCTTTTCTTTTAAAATGCCATTTAAGAAGTATGAGCAGGTCTGATTATGCTGCTAAGAATTGTTCACACTAAACATATATATTGATGATTGGAACTACATTGTATATTAAAAACTAGGAAATATCTGATGATTTGAAACCAAAGCTATCTTCTCCAGAAGTATTTTTATGGAAAAATCTTATTCATAACTAAAAGGGAATAATCATATTAAATCTCTTAAGGGTCCAAGCAAAAGAATTGGGCAATGAGGTTTTTGATTTTTTTTTAAGGAGAAAAGGGATTGAAGGGAGAGAACAAATGGCATTTGCTCATGACTATGTTTATTCCTTGAGTAATAAAGTAATAAACAGATCTGCATTATGGTCCCCTGAGTGCTCACATGAGTGCAGGTGGAGAATAACTAAGAGGTGCAGCCTGGCTGGTTCCTCAGGGTGCTATGGAAATTTTAGGAAATAAGTGCCTTAAAATCCTGCCTCAAGCAGTGAGCCCCTAACACTGAGAGCAGCTGTGCACCCCCGGCTGTTGTCAGCTGCAGAACCGAGCAGCCTCTCCTCTCCTCTCCTCTCCTCTCCTCTCCTCTCCTCTCCTCTCCTCTCCTCTCCTCTCCTCTCCTCTCCTCTCCTCTCCTCTCCTCTCCTCTCCTCTCCTCTCCTCTCCGGAGAATGGACCTGCAGCCCATTGCAGGAGCGCTCTGGCTGGGAGAGCAGGGCTGCAGAGTGAGCAGCTCCACTGTTTCCAGGATGGTGCTGCTTTTGGATGGCAGTACCACCATCTCCTCAGTACTCTGCGTGTCCCCAGCCCATCCTGGCAGAGGAAGAACCTTGCATTGACCCTGACCCAGCCCTTGGCTCTGTTTGGTCTTGCCATGGCTGCTGCTGTGGGGTCTCAGTGTTTCTCTGCAATCACAGGGACTCTTGTGTTGCACTTTGTTCCCCCTTTGTGTGGGGCACACTTCTCAGCACCCTGTGCTGCCTCTGCTCCTGTGAAACCCAGAGCCCTGGGTGGTGCTTTGGTGCAGGGAATGGAGTCTTGAATTTTTCAAGGCTTTTTAGCTCTGGCTTAGCACACAACAGGAGGGACTTGATACCAGCAAAGCCACTCCTTCCAGTGGTCCCAGTAACAATAAGGTAAGGCTGTGCAGGACCTGCTTGGGTCTTGCAAAGCCAGACAAGGTCCAGCAGAGTTTGCCAGCACTGTTCCTGTGCTGTGCTCAAAAGTTACCTGCTCCTCTTGGAAGTGCTTGAGCTGTGCAGCACCTGAGCTGACACATCTCTCTGAAGCTTAGCTGCATCTACATTTAGCCACAGTACTTTGCACCTGCAGCAGCGTTGTGGTGATTTACAGCTTGCTCCTTGGATGCTGGAACCTTCTCTGTTAGGACCTGATTTCATAATGTACCACCACCAGCAGCTGAGCCACTTGAAAAAAATTCCCGACTCCCCACTCTGTGTGTTGGCTCCCACCCTCTCTCCATGACTGCCTGTCCCCTCAGTTTGCTGAGAGTAGCTGGTTGTGAGGATGAGCAGCAAGCTGCATCTGTCCTTTGGCTTTTTATCAGTTTTCTTTAAAATAAAATTAAAAAAAGAAGTCCTTCTCGGTTGGGGATTTAAAAGGTGCAATCATGTCTGTGCTACTGCTTAAGAAAGTACACGTGGAGCCTCATGCTAAACAAATGCTATGATTAAACCAAATGCTGAAACAGGCAAACAATCTATGTTTTACAAAGTTTTGAAAAAAAATATTTGTTTTTTCAGCATTGCTGGAGAAACCCATCAGCAAAAGACGAGACAGTGAAGCTGTACAGAAGGCCAAGATCCTTTATGCATCCTGCATGAATGAGAGTAAGTGGATTGACTTGAGGAGGGCATAGATGCATTCCTTGCATTTACAAAGGCAGGCTTTTTATCTCTCTGCAGAGCCCTGGGAAGCTCTGTGCAGATTCATGAATTTTACTGGTATAGATTCAACTGAATGCAGACGGCTGTTGAGACTGAGGTAAACTCAGGCACAAGAAGTCACTTTTAGAGAAACCTCTGCTTGTCAGAACTGTGAAGAGATATTTATCTGTGCAAAAGGATGTCAAACTGTGTCCCAGGGTTGTGGGGTTAGTGCCTGAGGTTAGTAAATCAGAGGCACCCTCTGCCGAAATTCTCATACTGGTATTTTCAAGAACCTGTTGCTCAACACCTTTTACATTTCTCTAAATCTGTTTAATCAAAACACCATCCCAGGGCTAGGTATAGACAGCCCTGGACTCTTTAGCTTTAGTATCTGCATGTCAAGCAAGTCAGCCCCATTTGCAGAGTGCTTTTCCTCAGCGTGTAAAGGCTGCTGTAAGGTAAGGTACACTAATTTGGGACACATTGCTACTCTTAGGTAGCTGCACAGGTGAAAGAAGGCTTGAGAGTCCCCTTTGTCCTGACTCTTTAGGATTTATTTCCTGCACAGTTTTCTTTCAGCATGGCCTGACTGCCAGCAAGTGAGACAGCCTGCTCTGCCCAGACACCTGCCTGGGTGCCCAAATGCTGCCCCTCTAACTTTGATTATGGGCAAGAACCCCCCTCCCCAAAAACAGTGAAGTTTCTATACTAGTTCCTAAGCAAGGAGTTGTTTTTTTTTTTGTTTTGTTTTGTTTTGGTTTTTTTTAAATTTACCAAATTCCAGCCTTTGCCTTTTTGAAAAGCACTTACTTGCCTCTCTTATTCTTGATAGAGATAAACAGGATTGGACTTCAATGCTGCTGTACTCACAGGGAGAGCAGAGGCTTTGAGTTTCAGCTGTTGTGATTGCCTTGCCTGGAAATCAATCGATGCCAATAAATCCTTTTCTTTTGTGGCTGCTGCTGGGCTAGAATTGTCTGGAATGTAATTGTTGTCACACTTTGACATTTTAGATAAAATTGAAAAAGCCGATGTGAAGCCCCTGTTAAGTGTACTGAAACATTCACCTTTCCGCTGGCCTGTGCTGGAATCCAACATTGGACCCGAGGGGCTGTGGTCAGAGAGGAGGTTCAGCTTAGTCCAAGCCCTGGCAGCTCTGCGAGGCCAGTACAGCAGCTCTGTGTTTATCCGTCTGTACGTGGCTGCTGATGACAAAATCTCCAATCGCTACATCCTGAAGGTACAATGCAGCATTTCTACCTGGCTACTTTGCATGGTCTCCTTTTAAAAAACACGTACCAAACATTTACAGTAATTTCACGATTATAAGCCACACCCTTTTCATTGAAGAATCCAGCCTACCCCAGTAGTGCGGCTAATCATCAGGTGCGGCTTATCTATGGACAAATCCCAGTGAAATGCCAACCCGGAAGTGAGAGCCAGCTGGGGAGGACACCTGGGGCTGCCTTTAAAGGCTTTGCTGGTCTATGAAAACTGTTTGCAACTTGAGCACCTGACACCAAACCCAGCTGGCAGTGATTCTGTTACTAATTTGTTACTTTGTTACACATGGATTTTCGCTTTAAAAAAAAAAGAAAAGTGTGGCTTATATTCAGGTGTGGCTTATATGTGGACAAATTACTGTACATTTGATTGTTGTTATTATTATCTACTGGCTTACAGATGTATGTAGGTGCCAGTTTAGGGGAATGTAGAAGCCACTAGCATCCACACGCTACTCAAAAATATTTCTGTACAGGTTTCTTCATTCAAACAGAAAAAAAACCATAATAATGTCCCAGTAGACGAATAGCCAGGGTCTATGTGCATGAGAATAAGAAGTCAATATCTAATTTTGCATGCTGCTTCTGACTCATCGGTTGCATGAAGAATGCTTTTTGTCTGTGAGGATGAAAAATGGTCCATCAGTAGCAGATATTTGGAACTTAAGCTGTTTTTCTTGAGACGGAAACAATCTGGTGCTTATACAGCACCTTACAACACAGATTTATCCCAAGTGCTTTAAAACATGAAATAAGAGAAGTTGCCTTTTTCCTGAAATGTTATTGTTTTTAGACCAAAACAATACCAATTTGTTAACAGCTCAAGGCATTACACAACAGTATAGTGAGAAAAATACTCAAGAAACGTTGCCTCCCTGTAGTCTGACAAAACTCCACATAAAATTGTATAACTGTGGCAAGACTTAATGCCAGGGCCAAATGCATTGTTGTTTAAGAACTTCACATGACTATCCAGAGCAGACCCTCCCTCCGTGGCAAGAGGAAAATAGTTCATGAAGACAAGAGAGAAGGAACAAATAAGAAAGTTGGTATTCATCACAGCAAAATAGGATCTATGTTCTTTATTTTGCTACCATCTTGGCTAGCTGTAGGAATGTAGCCAAGAATACATTGTATTTGGGGACTGTGGTGGCACTGGACTGGATGTCAGTTCTAAGTCAGTTCTTCCATATGACTTTTGACTGAGGCATTTAACTGGCATTAAACATTAACATTTAAGTTGAAGGGTAACTTTTCCTCATCTCTGGGACATTTTCCTGGATAGTCAACAGCAAATCAACAGTTTGCTGTATCAAAGGTGTCATTCTGCTACAGTGCTTTTAAGATCCTGTCAGATTTTCTTCTCTTTCAGAGAACTAGAGCAGCAGAATCAGGGAGATTTTTATTTGGGTATATCCTGTCATAATATTTCAGTTCAAGTCACCTGTCAGCAAATGGCTGGGCAGGGACATCCTCACTGCTGGTCTCTTGGAAATGATTTATAACCAGCGGCACCTTCACTCACTGTGCTTAGGGGCACCTAGGAATTAAATATCTAACTGAAGCACTGCATGCTGTGAATAACATATTATTCTGTAGGATTTTCTGATGTTAATTTGATTAGGACCTTTATCTGCAGACTGCATCAGCCAGTGCTCTACTTTCTCCATGTTTTAACAAATTCCCTGGGGTGTAGCTGTACCACAGAGTATTTCAATCTGCTTGTGAAAAAGGCTTTATTGCAAAATTCTTTTTGTTCAGCATTGCAAAATCATCAATAGGTCATAAAAGAAGTGGAAACTCTAAATAAAACTTTATTCACCATTCAACATTATCCTCTTTTTTTCCATGAGTGCTGAAGCAGATGGCTTTTTTTGTTTATTTCTCATATTTGCACTCTCTTGATTTAATGTGCTGTCAAAACTAATTCTTAAGACCAAGGAATTTGAATGAGAATTTAATGTAACAGTCACATAATTGAAATTCCCCAAATAATTGGAAGTTAACTATTTGCAAAGATACATGTACAAAAAGCATAATAGTTTTGCATCATTGTGCTGAGAAAAGAAAGTGATGCTGTTTTTCAAAGAATGAGAGTTGCACTGAGTATGAAAATTACTCCTTTTTGAGGATGGTTTATTTTATTTGTTTCTGGTATATTTTAAAGGTTGTGAATATCAGCTAGTAGAGCAGAATATTACATTTATTTATTAACTTTAAATTCTAAGTTTTATTTATTTGTTACTTGTAGGAAATGTGAAATATGAATCACTTAACCTAAAGTAGATTAAAAGATTAAAAAATACTTATATGAATTGTATAAATAACTACAATCTATTGTCACTAGACTTATCTTTTAAAAACAATTGCAGCATCAAACCAGAAATGTTTAGAACATCAAAGCAGTTGTTTCTGCTCCAATAAGTATATTATTCACAGTTTGAAAGCTGGTTAATTTAAGTTTTCAGCTTTGGCTTCCATGCCCTAACCTAACTTGATCACATTGAAAAGTTCTGGGAAATCTCATTTCTCAGTAATAATTATGAAATATATGCTCTGTAGAGTTTTTCCTGGTTAGGAATTGGAAACAGTATGCAAATATTCCCATGTAGATATTTCACACAGAACACTAAATGCAGATCTCAAACTTTCAGGCCTAATTCCAATATTAGGATAAATGTAGGCCAGAAAATCTGATCCATGTTTAGATGGAAAAGATAAGTGAAGGTCAAAGATTCGTCTGGACTACCTTTAGCTAAAGTAGTGGGGTCATGGCAATGTCCTGTGCATGCAATCTGGCTGGTGGCCACTTCAGTTTCAGTTCATCTGTTCAAAACACTGAGTACAGCACCCGGTGCTCAAAAGTGATGCTCAAAAGTATAACCTCAGTTTCAGTCAAAAAACCAAATGATGCCTCCCAGAGAGACAGCAGCTCTCATGCTCCAGCACCTCAGGTACATTTGGTGCCCACACCAGACTGGTGTGGTCCCAAGCTGAACCTTGTACCCCTGAAATAGGGATGGGATGGATGCTTGCTCATCAACACCAGTGGTTTGATCCTGCAGACCCAGTCCTTTTGCATTTCCTACTCACTGATGGAGCTGCTTTAAATCACACCTGGGATTCTTTTCTTTAGGTGGCTTAGCTATTGCAGGGGTCATCTGAGGCTTCCCAGATCACAGTAATGTGATTTAGTTAATACCTGTCAGCACAGCAGAGCATTTTCCTGTTGTTTTGATATCCTGTCTAACTCAGACTGGTGCAGTGTTTTATAAATTAGATATTTGCACACAGCTACCGTAATTGCCAGAAAAACATGGACCCTTCCAAAGCTGCTTATCAGTTTATCTTTGCATCTGATGAATTTAGCTGTTAAACTTTACTTTGTGTTGTTTTCAACAGCTTGATCAAGCAAGCCTCTCTCTGTCATCTCGGGAGGATTACCTAGAAAATACCACAGAAGCCAAATCTGTAAGTATATGCCACCATTTCCCCCCTCATCTTTTTTCATTGTTGGTTTTGTTTTGTTGAGTTCCAAACTGAGAAAGGGTTGTGCTTTGTTTGGATTTGGTTTTGCTGGGCATCTAGCAGAAAGCACCATTTCTATCAAA
>VRYO01002772.1:78686914-78702666 GCA_009812075.1 Sialia sialis
TTCTGTCCCATGGTGGTTAATGTATTAGTTGGCCTAAAATACTGATTTTTACATGTTGTCTAATCCATTTGTAAGAGCTGAAAGTTGTCAGTCTAATCCAGAGCTGTTATTTGCATTTGCTGAGATTTGTACTCCCTGAACTGCAGCAGTTATCTCTATCATGCACGATATTTTTACAGTCTTATTTCTACTTCTGGACCTGCTCAGCATTCAAGCTAAGGAAAGCTCAATCTTGATTCCTAAGGCATGAAAGTATTATAACCCCTCCTATAGCTGGGAATTTCAGGTTTTCTGCCACAGCTCTGCTCAAGAGCAAACCCTGTTGTCATTTCAGCCTTTCTCTTTCTTTGCAGTACCGAGATGCCTTTCTGCAGTTCATGGTTGATACAGCAGTGCTTCTGGGTGCAAACGCCTCCCGAGCTGAATCTGATATGAAATCAGTTCTAAAACTGGAAGTTAAAATAGCAGAGGTTAGTAATCTAATATAATCCTTTCTTGAAATGAAAAGCCATTATATCAACAGCGTTAGCAATAGAGGTTTTAGAAGCAGAAGGAAAGGAGCAGATCCTGATGAAGAAAGCAAGAATAATATTTCTTCCTTAGTTAATTGTTAAACTGTAAATTTTATTCTCAAGGGGAGAAAACATAGCCAAGTACCTGGGTATTTTAAACTGTAATGTCAGCTAGACCAACCAGAGGCAAGCCTGGGTGTGACATGGCAATGTTTGAGGGACGGTGAATTTATTAGTGAGATCCTTTGGCCTGCCGTCTCAGTGGAGGTGGGGAATGGAGATCCATATGGCAACAGAGATACAGGGGTTGTTGATGTGTTAGAAACTGTGGAAATGCCTGAGGATGGTCCCATAGGGATTAGGACTTCTCCTTCCAAAACAGTGATGAGATGAAGTGCATCTACACCAATTCACTGGTACCCACTGGGCAGCTGGAAAAATAGCTCAAGGCCTTACATGTCTTTTCCAACCTAAGTGATTCTATAAATTTGAAGCTGTGTAGACTCTGAGCTCCTGCTGTGGACCTGTGTTGAGAACACTACTTTGTTGTTTAAGAAGCAGACTGGGATGATTCTCTGTGGAAAAGTCTAAAAGCAGTGCAAGACTGAGGTGGGATGTTGGATCTTGATGTGAGAGAGTAGTGTTTACAGCTGTACCACTCTTAGATCCTGAAGTGGTTTCATGGAGTAGTCTGGGACAATGGATGAAAAACTCACAAGTTTTAATATAGGGGATCAAATGAATTTAGTAAGCTAAATGGATTTAAATCTGTTACTTGGTTCTGACATTTACTTGGTGACATTTTTGAGAGGAGTTTAATTTAGGACACAAGATTATTGAAGATTGAAGGAGAGTTTTTGCTTCTCTAGATCTCTGTTTCAGTGTGGCTACTACAGGAATCCCACTCATGGGAGTGGCAAGTTCATTATCATTTCAACCTTTACTAAAACTAGAGAGAAAGGTTGGCCCCAGTGTAGGGAAACCACCCAAAGTAAGGGTACAGACTTGATGCTGGTTTGCAGAGCTGCCAGCTGAGCTGAGTATTCCTTGGTATTGGCCAGGAAAGAAGCCATCCCTGTGAAATGCTGGTCCCCTGTTTCATGGGACAGGTGATGCAGCAGATGTCTCTTATCTGGATTCTGTTGCTGCAGTCTACAGGATGCTTCTTAATGGTGTGTTTGTACAGAAGTGAAGGCCACCCACAACAGTAGCCAATCAGTGTTTCCATCTCTTTGCTGAAAGGGATGAAATTTGGTCAAATGTCTAAGCCAAGTCCAATATTCATTTTCAGTTACTTAGCATGGACAGACTAATGTACATTAATTTCACAATTATAAGCCGCACCTGATTATAAGCCGCACCTCCCGGTAGCTAGGAAGACCACGGGATTTGTCCATATATAAGCCGCACCCGAATATAAGCCACATTTTTAATTTATTTATTTATTTATTAAAGCGAGGATCCATGTGTAACAAAGTAAAAAATTAGTAACAGACACAAATTGGTGTCAGATGCTCAAGTTGCAAACAGTTTTCATAGACCAGTTAAGCCTTTAAAGGCAGCCCCAGGCGCCCTCCCCGGCCAGCTCTCACTTCTGGGTTGGCATTTCACTGGGATTTGTCCATAAATAAGCCACACCTGATGATTAGCCACACTACTGGGGTAGGCTGGATTCTTCAATGAAAAAGGTGTGGCTTATAATAATGAAATTACTGTACAAATACTTCCTTGTGACCCAGCATACTTGTAAAACAGTAAATAAAATATTAATAATAAAATATTTCTTCTGTTTATCAGTGATGCCATAAGGAGATGTGTCCTTAGCTCTCGTAGCTCTAATGCTTTGCTTAACAAGTGTCTTACAGAGCTTTAGTCCACAAAGTATGTAAGTGTGGCTGCCATGTGAGATGACATTGATCATGTAACAACCCTCAGCATCAGTAATGCACATTGTTATGCAATAAGCCCTGCTTGTTTACAGGTTCTTTTAGTAGGAATAATCCTCCTAAATGTCTGCCCAGATACTAGGCATGAGTCAAGGGATGTGGATTGATGCATAAATCCTAATAAACAATGATTATATAAATGTCTTACTGGGATGGATGTAGTCCTGTTATCACTGGAGGTTTTAATGCATCCTGTGTTCCTCTGCATTTTTTCAAATAAACACACGTAGTGGAGAATTTCTATGCTCAGGAAGAGGCAGCAAGAATCCTTTGGATGTAGGAAGGAGTGACAGGCTTTGAGAGAGCTTGTTGTGTACAAGGAAGATTTTTGTAAAGTTTAAATCACTGGAACAAGAGGGAAAGTTTTGAGAGGAAGGGAGTCAATAGCTTCAAGAAATGTTTAAAGATTTTTCAGATAAAAGACATTTGCAGAAAGGGAAAAGAAAGTAATTTTTTTTTCCTCAATGGCTTGAGCAATCCTATACCCATAAACATTTACTGGAGAATTTTGGTTGGAGAAGTGTCAGCTGTCTGATTAGTTTGGCATCAATCTCTGTCCTTTAGACTGCCCAGCGTACAGCCTGTAGTATAGGATTTACCTTACACCAGGACTGGAATTGTCATCAGGAATTTTAGTTTCTCTTGAACACTGAGAAAATTTTGAGCTATGCCTTGTACTTTGTTTGTTTTACTATTATGAACCACAGGGCCATCTTGGAGTCTGCATGCCCTTCGTGTCAGCTATAAAAGGACTTGCTGCATATTTAGGGTTTCTTTTGCTGTATCCTTGGATGCTGCAGAGGAACTTGAGGTCTGGCTTCTCTGGTCACCCAGATGAGAGGCCTGGCTGGGGAATGCTTTATTCATGTCTGGCTTATATACTCAGGTTTCCTGCTATGGAAATCAGGAGGATGGGGTGAAATGAGGAAAAACTAGTGGCTCTTCCCCCAGCTGGAGTAAAGCCCTAGGAAGAACACATTCAAATCCAAGACATGAGATGCAGTTCCAGCTATGAAGATGCACCTATCTCAGATTTGATCTATTAAAACTGAAGATGATAGTAAGGAATTTATGAGTACTAATGGTCAAAGTGTACTTTTATCTCTTTCATGTTAACATGTCTTTCCTTAGCTAAGTCAGTCTAGTAAGTCCAAAGAAGACATGCAGCTCATTAAATTTCCCAGTAAGTAGTTACATATAAAAGGAACTGTGTTCCATTTCTTCTTGTTAAATGCAATCCTCAGAAACAGAGGTTAATGCCATAAATACTGTGAAAACAGGTGGTGAGATACTTCTGCACTGGGATTAGGAAGGATGGTAATGATGTAAGAGTCCCTGCAAGATAAACCTGTTTTTATGGTTTTGTGCATTTATTTTTCTCTTCACCAGATCATGATTCCTTATGAAAATCGAACAAGTGAGGTGATGTACAATAAAATGAACATATCGGAGCTTAGTGCCATGATTCCACAGGTTGGTTGGGGATAACTGAAAAATTATTTTTTTAATGTCTGACCTGTATAATTAAAACTGTCTTTAGTGCTCAGAGCAGCATGTTGAAGAAGTATCATTAGGAATGTGTGTGCTCATTTACAGTGCATGTTCTTTTAAATACAGTTCCAACTTTAATGAGGGTTGAAAACATATGTAATGACAAAGTGTGATAGTTCCTAAGTTTAAAGTAAAGCATTGAAACCATTTGTTTTAAAGTAACTTAATTAATAAATCATGTCTCTTCATAGTCTGCTTTAACCAGCCTTCTCTTTGTCATTGCAGTTTGACTGGCTTGGATACATCAAGAAGGTGATTGACACCAAACTCTATCCTGAGCTTAAAGATATAGGTCCTTCAGAAAATGTGATTGTCCGTGTTCCCCAGTACTTCAAAGATTTATTCAGGATATTAGAAAATGAAAGGAAAAAGTAAGGATTCTATGATGGTTTTACCCACCCTTGTAAGGGGACATAAAATGCTCAGCTTTTTCTATTTTTTTTTTTAATTAATTTCAGCTATTCTTGGAATCAAGTCCCTAAGCAAACAGTTTGGTTTTTTCTGAATGAGGATTTAGATATTACCTTGTGCACAGAGGAGGATTTTCAGTTTCAACACATTTCTTCTCTGGTTGACACAGGTTGCAGTAAAACTGGTCTTTACAGATGCATTCTTACTTTATGGGGTCTTGTATCTTGTGAAATCCTTTACACCTGTAGAACATAGTTGTAAAATGCAGACTCAGACTATATCTCAGACTAAACTTGGCAGATGTGCTTTGCACAGGGAAGCAAGACAGCTTTGGGCAGTGATGCAAAAGTAACATCCCATTTGAAACATCCTTACTGATGACATCTAAGGGATTTCTGAGATAATTTGTTCTCTGAGGAATGTTACTGAACTTCAAAATAAATTTTTTAAAGATGTTGTCTTCAAATATCAATCTTTGCTGATTGTACAGTATGACCACAAATGTATTTCAGGGAAAAAAAGGCAAAGATTATTCTTGTATTGTGGCTCTGTGTCCCTAGTGATGGAATGTTTACATCAATTCATAGTACCTGTAAAAATAGCACACAAATCAAACAATTAGAAAAATAAAAATTACTGATTTGCCTACAGATCATCAAATATCCTTTCTTGAAAAAGATTCAGATAGGTAGCATTACTGTCACCAGTATTCATCTGTTGAAAAAAGTTTTAAAGACATTTTGGGCTGTCCTTGCTTTCTAACTCAAAGTTACATTGGTGAGTATAAATGCATATCTAGCAAGATAACAGGGAATTAGTTACTCTTTGCATATACACTTACATGCAAATACATTCTGTAACTAGAGTAGTACCTGGAGACTTTTTCCATCAGTTTCTTATTCAAGGAAAATCTGAGTATTCAAGAGAAGTTGAGCCAGCCTGTGTGTCATGGCAAAAGGAGGCTGGAGTGATGACCAGAAATAATTGCAATGCCTGTCTTTAGCAAAGCTCAAGACCAGGTTTCTGACCTCACAGGGCAGCGGGGAAGGGTGAGCAAAATCAGTTTCAATATATTCACACTGCATATGTTATAGGTGTTAATGGCTTAGGCATTATCTGCCCAGCCTTATCCTAAGAAATTTGCATCATAAAATGCTAGAAATGACAAATAGTGCTAAACCCAAGCAGGCTTCGAATTCTTGTGTGCAAAATTTATCCAAACAGCCCAGGCATGATAACCAAGATCATGTTTATCTATTAGGTGATAATGTTCATTACTTAAAATGTCAGAGTCTGCTCCAGAGGTAACCTTCCTATCTGGCCTGAGAAAATTAGGAAATCATCTCCATGTGAACACCTAACAATGAGGTCTCAACATTTCCCTGTAGGGTGAAGCCCTGAAAGCTTAACAAGAATGTTTTCTTTTAGGTTATCTTATTTTTCATTCTCCGTATGACATTTTAAAGATTTATTTTACGTAAACAACATGGATTTGATTTGTTACTGTAAATATCTAGATATGAAATTTCTAGAAAAGCATTTAAAAATTTTAGGTTTGCTTCAGTGTTTGTAATGGGAATTGTCTTCTCATCATTTCAGGAGATAGAGTGTCATTAGGAAAAGCAGGTACTTCCACCAAGTTCATATTATTTCCAGTTACAAGGCTATCTCTAAATTATGCTTTTATTCCAGTGTCTTGTGTGTCTTCTTCCTGAATGAGCACTCTGCTAGACTGGGTACTATTTAAAATGTCACAAAAAGATGGCTCATGCCCCAGTATTTTATCCAGTAGTCTGGTAAAATATTCCATGAAGTTTGTTTCAGGTGGAGGAAAGAATGGAGTGAAAATTAAGTCTGGCTGCAGTTCATGTTGGAGGCAAGTTGTACAGTCCTTGTATTATAAATTTCTCCCTCAGAGAACCTGCTGAGCAATCTTGAATTGTGAAATCATTCACAGAGCAGTATTACTAGAAGAGAGCACATTTACATGGTGTAGCATGAATTTAGTAGAATTTTACTTAACTGCATGCAATCAAGTTACTGTGTGGAGCTTGAAATAGGTGCAGCAGTGTGGTCAGAGGGCACTGCTGTGACTCCAGCCCAGGAGCTGGGCTCCCCATGGTGAGCTGCCCAAGCAGCTCAGCAAACAGCCTGAAAGAGTTTCCATCAGCTTGGAGATAGCCAGCCTTAGTCACGTCAGGTGCTGTAAGTCACACCTTCTTTGTAAGAGGTCTTCAGGGATTCCTTCAGCTTTTTGGTGTACTTATTCATTTTTAATGGGGTTTATTACAGGAAGAAGAGGTGTGTGTATCTAGCTGTGGTGTAAATGAGCAATGGCAGAGCTCCACTACAGCTGTGCCATGTGACAGGGGACATAGAACTGTGCTGGCACTAATTAGGAGTTTATATCCCTTCCCTGTTACCTATGTGCTGCTGCTTTATGGGAGCCATAAATAGGATACTCTAAATTGCATCCTTTCTGGAGATCTTTGCAGCTGTTGAAAGAAGCAGTTTTATCATTCTCATAGATCTCAGAATGCATAATTAGTTTCATAGAATTGTAGAATGGTTTGGATTGGAAGGCACCCTATAGATTACAGTAATTTCACACTCATAAGCCACACCTGGTTATAAGCTGTACTTCTGGGTAGCTGGGAAGACCACAGAATTTGTCCATAAATAAGCCCCAGTGGGTTATGAGTCGCACTTTTTTTTTTTAAGTGAGGATCCATGTGCAACAAAGTAATGAGTTAGTAACAGAATAGCACAATCGCGGGGTTTGGTGTCAGGTGCTCAAGTTGCAAACAGTTTTCACAGACCAGTGAAGCCTTTAAAGGCAGCCCCAGGTGCCCTCCCCGTGCTGTGGGCCCCGGCACTCCTGGCGCTGGCTGCCGTGGCTCCCCGTGCTGCTCAAAAGCAGCGGCTCAGCGGGCTGGCCACACAAACACAGTGCCGGTAAGCGGCTCGGCTTCGCACAAAGCTGGCGGCTCACCGCCCACTCACCAGTGGCTCCGTGGCAGCTCTCTGGCAGCAGCTCCGCAGCAGCTCCCTCCCTGGCCGGCTCTCACTTCCCGGTTGGCATTTTGCCGGAATTTGTCCATAAATAAGCCGCACCTGGTGATTAGCTGCACTTCCGGGATTGGTTCGATTCTTCTGTGAAATAGGTGCGGCTTATCAGTGTGAAATTACTGTACCTTGTTCCAACACCCCTGCCACAGGTGGGGACACCTTGCATTGGGCTGGGCTGCTCAGAGCCGCACTGTGATGACCACCTTGAAGGGCAAGGGCAGCCTGGCCTTCAACACTTGCAGGGATGGGGCATCCCCAGCTTCACCGGGAAACCTGCTCAGTGCCTCACCTCCCTGACAGTAAAGAATTTCCTCCTGATAGCTGATAAATCTATCATTTTTCAGTCTAAAGCCACCTCCCCTTATCACTATATGTCCTTTAAAATGTCCCTCTCCAGCTTTTTTTTAGGCCCCTTTTCCTTTGTCTTGCCTTCCCATATCTTTGCAGTATGGGACAAAGAACTCTAATTCATATAGCATGTAAGGAATTTTCTTCAGAGATGGATGGAGGCCCTAGATCTCTTTTCTGGTCTTAGTATCCATCTGAAAAAGTAGAGAAGTTACAATAATTTGTCTTGAATTAGTCCCTCTAGCAATAGAGGCAAAAGTTTTTCAGTACTTATAATTTGATTCGTGACTCAATTCTGAATCAATTTTCAAACAAATCTAAAATTTGGGAAAGAGATCTTTTTCTTAAAATGTCAATTAATTTTTCCATCTATCTTATATTAAATCTGTCCTCTTTAATTGCTACCATATCTGTGGATTAAAATGTTGCAAACTCACAGAATTTTACATGAGCAACCTACTTTATGCTCAGACAGGACAGAAAGTACTTTAGTAAATATTCATAAGTACTGGTATAATTTTAACTGTCCCAGCAAACAATCTCTCCACCACTTCCTTTGGGAGTGTGTGTCACAATAAGGGTCATACTGGTTAGAAGTGAGCCTACACTGCTGCAACAGGCATTTGGAAGTTAAAATAGAGTGTACTCTTCTGAAAGGTTACAACAACAAATAGTCTGGTCTCATTGAAAGAGCAGAGGATTTTTATGTTTTACTTGTGTACTGGATTTTGCTCCATGTGTAGAGATTAACTTCTCTGAGCCTCAGTGAACTTATTTGTGAAACTGGGATGAAAATCACCCCAAGATCTGCACTGTAGGAACTTTATCAGCAAAAAGTGTCAGTTTTTAAGCCATCTGAAGATTACCAAAAATGATTTGAAGTTGGCATCATTAGCCCAAAATGTAAAATAATCATCCCTCAAATAGGTAAACAAATTCAGATAAATGACTGTTTCATTTTGTTTTGAAAAACAAGCTAAAGCACACTGTGCTTCAAAGACAAGACAAACCTCAACCTTTCCACCTGTTCCCTGCCTCCCATTAATAGGCACTGAAGGAACCTCCCTGCTGTTTAATGCATTGTGGATTCTGGGGTGGTTGCAATCTGGAATTATTATTGTCTCATCAGACAGCTTGGTTTTAGCATGTGTCAGCCCTTCTTCCCAAATTAAAACAATCCCAATTAATTATATCTCCTGCAGTTGTCATTACTTATACATGACACAAACATTTCTGAATTCTTGTTGATATTACTGTCTTGCAATGTCACCTTTTTGAGACCCAGCCTTTATGAATTTCAGTCTTCCATTCAGTTTGAGAAATGTTTCCCAACCCAAATGTTGGGGAAACAAACATTGCTGTGTGAAAACAAGTATGCAGAAGAGAGAATTGATTTTGGTTTTAGTGGTGATTAAGTAAATTGTAATACATAGCTGCTGCATGATAGTGATTTATTTAGCTAAAGATTTTACCTAAGGCTTTTGATTGGAAGCAAATCTTTAACCTTTTAATCTGTGAGATTTGTATAAATGCTATAGAAGTTGCTACAGCAGGATAATCTGCTGAAATATCTGAGGCAGATTTTTTGTGAGGTTTCTGGAGTTGGAGTTGTTTACCAAAACAGTGAGAGCTGAATGCTTTTAGGGTGCATCACTTGTCATTGAGTGAGAAAATTCCACATTGTCAGAAACTTAAGGGAAAAATCTGAACTTTGTGGCATTTCTTAGATTGAAATGAATTTCTAATGATCCTAAACATTATCTTAAAATAGCGTGATTATCTAAACAGAGCTAACTATTTTGGCTTTTGTGACATGTACTGTCTTATAAATATACATTATTCGTGCTACAAAGTCTTCTTCAGATATATTTTACAATTATTGTGGGCATTTAGGTGCACTATAGAATATATCTGTGTGCTAAAAGAGGGAATATTCCCAGTGTGAGAGATGCAACAACACATCTTGAGCTGAAGGCTTTGTGTGGGTGGACTGGAGCTTGGTTAGAGGCAAAACTGAAGTTATGTCTCAAGCAAATGCTGCTGTCAAGACAACATGCCCACAAAGTGTATTTCCAAGCTGCTATGATTCAGAGGAGGGAGCTGCTTGGGATGTGTTTCTAATGGAGTGGCACTGTGGCAACAGCAGCTGCATTGCCCCACACTTACAGCAACAGGAAATTGCAGAAATGGGATTATTAGAGATGGGGGAGTTGTTCAGTCCATGACAGCACTCTCTTCTGCATAGAAGCCATTTTCCTACCTACAGAGAAGTCTGTGGCCTGTCAAAAATGTTATGTGTATCCCAGTGGGGAACAAATAACATTTAAATATCCTAGCTTTGAAGCAATGACTAGCCTTGAAAAATCTGTCATGTATAAAAGAAGATGAGAATAATAAGTGTAGGCCATTGTTGGACTTGTTTTGAGACTGTTTGAAGTTGAACTGTGTATTTCAGAATGCACCTTTAGCTCAAACAGCTGCTGCTGTACATGGAGAGAGCTCAATCTAGGCTGGATAAAACCTCCAGTCAGGTGCCCAAAGTTTTAGAAAAAGAGCATGGATGCCAGACCTCCTGGGAATTTTAAACAAGCTCTTCCTTGATCTCTCAGCCTCAATTTTTAAAAGATTCTTGTTACTGACACTTCTCTTTTTTAGTATTTCAATTATCCATTTGACAAAATAGAAATGGTAATACTTTAATAACTTTGTGAATAGTAGAAGTTTTCAAGGCATATTGATAACTTCTAATGAAAGATACAAATATGAGATAATGAGAGTGTATGTGGGATGGACTGTTATCTATTCTGTTACCATTTATGTGCCCTGCTAATGAAGGGAGATAACATTCACTTTGATCTACAAAAGGAAAAAAATATTAATCTCTGGATAAAACTTTGATGCAACTATTATTATAACATAGTTCTTGCCACTTCTAAGGAAAATTAAAGCAGCCTTCTGGAAAAAAAAAATACCTAAAATTCATACTAAGTGAAGGACCTGTTATAAATAATCCCTAGAAGATGGTTATCATGGGGAAATTATATATTAAATGGCTGCAATCATTCAGATTCTCCTGGGTAATTGGGATTTATCCATTTGGCCATCACTCATTAATTTTTAAGGTGAAATTTCCACCATTTGGGTAAAATGTTTGGGGGCTATTTCTGTGAGTGCTTTGTGGTACATCATATGTGTTTACATGTCTGATAAAAATATGCCTGATTTAACAGGACTCTTGCCAATTACGTGGTGTGGAGGATGGTTTATTCAAGGTTATTTAACCTCAGCAGACGCTTTCAGTATCGGTGGCTGGAATTTTCTCGGGTGAGTTATGCTTTTGCAGCATTTACAAGGGTGCTGGACTTGACACTGTTGGTTTCCCTTATAGCTGCTTGTACTTTGCAGAACATAAAATTTTTTCCATGTTGGAGAAATTTCTTGAATTTTTTTTTTAAGACACCCTCTAAAACAATTGACATACATATTTTTGTGTATTACACTAAGACATTTGTATGACACTAAAAAGGCACCAAAGACAAAAAGGCTTTTAGATGATGTTAAAGAGGTTTTGAAACCTCCCCTTTAAAAAGCTTGGTCTTCTTTTGCAGAAACTTGTTATGTGGGCTGTGGCATTCAGGCCAAACCTTTTTGACCAAAATCTAAACTTTTTGAAAACTACTGTTTGCCCATTTGTGGATACAGCTCTAATAAAAGGAGAAGTCTAGAATTTCACTTTTTAAAAGCTTTCTCAAAGCTCTCCCATGCTCTAATGCCAGCATTACATGAGCTCTAGCACGAAGATACGCAGCCATTTCCACAGAGATGATCAGGTGCCTTCCAGCTTGGGGTTGAAGAAGAACCAGAAAACTTCCACAAGCTGTGAGAGCAGAACTAATTATCTGTTCAGAAATATGGGCATTTATGTAAAACACATAGGTTTGATTAAGTGAACCCTGAATAGAAAGGCACCTTGGTAATTGTGTGGGCAGTGTGAAGTGTCCTTAAGTAAACCAAGGATGAAACTGAAACTGAATGGAACTTTGTTTTGTGTCTAAGCCACTTTGGCGGGTGAACTCTGTTTGCCATTATGAAAATTGGCTGACAACGGGAGGCTGGCATGGTGCAGGAGGTGTGGGTGTTCTGTCCTCCTTGGTGAGGCATGCAGGTGGTTAATTAAAGAACCTATACTGTTTTTCCTTGAGTAATACTGGAATAATTCCGAGTTGATCACATACCTAAAAATAAACTGCAATGGCTTGATGGAAACTACACAGGAAAGGCAGTCTCTTGCACTTCTGAGATGACATTCAAAATAGTCTTGCTAAAGATGCTATTTTCTTCATGTAAAATATGAGAAACTGGCTGTCAGAATCACAGTGACAAGTTTGTAGGTGTCTCCTCCTGGGACATTCCTTGCTAGTCAGGTAAAATAGATTGATGTTGGCTATCAGCCAGTCTGCAGCATAATACTGAGTTACACTGAATTATGTAATGGCCAGAAAAAATCCTGAAAGGAAACATTAAGCTTTGGATATTGTGCATTTTAATATGGTAACTGGCTGCTGTCACATCTCTAGGATGTAGAAGCTTAGGGAGAAATCTAATTCAAAGTGATTCAGTGCTTAATCTCATCAAGGCTGTCACAGAATCCCAGAATGGGTCACATTGGAAGGGACCACTGTGGAGTCATCTGGTCCAACCTCCCCCACTGCTCAAGCAGGGCCGTCCCAGAGCACATGGCACAGGATTGTGTGTCCAGATGGTTCTTGAACATCTCCAGTGAAGGAGACTCCACACCCTCTCTGGGCAATCTGTGCCAGTGCTCAGTCACTGCACAGGGAAGAAATTCTTCCTCATGTTCTGGTGGAACTTCCTGTGCATCAATTTCTGCCTCTGGTCCTATTGCTCAGCATCACAGGAAAGAGCCTCCAAAGGGCTCCATCCTCTTGGCACCTCCTCCTCAGATTTTCTTAGGCATTGATGTGGTCCCTGCTCAGATTTCTCAGGGCTGTACAGGCTCATAAGAGAGATGCTCCAGTCCCTTAATTGTATTTCAGTGCTCCTCTGGACCCACTCCAGGGGCAGGAGCCTGCATTTGCCTTTGCTGAATTCCAGACCATTCCTCTGCCCCTCTCTCCAGCCTGCCAAGGCCCCTCTGAAGGGCTGCAGAGCTCTGGGGGTTTCAGCCACTGATTCCAGCTCTGCCATCAGTGACCTCACTGAGGAGCCTCTGCCCCTTCCTCCAGGTCACTGATGAATAAGTTAAACAATACTGGCCATGCAAATGGCTGTGAAGGCTTACAGAACAGTAAAAGCAGTGACTCAGCAGCTGATTCCTTTATCTGCCCCTGGGACCTGGAGATGGAGAGTTAGTTGAGTGAAGTAAGCTGCAGTAGCTAATAGTAGCTCAAGTTAATTGGAGTAAACAGCTCAGTGGAGCAGACTTCACAGGTGAACAGAAAGGACATGAGGAATGGAGTCCAAGGCATTGGATTAGTCTGTTGTGCAATAGATCTGTCCAGTCAGAGGATGGAGAACTAGAGGCACTTTAGGATCACATAAAGGACCCAACAACCCCTTGCTAGGTAAGTGAATAAAACATTGAATTACTGCTAAAAAGATATGACCAGGAGATAAATCAGTGACCCTTAAGGGAAAGGATGTATTTAATACATTCATTGTTTCATTAATTCAGTCAGCCTCAACCATCACAAGCAGAATATTTTTTTCACCAGGTGCTCATTTTCTATTGGTGGCTCTTATACCTTGTATGTAGAAATCTTGGCACCAGGGCCTTAAAGTCTTTGCAAGGAGAAGGAAGAATACATGATGAGACTTTAAAAATACTTCAGGTTTGGAAATAGGACAAACCTGCTGACTCTAGAGAAAGTACATTGAGTACCACATCAGCAACTATCAGCAGCTCCTCTGCAGTGGCACTTTGAAACCTTGTAAATGTGCAGTGGCACCTGGGGAAGAGGTTGGTTAATTGTGTCCTGAAGCTCTGAATTGACTGGGAGGGCTTGAAACCAGCTATTTATAGCCACTGTTACTACCTGAAGTACTGTGTTTTAGAGTGGTACATTAATATTAGAAGGACCATTTGAGGGAGTTCCTGTTGGCTGTTGTAACATAAATATCAATAAACCAGCTGTGAGATATAATCTATTCCTCTCAGCTCTATTTTTATTGGTCTCACAGCCTGTGCTGCCTTTATGTCCTCCTTGCAGTCAAGCCTCCCTCAAAATAATGATAATTATTATGTTGTAATAATAGTATGTCACAGTCTAAAAGCCAGCTCTGTCTCCTGACTATTTCTATGGCTGATGCATACTCACAGCTTTTGGAAGGAATTTCAAGCTCTGATGACTAATGCCATAACTCCCCTTCTTCCCTCCATTGTGGGTTCACTCTGACCCCAGAGAGAATTTTTTTTTCTCTTTTGTTGTTTTCTTTTTTTTTTTTTTGAGTGTGTTGTTGTGTTATGTATAAAGGTTGAAGAATTTGGAAAAGGAGTTGATTGTTAAATTTGGCTCTGTTTAGAAAAAATATCGCCTTATTATGTATGGGTTTGACTAATAGGGTTTTCTTTTTGCCATCGAAAATCTATTACTGCCTATCCAGTATTAATAAAAAGCATTTGGAAATGCAATTCACTGGTGTATTTAAGTGTGAGTCATTGATTATGCTTAATTACAGACAATATGAAAGGGAAAATCAATCTTTAAACTACCAAAATATCTCACCTTCAATAGCTGAGGGTTAAGCTGCTCTGGAATTTTCCAATGAAATCTTTTCCTACTGGAAAAAGACATATCCAAACCCTTCGGTTTTGCTGGACATTTAATCTTGTGCTCAAAGAAGGAGAATAATGAGACAAAGAAAAGGCTCAGAAAATGCAAAATTAGTGTTTAAGAGGCTTTTATAATCTGTGAGAGGCCAAAATCCCCTATCCCACCTCCTGTGGACTGGTGCTGACTACACTCTGCCTTTAGACAGCTGTCAGGTGTTAACTGCTGGACTGAGGTTGTTCTTACTCTCTGTGGAAAAGCCAAAAAAGTTCCTAAAGTGGAAAGGGAACACTTTGAACCTTGAAAATAACAAAAGTTCCTTAAATCAGCACTGCTTATTGCCCACATGGACCCATCCTCTGTCTTGCTGTGTGCAGGATTTATTTACACAAGCTACATCTTGGTGAGCAATGTAATGTTAGCTAGGTAAGCAGCCACAGTAATAACATTCTTCTGTGAGAAACAGAAACCAAGGCAGCAAATGCTCTTGATCTCTGTTCTGCCTTGTTCCTTGTTGTGTTGACCATTCTTGACTGTTTCTTTTGAAACTCATCGATGGTCACATCATCAGAGCCTGAAAGTATGCAATTAATACAATTCCTGTAGTAAAATATGCAAGCTGTTCTACCAACATCTTTCTATTGCAATATAGAGTGAATTTTTAATTTTTGGCAGGGAGACAAACATATTCAGTATTCTTGATTCAAACCACTTTTCTCCTGAAAATGCTCTGTTTGGGAAAGAAACTGAAAGCAACTATTTTACACAAACTACCATAGAAGTAGTTGCCTTTTTAATAAAAAGGTGTGGATATGTTCCCATCTGTGGTAGATGTCATTAGTTCATGGCAATGGAGAGCTCTGCAGGAGGTGTTTTATAAGGACTAACCCAATTTTCATGAGGACAATCATGAAAATCTGACAGGCTTCTCACCATGTCAGAGGAGAGGCAAACATTTTCAGGAGAGATCTCACAGCAGGGTTTTTCTAGAGGAAATAGTCTCTCTACTTAACACAGAAAGAATACCAGGATTAGTCCAAAGTTAGCACTAGTTCTCTAAGCCTAGTCTCTTTAAGTACAGTAATTTCATGATTATAAGCCACACCTTTTTCATTGAAGAATCC
>VRYO01002772.1:78703666-78714025 GCA_009812075.1 Sialia sialis
GTTCTGAAGTTTAAAATCTTACAGATATTTAGTGATGTTCAAAATATTTGTCACAGCATGGATGAAAAACAGAAATAAGTGTAGAGGATCATTATTGTTTCCTTTTGGTGGCTTTTTGACAAATAGGCTTTGGCCTATTCTGCATGTGGGTTCTTCTCAAACGCTGTGATGTTATGGCCTAATACATGCTCCTGTCAACAGGTGATCCATGGCACTACAACCTTGCTGCCCCAGTGGGATAAATGTGTGGACCTTGTGGAAAATGCCCTCCCCTATGTTGTGGGTAAGATGTTTGTCAAAGCCCATTTTCAAGAAGACAAGAAAGAGATGGTGAGTCCTCAGCAATCTCTCTCTGGAAATTTTTAGTTAGCGGTTTCATCCTCATAAATTGCCTCTGATGTTAGAACAAAGTTTAGAAAGGGATGAGAGTCTTTAAGATGTTTTAGTTGAAATTAAAAAACCCGAAACACAAGGAGAAAATGAAATTATTTTGAAGAAGTGTTACCTTTCTGCACACCTGGGCACTGCCCCCTCTTTTCACCTGCAGTCCTTCAGATGAATAAGCAGCATTCAAAAACAGGTTTAATGCTCCTAATGTATGTAAATAGTGACAGTCAGGCTGTGCAGGAGCAGACTGAGGGGTACTGATGAGAAATGGTTTAGTATAGCTAAAATAATTTATTATAGTAAAGTTTTTACTGACTAATCGAAAAACTGGTTGAGATTTCTCTGCTTTAGGACTACCCTTTGAAAGCTGTGACTGCTACACCTGTGATCTGAGCAAGAAACACTTGGCTGATGTCTGGCCCAAATTAAGGGAAGCTGAGAGCCACAGAAAGAATTGATATTTGTGATTCAGATCTTTTCTGCTGAACAGTGGAAAGAAATATTCTTCCATATCTTTGAGTCTAGAGAGATGTTCATCCTCATTCTAAAATTTCAACAATAGCTGTGTTATCACTTCTCTCAATAACATATTCAAATAATTAATTACCCTTCCCAATAATTTATGACTTATTTTTAGTTCATGTTTTTCTTATAAGGTTTTCCAATGTCTGCTTTTATAGCCATTGATTTGCCAGCAGTAATCACTTTTAAATTGACTCATTAGGTCATTGAACTTAGCTCTCCATGCAGGAGAGGCACAACCACTTAGGAAACAAGAGATGGCAGCCTGTGCTGGGAACAGCAGCTCTGTGAAAGCTCTGCCCTGCCCTGGCTCAGCAGGCTCAGTCTGCCTCTTTGACTTTATCTACTTGGACTGCTTTCTCAGGGAAGCATTCCATTTTAGAAAGCACACTCTTATTTGACTTGTGCAAATCTGTTTCCCTCTCAGGATCTGCATTTCTTTTCATATTTGCCTTTATCTGGAGTTTCCTCTCTTGAGATCCAGCTTTTCAATCCCCTTTTTCTTGATCCAGTTTGCAATGTGCTATTTGGCCATTTTGTGGCAAAAATATGCCAGGCATATGCAGTGTGTTATGCTGCACAGATAAGTGGGAAGAGTAGGAGTATAAAAAATGTACCCTTCCTTTATGGAGGGGATGGACACTTTTTCATATTTGCATGTGTGAGGAAAAATTATAAGAAGCAGATAGAGCAGAAACTGGTTTCTCTTGAAATGCAAGTTAATTAGAATGTTTCTTAGTGTGCACATTCCTTTTAGACCAAAGCTTTGGAAAATCATCAAGTCTGAATTCACAGTAGCACCCGTAGTAACAAATGCATATAAAATTCATGGTCTAGGTCACAGCATTCAGTCTTAAAATGAACAGCCCATGGAGATAAAATTACAGACAGATGAAATTTGTTGCATTTCATTTAGGAGTGTGCTTTTCAAGTTAATAATTTGTGGTGCTATCATTTTCATTTCACTGGTTTTCAGTTCTACTTTTCTTTCTTAAGCAGTAAGAAAGCATGTGAGTAAAACACTCTTCTTTTTACAGCTTTTTTTTTTTGCCCTTCTTCTTTTTTCTGGCTTATGGCATGTATCTGTCTATGATAAGCAAATCCTGAGTTAAGGATAATATGGATTCTTTTCCCCCCATGTTTTTTGTGACTGATGTTTCATACCTTAGATACTTCTCTTCTTTTATCAAGAAAGACATTATTTGTGCCTAAATATAGCACTGCTTCTAACTCAGAGTGCCTGCAGTGTTTTTTACAGATATGCCTGAGCAGTTTCAGTAATAACTTTGATAGCAGGAATAGGTTTCTGCCCCTGCCCCCTGCAGCTACAGCTGCTGCATAAAGCCTAAGTATACACCAGGGGCCAGCTGCAGAGCTTGAGTTTGAACTTGTAACCTCCAAATACAGGGAGCTCACCTCATTAGTGAAAGAAGTTAATTGAGTCAGTGCTCTGTCATCAATAACTTTAGGTTACCCTATTTCCTGGGATGCAGTTTACTGTGAATATCCACTCAGTCATATTTAATGCTAGACCTGCTCTGGTTGATCCATATTGCCTCTAAAAATAAGAATATGTTTCTTGAAAAGGGTAAGAAAAAATGAATAATCCAAGGAATTTTGCTACATTTTTTTTTCTGACTGCGCCACAAATAAAGGACAGTTCCAGATTAAAATATTCATCTCATACATTAATGACAATTCAGCTAAAGATAATGTTACTTTTGAGGGTTTAGTCCCTGCTTTTAATGACATTTCAGATCTACTAGATTTATAGAATAAGATTATACAAGTCTCTGCTGTTTGACATTTTCATTATTTTTAAATTTAACTGATAATACGAAGTTCCAATAGGTCTTCATTTAGTGGATGTCTGTCATGTCTAGTGCTGTCTCAACTCTGGTTTTGCTAAAGGACTCAGGCAGTGGCTGGATCCCTCTCATTGCCTCACTCTCACAGCATTCCCCATGGTTATCTGACATGGGGTTCATCTGCTGATGGAAATAGAGGCAGCTGGTTGCACACACTTTTCTGGGCTGCCGAGAGATCCATAGGAATGAGGGCTCTTTAGACTCATATAATGCATATCTTAGCCATTATATATCTTGTTTTCTGTCATTTCAGGGTTTTCTTATACTCACTGAACAGTCCTATTATTATATCTTTTGCTTGCTTGGGATGTGGTCTTGGCTTTGCAGAGATGTCTGAAGAAGCAGCCAAGGTGAAATGGTTGTGGGCTTTCCCAGTTTTGCACAGATCCAAGCTGCCACTGGTGGTCCAGGACCACAGAAGCAGTTCAGGCTGCTCAGTGGTGTGAGCCAGGGCCTCCCTCCCTGCATTAAGTAAAGGGTAGCTAAATACAGGCTAAATATTTGGATACTGCTTTGTATTTGGATCATGATGCTGTCAGCCCAAATTCAGAACTTTGCTAGTACTAATAAGGTGTGTCTCAGTCTCACATTAACCAAACCAGGCCACAGACATTCTCTCTGCAGGAAAGACTTTTTTTGTGCAATTGCCTTTCAGCTGGCTCCTTCTGCATGGGCTAGGGATCTAGAACCTAAGGGAGAGGAATCTCCCCAATGGACTGCAAATCTCTCAGTGTTTTTTAATGATTTCAAGGTGGGTATTCTCATAAAGATGACATGAAATTATCAGCAATGAACAGGATGTGTGATACTAGAAGGGAAAGAAGATGGGGAAAAAACTTACCTTCAAAAGAAGTGTCTTAATACTGTAGAAAGCAGAAATTAGCCTTCAAGAAAGGACAGCAGATACCATCTGATCTGTTACCATTTGTGGTCTAACCAAGTCTATCCCTCCTACATACACCAAACCTCTCCTTAAAATAATTCTGCCATGATATATTTTACTGGGGAGGGATTTACTACATATTTTGCAGATGGAGGAATTGACTGAAGGAATTCGCTGGGCTTTTATTGACATGTTAGAAAAGGAAAATGACTGGATGGACTCTGAAACAAAAAGAAGAGCCCATGAGAAGGTAATAAATATAAATTTTAAGTATGTAAAACCCTGTTATGATAAAGATTTGACTTGAGTGATAACAGTATGTCATGGATTGTACTTGCAGTTCCAGTTATTTACTGATCATTTTGTTTGTGAAGGGACACATTTATTTTTTTCTGGACACTGAGCTCCTGCTTCTCTGCAGAAGTTATTTTTGTTACTTTGCTCTTTTTCCCTTGCATCCACTTTTCCTATCTGGATCTGGCTGATGTAGACTATGAGCTTACTTGTCTTTTCTTGACGAAGCCTTCACCTTGATTGGGATCCCAGGGACACACCAATCTGCAGACAGAAAACAGTGCCTAAAACACCTGTAACAGCTGAGGGTACTTGCTGTGAAGGTGGAGGATCCAGCCTAGAAGGGGATGTGAGAATAATTCAGGTTTCATAGTTTTTCTGGTATTGTGGTGGAAGGCCTAAATGGAGAGCTGTCTTTTGAGAGGGTAATGACAATCCCAGCTGAATTCCTGACAGAATGACGCCAGTTAGGAAGTGTTATAATCAAGGATGGCATTACTGGTCCTGATTGCTTTCAGATAAAGTCACAATAAAACGCAAGAGGCAAAGGTGAAGTCAGGAGGATGTACTCAAAGCCTCCTTTTCACTCTATTCCCACACTTACAGCATGTGATGAGTGGAAAGGAAGATTGTCCAGATGCAGAGCTCAGCCCTCAGAGCCTCCAGCAATTGGAAGGGGCATATAAAAAGAGAAGTGGAAGGCGTTGTGTAGGTCTGTGTCCATATTTATTAAGGCAATGGGATATCAGTGAATTAGTAAGCACCCTCTCTGAATAAACTGACAGGCAAATGCAGCTGAGCTGCTCCTGCTCTCTGTGCTTTAATAAAAATAGCAGTGTTTTGATTTAAAAGCAAACACGGCCCTCAATGTTTTTTAGTAATTCTAATGAAAAGGCTGTTGAGCCATTTTATCATTGGAAAGATTTAAATTCCATATGCAGTCCATTTACATTTTATACAGCAGTGCTCTTCATATATGTGCAAATGAAATAGAGCTGCATAAACGCACCAATAAACTCTATAGCAAGAGAACAATAGTAAAATGACATTTATTTCCTGCTAACCTAGTGGTAAATGGGCTGCAGTTATTACTTCTTACTGGCTGTTGTTTTTTTTTACTAGAAATACCATTAGAAATATAATGATCTGTAATTTAGATATTTGTTAAAATTGAGCAGGAAGATTTTCTAATTATTTCCTTACTAAAGACATTTCTATATAACAACCTGCTTACTGATTTTGTTCAAAATTTGCTTCCTGCCTTTCAGCAGTGAAACAACACAAACATTTCCAAAACCCAATGAACTCCTAAGAAAACTCTCCCTTTCCCATTTTAAGGAGGGTTTTCATCAGAAGCTAGGCTAGATCTGTGGTAAGTAGAGATGGCTGTTTCCCTCTGTTGACACATTTTGGAAGCACACAGCACTTTGCTCCCAGTTTAGACATGGCATTGAAGGTCCTGAAGTTAGTGGGGGGAGTCTGGGCTGAGCAGTGCATGACAAACTATATTACAAAAACAATACTACAAGCCATAGTACAGTAATTTCACGATTATAAGCTGCACCTTTTTCATTGAAGAATCCAGCCTAACCCTGTAGTGCGGCTAATCATCAGGTGCAGCTTATTTATGGACAAATCCCAGCAAAATGCCAACCCGGAAGTGAGAGCCGGCCGGGGAGGGCGCCTGGGGCTGCCTTTAAAGGCTTTGCTGGTCTATGAAAACTGTTTGCAACTTGAGCACCTGACACCACACCCCGCGCTGGCGCGATTCTGTTACTAATTTGTTACTTTGTTACACGTGGATCCTTGCTTAAAAAAAAAGTGCGGCTTATATTCAGGTGTGGCTTATAACTGTGAAATTACTGTACTATCAAATGAATAGCCAATGGTTTAAAATCATTCTCACCGAACTGAAAAACCATTTCATAGTTTGCTGAAAAAGGACCAGGTTAAACTTGTAAGACACACGTGTTATGTAATGCCTTAGATACTGCAGCAACAATTATGTGATACGATTTATGTCTACAAGTTTAAGTTCAGATTCACAGAAATAGCTACTTGGCTGGAAGGAAAAAGCCTACAGAGACATTTGGGAGATTTCCAGATATGGAATGCGTGCATGCTTATTAAATTTTATTTATTGTTAATGATAGATCTTCTATTTGTCCTGGAACTCTTGGATGGTCATGTTTTTAATTCAATAGATAGATTCATTACATGTAGGGTCAGATAATTCACAGGGGAAATCTAAGTTTTATAATGCAACAGAACCTTCAAAATCTGTTACACTGTTCTAATTAAATCTCAGGAGCCTAGCACTTTCTGCTGTTACTTTTTCAATACTTAGACTTTAATAAAGCAGCACAGACAAGCATTAATTTTATGAGGGAGATTGGTTGATTAAAAAACCCCCAGTATTACTTTATTGTAGAGATCTGTAAAAGTTGCATTTCTTTGTTAATAAATGTCATCCACACGCTGGACTCTGCACCCAGGTGGGAGAACCACCAGGCACCAAGTATGAATTGAGAGAGAGGATGCAGGGCAGCAGCCAGGGACTTGGGGGCTCTTCTCTTAGGAGAAAAGGAGGCTGAAGAGGCTCTTCTTCATCTTCCTGAAGTGGAGAAGTGGAGAGGGAGGTGCTGACCTAATCTCCCTGGGGTCCAGTGACAGCATGTGTGGGAACAGTTCAAAGCTACCTCATCAGGAGAGGTTGGGCTGGACATTAGGAAGCTTTTCTTTACCAGGTGGGTGGTCAAACACTGGGACAGACATCCTGGAGAGGTGGTTGATGACCCAAGCCTGTGTTTAAGAGGACAATGCCCTTAACAAGGTGCTCTAACTTTTGGTCATCCTGAGATGGTCTGGCTATTGGACAAGATGCTCTTCTTTCCAACCAAAATGTTCTAATTCTATTCTATCAATTAAGACAAGAAAGGAAGGTATTAGTTAGGTAAAGGATGTTTTGGTCTTCTATATTTTAATCAGTAACTGTCCCATTGTCCCTTGTAGTAGTGCGGATTGGAGGTTCTGCCCTAAGTTCCATGGCAGAACTGTATCCTACATGGAAATGACTGATTCAGATATTTTGCTCATCCTCTGTATTTTTAATCTCATTGCATTCTTGAAATGTTCAAATGCTCTGAAAAGAAATTAACTGCAGAAACCTAACGGTGGTTTTGTTTACTGTGCCTCCTCCATGTGATCTATTTAATTTGCCTTTAGTTTTTCTTTAATTCCAGGCATATTTGGGTCATTAATAATTTTTTTGCTCATTTCCTGAAAGAAGAAGAGGGTCATTGTGGGGGCTGGGTGTCTGGACAATGAGCACAGAGAGCCTTGTGGTGATTGTATCTTTAGATGACAACATTGTAATGTAAAGGACATGCAGGTTTGAAAGAGAATTAATTGCAAATCCTCTCTGTGATTCAGATACTATTTCCTGTGTTTTCTGCTTCCTATTTTCTGACTGATGCCCACCTTTCTTTTGTGCTTGGCCAAATTTGTATACCTTGCTGTCAGCCTGATGCTTTGCAATCAAAGGAACCATCGCCCTCCAAAGGACTTACAAAAGACCCTCTGGTAGAAACTATTCCTGAATTTTGCTTTAGGCAGCTTGTCAGCTCTATCTAATCACTCCATCTGTGACTCTTTGTGTCTGTCCTGTTGTTTTATGCTACTCAGAGGGGACACTACTAATTTCACATTAAAAGGATCAAATCTATTACTCCATGTGACACAGGGAACAATTGTCTTGCAGTCTTGATATCTGAGAATAATCTCTTTAGCCATTGTATAGTTTGGAGTTAAGGTTTGACATTCCTTTTGTAACAAAGAATATAATGAGATAACATCTAATAATTTACCTCTCTCCTCCCTCCATTCCTTTCATTCAGTGGTGGAAAGATGAATTTAAACCAGAGCATTTAAAAGCCAATCTTACAGAAAAGGTTTCTGTCGGGGTTAGGTGACTCTGGCTTCAGTGCAGTTCTCACCTGGCTCTCTGGATGGAGCTCACGCTGCTTCCAAAGCAGCTCTGAGTCCCACAGAAGCGCTCTGTGCTGTGATGTTTCTTCTGTCCTGTCCTTACTCCTCCGCTCTATTCAAGCCCTTCTTTATTGCACCACATTTGACTATTATCTCAAATTTGCCTCGTGTCTGTTAATCCCCCGAATTTTCAATGGAATGCTCTGATAAACAAACAAATGAACACCCCAAACAGGTTTCTGTTCTTGTCCTTTTAGTCTCCCTTTTGCAAGAGTCATTGCATTTTGCTCTCGTTTGCAGAACAGAGAAATTATTCAATTGGGTGCAGCTCCAACACTCTTCAAATGTTTATTCTGTGAGTTATCCAGGGCATTGCCACAGCCTCTGAGCAGGGCTGGGGGGAGAGAAGGGAGACCCTTTTGTTCCCCTTCCAGTGAAGGTGCAGAATGCAGCCAGCTGTGGTGGCTAAATGGTATTGACAGCTGTGTTTTGGCATGCTGGGCCACAGGGGAAAGGAGGAGACCACAACTGAAACTCCATTGGCGTAACTTGTGTGATGAGGGCTCACTTCTTTAAAATGGGAATTTATTGCTTCTGCTCTTCAAAGGATAATTCAATGGAAGATCATTACTGACATGTTAAATTATTCCCACTCCTGGGCAGGAACCATTATTTTACTAATCACTATTTTTCCTTCCTAAAATGCCCTTTGTTCTTGGGTTTAACTGGAGGCTTGAAAAAAGACGTTTTTCTTAAATTCTGCAATTCTTTTGTAAAATATCCTGTTAAGCTGTGGTGCAGGAATAACTTCCTATTTGGAAGTTAGATTTTCTTGCTTTGCAGTACTATTTTTAAAGCACGGATGATAAGCCAAAAAAAGAGCTTGTTTTTCCTCTGGTAAGATTTTTCTGTAACATTATTAACCTCCTTAAGTCATGGAGCACAAATCCCAAGGTCACTGTGCAATCATTTGGCTCCTGAACTTGCCTGCTGCTTTGCTTTATTTGTAAGGAAGTTGTAGATGCAACATTTGTTTTCTCCACATCTCTGAGTCTGAAGACTGAGTCAAGAGGAGCACTGGAAAACATCAGGACTGTGCCTAGCTATAGGTGGCTCTCTTGGGCAGTGTTAGGTACCTTTGTTTAGCCTACAGGGCTTGTTCTGCTTCTTCAGACAACTACAGCAAACCTCCCTAGACAACACAGTGCAATTTGGGCCAATAGTCCTTAGGAAATCAAGAGCCATCCGTACAATCCCTGATTTTACAAAGTGTAGGTACTTTAAAGGAGGTGGGTGTCCGTGGGTTATCCCACTGAAGCCATCCCCAGCTGGAACTCGCTGGCCCTACCCAGCCCTGCAGACAATTATCTGAGCTGCAGCCCCCTTTCTCAGCTCTCCATGGTCTCTCTCTCTTCACATGTGGGTGATTTCACTGTGACCATGACAGTTATACTGCCCAGGGCAGAGTCCCGTGTCTGCCCTGGCCAGTGGCCAAGCAGCAGCAGATGTTTAGAGATGAACCTAAGGACAGGGCCAGCATGAAGGGACACATTCCCACTGTCCTCCCCTGGCCTCTGACAAACTGCAGCTCACTTGCTGCCTGAGCCAGAAGTGGTGTCTTGGTATTTATTCACATTTTCCTGTTGTGACTTTGTCTAATGACTTTGAACCCACAACAATTTTCATCATCCACAACTTCCCAAAGCAAGGAGTCCCACTGCCTCACTGTGCTCTCTGGGTAAAAAGAATGTCTCGTTGCTCGTCTGAAAAATGTCACCTTCTCCTGTGTTGTGGTAGTGTAGAAACCAGAGAATCATCATTGCCTGTTCTCTTTTTGTGGTCACTCTTTCTTCTGTAGTCTTGGCACAGCAATACACACTGGGAGAATGGAGTCTCCTGCTTTTCTTCACAAACCCTGTGCAAGGTATGCACTAGATGCAGTTCTGAAAAATAACATTTCACTGAGATCTGGGGCAAGCCCAGACAAAAAGGCTGGGCACCATAGCTTCAGGAGCTGAAATTAATCTTGCTTAATGCCAAGCTATTTTTTCATAAAGATGACAAATCATTCAGTCTTGAAAGTGGTTATTGGGTGCTCTGCAAAAATTAAAAATGCTTTTTGAAACTTGTGGGGTCTGTGGACCCACCCTATGAAAACTAATGGAAAAATATGACAGTGGAACCAGTCCTGAGACTCAGTGCCTCTGATTTCAGTGGCTGCTTCTAGAATGAAGGCCAGCTCAAAACTGATAGAACAATACTTGGTAAAAGAGAGGCATGGAGTTTCAAAACTAAAGCTTGCAAGACACCTTTTACATTTTCCTTTAAGATGACTTTATATCTTTTCTTCAAGGATGACAGAGAACCTCACAAAGTGTAAGACTGCTTCAGAGCACTCATAGAAACTGCTAGACATAC
>VRYO01002772.1:78719611-78737114 GCA_009812075.1 Sialia sialis
ATAATTATTGGAAACATGGAATGTTGTCTGAAAATAAAATAAATTCAGGAGGAATATGGCTTTTTACAGTGCTGAGTAAGAGTCCAAGCCTAGCTTGGCATGAGTCCTATCAAAGGCAGCAGCACATACTATGGGACATGTATCTATGTCAGCATGTAACAATAGTCTGTGCCTTCAGACCACAGCACATCAGTTTGTGCCTTGTTTGAAGTGCAGCAGGAGGAGCTCTCAGCTCTCCACACACCCTGGTGCAGTCATGCCCCAGGTGATCCACAGGTGTGCAGAGGGGAATCCAGTGCACAAACCTCCATGCTGCAGCTGCCACTGCTGCTGTGGTGCCAGTGCTGAGTCATTTTGCATATCCGGGCATCATTCTTTCATCATTCCAGCTCCACTGAGAATCCAAAGACCCTTAAAACTCATCCTGATGGTTTGCACAGGAATAGCAACCAGTTGAACACATCTTGTGCCAGGACCTTAACAGTGCCGGTCTGCAGTATAAGTGCACTTATATCTTCAAAGATGAAAATCCTTTCTGTGTGCCACAAAGAGAGGTGCAGATCTGACATTCTGTTTGTGAAAGACAGGATATATGTCTCTCACTTATAATATTCAGTGTATGACATAATGGAATCATCTCAATTGTCATACAGAGCTGGCAAATGGAAAATTAAATTAAAATAAAATGGACAAAGAAATTTTCTTTCTTAGCAAAATTAAAGCAAAGCTGGCAGCAGAATGAGTTTCTGGTGGAAGGAGAAAATATGACTAAGTCTATTAATTGTAGTGCTGCACTGAACTGAGGAGCTGTGCTTATGATAATATCACAGTCAATTAGTATGTTTATATAAGTAAGACTGAAATAAAGATGCTAATTTCACACTTTCTCTGACCTAGTCCAGTTCCATTGCTTAAAAACCCAATAATTTCATGAGGGATTAGTTTAAGATGAAAAGTTAATTCCAGTGAAACTTTCGTCACAGTGCTTGAACCAATGACTGAATCTTCGTATTCCAGAGAACCAGAGGAGATTTAGGATAGCAAAGAGTGGCACTGATGTACTTTGTTGCTTTTTCTGACTCTTTTGTCCATGGTAGTCCTACTAAACTTTTAGATGCTTTCAACTTTATGGTGGGTAATAATAATGTTGTCTTGCTGAATAGTAGATATGAAGACTGAACCTATAATCTTAATGAACACTTGTTTTAGGAATTGCTGTGTCCCTTTTCCTCTCTGTTTCCTAGGATTATAAGGTATTTTTAAGTGTACTAAATAGTCTTGTCTTGTCAGTAAGTTTTCTCTGAGTGAGGCTCTTTTATTCAAAAGATCATGCACAGGGGGAGTTGACTCCTGCACCACATAACCCTTCTTCACTTTGTCATACCACGTGTCACCAGCACTTGTTTTGCAAAAGTTCCAGAGCTAGCTGGGTTTGTCCATGTAGTGAGTGTGTGATTCAGCTCAGTGATCTAGCAGAAAATTAGCTGGGGAAAAGCTTGGTTAAATTTCTGCTCTGTTATTGATGTGTTAAGTGGTCCCACAGAAAGATGTGTCAAGGAGCTGAGGCAGCCTTTGGAGGCAGCATGAGGAGAACTATGGGCATAGCTGAGAGGAGCAGGGAAGGAGAACAAGAACTAAGACTTTTTTTTTTTTTATTTGGCAGCACAAAGTTGTTAAATGGACTCAACTACTTTTGAAACCATAGAGTGCATTTAACTGAAAGCAATTTTATGTGTACATGGGTGTTATTATTCACATAAGTCACTTGATTATTTATTTTACTTTTTCTTTAACCTTGGCCTCAGGCTATTACAAAGATGGAATAATAGCTGTATTTTCTGTCTTCATTATTTTGGCAATTATTTTAGAGCATTCAAAACAATTATTGTAATACAGAGGGGATGGTTATGGTGCAGTGTGAAGTGGTGTTATGTGAATTATTATTAAATGAAACACCAGTTCTTGAAAAGTCTACACAGAGTCGGTTATTGTGACATGCAACAAAAAGAGGACAGTTAAGCCAAGTTTTAAAGATAAATAATGATAATCTTTATTCCTGAGTATGGATTAAACAGTTCACTGCAGATCAAGTACTGTTAAAAATTGTCATTTCAGGCCAAGTGTTCATGTTTGAGTTACCACTTCACTTTCCGTTGTAGTTGACAATGTGAAAATCCCTGATATTTCATTTTTCCACAAAGGAAATACTGTGCATCACAGGGGTGGGCTCAATCCATCTCTCACTCAAGTTAGTAATGACTTCCTACTGACATCTGTAGGACTGGGCTTTAACCCTGTGGTGGAACTTTCCTGTCTTTTGCCAGGACCCATCACTTTATTTTCCCAGTTTTTCTATGTAAACCCTAGATAGATGCAGTGGTATTTATGCAGCAGTTTTACCAGATGGCTTTTGAATCATCTGTTCTGAGTGAAAAATGAAGACTGGGCACATATATAAAGGCTGAATTAATCTTTGTAATTAAATGGAACATTACTTCGCAATGAATGATTTTAGCTTTCACAATGTATCTCATGCTATTTTTTCAGTGACCTGTTATTGTATTAATTTTTTATAGATTTAGAAGCTTAAAAATGATCTTCACAAAGTTATTGAGTCAAGTTAATCTACAGAAGTTGTCTGTCAGACTCATAAAACTTTGTTGTGATATATAAGGGGTATTTTTTATTTTCTCTTTACAGTAAGTAAAATATGTCAGTACTTACTGTTGTATAAAATATCCAAGTCATACTCAGAGAGGCAAAAAGGCTCTCAGAATGCTCACATGCTTGGTTGTCAAATGAGAATTTGAATAGGCTGGAATCTGGGCTGCTTTGGAGCAGTGTGCATTCCCACACTGGCAGGTTGAGAAGCAGAGAGTGAAAGCTTGTTTATTATTTTCTGTGTAGTAAACTGACTTGCAGTGCTCTCCCTGTGAACAGGCAGACACTGATGGTGAAATCCTGGCTGTGTTGAAGTCAGTGGGGAAACTGCCATGCACAAGGAGTGCTGGAAGGAGTCCCACTCTGGCTCCTGTGCCTCAGAGCCTGCTCTTTCTGGCTGCTGGGATAGAAAAGTCACCATGACTTACCCTAAAGCACCCTCTGAGAGCCTCTTGCCTGTGATGGAGGGAGAGGAACCCTGCAATGATGAGTTTCCTTAATTTACCCAAAGCCCAACAGGCTGAGTGCTAATGATGCCTGGGGGAAGTACCCCATTGCCTCTTTTCTTCCTGTACACATGGCTGTTTAATATGCAAATTGGAGAAAGGAGTTCAATGAGCCTTTAAACCATAAAAAGTTGTGCATGGTGGATTTATGGTGGATTCATGTGCAATTGCCACATGGCTGGTTCCTCTACATTTGTCACATTTCATTTGACTCCCTGTGCTTGCCTCCTGGAAGGCTGGTGGTCTCTTATACATACTTTTAATCCTATCAAGGGGAAAATAATGACATCATTATCAAAGAGTAAGCAAGCTGTAGAAACGTTTTCCACTTCCTTGTGCTGTATAAATAAGGAGTCTCCCAACTGCTGTTAGATATTACACAAGTGATATTTACTGCCAATTTAGAAACCTGCTCCTCAATATGATACTTTCTAACTTGTCAGTTGGGTAAATAAATTGGGCTGTGTGCAGGGCTCAGCTGAAAAGGCTTGCACCTGATGCAAAGCTTCTAGGAGGATTCCCAGTCAGAGGGATTCCCAAGGACTTCAGAAGACTTCCTGTGTTCTCATGAGTTTTGCTTTGGCTATAGAAAAGTTTCCCTAAATAGGAGCCAAACATCTTCACTGTCAGCATCAGCTTTGTCTGTCTTATTTGCTCAGATTGCTAAACCACACATATTGTGGTAATGCCTTTTAAGCAACAAATGTAACAATATAACATTTCCCCTTTATCTATCTATCTAGCTCACAGAGAGCCTTAGACATTGCCAAAGCACCCAAGTACTAGAAGCAGCATTACCCTTTGAATTTGCTTTCAAAAATCTTGAGGCACACTCTGTTATTTACTAGGGTTTTATAGTGCCCTTATTAAAAAAAATCTCTGTAGTGTCTGATTTTTATTCTCATGCTTAGAAATCTCAATCTCACAACATCAAATGTGAAAGTCACAAGGCAGATGATGAACCCATGCAGAACATTTGTTTAAGTAGCTGACTTAGCAGAAATTAAAATTGATGGGTTTTGCTCTTTCCTTTTCCAAAGCTAGTTTTAACTAGCATTGAAACATGGGAAATGTTAAAGGAAAGTTTCTGATTCTTTGCAAAGTTCAGTCAGTTGGACCTGATGACACCACCAGGAAAACTTTAGACAGTCTTGATTACATACAAACTTGCAGGTGAGTCGTGCTCCCTCCCTGGCTTTTCATTCTCCCTCCCCACCACAGCATTTAACATATCATGAAAGACTGCTGAACCTTCTGGCAAAGTGAGGAAACATTCTGTTGAGAGTAAATTTGGCTCATTTCATTTTTTCCATTCAGCATTTTTCTTCCATTGCTTTTTTTATTACTAGGGCAATTTGCATGACAATGGGATCTTTCTTGCCTAAGAGATCATCTGCTCCTGCTGCTAATTTCCTACCTGAAGTTGTTATCTTCTGTTTGTGACATCTTAATTATCTCAACCACAATTAATTGTGATGTCACAAATGGAGGATTATGACTTTGGGTTGGAAGTGAGATTGAGAAATTGACGGAGTTTGAAGAAGAAAAGAGGCTTTTCTTCTTGAAAAACAAAAATCAAGACAGAATGACTTTGGTTAAATGGAGGCAATTCTCCATTACCTTCCTTCTTCAAGTTGTGGAACAGCTGGTTTTTTTGTCTTGCTGTATAGGAGACCCTGCTGTATTGAGATTCTGTGAAGTGGGAGAAGGGGAAAGGTTATGTGGAGAAAGGGGAATCTTCCCTTGAGCAGTCAGTCTCTGCAGCAGGAGGAAAATAAAAGTCATTGGACCATGAGAGGCCAGGCTCTGCTCACAGAGAGCAGAATGCAGGGTTGATGTGGTTGTACTTAGTTTAAAGGCCAATTATTTATTGCTTTTCATATCTTGTAATATTCGTTTGACTTTTGACATCAGAGTTTGATACCATGGAGGAGCATTTTTTGAGAGGTGGAGGGAATTCCAAAAACTTATGGACTTATTTTATGGAGAAATTATATTCAGCATCCTGAAAACATAAAAAAATGAAAGTTTTCTGCTATCCTAGTCCATAATAGCTGTAATTTATCCTATGGACTTGTCACATTTCACTTCTTGGTATGTCATCTTGTCTTTTTGTATGCTTCTGCTTTTTTTCTGGAAACCTGTTTCCACAGAGATTCTGGGTGACTGAGTGTACTGCTGGTGTTTTTGTGAGGACATTACCGAGGCTGTTTTTACGCACACACCATGATTTACAGAGTGGGAATACTCATCCACAGCTACTTCACACTAGACTGTTCACACAAGGTTGTGCATAAACACTGGGACCAAGTCACGACTGAAAGAGGATTAATGAAAAGTGAAGTCTCTTATTTTAGCACTCTACTGACATTAGGGAAAGGGCAACGACTGCAAAGCAAAGGAGAGAAGCTGGAGAGCTAAACACAGATCAGTCATGTGGTTTTTGGAAAGTACAGTGTCCTTCAGAATTGGACCCATCCTCAGTGGAAACACCAGCCTGCACTTGCTGGGACCAGGCTGATTCACATCTGTGCACCAAATCTCTTTTAGCAGCTGGATATGCACCAGCTACTGTGCCACAGCAAACAGGCCATTTCCTGTTGTCCTTTGTACAAACAGGCGTTTGACCATCTGATTAACACAAACCCTGTGGGGAAAATCAGCTGCTAGGATTTTGCACTCAGACACATTGCTGTGAGTATGCAAGAGCTCTGCAGGTGGGTACAGACCCACTGTGATAATCTGACAGCAGAATCTGCACTCTCTGCCTCGTGATGCCGACCTCATCCCTGGCACCAAGTTTACCTTGTAGGCAAGTTGTTTTGAAGTTAAATTAGGATGGCTCCAGGGAAGCATAGCAATACAAAGTGGAAACTGAGCAAGAAAGATAAAAAGCTGTGTGCTGAGAAGTGGTTTTATCTGTCAAAACTTTTTTTTCTCTTCTTCTTTTTCAAAGGCAAAAGCGGTTATGGCGAAAGTTGGTTACCCTCAGTTTATAATGAATGACACGTACATTAATGAAGACATCAAAACAGTAAGTGTCAGCCTTGCAGCTTTATTCCTTTATTGCAGCCATTCTTTGCTCTGTTTTGCTGCTGTCTAAAGCTAGTCTTTTGTTTGGCATGCACCTGGACTTGTGCTTGCCTGGTTATTTTTATTTTATTTTTGAAGTGTGCTATCTCTGAATTGTGTCTGAAAAGTTACTTATATTTAAGTGAGATCATGAGGCCTGCTGGGAGTAAAATCTGCCTAGGTGCAAAGAACTTTCCTGCTATTAAGCATTTTAAAGTTTAAGCACACACTGTAATAATTTTAGGTATACAAATGGAACAAACCAAAAGCAATTCTTCTCAAAACAATGATTTTCAAAAAGACTAATGCATTTTACCTCAGAATATCATAATTCAGGATGCCCTATATAAGTTCTCCTTGTCTCTCCAGGCTATGAATTTAATTTACAATTGATGCTTATAATCATGCCAAGAGGTCCTAACCAATGTATAGGCTTATTGTGCTGGACAAGGATACTGTGGGGAGCTCCTTCCTGCCCCAGTACCTATTCTGCCTAACTAAGACATGAAAGAAATGATTAATAATAATAATAATATATTTTACTGTTTTCCAGCTGTGGCATGCATTTGATTAATTGTATTGCTGAAAGTCACAGGCAACTAGAAACACAAGTTCAGTCCTGTACCAGTAAAATACAAGAGCGATCATAATTTTTGCCAGAGCTCATGAACAAATACTAAATAGAGGCATCGTTTGTTGAAAGAACCAACTCTACCAGCCTAGTCCTTGTCCAGGGAAGCTGTAGGGTGAGATGGTGCAGTGAAAAAACAGTGTAATGAGACAGAGCATGTGACCAACTCTTATCACTCAGTGTATGGAGTTATTTGCTCAGATAAGTGGCAATGTCAGGTGAAAAATACTTGTTAATCATGCTTGCAAAACCATAGTTTACATCTGAAGAGCAACAGCCTCACAAATCCTTGAGCTGTTTGAAACTGATGACAGGCATTTATAACCTATTAATATCCCTTTTCCTTGCCTGTTTAGTTTTGTGTGTGTGAATGCTATTAGATTTGGAAACATGGAAGCATGGAGCCCTTTGGCTGTAAATATTTAATGTGGCAGAACTCTCAGAAGGCAAAGAATATGAAGTATTTGTTATAAAATGGAAAGCAAACTGAAAAAGGAGACTTCATTAAATTGTTGCAAGTGTTAAAATGCATTTTTAAAAATAAAAGCAAGCCTGCTTCCTCCTGGAAAAGAGGCTCTCTTAATAATAGCCATAGAAATGTGTAGTGTGAAATCCATTGTTGGGTTCCTGCAGCAGCTCTCTGCACAGTGAAGAGCTTTCCCAGTGCTCCAGACCCTTGTGCAGATCTGTTCAGCCACTGCTTTTTTAACTAAGCTCATAAAATATTTATTCTTCCTACCAAGTGTGAAAATTTTACTTGCTTAGATAATCGCTAAAAAATTAGGTGATTAGCTCATATAAAATAAAAGTTCTGCTTGTTTTTGTCAGCTTTTGTTTCTTTGGACATGCTTTAAAAATGTCTGTGCTTTCTTGATACAGCTGAAGTTTACAGAAAGTGATTTTTTTGGCAATGTATTGCAAACTCGCAAATACGCAGCCCAATCTGATTTCTACTGGCTTAGAAAAGAAGTTCCAAAAACAGAGTGAGTAGACAAAAGGCAAATTTACATAGTCTTCTAACTATATTTTAACTTATATTATTTAATTTATGTGTTAAATACTGTTATATATTGAGTTTTAATAGAATTATGTTAACAGCATTATATTATGACACAGAAGCCCATGGGCAAACTCCCATTATTCAGAAACTCCTGTGAATTTTTTTTTTTTGTAAGTTCTAGGTATCCCTGTTCATATGCAGAGTAGTCACATGCTTGAAGCTCAAACTTAATTTAATGAAAAAAGGGGTAATTGAATTGCAATTAAAAATGGATTATGTCTCTTCGTCACAGTTAGAGTTTGAAATGGTACAGCAGGGATTTATGAAATAGATTTTATAGGAATGAAATCATAATAAGAGAATGTTATTATTAGTAATATAAATCAGCATTGTTAGTTACCTGCTGTTGATAGCAATGATACAGAGTGAAACTTGATTTAATCTACATATGTTATTTTTATTTATTTGTAAACATGAGAGTGCAGATTGTGTCACAAACTGTCATAAAATACATGAGAGAATCATTCTCTTTTCTTACTGGTGGGTAATCAAATCCTTAAAATGCAAATTAAAACCTAAGCAGAACTTAATTAGTCTAATCATGCTACTTGAAAATGACTCCTTCTACACACTGACTTTGAAATCAGTGCCTGTGCTTAGCTCCTGTGGTGGTATTTCCTTAGGACTCAGAAATCCTGCTCAGACTGAGCCATACCTTGTTCCAGGGGTGGCTCTTTGTTCTCTGTGAGGCAGGGGGACAAATGAAGGCTGTTCATGGTTAGAGTGTTTTTATTTGGCCCTGTTCAAGGCGTTATTTATAGCTTAGATTTAATTGTGAATGTCACCTTCTCATCACAGCTTTCTCTGACATTGCACTGGTCAGCCCCAGGGGGTGATTTTAGGGATTTTCCTAGATGTCAGGACTAGACCATGATGGTGCATTCTCTTCAGAGTACAGTAATTTCACGCATACAAGGCGCACCATTTTGACTGAAATTGTGATCGGAACCAGGAAGTGCGCCTTATATATGGACAAATTTTGGAAATTTGCCAACCTGGAAGTGTGAGCTGTGAGAGCTGGCAGGCGTGGGGAGAGCCGGCAGCAGATCCTCGCTTTTAAAAAAAAAAAAAAAAAGGTGCGGCTTATACGCTGGTGCGCCTTATACGCGTGAAATACTGTGACAGCTCTAAGAGAGCAGTGGAACTCCATAGCAGCTTGGGCCAGCCCTGATGCAAAACCTGTGGATTCTTGGCTCAATGGGAAACCAGGGGGAGGCAGTCCCTGACTCAAGGACTGTAGTTGGAGAGCTGTCACATGGGTATGCTTAAAAAATGAAAGTGTTGTCCATTTGCCCACTACAAGACTGATCACCTTCTTGTCTTTATAATCTTAATTCAGGACTGCATAATAGCCAGCCCCTCATCACCTTTGTAGTGCTTTTTTTGTCAGCCCTCAGAGCACACTCAGGCCTGGGGGATGCCAGTTTGATTTCTGGTCCCTTCCCTTTGTTAGCACAGCTATTTGCTCTCCTTCTGCAGGGCTGGAGGTAATCTCCACCTGAGCCCTGCCAGGGAGCAATGATTGGGGCTCCTGCTGGGACATTATTCTGTCTCTGCAACTGTTCAGTGATAGAAAAGGGCTGCGAAAGTGGTGCCACTGCCTGCTGAGGGACACTAAGGCAAAAAGAGTCTTTGCTGCCTTCAGTAATATTTGTTTTCCATTTATTAAAATAAACCAATAGCTGCCACTTACAGTCTGAGGCATGTCAAACCTGGCTTCAAAAATATCAGCCACTTTTTAACCACTTCACACTTTAAAAATTATCATACTCCACTGCTTTCTGATGCTTTTACCTCTCTTTCTCTCCTTTTTCTGTTCTGTTTTATAAACTTTCACGTTTCATAGAACTCCACAGAATTTCTGATGAAGCTTGGTGCTATGTTAATAGCTAATTACCCCTGGGTTTTTGTTTCAATTTCTTAATTTCTTCTTTTCCCTAGTTTAGTAGCTTTTAGCATAACATTTATATTTTGAGATAGATTTTATAAGATCATCAAAGTTGTGGTCCAAAAAAACATAAATAAGAAAATGAGTGTTTAAGGAAATGAAACAAAAGTTGCTAAAGTAATGTTACACCCAAAAGGTGTAATATAGATTCTTTTAGCAGACAGTCCATATTTTCCAATAATATTATTTCAAACAGGAATCACTTTCCTCAGCTAAATGTGAAATTAAAATGATAGTTCAATCAAAGCACCAGTGAAAGACTATCAGATGATGGACAGAGAGATGGGAGATACATCACAAAGCAGTTGGATAAAACAAGGGTGAATATGGATAACAAAGTGGAAAAGAATTGTTTTGGAAATTCAGCAGTTTTTAATCTAAAAAATAAAGGGAAAAAACCCTAAAGCAGGAGTAATTATCAAAAATCTTTATTCTCTCTTCTGTTCCCTCCGTCCCTAGCATTTCTGTGCCTGAAAGGAGAGGGGAGCATGGAGGAGCTCAGATGAGGCATTGTTCAGGGCAGGGGTGGTGGGACACTCAGAAAGCTGCGACAAGTGACAAGAACTGGGGTGCTGGAGCTGCCAGTCCTGGGCCAGGAGGACACCACACCACAGCAGATGTTACAGGAATTTCACGATTATAAGCCACACCTTTTTCACTGAAGAATCCAGCCTACCCCAGTAGTGCGGCTAATCATCAGGTGCGGCTTATCCCAGCGAAATGCCAACCCAGAAGTGAGAGCCGGCCGGGGAGGGCTCCTGGGGCTGCCTTTAAAGGCTTCACTGGTCTATGAAAACTGTTTGCAACTTGAGCACCTGACACCAAACCCTGTGCTGGTGCGATTCTGTTCCTAATTTGTTACTTTGTCACATGGATCCTCCCTTTTACAAAAAAAAAGAAAAAAGTGCGGCTTATATTCAGCTGTGGCTTATATATGGACAAATCCCGTGGTCTACCTGGCTACCCCGACGTGCGGCTTCTAATCAGGTGTGGCTTATAATTGTGAAATTACCGTACCTGTGCTCAACACCAGCTTTGGGTGCCAGCTACCATCCTCACAGCTGGCTGGGGACAGCACTGTCACCTTCACTCTATCAAACAAGGAAAAATAGTGCTCAGCTATCAGCAGAGAGAAAATGAAAGGGATTTGTGCGGGAGCTGAGGAATATGGTGTACAATGCAGCACAGGTTAGGTTGGGGAGCTCAGAGCAGAGTCTGGAAGGGGCAGTGTGGGAGGATGGGCACCAGGGTGAAGACAATCATTATAAGCCAGGTGAAATACAGCTGGAGAGAGGAAAGTGAAAGGCAGTACAGGGGGAGGTGATGGTGATGTGGAAGGGAAAATTAAGGAGAATCAGGATTTTAATTGCATTTGCCTATCCATCCATACACATTCCTATATACAAATATATGTATGTGCGTGTGTGTGTGTACAAACACATGCCTGCACCTTTTTATCACAGATGGATTCTGTCCTTCTTAATACTGATAACAAAGCATCAGAGGATTTCTTGGGCTTCACAGCACCACATTATTATTCATCTTTCTCCTTTGAAGTCAGCATATAATCTAAGATTTTTAGACCTGGCCAAATCTTTCTCTGTTTTTCAATGCTGGGGATGTAGACATCTGGTATCCTGATAAGAGGATGGAGAGGAAGTATGCTATGAGAGGATTCTGGGGTTTCCTCCAGGACCTATCTCTGTTTTTCTTGACCACACACTATTGTGTGTAAGCCCTGGCTCTTGGTTTGAGCAAGGGAGGGCAGCTCTGGGAGGTTTTGGGCTGGATACCACACAGCTCAGTGTAAAAGCTCCTTCTGCAAAAAGGGAAAAGCAGCCATCAAAAACACTGGGCAGGCTGTTTTCTGTTGGAGACATGCTGCTGGAAACTGTGGCTGGGACCTGCCCTGGAGAGGAGAGGCTGGAAAGGAGTCTCCTGGAGCCTTTTCCTGCTCTTTGAACCTCATTTCAAGCAGTGATGTGGCACTGAAGGCTGGACCCAGCCTTACCATCCTAGCTGTTTGCCCATTCCTAAGGGAGACAGAGGGCAGCCTGGCCTAGGATAATAACCAGTTTCTGCATGGGAAAATATATAAAAGAGGCCAACAATAAGAAGAGGAAATACAATTTTGAAAGTCACCTTGAAGGTTGCCTCCCATTTAGAAGTTTTTATTTATAGTATTTTCTTTGGAAGATATTTTCCAGCTTTCAGAAACTTTGTACAGGTTTTCACTTCTAACCAGCTTAATTCTTTGTACATTCACAAATTCATTTTCCTTGTTTATATGATTATTTATTTTTTATTTCTAACTTTGAATGTTGAACAGCAGATTTCTTACAACTCAAAAAGCTGGAGATCAATTTGCAAATTCAGTTCGTGTTTTACAGAGAATTAAATAAACTAATAAGCTTTTTCCTGTGTTGTAAATGTTCCCAGCCACCCCCTGTACATGATTGGCAATGTAGCACATTGTACTCCTAACACAGAAAGAAAATATCAGAGAGAAAACTGCAGCCTCAAGAACACAGACTGGGAGAGTTTCTGCCCACTTGCTATCTCAGTGTATGTTTCACATTTTATTTCTACAAGGGAAATCTCAACCTTACAGGTGTCAACTCCGCAGAATTAAGTTTTGACTGCTGCAGTAGTAGATAGGTAATGCTACAGGACATCACTCAAAGCTGTCCCTTTTTCACATATTATAGCAAGTGAAAACAGTGTAAACAGTTCTAGAATCTTTATTTACTTTGTAATTAACGAGAGCTTGAAATGTGCAATACTTTTCTTTTTTCCTATCCTTCTGTTGGTAGCAAAGCACACAGAAATTGTGACCGGATCTGGAGCAAATGCTCAGGGAATCTGACTTCAAACAGGAATGAAAAAGTTGTTTCTGAATTTGCTTCACCTTAAAATTTAACAGCAAAAGCTATTTATTACACACCTTCTTGTTGTAATTTGGTATGCTATTAGTAAAGGACTGTCCCTGGAAGCTCAGTCATTTCAAGGAGCTCACTGAAAGAGCATGCAGATGAGAAGTGAAGCTGTTCTGCTCATCTGGATGGGAGTCTTGGTTATTCCTACTCTTTTGTGGAAAATACTTCCTAAATCCTCATGAGAGGGCTCAGAATGGTGCAACAAATTGATAGAATGGAAATATACTTCTGGCCACATGTCAAATATGAAATACTCTGCTTGTTACTGGAGAACTGTCATTCTACTTGGCTGCTCAGTATGGCTGCTAAGTGTCCTCTTCCCAGCTCCTCAAAAGCATAATGAATTTCATACAGGGGCATTCTTGGAAAGATCTGAGTTCGGTTTTACAGTGGGAAAATCAAGGCTGCTCTTAGTTTCTGTCTCATGCTGAGCCCAGCAGACAGAGGATGGGCTCTGATCATGAGGAAAGCAGCAGTCTCAGGACAGGGATGCTGAGATTTGTCTTAAACCTGCAAACTGCAAGTCTGTCAGGTCACAGGTATGAAAGTATGGCCAGAGGATGGTTTGATGTCCTCCCTCAGTAAATGTAGACCAAATGTTGCAGCATTCTTTGCTGCTCTTGGGCAGTGAGGAGTTCTGTGGGGACAAGTGCCTGCATCACCAGCTCCTCACCCAGTAAAATCCAGTGCAAACTTGTGCTGTTATAGAGCTGTCTCTGGTCAGTGAAGAGCTCTTTGCCCTTTCCTGACTGTGGTAAGCTCCCACAGAAGATGGAGAGAAGAACAACAGCACATTAATCTGTTATGAATTATCTGCTATACATCTCGGACCCTTGATGCTCTGACTGGAAATAAAAGGCCAAGAGGAATTTGCAAAAAGGGAGCATTTTCTGTCCCAGAGGCCTTTTTCATGCTTCACAGTTGCTGTTTGAGAACAGAAAGTCCATTTTAAGCAGAACGAGCCAAGAGGGTGAGGTGCAAGTCACAACACTAGGTGTCTTTGCTCAAACTTACAGTAAAATAGTAAAATATAAATTGAAGTGTTGACTGTTTCAGATGGGTCCTTTTCAGAGGAGCTTTCTCCCTGTCAAAAAAGGGACAGTCCTCTAGGTTTACAGCTAAGCCTGGAGCACAGGTCCCAAGGCATAAATGTCAGGCTTGCATCCTTCAAAACAGCTCAGCTGACGGCTGCTGTGAACAAACATGAAATTGAAATGTAGTTAATTGAGCCACTAATTTTTTTCCATTATCCCCTCACCATATACATTCTTCTTCAATTTTCCATTATCTCACTATATTACCTCTAACATTTAATCTCCTTATTATGAAGAAAGCAGAAAACAGACCAGAAAACAACCTCCCCCTGCTCCTCCCCTTCACAATCTCCTAATAAACACAACAGGGAGAGCTATCTCTGACAATTAGAGCCTGTAATGTGACTGATGGTTAAAATATGTACATGACATCACTCTTTTAGCCTTCATTGATTAGTTTTTCTAGTTGATGCATTGCAAAATAAGCTGCTCAGCCTGGAGAATAAAAGAAGCAGTTGAATTTATTGATAAGACAAAATGCTGCCATTTAAAAACTCTCCCCTTTGTTAAATGGTTAAGTGAAGACATGATTTGTCAGAAAAAGTCAGGATCTGCAGATGACTCTTACATTAATGGGGCTATTTTAAAGCATGAATTGTGTATACATTGTCACTGATATCATACCTTTTCCATATTCTGATAGATCTTCCTTTGTCTTACTCATTGTTTTACAGCTTCTTTCTCTTCTCTTTAAAATCAATTTTCCAAAGCAATTACATTGCTTTTACATGGCTTTATAAAACTTTTGAGTAATATTTTGCTAATGACATCAGGATGTTCCTGTTTGGACATTTACTAGACTTGCTTTGAAGTTATTATGAACTAATCACTTATTATCATCATCTTTATTTCTTTTACTTCACTTCTCCCTAATGAAATCATATAGAGAAATCTTAGGCTCACTGAACTCAGAGTTTCATCTGAAGGGATTTGGGTCTTGCTGAAGTCAGTCAAGATTTTCCATTCATATGGTTGAAGCCACTGTCAATATAGATGAGCTTAAGCTAAGGAGATTCATTTGCTATTCATAGAATCATAGAATATCCTGAATGGGACTCACAAGGATCATCAAAGTCCAACTCCTATTCAAATCTAGGGTTTCTTCCTGAATATATGAGAAATCAAACTATGAGGAGAAATGCCTGGCAAGAAGTCTCTTTGTTTAGGATGGTCATGTTCACTGAGTAGGGTACAGAACATGAAGCTGTTTATTTTGAATTTACATTCCCAGAAATTACCTGTTTATGTAGCTGGCATCATCCTAATTTTTCAAGTAGTTGTTCAGCAAAGCCTCTAAAGCCACTTCTTTCAAAATGCTCTCTAATTTCAACAGGGAGCTCTTTCTCATGTGTTTGAAAGATACCCAAGAGAGTTTTTACAGCTGCTGTCAGTGTTGCAGCTTCTGTGGGTGAATTTTGTTTCATCAGCATGGCTGGCCTCACAAGCACAGTGGTCATTTAAAAATTAAACAGATCACATGATAGGAACACTAAGAATTGCTCGTGTTGGGCATTCATTGACTGTACACTGTTAAAGTCATTAAACAATGGATTTCAATGTCCTAGGAAGTGTAGGTATCATGTACTGAAATGGAGAAGTATTTAAAGTTTAATGTATCTTAATTACTAAATGTTTTTACTTCCTTCTACTGAGTCCGATTTTTATCTTTGCTTCTTTGATTCATAAAGGTGATTGTCAATATACTGACAGACAATTCATTTTGTTCTTACTACAGGTGGTTTACAAGCCCAACTACTGTGAATGCTTTTTATAGTGCATCAACCAACCAGATCAGTGAGTATCTGCCTGCTGAGCCTCCTTATAAAGTGCCTGTTTGGGAATGTAACAGCTGTACCTATTGTGTTGCTTGTGACCGAAAATTAAAAGTTCAAACTTGGTAATTCAGCTGTGAGACTTAAGTGAGAGGATCATTCTGGAAAACCCAGAGCTCCCATAAATTGGAACTACTGTTGCTCTATGAGTTACCCTGTACCAGGCAGGGCACAGTGACCATGTGTGTGTGTGTTTGTACTCTGTCCATTGTGAATGATAGCTTAAATCACTTTTACTAAAGCCTAACATACATTTCTATTTTCTGTTTTCTGTAGCAAAAACATGTGTACACACATCTCCATAAATACACAGTGATAGCAGTTCTGTCCTCTAGTATTGACAGATGTGTAACAATAAATGTGACTAGAGAAGACTGTGATATAGACCAGAAAACAAAATAAGGTGTATCCATTGGATTTGTTCAATACTGTCAAGGACAAGGAGTGATATCTGTACTTAACTGAAAATTCTCACCTGTACGTGCTGTACTACCTGTCTTACTCTAATTTTTGTTACTGGTTGCTTTTAGATATTCAAGTGTGGAAACAAGTTAAAAGAGCTGAGTTTTTCAAAGATATGTTATGATTTTGAATGTTCATTTCTGTTTGCTTAAATGGGGCTTTGAATTGAAATGTTCAGGTTTTAAAAATCCATACCAGACTTTCTGTGTACAACAGTGTAACCTTTACCCTGGTAATTCTCTTTGCTCTTATTAGCTTTGTGTGTTAAATCAGCCTTCTTATGGTATGACATTGGGGTCTGGAAGGTGGCTGCCTCCACTTCTGTGGTCCCCAGAGACAGGACCTCAAAAATTACTGAGTGAGTCCCCCTTTTTCTCCTGAATCTCTTTTGGTCACAGAGAGAAAGGCACAAATTTAATGTATTGCACTGACAAAGGTACAGCAGAAGACTGGCAATTTGAGTCAGCTGATATTTGCTTCTACCAATTTCTGTAAACAGTTTTGCCTTCAAACAACTCACTTAAATTCTTTGGTGTCTAAGTGATCTCATTTGTAAAGCATGTATAACAATTAGGAAGTTCTTTTGATTAAAATTAGTGCTAGATTTAGATAGCTCTGCCTTAATTAGACGCCTGCCATCATTAGGCAGTCACATTTTTGTTGATCATCTGAGGGAGCACTTGGCTGAGGTGGTCACAGCTCTGAGGTACCAATGGAGCATCCCAGCTGCTCCTCGTCCAGCCTCCACTGCTGCTAGAAGGGTTTTGTGTGAGTGGAGAGGAAGCTGCTCAGAGAAAAATGAGAACCACCACTGTTACAGCTTCTTTAATACTGAGTTCTTTCAAACTTGGGCAGTGCTCAGCTGTCCCAAACTCTCTGCCAGGGCACATTAGAAAAAACTGTGATGAGAGGCTGGAGCCACTGAAAATTTCACACTCACTGTGTCTAAAGGAGTCAAGAGGCGGAGTTATCAAAATAACCCTTCAGTCATGGGTGTAATTATATTTTCTGTCATAATTGCTGACCACATTCTGCTGGCATGACCTGGAAGTTTGGACAGTTACACTCGCTCTCAGTCCATTTAGGAATGTTTCAAAGAGGAAAAGGGCTTAGGTGGCTCTCTCTGGACAAAACACTCATACCAGAGAGAAAGGTACAAATGTACAGTAATTTCACAACTGTAAGACGCACTGGCTTATAAAGCGCACGTCCAGGCTGTCGGCAAATTTTCAAACTTTGTCCATAAATAAGGTGCACCAGACCATAAAGCGCACTTTTTTTTGGCAGCGAGGATCCGCTGC
>VRYO01002772.1:78747917-78772525 GCA_009812075.1 Sialia sialis
TGAAATTACTGTAAGTCTTTAAAGACTTTGTAAGGAAAAGACAAAGGTCTTGCCCAGATCTTATCTCAGAAAAGAAATCCATGACCAAACTATCAACAAAAAACTGAATAGGGTTAGAATCAAGTCAATATGGTTTTTCTGGGTGTTCAGGTGATTTCTTAAAGAGAAACCCATAGGTAAAGCAGCAGTTCCTGGGAAAACAAGTGAGTTACGTGAAATGTTTTTCATCCACAAGGTGATGACCATGTGGGTAAAGTTTCTAAACCTGTGCTTTATACATGGGAGTTTGTAACATGGGACACTAAATTCCACGTGTGGACCTGGAAGGATGACACTTTTCACCATCACATAAGAACTTTGACCATGGGTGTACATTTTATTTAGCGATTCTTTGGGCTGTTAAACTTTTACTATATGCAGCTCCACTGTCCTGGTACTAAAATATCAATCTGGAATTAAAACTAAACCTGTGACTTTTAATTTGAGAAACAGTTTTGGTTCCTATGTGAAACATCAGTAGCTCATCACTCACCAGTGTCCCCATTGATGGTTTTTTTGCAACTGGTTAGTCTACCAGAAGCATCCAGGTAATATCTGAAGCTAGACTGACCCTACAGCATTAATAATTACATTTTTCCCTTACAGAAGTGCCTAAGTATCTTAATTTACCTCTGTTTTTCATAGAATAAATAGAATCAGGCTTACATTTTATCACTTTCATATTTCTTGCTTCACTGAAGCCTCACTAAGCTAACAGAATTTTAATTCTTATTGCACTTTACCTATGTATTGTCTATTGATCAACCAGCACTCTGAGGATAATCCAGTACTCATCACAGGAAACATGAGGTGTGTTTTTCACAGGAGCATATGCATTTACTCCAACATATGTGTGGCAGGATCTGTGTTGTCTCTCCCAGATCCTCTCTATTGCGTTCTACCACCCAAGGGAAAGCTCCCCTTGAAAAACTTTCTGAAACCAAACAAATGGGGTCATAAAATCTGAACCCTTGAGCATTGTGACAACTGTTCAGCTGTACTCAATTGACCTCATGTTTTTTTTCTCTTTTTGTTATTGCAGGATTCCCAGCAGGGGAACTTCAAAAGCCTTTCTTTTGGGGAACAGAGTATCCTAGGTAGGTACTGCAGCAGGGAACCTCATCCACCTAGAGCTGAGGAATACCAGGGAAAGAAAGGCATTGCAAACACATGTAGACAAACAAGAGGGTCTGGAGAAGAAGGCTGCAGTACTGAAGGCAATCAGAAGGTAGCACTTAGGAAAACTGAGTTGTCCTGCTCTAGGGCAAACTTGGCCCTTGGGCTGTGTGTTCTCTCCTGCTGTTTGCTACTGGAAGAGCTGACTTTGAGAAGTGCTGCTTTCTGTGATAGTTTTTCTTACCCTTGGGAGCTGTATGTGTTGCTGTTGTCTTAAACTGATGACTGATTTCTCCCAGGAATTGCTAATTAAGTGCACCCAAGTGGAAGTGTTTCAGTGGTACAGCATGCAGATGCAGCAGTGTGCACATGGCAGGTATTAAAAGGAATTGTAAATCAGGTAGCTAACACCTCCTGAACAGAAGTGAATGCCCTGAGAAGCCAATTATTATCAGTGTATTGTTCACTTTCTGCTAATATCTAAGATTAGCAGTAGGCTCTTGTCTGTGCCTGTTGAGGTGCATGAGAATATCTTCATGTGCATAAGTGATTGCCTGAGCAGGCCCACGTGCCAATATAGATGAGGAAGGGTAATTACAGGTCACATACATTAAATTTTGAAAAATCACTGCTTTGTGCAGTTCAATAGCTTTCTATTTTGGGGCAGGATAAGACCATGAAGGATTTGTGCTGGCAGTTTCTGAAAGTTATTTTGCAGTTATATAAAGCCAGCTACTGGTGAAACATATCCTTAATAAATCATTGTTAAAAAAATTAAACTTTTTGAACATTTTGTGTTTGCCATCATCCAATCTGGATTGTGTCCTTGTAAACAGGAAATTTGGCAATATATGTAGAAAGACATGTTCAATTTATGAACAAATTAATTTGCATTCAAAGAGAATTCTTGTGGGCCAAGTGACTTTGTAAGTGGTAATTTGGGCTAGAAAAAAGTCCTTTCTTGTTAAGGTGAACTTATTTTCTGTTATAGTTATTGCAGACCTGCTTCCAGCTTTGCTTTCTGAACTGATTTCTATGTATTCTGACCTTCTGCCATAGTGATAAAATTGTGGTTCTTTCAAAGTATTATGCTTTGCTCATTTCTCATCCTTAAAGGTTACCTTAGCTTAAATTGGTTTTGCTTGAGTACGTATCAAAATGTAATTTAGTAAACAAATGTAGTTGGTTTATATCAGGCAACAGATTGCTTTTGTCCTTGAAATATTCTGGATGTTCTCCGTCTGCTTAGAAGAAACAGTACATGGCAGTGGAACAGATAAACCATCAAAAAGTCACCAGTGCCTACTGAAAGCCTGATTTAGCAAATATTTAACATTTACTGGCATTTTAGTGTCCAGTTCCAGCACAACCACCAAAAACCAATTACATCTATTTGCATAAAGCGAAGCTCAGTTATCACTTTTGCATCTCAGTACATTAAATAAAATAACACTCAAATGCCATCATTCAGAGCTGTGTGTCTCTAGTGCCATATATATTAAAATAGAGACTTCAAACTACCTGACCTCATTATTTCCTTACAGTTCTCTGAGCCTCCCCAGTTCCAGAAAGTTCCTCTTTAATGTGGTTTCTGCTGGGCTGCACTTAACCCTTCCATTTCTGTCCAGCTGTCCCCAGAGGGAAAAGCATGAACAGAACTGGGAAAATTTCTGAAAAAAAATAAATGTTAAGCTGAACAAAATGCTGCATTGGGGCTCACAGATTCAAAGGACAAAATTCACTATAATCTTGACCCCATCTTTTGGAACTAAGGAAAGCTCCAAGAAGCTAGAGTGACAGAACTTCAGCCTGTTCTCTGTCCCTGCTACTCATGGTGACAAAAAACCTTAGAGGTAAAATAAGGAGTATTTAGTAATAGGGCTTGTTTCTTCTCAATCTCTTCACATGTTTTTTGCCATTATTTTTATACTTCTCCAGCTGCAAAACATCGTGTATAACCTCTTTACTTTGGATATGGAAAACAAGTCTTACATAGTGCATTTATTAGGGGTAATTATCACTGTGTGCTACACAAGATTACAAACTTGTCACACAAGAAGATGATATTTCAGTTGCTGAAATGTATAATTTTAACCTGCATTTGTTGGAGAGGGTTTGTAACAGTACTTGGGCTAAAAGGCAGTAAGGGAGATTTTAACACATGCAAAATACCATTTAGGAAAGAAAAAAAACAAAGTGAAGGATTTTCATGGGAGCAGAGGGAATTAAATGATATAATAGTTTTTGGGCATGACTGAGATGCGCAATTAGTGCACTATGGATCATTAGGTCCAATAATATGTTATTTCAATAGCCTCTGCCTTTCTTCTCTTTCAATATTATGTGTTAGAAATACTATAAGCTACTTTGAACTATAGCATCTCAATAACTGAACTAATTAAAATCACAAAAATCAACGTAACAAATGAAAGATGCATTGAGTAAATCACCCACCCCCATGATATTCACTGAATTTAGTGTAAAAAAAGCTCTTAGCTTTTCCTCTCTTTCATCCCTATTTCTCCTAAAAGCATGTTTATTGGGATAGAATAAGGAGGCTATAATTACAGTAATTTCATGACTTTAAGGCACAACAGACTATAAGGTGCACTTCCAGGTTGCCGACAAATTTTCAAACCTTGTCCATATATAAAGCATACCGGACTATAAGGTGCACTTTTTTTAGTAACGGAATCATGCAATTGTGGGGTTTACTGGTTGGTGCTCAATTTGCAAACATTTTTTCATAGATTGGTGTAGCCTTTAAATGCAACTCCAGGTGCCCACCCCGTGCTGCGGGCCCGGGCACTACTGCCCGCCCCTGGTGCCAGCTGCTGAGGCTGCCACGGCTCTCGTGGCTCTCACTTCCAGGTTGGCAATTGTCCAAGCTTGGTCCATATATAAGGCGCACTGGATTATAAGGCACACTTCCGGGTTTCAATCAAAATTTTAATCAAAGGGGTGCCCTTATAGATGTGAAATTACTGTAATTGAGAGTCAGGAATAAAAAAAGTACAGTGATTTCATGCATGTAAGGCGCACCTTTTTGACTGAAGTTTTTTCCCAAACCCGGAAGTGCGCCTTATAGGCCGGTGTGCCTTATATATGGACAAATCCCGGTGAGCTACCAACCCGGAAGTGCGAGTCAGGTGGGCAGCCACTGCCGCTGCAGCTGCTGCAGGGTGGGGCGGCGGATAGTTCCCCCCACTGCTGGGAGGGCAGGAAGGCAGCTTCCCCTGCTGCTGGGAGGGCAGGCAGCTCCCGCCGCTGCTGGGAGGGCAGGCAGCACCTGCTGCTGCTGGGAGTGGGTGTAGCTCCCACCGCCGCTGGGAGGCAGGGCTGTTCCTGCTGGCGCTGGGAAGGCTGGCAGCTCCTGCCGCCGCTGGGAAGGTGGGCAGATCCTGCCACTGCACAGGCAGCTCCAGTAGCTGGCGCTGGGGGCAGGAGTGCCGGGGTCTGTGGCATGGGGAAGGTTCCTGGGACTGCGTTTAAAGGCTACACCGATGTGTGAAAACTGCTTGCAAGTTGAGAATCTGACAGTAAACCCTGGGATCCAGTGACTCTGTTACTAACTCATTACTTTGTTGCACGCGGATCCTCGCTTCTAAAGAAAAAAAAAGTGCGCCTTATAGGCCGATGCCCCTTATATATGGAAGGATTCCGTGGACTTTCCGGCCACCCGGAAACCAGGTGCACCTTATAAGTGTAAAATTGCTGTATTTCTCTTTACTCTGTTTCCCAGATGCCTTAGATCTGATTATCATGTCCTATTCCAGAGCAAGTGCAAGAGAATTATATGACCTTCCTTTTTAAAACTGAATGTAGGTCTGTTAATGCTTTACAAAATATTGGTTTTGTTTCAGAGTAGTTGCAGCTATAACTGTGTCCTGTTCCCAGTCAGAATATGCAGAATGCAGTCATCTGAAGGAGACTGGAGCTCATATGATGCTGATAAGAGATTTGGCTGGAAGAGTGACCCATCACAATGCTTGCAAAGTTTTAGATTAAATGTTACCTTAAAATAAGAGTTTAACATTAAGACTTTCAACATCTTTAAGTCAAAATTGTGTAGGTCTTCTTTTTAGAGCCATATCCCTTGCTCCTCACCTTCCTTTTAAAACAATAATGATCTTTCCTGACGTCTTTTGTCCTTTAATGTTCATGACTGTGAAGACTTTCTGAGGAAATTGCTTCTTTGTGTTACAGGTCATTAAGTTATGGTGCCATAGGAGTGATTGTGGGCCATGAGTTTACTCATGGATTTGATAGCAATGGTGAGTACTTGACTACATTTTGATAACTTTTTTATTTAAAGAGTTGACAGATTAAAAAGCTGACTTGTACGTGCTGTAGCATTTTTATTGTCTTGGTTTTTTTTTAATGGTGCTAAGCTGTGTGAAAAAAATTATAAACTTGTATTTATTAGACTTATTTACATGGAATCTTGCTTGTCTGAATTTGATTTTATTTGGTAAGAAGTACCACAAGTTTGATTATTTCTGTTTGTCTTGAATGAAGTCCTAACAGGGGAAGGGGGGGAGTGGGAAGGGCAGAGGGATAATTCTTATTGACAAAAATTACTTCCTAGAAAACTTTTCATTTCACATTTGACATTTTTCAAAAGATAATTGCCAAAGCTTTAAAATACAATACTGGAACAAGAGTGGTACAGAAAAGGTGGTGCAAAATGTTAAAATTAAATTCAAAAAAGAGAGTGGGAAAAATGGTCAGAAAATGTCAAAATGGCACATTGCCACTGCCCAAGTTTTGCTGTCTCAGGAAAGTGCTTTTTAAAATTATGCTCCTGAGAGAAAATGAGAGGAGAGGGCAGAGAAGGGAGGTGCAGGGTGAGAGAAACTTGAACTTCCTCCTTTAGGGAGTAATTTTGACTTTGCTTATATTGTGTGATATTGAATACCTTAAAAAAAACCCAGAAAACCCCCTGTTGTATCCAGGTATCCTGTTCCTGCTGCTCTATAACACTTTATGTTAGCAAACACTCCAGAATGGAGACATTTTTCTTCATAAACTCCCACCTGGTGTAGGTGAGCACCTAATCTCCACCTTGTCTCCTACCAGTCAGAAAGGATCTTGAGGTTTAATTCCCTAAGCAGACCCCTCCTTCTTGCCAAGTTCCCCCCTTCCAAATATAGAAATAAATACATCTCTAGGGAATTTTTCACCTTGAACAAGACAGTACACAGAGGAGATTAAAAACAAGAAATAAAAAGATGAAAAAAAAACCATCTTCAGTACTTGGTATTGTGCCTGTGTTGCTCCTTACCTCCCTCTCCTGCAGTTGCAAAGAAGAATCACATCACAGAGAAGGCTGCATCCACATGGGCAGCTAAACACACTCTCAGAAAAGTCCAAACCTGTCTTGTGTCTGACTGGCTGGAGTCAGAATGGAGATTACAGCAATTTCACGATTATAAGCCGCACCTGGTTATAAGCTGCACATCCTGGTAGCCAAGTAGACCACGGGATTTGTCCGAATATAAGCCGCACTTTTTTCTTTCTTTTTTTTTTTTTTTTTTAAGTGAGGATCCATGTGTAACAAAGTAACAAATTAGTAACAGAATCGCTGCCAGCTGGGTTTGGTGTCAGGTGCTCAAGTTGCAAACAGTTTTCATAGACCAGCCAAGCCTTTAAAGGCAGCCCCAGGTGCCCTTCCCGGCCGGCTCTCACTTCTGGGTTGGCATTTCACTAGGATTTGTCCATAAATAAGCCGCACCTGGATATAAGCCACACTACTGGGTTAGGCTGGATTCTTCAATGAAAAAGGTGTGGCTTATAATTGTGAAATTACTGTAAATACTTTCCTGCAAATGACAGGGAGCAGGGACCTGAGACTGAAACAAGTCACTGCTGTTACCACCAGCCTGGGAAATGGGATGTATGTATTCCCCTGCTTCCATGAGTAGGGTTTAAATGTTCTGGTTGTGCTCCAAAATCAAAGAAGGAAACTTCAGAAATTTGCATGAAATGGATTTGTTTCCTGATCAAGTGAAAAATTAATAATAAATTAGTTGTCATTACATTTTCAGAATGAAGGACGCATGATCTGAGGATGAAAAATACAATTATACTTGCAAGAAAGCGAAGTGCCTCTTACACTATGTAATTATAAAATGTACTATAGCACTCATTAGTCATTACTATCTTTTTCTGCAAATGGAAATTATGATAATAAATAGAATGCCATCTTTTCACTGCTGATTTGAGTGGGGTCGAGGTTTTGCTCACTGATCCTATCCATTTTGTATACTGACATGAGAACATTCACCTCTCATTGTTGTGAAGGTGATAGATTCCTAAACTGTAAAAGTTTTCTCCTGCAAAAGCATTTGTTTTCTTTCTTTCTTTTCTGAGGTCGAAAATATGACAAAAATGGAAATTTAGACCCTTGGTGGACGACTGAGTCTGAAGAAAAATTTAAAGAGAAAACAAAATGCATGATTAATCAATACAACAATTACTACTGGAAGCAAGCTGGCTTACATGTATGTAAACAACCAGTGACTGAAAACTGGTGCATGAGGAGTTTGGGCTTCTGTGCCTTTTTTTAAATTTTTTTTTTTTTTCTTTTTTTACATTTTTCTTTTTTTTTTTAAGTTTCTTTTTATAAATCCCAACATATTGGGATATTAGGCTATCAACTTCATTTCTCACAACAAATGATTTTTTGAGGTGAATAATTGTGTAAAAAATTGTCTGTCAGATTTGATTAGTCCACTCAAATACCGCTACCCACATTCTGGTGACAGGGTTAAACCATTTCTCTCCATCATGTCATTTTGGAATCAGAGGAAGAGGATGAAGCCACTCAGCAGGGCTGGTCTAATTATTGTGAGCATGTTAAATGTCTTCTGAAGATGAGGTCTGTGATGAAAACTGAGCAGTCATTCTTTTAGAATGAATATAATAGCATGCTTTATAGATTCCTTTAACAATTCTGCCTATTATTTATTGCAGCTATAAAATGGGTGTATAAGCCCTACTTTATTTCAGATTCAACTCTTGCTATTTCTTCCATGTGTGCACACAGACCCCATTTGTATGTTTAATCAAGGGAATATGACAGCAGTAGCTCCTAGAAAAGGACTGAGAAAGAAAGTGCAAGGGAATTGTTTGTGTTTCATTGTCTATCAGAAGTATGGGCTTCCTTGAAAATGTGTACATTCATATGTGTGTCCAAAATGAGGATAAACAGGAAACATCCCAGATCTTCAGAAATGAGTAGCTGAAATTTCAGTAATAATGTCTGGAGCACGATTTTAATCTTAGTTTTCAGGATGAAACACATATTCCAGTCGCCACTATATTCTATCACCTCTATCTACATTTTAGAAATACTGGTGCACCTTTGCCTTTTAAGAACAGCAAGGCTCCATGAAATGCTTATCAACAATTCTGGCACTTCTGCCAGGTTTGTTTGTGCTGATCTCAGAGATAACAAAGCCATGTTGTGGTCCAGTCTGAAGTCCAGCAACTCAGAATTGAAATACAAATAAAAATTCCCAGGCTCATGCCTGAATATCTGTAGGACAAAAACTACTAACTTCTGTCATTACAAAAATGCCACTTTAGAAGATCATTAAAACCTTCCCCAAGGATGTGGCTGAGCCCTTCCCATACCTTTGCCATTGTCTTGGCCATCCCGTTTACCTTGTCTCTTGAGATCAGGTGGGTCTGAATTTCCTCCCAGTGTAGATACTGCATTTGAAGTCCATGGATGGGATTACTGGAGAGATCCTGTTACTCACAGCCTTGTCATCCCATTTCTGCCATATCCACAGGATAACCAAAAGCACTTTTTAGATGACAGAAGATTTTTCCAGTTTTCTGCCATATTTCATATGAAAAGCTATGCAAGCAAAGACCTTTTTTTATTATTGTTTTGACCTGTCATTTGCATCAATACTCTGCAGGTTTTTTACCCTTGTATGAATATTTTTCATGGATCAAGAAACCTATTTATTCTTCTTCCTTCTCATCTGGTATACAATAAAAAATGTCTCCAGAAAAGAAGACTAATGAGAGAAAAAGTGGATATAGAAATAGCTTCAGAGTGCAATAATCACATAAAGTCATCTCATCAAATAAAGGGTTTATCATGGTCTCTGATCCCTGCCACAGACTCTCTGTGCAGAGTAGTCTCAAATGTCTTGATGCAGAGCTGCCTGAGATCAGCAGAAAGAATTCTTCCACTTTTTAGATGACCTGTAGCCCTGTGCCACTGTCAGGTTACCCTGATCTGGCAGTCTAAATCAGTCTCAGTGCAAGTAAAATGTGTGAGCAGAGTGGCCAGGGAGAAAGGCAGCTGGTGTGTATCCCCCTTCCCTGCTGTCCCGGCATCTTTTGTCCTAAAAGCTCCTCTCTCACCTCTGTCTCCATCCTCCTGAGGGCAGGGGAGAGTTGACAGGAAAGGGTTGCCCTTTCCTCTGTGGCTCCCATTTTTCCTGGCACATTTTACCCAAGGCATCCACTAAGATGTCCTGAGTCCGATCTGGGTGCTCACCTGCACTGAGTGTGGGGCTGTGCACAAGATCCTGGCCATTCCCTTGGTGTTTTTACCTCTTCTTCTCCATATTCCCCTCTTTTGCTGAACCCCACTGTGCTCATCCCATGGCATGGAGAGCTGATGGCTGCAGCCAGCATCGACCTTCAGAGCCCTGCTCAAAACTGTGCTCAATTATCTTGCTTATTGGAGGCACAGGAGAGGGTAAAACTGCTTAATTACAAATACAGTTGGTAACACAAGGACCTTAGTAGGCTGGCTGAGTAGAGATAATGCTACTCCAGCAGAAAATAGGATTTCTTTGTAATGATATTGCACTTGGTAATGCCAGGAGACCAGTTTCCTCACAAAGTTTATATAGTGCAGTTTCCCACAATACATTCTTGTTGCTATTCCTCCTGCTCTTGGAATCAATACCTATAAGAAGCAACAGGAATCTCCTTTGCAGATATTTTTAGAGCACTGAATATACTACCAGTTTTGATTCTGTCTCTGACAGTTATTTTTAATCATGCTTATTTATGTTATGACTTGCAAGTTATTTTAGCGTCCCAGTAGTATAGTAAGAGTTATGTAGAGAAATAAACATAACCTTTTAGACCAAAGTTTAAGAAAGAGGCTACTGGATCTCAGATGTAACCAGATATAAACAGTCCTTAGGGGAAAATTAATGACACTCAGCTCAAAGATCAGGGACTGGATTCTTAAGTGCATTCTGTCTACTATATTTTGTGCTGTAGAGCTCTATGACCAGAGCCAGGATAACTCATGATAGAAAATAGTTCACTGTCAGTATCCACATGGAAACCCAGCTTTCTTAACCAGAGTTTGTTGAAATTAACTGAGGTTGTTCGAGCCTTGTTTTACTTTTCCCCCTCTTTTTGAAGTTGATCAAGTAGGAAGTTCAGCAATGGGTCAAATGATTGATGTTCTTTCATTCTGCCAAGGTGAAAGGGAAGAGAACTTTAGCAGAAAACATTGCAGATAATGGAGGTTTGCGAGAAGCTTTCAGGGTAAGTAGATGGAAAATATCTCAAACATCATATTACTAAAAAAAAAAAGAAAAAGAAGCTGTGGTTATCTTCATGTTGCTGAAAGGCACTTAATATCTGTTTCTTATCAGGCATACAGGAAATGGATTACAGAGAAGAGGGGAGGAGAAGAAGAGCCTTTGCTGCCAGGCCTTGAGTTCACACATAACCAGCTTTTCTTTCTGAGTTATGCCCATGTGAGTAGTACAAATGTGTTTCTAACCCCATCTATTAACCTGAACAATGTGCAGTGCAGACATGAGCTTGCTTGTTTCCAACAACCTGCATCACCCAAACACAGATTTTGAGAGTATAAGCAGAGACTTCTGCCATGATTATTGTTTCTTTCTCTTTCCCTCTTTGTCCTCAACTACCCATGGTGCCAGAACTGCAGAAATTATTCTTAGATTTGCACAGTGTTATCACAGCAACTTTCTTCTTTCTATTTCCCTGCACTAAAAGGTTTTCCTGCATGTATTGACTCCTCAGCCTCCTTCCATTTTTACTGTGTACTTTGGTCAAAGGAACTAAGTAGCAGTGAAGAAATCTTGGTTTATTTTTCCCATCTGAACACTAAATATGCTGTAAAAAAACTTTGATAAAGGATGTGAGTTTTTTAGAAAAAACATAGAGCAAGGGAGAAGATCAGAAATTATTTTTTTGGGTTAAACAAATTGGGGCAAACTTCCTGCATGAGAAGGAAAAGGCTGTACAGCTTGCCACCACTTGAAGGAATGGATCATTCAAAATTGAAAAAACAGGACCCAATGCAACAAGTCCTGGCTGAAAATAATTTCTCTGCTGAGAGTCAGTGTAGCAGTCTATGGCCTATGGTTGTTTGACTTTGACAACATTGAACAATGAAAAGATTCCACTTTCACTGTTCATGCTGAATTAAGATTCACCTCTTGTCAGATTTTCTCCAAAAAAATTTTGAAGCTATGGGGGTCTTAGAGGACCCCTGCAGGAATCATATATCCAGGTGCCTCTCACATGCACAGTGAGAGCAGTGTGTGCAAGGTACCCTCGAGCTCAGTCTATTTCCACAAAGCTCAAGACACTCAACAGACTTATTTAAAATGTCAGAACTGTGTTCAGCCAGACAAAATTGCACTGAAGACCACTGAAATCCTATGGGCAACCTGCCTTAAAGGATTTTGCTGATAGAAAAAATTTAATGTAGAGACTTAGATAAGGTAGGGGCAGTTTAAAGGAGATTTTTCATGCAGTGGGTGCAGTTTAAGAAGGATTATTTAGTTGTGCAAATATTCTATCTATGCTTTATTTTTTTTTTTTTTTGTCAGTTATGATTGGGTTAAATATTTTATCAGGAACAGGGAACTGGGGACCACTGATGGAAATGTGGAAAATGTGTAATTTCAAAAGAAATTGACATTCCAACATGGAATAAATATGTCAGGTAATACAGCAGCAATTCTAGAGATGATAAGCATCATTATGTGTACCTTTTATACAAATTACATAGTTTTGAGACCAAGAAGTATGTTAGGTAATTATTAAGGTGTGAGATGCTGCAGCACAAGCTGAAAGACAAGTTACCATTGTAGAGAAGTTCAAAAAAAGAACTAGTATAGTGATTGTGATTAGATGATGGGAAAGAGTGTGTAGAGAAAAACAGTGGGTGGACGCTGAATCCATTAGGGGATTTGAAAAACAAGAGACTATACCAGGAGAAAACTGCAGACTGGCAAAGGTGAAACAACCAGGAATTTATGGTGCCTTTCCATTTTATGCATTCTGTAAATAATAGGCATCTTAAGAACAGCGACATTGCATTTTGCTTTACATAAAAAGTCATCCCAGATAATGTCTTGTTTCTGTTTTTTAAATTTTTTTTCATTTTATTAGGTAAGATGCAACTCCTTTAGACCAGAATCTGCGAGGGAGCAAATATATACTGGAGCTCACAGCCCTCCTCAGTTCAGGTAGTGCAAATATAGTAATTCCTCAGTGTACACACAGAATCAATCACTGCAGAACAGAAGTGCAGAAATATAGCATTTTAAGAGGGGGTTAAGAGCAAACACAAAATTGGACTGTGCTCTTGGTTTAGATGGAAATTGAACTGGTTTTATTAGCTTATCTTTTGCTATTAGAAATGCTCTTCTCTAAAATTGAGGAGCTTGCATCTATCTTCCAAAGCATTTGAACCAGAACACACTCTGATCCCTGTGATGTCCTGTAATCATGGCCTGAGTACCTAAAATGCCTCAGCTATCACTTTATTTTCCTAAGCAATTCCAGTTTAGAAAACATGAATATAAGGAGGGTCCTTGATTTCATCTGAGTTCATTAAAAATTCCTAAGTCTCCACCTTGAATTGCATTGATAATGCAAAGCAAAATGTGCCCTGTGAGTTCATTTGAAGACCAAACTCTTCCACTGGTCTTCAAGGGACACTTAGCTTGAAGGAGCTGCTTGAAGATTGTCCAGCCATAACAGAGGGAGTCTGTCCTTGCCAAAATGCTCATCTTGCCACAGACACTCATGAACTCCCTGCCATGGGAAGGGCATCTATGAGTTCAGAGACTACATAGGAATTAGGAAGCCAGAGTTTATTTTTTTGCTTCTTCACCAAGAACATGTTGGTTTTGTTGGGATTTGTGTTGGTTGCGTTTGCTTAACTAAGAAATTTGTGTTTGCTCTTGGTCAAGTACTGCATTACCTCTTTATTTGGAAAAAGGATGTTAACTCCACAACAAAATTCACACAATACAGTGGATTATTTGCCTTCTAGAGAATCCTACCACCTTCTGTTGACCAAGAGTGTTATACCAGCTAGTGAGGGTAAAAGTAGTGCAGTATGCAAATCTGTGTGCCTTTTAACATTGAAAATACATCATGACAATGAGCATCAGGCTGACCTTCAGCCTACAGAGGTATTCATTTCATAATTCCTGCCCTTGTTAAGATTTTGATAAAATAACCATCTGCTGTCTTTAAAATCTTAAGTTTATTTATCTGTAGGTATATTTATATTCTGAATCTCTACAGTTACTTTCCCATGAGATGCTGATATGCATGGAACTCTAGGGATAGAGTATTTATTAGGAAAACTCTGGAAGGCATCAGGCTATGAAAGAAAATTTCAGAAAAGCTTAGATTAATTTGAGGTCTAGAAAATATAGACAAAACTTTTTCTTAGTTTTTGTGTGAGATACTGAGAACTGGCTTCTGTTTCAGAACTGAAGAAAAGCACCGGTTCTTGTCTCCTCTTGCAAATCATATCAGCTGGGCTAACAAATTATCTATTTCTCAGAACTGCCATACATCTAGCTCCAACACTGACAGCTCTTTCTGTCCAAAAAGCTCAAACAGCCTTTTAAAAAGTAATTATAAAAGGTGAAAATAAAAATTATAGACATTAACAACACGTGTCTTGAGCACAGATGTTTGCATCTGAACTACTCACACCTGTTTCTTTTCACAGTCAAAAAGGAAATGGCATTTTAGATGTTAATATATATTTATAAATATCTTTCCACAGGTAATAAATTTAAATTATTTTGACTCTGCAAGTACATCTTTCTATTGATTGCCAAGGCAGGCCAGCATGACCTGCTCAAGGAAAGGGGCCTCTGCTGTAATTCAATGGGATGAAATCCAGGCACTCCACTCTGCTTTCAGTTAATGTGTGGCAATATCAAACCATGGGTAGAAAAGTGGCAAGTATGCACACATAAAGATTTTTTCACTGGATAAATTCTCAGTTTATTTGTTTTTTAATTGGCAGATTTTCAGTATTAGCATGTGTCTTTGCTATTTTTGAATGCTGATTTCAGATTGAAATCCCTGACATGGCAGGCAGAACTCCCACCAACAGCAGCAGCAGTTCTGCATGACCAGCTCTTGCTCTTCCAATCCCTGAATATGTATCTGCAATTTATTTTTACAGTAAAGCTGTATATCTTATTCAAAGCCTAACCTCATTTGGTAATCTTCCCTACAAAACTGACCTTTAGGCATTTCTGTGCCAGATGACTGCAAATTTTCTTACTCACAGAAAGTCTGATCAGTGTAATAAGAATATTTTCTACCATGCTGAGCTACACTGAGAAGCTGATTGTCCACTATATAGAAAAATGCCTCTTACTGCATAACAAAGCAAAGGTATACAAATATTATCACAGTAGATATTTTTCTGCTTTTACCTCAGAAAACTCTTCAATACCATTGCAAGTTTCAGGTTAATAAATCCCAAGATGGTCAGAAGCTTAGGAAAAAGCAGCAAACAACACAACTGAAATCAAGCAAAGGTAAAATACAGTAATTTCACAATTATAAGCCACACCTGATTATAAGAGGCACATCCGTGTAGCCGGGTAGACCACGAGATGTGTCCATATATAAGCCGCACCCGAATATAAGCTGCTTCTTTGTCTTTTTTTTTTAAGCAAGGATCCATGTGCAACAAAGTAACAAATTAGTAACAGAATCGCACCAGCGCCAGGTTTTGGTGTCAGGTGCTCAAGTTGCAAACAGTTTTCATAGACCAGTCAAGCCTTTAAATGCAGCCCCAGGCACCCTCCCCGCCTGGGTCTCACTTCTGTGTTGGCATTTCACTGGGATTTGTCCATAGATAAGCCACACCTGATGATTAGCCGCACTACTGGGGTAGGCTGGATTCTCCAATGAAAAAGGTGCGGCTTATAATCATGAAATTACTGTAATGGTTTCTGACTGCAGCAAATTATACAGTCATGAAAGCAGGAGCCAAGGATGACTGCATGCAAAGACCAAGCTCTTCCCCTGTGCCTGAAGGTGCCAGTCTGGAATGCAAACTCATTGTCCAGCCTGTGTCAGGCAAGCATGTGCTGCTCTTTCAGTATCACACCTCCCGTGGTACAAGCATGAGAACTTGAGAGCTGCTCAGGGCAAAAGGCTCAGAAAATATATATCCAAAATATCAGAGGAGATGAGACAGTCCCAGGTGCAAGGCTGAGCTGCCCAACATGAGGCTGCAATTGCCCCCTGAGCCTGCACAGTCCCAGGGACCCAGTGGAGGTGGATGGGTGGGCAGAGTGTGTTGTTAGGAGAATCTGGAGCCACATGAAACCACAGCCAGCACAAGCCCAGTGTGTGCTCCCATCCCCCTGCCTGCTGCCCTCCTGCTGTGGGGCAGGGATGGAAGAAGGATTCCACCATGCACAGATACTGCTCATCTCCCACCTGTGCTGCCAGTTGTTCTAAAGGAAACAGTGTCACAAAATGCATTTGTTTTTCGTGGAGTTTCTAGCAAAGCAAGACGTTTCTCAAAGCATGAAACAATATTTGCTTCGTATTAGCTCAAGAGCCCTTCTCCTGACCATTTCGGTTTTATTTGTGGAAAAAATTATATGGAAGCCTGACAATTCAGCCTGAAGTGAACACTGAAACACTTGCAGACCAGTAGTGTTTGACAAAAGGCAACCTGCATGTCAATCACTTTTCTCTTTGCAGAGTGATCGGAGCCATGAGCAACTTTGAGGAGTTCCGCAAAGCATTCAAGTGCGCGGCGAACACGACGATGAACCGCGGGGCAGAGTCCTGCCGCCTCTGGTAGCTGCTGCTCCCTCCAGTGAGAACTGCCAAGCCCACTGCCAGAGCTCAGAATGATGGTCTGAAATCTGCAGAGGTGGTACTTCAAATGCATCTTCTTCATCCATGCTGGTGGTCTGCATGGATCTGATCATTCCCTACTTAGAGCCTAGAAACATTCCAAATAGAAGAGCTTTTCTTTGAGTATAATAATAAAAAGTAACTCTTTTTAACTGTAAAACTACTCTGGCTCATCTGCAGTTGCACTGCTGTTGATGGATAACTGCCATTATCAATTCTAATTCCTGATTTATAGTTGAGCAAGATGTAAATGCTAAAATCCAGTTTTAATCTATTGCTCTGCAGGGGTTCTATGCAGAATGCTCCCACACAAAATTTATTCTTTCTGGATGAAGAAATTCATGAGACCTGCTATAAAGCCAGCTCTGATCTGCTGCGTGATACTGCATTTTCATAACTTAAGCTGTCACAGCCCAGCATGCCATAAATGATGTTGCATGATGTAAAGACACAAGACTTTATATAAGTTCAGTTTAGTATGTCAGATTAGTTTCTCTGGTTTTGGAACAGTTTCATGCTGAGAAAGTACCTCATGGTATCTGTCTGTAGGACTAAAACATAAGGGATACTTGTTAGATCGTGGCCTCTTCTAATTTTAGAGCAGCTTATGATAAAAATCAATGAATGGTGAAAATCAGAGGCTCTCAGAGGGGATTCCCAGCACCACGATTCTCATAAATATTGCAGCATTTATTCTGGTTTACGCTGTAGCGGTTTTTCCCCAGGGGACTGTTTTTACCTTGTGCTGAAGATAGCTTCATCTGCATTTATTTCTTTAAGCCAGAAATGTTATACCGGTTTTAAATGATGGATTTTATATTGTCTGGGTCTTACATGGTGTTGTAAGTAGTGTGTTTGTTTGTCCCTATGTTCTGGATGGGGCAGGATGACTTGTTTAAAGGTAAGAGTGTGTGACAGAAAAACAGAGTACCAACATCATTTGACTTTTCTGGAAAAAAAGCACAATTAGGGTAAAGGACTTAAAAATACAGTAAAAAATACAGACCGGTTGAGTTTTCAATTTGACTTTTTAAGAATATTCATGAAAAGATATTTTATTACAGAAGAAACACATAACTCTTACTGGAGGGAGTAGGGGTAGGATAGGGGTAAGGAAGTATGCACATACTCATTTTTTTCCTAACAGAAAGGTACCTATATAAGATATATATTTATACCTCATGCATTATTTCATTTTTACATGGTGAAATTATTTCAAAAGGAATTTCTTTAGACTGATTTTATTACTGCAAATCCATACTGGTCTCTGTGTGTATATACATATATACAAAATATAATTTTTATATGCTTGAATTTTATTTTATCAGTATAGAAATGTTAGTAAGATAAACTTTTTTTACAAGGATTGGTCAAATACTGTTGGTTAAGGACTTGGTTGGACAGTCACATCCAGAGGGTGATGGTCAATGACTCAGAGTTCTAATGGGCATCAGTGACAAGTGGTGCCCCTCAGGGCCATTTAATTTCTTCATTAATGACACAGACAAAGGCAACAGTTGCAGATGGCACCAAGCTGAGTGCTGTGGTTGCCACACCTGAAGGATGGGATGGGATCCAAAGGGATCTGGACAAGCTTGAGAAGTAGCTCACGGAAATCTCAGGACATTAAACAAGACCAAGTGCAAGGGGCAGCACCCAGGCGTGGGCAACTCCTTGTATAAATAATGGCTGTGGGTGAACAGAGCAAGAGTAGCCTAGAAGGACTTGGGGGTGCTACTGGGTGAGAGGCTGGACATGACCCAACAAGAGGCATTTGCAGCCTAAAAATCCATCAGTGTCCTGGGATGCATCCAAAGCACTGAGGGCAGCAGGTCAAGGGAAGGGAGAGGAGGCAGCCAAGATGATTAGAGGCATGGAGCACCCCTCCCATGAGGAAAGGTTGTGAGAACTGGGATTGATCAGCCTAGAGAAGGGAAGGCTTTGGTGTGACCTATATTTCATTCTTCAGTGCATGAAAGAAGCGTACAAGAAAGATGGAGATGAACTTTTCACAAGGGCATGTAGTGACAGGACAAGGGGGAATGGCTGTAAACTGAGAGTGGTTTTGGTTTAGATGCTAAGAGGAAGATATTTACTGTGTGGGTGCTGAGGCACTGGTACACACTGCCCAGAAAAGCTGTGGTGCCTCATCCCTGGAAATGTTCAAGGCCAGGCTGGATGGGGCTCTGAGCAACCAGGTAGAAGTGCAAGTTCTTGCCCATGGCAGGGGGTTGGAATTAGATGATCTTTAAGGCCCCTTACAACCCAAACCATTCTATGAGTCTGTGTTTGTCCAACAGCTGTGGTGGAAGAAGGTTGACTGAAGTTAACTAACTGAAACAAATTGGGTATTTTCCTGTTTGTCTTTAGAAAGAAGGGAGACATAATGGAAACATAATTCATGGAAAAAGACAGGATCTCAAATTACATTACAGAGTGAAAGAAGCAGACATTCCTGTCATCAAGGCTGTGTTGCACTTTTTAGAAACAAAATATTGTGATTTGGGACCAGAACATTCTTTTACCCATTTTCCCCTGAAAAATCAAAGTTTTTCTAAGAGGAAGGCATTTTCCCTTCCTTCATGCCAGCTCAGTTCCTTAGTTCCATGGATTACATTTATGATTTGAATTGCCACTACCAATTTTTTTTCCTGAAGGTATTTCTCACATAAATAGAGGTGGCATTATTTTCATAGAGCTTTTCCTCAAACAAGCAGGAATAGGTACTGTTTACTGGCTAATGGCAAAGTTCCTTAGCAAACTGAGTATGTACTGACTTAATTTCTGTGATCATACGAGCACTGACACGACTTGATTTTGGCTGCTTTGGATCAACAGCACAAAGTTCAGGGTTGACATCCTGGCCCAATTAAAGGTGGTACCAATATGGTTGTTGTCCTTAGAAAAATCAGGACATCAACTTAGGCACTTATGTGAACTGTCTAAATTTCTGGAATATGCAGAGATGGTTTCATAACAGTCAACTTTGGGTTTTCTAATTTTATCTCTCAAATCAGAGATGCAAGAATTCCTCTCTCATGGTTATTTTCCGTTGGGACAAAGTCTGTCATTTTGTGATTTATGAAGTTGTTTCTCTGTACTGGATAGGAATTTTTTCTAAAATATCTGATTTTTTTTTGCCTTAAATGTCACTCTTCCCTCTCCTTGTTAGGCTCTTAGGGTCTTTCACGTTCAATAGCAGAGATTTCTGCACGGTGGTGTGCGTATTCCCAGTGGCACAGGAACCACTGCAAACTCTTTCATCCTTGCTTGTCATGTCCTGCAGCAGGCAGGGGACAGGTTCTAGGCTGGGGCGATAGTAGGGAGCTGGGTGTTCTGGGGGCAATGCACTAGGAGAGAGGAAGAGAGGGCATGACCAGATTTTTGTACTCTGATTTTGGCAGCTGAGTGGGTACCACACACTGCCAGGGAGAAAACAGAAGTCCTTGCTGATGACATTCATCAATATTATTCTAATTCAGGGAATTCTTGCTGTTGACTCAGGTTCTCAGATTCTGGTGCTTAGGTCTTGCCTGTGTCCACACAAGGACCCCAGCCTGTTTCACTTGCTGCTTTTTACCTCAAACCAAAGAGTTGATCATGCAATTTACAGTTCACTTTGGATAAGCTGCTTAGGTACCATTTGGGAAGCAAAGCAGAAAGTAATTAAAGATGTTCTTAAAACCCTTGTCATCAAAGACAGCCAAGACATCAGTGATGGTTTATGAGAGCTCTGCCCATTGCCTCTGTTTTATCAGAACACCTGGCTGTGCTTTGTTTTTGTCTTGTGCTCCTGGGTCTGTGCCAGCAGTGCCTTTCTGCCTTGCTCTCAGGTTCACTTATTACATCTATGCAAACAAATCCTGCACCATACAGATCCTTTTCCCAGAGCTCTGAAATTGTTATTTTATTAATTTTCAGTAATATTATGAAATGTTTCTTCCTGTTGGCTCAGTAATCTACTTTTTCAGTGACCAGGAGGGGAAGGGTCACATATGAATGAAATATTTTTACCTTCATAATCTGAGGAGATATTTTTCTACTGTGTAGACATAAAGAAACAGCCTCTTCTCCTGTCCCATGTCTCCTTCTTCAGGTCCTAGAAATATGGAAACCTATCCTGTTCTAGTCAATCTATTCTAGTCTTTCTTAAGGTTTTTTTGTTTGTTTGTTTGTTTTGTTGGTTTTTTTGGGTTTGTTGTTGTTGTTGTTTTTGGTTTTTTTTGGTTAAAGCCTGACATGCTAAAACACACCATTTTATCCACTGTGAATATTCCTGCTGATCATATTCTGGAAGACTTAGCTCTCTGAAAAGGCAGCTGTGCTATTCACCTGTGTAAAAATTCTTAGGTACATAAATGATCTCCAAGCTGAGTCTGGACACTGAAGGACCAAAAAACTCAGCTGAGCTATAAAACTCTGTCTCATGCCCTGTGCAGGGCAACCTCACTATTCTTTAGCTAGGAACACTATCATGTCACTAATTGGTTGAATAATTTGCATATAACTTTTCGTTGAGTATTATTCAATTACAGGCTTGGAAGTGTATCTCACAACAATGCTTTTATATACATATATATATAGAAACACACACATGTATCTGTCAGTGAAATGTTAAAAGCCTGACAACTCAGGAGGCAAAACTATAGTGATTTAAATGGTCTTTTGTGTTTAAGTCTTCTTAATCTGATTTTTATTTACTGGTCAGTCTATTGTACATTTGAATTTTTCTACGTGCATAGTGCATTGATTGACTGTTTTAAAGACAATTGTTTTAGAAAATAAAACAAAAGTGATGAAGAATTTTCCTATGCTTACAGTATGGCAAAGCCTGCTTGGCTTGGCACTGTCCAACTATATAATATTACAGTAATTTCACAATTATAAGCCACACCTGATTATAAGCCGCACATCCCAGTAGCCAGGTAGACCACGGGATTTGTCCATATATAAGCCGCACCTGAATATAAGCCACACTTTTTTTTTTTTTTTTTAAAGCGAGGATCCATGTGTAACAAAGTAAGAAATCAGTTACAGAATTGCTGCATCACAGGATTTGGTGTCAGGTGCTCAAGTTGCAACAGTTTTCATAGACCAGCAAAGCCTTTAAAGGCAGCCCCAGGCGCCCTCCCCAGCCGGCTCTCACTTCCAGGTTGGCATTTCACTGGGATTTGTCCATAAATAAGCCGCACCTGATGATTAGCCGCACTACTGGGGTAGGCTGGATTCTTCAATGAAAAAGGTGCGGCTTATAATCATGAAATTACTGTACTTGTATAATATATAGTCTTAATGAGATGTAATAAAGAGCATAATGATGTGCCCCAGGTTCTCACGACTAGTTTTACTGCTCGACAGTCTAGGAGGGACCTCCTCTTTCAGAGACCTGTGTAAGCATAGTCAGCCAGAGTATGGGCTCCATTTGCCCTCATTACCCTGCTGGAGGTAATTAAAATTAATATCTAATGAGCTCCTGTGGATGAGGGCTGGGTGCTGTAAAGCTGCAGAAGGGCAGATGGCAGAGCTGTCTCAACCAAAAGCCACTGAAAGAAAGAGATGCCTGCCTGTCAGTCTCCTTCTTCTCCTCTTCCCCAAGTCCATGCCTCTCATCTTTCCAACTGCTTGTAAGCATTTTCCAGAGGAGGTTCTGGTAGGATGTCTTTGTGCCATGCATGGGTTTGAACTTCAGCTCAGCACTCAGTGTACTTCGTGGGTGTGACCAAGCACTTGTTCAAGGGCAGTTTGGGCACAGGGACTGTGCTGGGGCCTCATACATCACCAGCTGGGCTTTTCTGGGCTCAGTGCTCCATTTCCTGGGCTCTGCCCTGGCCAGGGTTCCTGACACAGCTTGGGTGGCCATGAGCAGTGGTACTGGCCCCTTTCAAGGCAGCACCTTGGAGCATCAAGGAGCAATTTCTGCTGGGGGTTACAATGAGTGATGTTGGTCTTGCTGCATCTTTTGGATGATGCTCCATGGTGATGCAGCCCCTTGCAGGCCACTCTTTTGGGGTGGGAGGTGTCTACAAAAACCTGCATCAGTTCTGTCTTCTACTTTACAGTGCAGCCTTACAACATTTCTAAGGGTAAAAGCAAAAGTTTTCTGTGCAGGAAGATTAATTAACAAAGCAAAGGTTGGGGTCAGAGCGTAGAACCAGCCTCAGCACAAGGGAAATGTTAGGCTTAATTCTCATGGGTTTATCAGCACCTTGGAAAGATGATTTAACAATGTCTATGGAGTACCCTGAGGAATTCAGTGTTTAGCTGCTGCAGTGAGAGCCCGCTTCACTAATCAGACAATTTAATCCCATTTACAGTGTAATATATATTAATAAAAAAGAAAAGAAATTAAAGATACCCAAGGGATTCTTCAGCACAGCATTATATTTTATTAAATATAACATCAAAGTTGGAAGTTACTGAGAATTAAGATAATGTGTTACACTAAATTGTGATCAAAGAAAGAGATATAATGATATAATTTTAATAATCCATAAGCACCAAAGCTGGAACACTTTTATGTATGAAGTTAGACACATACACAGCTGCATATATTAACTGTGGTTGTGAACTGAGATGCACATTATAATACATATCTACCATCCAAATTGGTAAACAAAGCTTGGGGAAAGGCTTCAAAAAGGATCTGAAACTTTTTCTACTGCAAAGTTTATTTAATGTACCAGTGCTGCTGTGAGCAATGGCCAGTTAAGTTGTTTTATATGGATGATGCACAGTCCTCTTCTGAAATGTGAGTACCTGACATTTAAGTATAGAAATCTGAAAAAAATATGATGTCACATCCTCTTGGCACTAAGAGAATATTTGGGTAGAACCAGGAAAAATATTACATTCTCAAATACAACAATCGGGGAAACCCAAACATGTGAGTTTATGCCATGAGATGCAATAAGAAATAAAAAGCTACTGAAGGATGTGAAGTTGCCAGACTGGGTAAGGGGAATGGTTTACAACTTGACAGCTTATTTCTGCTGGGAGAAAAACCTGAATGCAGGAGACCTGTCTGCCTTTGTACCTTCCTGGGGCAGGTGTGTGGTCAGTCCTTTGGTGGGCTCACAGCACTGTGTCTTCTGAGAGTTCACCCCAATCAGCCCTGGGGCTTGAGGGGCTATTTGCTTTCTCCTGGGTGTCTGGAGCACCCAAAAAGGCTGCAATTCTGTCACTGATTTATAGTTTTATGCATCTTTTTTGTTCTTTTCAGCAAGGAACACATCATATGAATCAGCTACTCACCATGTCATAGCATTTTAATTAAATAAAGAGGGGCTTTTGTAGGTCTTTGCTGGAAAACAATGCAGCGCTGTTGCATCTCAAAAACATCTGTGTGTTTTGTAAAATACGGCTGCTCTTCATCAGACAACACACGTGCTTTCATGTCATTCTGCTAGAATGGGCCTTGGGTGCTTTGGACTGGAAAGAAGAGAGCAAAATAGGGAGTAATGTCTGAATAGGATGACAAAGAGAAATTAGAAACTCTTTAGTGTTGTAAATTAGTAAAAGGTTTTACAAAGCATTAGTACAATCAATGCTATAAATGATATTTTATATATATGGGCACAGTGGGGGAAGTCTGTAAGTCTGTGCTATGCGAGTGTATATAAAGATGTCAGAAATATGAATTATTTTTAAAAAATTGAGTCTTGGTGTAAAACTCTGACCTCAGAGAGTTCATTGAGTGATTTATGTCTGTGGGGCCAGCATTTAACTCCATCTGGATAATAGCACATAAAGTTTACTGATTTAAAACTATTTGGGACACACATTTTCTTCTAGACAGAAAGAAATTTCTATTCTCTGGTATTTTCAGAATCTGCTCTATCCTCAGTCATTTGCATAGGACTTACTCTATTTGTTCTTGTTTAGCAGATGCTCCATTTTTATATTTTTAAACATTTCAAGAGTGACTTTATCACTGTTTCTGAATCGTAAAGTAGCTTTTCCAACTTGCCCTTTCCAGATATGGTTCTATTAATCATTAAAATAAACTCAATATGTTCTATCAAACTAAGTGTAGGCTTATTTAAGACAATGAGGTAATAAATATTTTCATCTCTTTAAATGTTTTCTTGTCTCTCCTAAATGTCTTGATCTCCATGATGAGCCAGAAAAGTTTTATGCTGCTGGAGTGTCAGGGGCAGCTGTTGGTGCCCATGGCAAGGTCAATGCTGTTGGGCTGGGGAGGAGATGGAGGGCTCACTACAGGCACATAAAGCAAGAAAAAGTCTGTGCTCCTCTGTGCAACTTGCATTAAAATGGTACTGCCT
>VRYO01002772.1:78786303-78835778 GCA_009812075.1 Sialia sialis
TGAAATTACTGTAAATAGAACTGGTTTCTTCATAAATGTTTTTAATCTGTGAAACATTGTAGAGAAGTTTCTCCTTTCTTCTATGAGCATTTGAAAAGAACTAAAACTCTTTTATTTTCTTTTTCTCCAGCAAGATTGTGTTAGGTAGAGGCTGTATTTCAACCAAAAAAAAATCATAAAGAAAATAAAAAAGGTTTTGTAATGGTTGCCACCTCTTTTTGTTTCATCTTCAAAATAAAATATTTTGCTTTGGGCCTTTACTCAAAGACTGCTATGATAAATAATAGATGCTATATTATTTGTAAAATGTTATTTTTATATTTCTATTTCAGCAAATCCTGCCCTTTTCTAATATTAAGAAATCTCTATGGTTGGTAACTAAAAATATTTTTCAGCACAAGAAAAATGATCTTCACTTCCCTTTACTCATTTGTCCTTGACTAAGCTTTATGGGTACATCTCAGCTGAAAAGAAATAAATACCATGATTGGGACTCCCTTGATATCACTGCAAAGAGCTGTGGGAGGGGGGAGGGAAGACAAGAAAGGCATGATTGCCTCTCTATAAATAGAATATTCTCTGCACATCACCAATTCTGCACAGATGTCTGTCAATGACATAGATGCTACTTCAGAAATTACTTAAACAGCTGCATTCCAGGCAGAGAGGAGACAATTAACAAATGGATTTGGGTTGCAGAAACATTTATTTTGGTGACAGATGTTTGGATACAATCTTACTTTTTTATTTATGGAATAAATGCTCTTAATCTGATTTCCTTCTATTATTCGCTCAAAGAACATGAGTAATTATTTTCTAGGTGAATATGTTTATATCACAATCTAAGAGTCAATAATTTATTATTTTACTAGGAGAAAATAGATGCCTTTGAAGTACTGTTTGAATAACCACAGATCTTTTCTCTGGGCAAAGGACATGCACAATGTTTGATGAGGGAATACACAAAATCTGAAACAGAGGGGTGCTTTCCAAGAAGAGGACAGACTTCTTGGGGAGAGCTTTTCTAGGAGAGTGTTGGCCCACTCCTTACAGATGTCCCTTAAGGAGATGTATGTTCAACTTTTCAAGTTTCCAAACCCAAAGTAAATTTCCTACTGGAAACTCACTGCTAAATGAGCAAGATCTAGATTGTTATATAAACACTTTTGCCTAGAAAATAATTCTTTACATAATAATAATAAACTGCTGGATAACTTGGAGGAGCATGAGACACATTCAATATCCAGGATTATGCAGTCAGATTAGGTAACATAGTTGTGCCTCCTTGTCCTATAATCTATGCATCCTTAATAATCCCTTGGATAACTTTCTGATTTTGGTTGTGAGTGCCACCATAAATTTAAATTAAGTTGCTTAGAAATACCATGAATAAGGGTTTACTTTGCTTGGTAATTCCCTCTCACATCACTGACTGAAAGAAACCTGAAAGACTCCTAAGGGGACTAGGGCTGCACTACCTATTCTTGCAGCTATTTAAAAATTATTTGAAATATTTTCCATTTTTTTCCTACTTTGCTAAATAATCTGTGTGGCTGCTCCAGATCAGCTGGAGTTACGGAGGGCTGGGGTGAAGGAGACAAGGCAAGGGGAACTGGAAAGGCATTTCAGGGAATGTGGGGAGTGAGAAAACTGTAATGGGAAGGAACCAGCTGCTGTGATTTAAAGCATGTGGTACGTGTTAGCATGGAGCAAAATACATGCAGGGAGCTAATGGAGCTGGTGTAGTCTCTCAGAGGAGATAATTTAGGTATGCTGGATATCTAACTACTTTTTTTAAAGCCTGGAATAATTTGGTTCTAATTTCTGAGCAGGGATTTGCAGCCCACACAGCAGTAAGTCTTGATAATTATTAATTATATGTTTTCCTTCTGTTCTCTATGACCTTGTTTGTAAAGGCTGTGTGGTAAAGCTAGAATATTAAGAGGTTTATGGGCTCTGGCATGCCACCTAGCTGGAAAAGAGGAAAATGTTTGAAGAACAAATGGATAACAGAAAGTGTAACCTTGAGATTGCACCCTTTCAGAAGGCACTGAAACACAGAGAGCACTCATCCAGCACAATGGACACTGAAGGAGTGAGGAGGTGATTTCCTGGTTTAGCTACAGCTAAAATTCATACACTCTCAGTCTGATCTAAAATGGCATCAAGGCAGCAAAGGCATATGGCAAATTACCCATGGAAGAAATTCTAGTTTGAACACTGCCTTAGCTTTATCTCAGCTGAGATCCAGACATCACAGTTTTGGCTTGAGCATTACAGTGTGTCACAAAAGGAAAGGCTCAGGTACCATGGGGAACACAAATTAAATCCAAAGAGGGGAAACTTTGGCATGAAATTTTTGTTTCTACTTCATTACCTTGTGGGAAGCTGCACTACACTCCTACTACAAGATCACTGTGTTCCTTTCCAAGTGTGGATATTAGTAAAAAAATCCAGCCTTCTGTAAATGTGAACATTTATGTTGTTTTTTATGTTGTACCTCCTTAAAGAAATGCTGTCCCCTGATCTTTCTCCAGTTGCCTGACTCCCCCCCAAAATATTTTTTTCCAGCTAGAAATAATGAAACAACCTGACTTGCAATAGGAGAACAATGTTCTGGAAGCCATGAAAACAGCTTGTTTGCTGTAGTTACAAAGAAAAAGTATAATTGGACCTGGATTTCAAGATGCTGAAGAGACACATATTGCTTTTGACTCCTCTGAAAACATCAATTGGCCTTCAATCCTTGACATACGCAGAAGAAAACATTTCCTTTCTAGTTCTGTCATGGTTTTCTTACACAGCTTTGGAACATAATGTCATTCTCTGTATGGTAGCTTGTATAGCCAGTGAATTATTGTGGTGTTGCTGGGAAGAGGCCCTGAGAAGTTCAGATACCATAAAACCAGTGTCCACCCACACTTTACTTTTAACAGTATTGCAAAACACAAGCAGAGAATATCACAAATTAGGTTAGAAATCTGAAACTTTTTATCTCCTGCCCTTTTGACTAACAATGTAATGTGTTTCTCAGCTCTTTAAATTGCAGAAAGTGGTCTCACTAGAGCAGCAAACTTCGGTGATAAAGATTTATGCGCAATTATGACTAGTAAGAGAGAAAAAAGAAAGGCAGTTTTATGAAAGCATACATGCCTGCTGCAAAAGGTAGATTGGGCTGGGAAAGCCAGGGCAATAATAGAACACCCTTTCTTGACTGAGTAATATTTTAAAACACATCACTGCAGTGTGATGAGGGCTGCAAAGAGGTCACAGCTGGCTGTCAGAGCTGCTTGGGAAATGGAAGAAAGTATGAATTCTTCTGTCATCTTCCCTTGTCTTTGTCCTCTTTACATTTGCTTTATCTCTCATTTGTGTCTTTGGTGAATCCCTAGATGTATTCACTCTGAGATAAAGAAGTGTCTTTTTGCTTGATTGGGCTCTCTAGTGGATATGGAAGCAATGTATTACAAGAAGCAGTGGTTCGGCTCCTCCTGGTGAGGACTAGAAGCTGAAAACTGGTTAGCAGAACCCCCAACATTCAGATTAAGTGCTGCCAAAATTTGCTGTCTGGGAAAGACTTGGAACAGATTGCACCTGGGCCACTAATTTTGTTTAACAAATAAAGTAGCTCGCTAATGTGAGAAAATAAATGTTGGGTAAAAATAGGAAGAGAAGAGAAGAGACCATTACTGAGCCTGCCTGCTGCCAGTCAGCTGGGAGGCACCAACCCTAAATACAGTTCCTGCAGCTTGTGAGCACATTGACGGCTAAAGCAGAAACACAGGAGGAGAATTTGGTGTCAAGGAAAAGCAAAGTCTTGAAACTATCTTTGATACCACCAGTGGTTTGGTTCTCAGTCCTCAGGAGAGCAGCAATAATTAATGGACTTGTGTGGATGGGCTTTAGAGAGTTTGAAATCCCTGGGAGAACCATTCTTCAGGCAGAAAAACTCCGTCTGCAGTACACAATCAGGCCTGATTGTATTTCCAGATCAGTTCCAAGGGGGACTGCAGACACACAGCTGCTTTACCCTTTATCGTGCTCTGTAGAAACACAGACCACCTGGAGCATCAGGTCTGCTCTTGCTCTGATTTATTTTTAGGGCCAGTCATCACTCCTTTCCTTTACAGCTGCTCAGAAGTCTCAAGTGATCCACATTTTCTTGTCTTGCTCTCTATTTAGTTACATCAAAATTGAGAGGCCTGGGTGAAACTTAGGCAAAAAGAAAGCCCAGTAATTTCACAACTATAAGGCGCACCGGACTATAAGGCGCACTTATTTTTTGCCGCGAGGATCCCCGCGCAGCAAAGTAATGAATTAGTAACAGAATCGCGCGATCGCCAGCTGGCAGGTGCTCAGTTTGCAAACATTTTTCACGGATCGGTGTAGCCTTTAAACACAGCCCCAGGCGCCCTCCCCATGCCCTGGGCCCTGGCACTCCTGTCCATCCCTGGAGCCGGCTGCGTCGGCCTTTGTGGCTCGGCTCGCACTTCCGGGTTGGCAAATTTCTGGACTTTGTCCATATGTAGGGCGCAGTGGATTATAAGGTGCACTTCCAGGTTTTGATCAAAATTTCAGTCAATAGGGTGCGCCTTAGAGGCATGAAATTACTGTAATTGATACACCATTACTTTATTTGCAATCCCTGCACCCAATGTTACACTTCCAATTAATGTATTCTTATAAAACTCATAAGTAGTAGAAAGGTTAGCATGTTATGTAAATAGAGCAGCTGGTCCAGAGGAAGATTTACCCTGCTGTAGTTTGTTTTCATGGGGATTTTGCTCCATTAAATTGAGCATGCAGTGAGAGAAATGACCACACCAGTGAACAAAAATTCCTCAGCAAAGGGAGAACACCAACAGATACAACATACAGTAACCTCTCTGTGCACTGTACACACTTCTGGCCGTAGTCACCTGGAATCAGATGGATTTTGAGCATTGTGCTCCAGGTTATTACAGCTCCAGTGTATGTCAGGGATATTACTGGTGCTGTAAATCTTGGCCTTTTTATGGCAATATTGTACAGGATCACATGCCTGTCACCTGACAGTATAAAACAGAGTTATGGATAATAAGATCTTTTCTTAATGTTCTCTTCAGGTCCTAAAACTTCAGTGACTGATTTTTTTTTTTAAACTAAAATTCATATGTTACTTTTTTGGTAGTATTCAAGTGCCTCTAACTACAGCTGTCCACAGCAGTCATCTACAGCAGAAGAATAAGGGTTATTCAGCTTTAATGTGTGATTCAGCCATGAGAAATTGGGTGTCTTTAACCAAGCTGATGCCAATGAAAATCTACTTTTAAAATAAGCCATTTACATCAGTGAAGAAAGATGGTAGTATAGTGAGAACATATTGTCTGGCACAACCAGACCCTATTAGGTCTGGCTCTAGCCTTCCAATAGTATTATGAGCAAGACAGCTAATCACTCAGTGCCTCTGCTCCTCAGCTATATAATAAAGGTGATAATTCTTTGCCAGGCTATTCCTTTTTCTTGTCTCTCGAAGGCATAGGTGGCACCATGTAGGATCTTCCTACAGGGTATTATTTTTGTATCAGTAGTACCTTCAAATATGATATGTAGGCTAAAGCATTGGGTTTGATTGTTATTACTAAGATAAAATAAAGGCTATTTTAGATTTAGCAAGGACTTCATAACAGAAGACAGCTGCTAAGCAGACCATCCATTTAGAATTACTTTTGGATTAATATAGATCAGGTTTCAAATAATTCCAAATTTTGAATGAACTGTGATGGCATTTTGTTAATTAAAGGTAAAATCTTCAAGTTTTACCTTTGTAAGGTTTCTTTCCTGGTTATAATACTCTAGTATATGGTCCCTGCTGCATTAATTTTGGATATGCAAAGCGTGGGTGGTGCTGGGGGATTTTTGGGTCAGGCACTCATGGCACATCATGCCAAAAGCCGTGGAAGAGATGAGAGAAGCTTTCACACTTGGAGGGACCCTGGAGACATACATGGGCACAGACAAAGTCTCTGTGGTTCTTTCAGACAGAGGGATGGGCAAGATGGATGTTCAGCTCCTAGCTTTATTAACTAGCTTTTATTAAGCAGAAATGTTTTTTAGCTTTGTAAATCTTTTTACTTTGGCCTGGCTGTTTGTGTGTAAACTTGGAAGATTCAACAAATTTCAAACTATGTTTGTAAGGCTTGAATCAACATGTTGCCCTGGACCTTAACCTTTTTTCTTGCAGCTAATAAATGAAGACCTTTCTTTTCCCCACAGGACCACAAGCATGATTTGTAAGACAGCACATTGCTTCTTTTTCCTTTTTGCCCCTGCAGTTGTTTTGTAGAAGACAAGATGCTTTGCAGTGAGCCACAGAGAGGCAGATTTTCTTCTTAGATGCGGCTTTAACCTGCACAATCCAGGCAACAAATGCCATGTTTTGTATAATTGCAGGGAAGTGGATGTAACTAAGGATCAATACCAAGAATTGAACCATTTTCCCCATTTGCAAATTATCAATAAAAGGCCTGAGGTTTAATGATTTGTCTCTTGTTCCAAACTAATCAATCAGGGAAGAAACTCTAAATTAGTGACAATGTATTCACTGAGCAGGTATTGTTGCTGATGGCTGGAAACTTTACAGACAGGCCAAGCAGAGTCCAAGAGCCTTCAGGAACATCAAGTGAACAGCTGTGGCAGGACCTGGCCACTGGGGAAATGCCAGCCTGATGAATTTTAAATCCTCCTACAAGGCTGTCTGCCTGGGGCAGTGGCCTGGCCTCACCACATGTCCAGTGTCAGAGAACCTGCCAGTGCTTTCTGCTAGAGTAGAGCAGAGAGCAGCATCCCTGCTCTCCCAGTACTTGCTTGGGGACTTAATTATTGTGTTACCATCAGACTACCATTTGCACTTGCCTTCAGACCATCTTTTGCATGTGCCTTCAGACCAAATTACCCTGAATTTCCTTGCTAGATTTGATATGCCCAGTACATTGGGGAACGCCTGTCCCAGAGCCTTCCCACGGGATCTGCATGCCCCTAAAGAAGAAGTCTGTTTCTCCCTGCAAAACTCATGATCCACAAGAGTATCTAAAATGTGTTCCTTTGTCTCTTTTCATTTTAAATTCAAGCAGCACTTGAACATAAACACTAAAGTGTCCATTTGGTTTATATTTGCTCTAAAAATGCCTTAAGATCAATACTTACAGGGGGCTGCGATGGGAAGCCATCTCCAGCCTCACTGTCCATCTCCAGCCTCTCTTCAGGTCCATTCAAGCCAGATGGAAATACAGTAGTTTCACAATTATAAGCCGCACCTGATTATAAGCCGAATTTTTTTTTTTTTTTTTTTTAAGCAAGGATCCATGTGTGACAAAGTAACGAGTTAGTTGCAGAATAGCGCCAGCACAGGGTTTGATGTCAGGTGCTCAAGTTGCAAACAGTTTTCATAGACCAGTGAAGCCTTTAAAGGCAGCCCCAGGCGCCCTCCCTGGCCGGCTCTACTTCTGGGTTGGCATTTCACTGGGATTTGTCCATAAATAAGCCACACCTGATGATTAGCTGCACTACTGGGGTAGGCTGGATTCTTCAATGAAAAGGGTGTGGCTTATAATCGTGAAATTACTGTACATAGGAACACATAAATCTTTATTTTTGTGACTTTTCATCCAAATGGCAGCTCTCTTCTTTGGGTATGGCTCTTCCTCACCATACAGTAGATTTAGGGTTCACGATAGTTGTGAGGTTTGGAAAGCCCCAAGAGCTGTATTTCAGGATTGGAGATATCCTATCCAAGAGCTGTATTTTAGGATTGGAGATATCCCTTGTGGCATGAGGCAGTGTGGGCTGGCTGCTGGTACCTTGTTCCTCAACTGAGTATGGGCCCTTGGAACTGGCGGGAGCCATAAGGGCTGTGCAGCAGAGCTGAGGCTTTCAGTGCAGGAGCTCTCCTGATTGATAAGAATTGTCATTTCTGTCCAAGTTCTCTTCAAGTGTTTCTTTAGCATTGCCCTGGGTTTTAAAAGGTTTTAAGGTTATTCACATGACCAAGATCAAGCTGCTGGTGCCATGTCTTTGCTGAATACAGCTGTGCAGTCCTGCAGATAAATACCTGACTCCTCCAGCCGGGTAGGTTATCCCTCCATGTCTAATCTGTCACAAAAGATTTGTGTTTGAAGGCAAAATAACAGTTTTCTTACTTTATTTTTTATTACCGTAAATCTGTCAAAGGCAAGCAGCTGCAGCTGAGCTCTACATCCTGAGGGGAAAGAAGAAAAAATATTGTTTTGATGGGAAACTCAGCTAAATTGTTTAAATTAAGAATTACTGACACTGTGGCTGCTGGAGGTGCAAATGGAACATCTAACTGCTTGAAAGAAGAGTCTGGGAAAAGTCAGAGAAATTGTGAAAAAAAAAAAAAAAAGATATTGTGCATAACATTCCCTCTTCTCTGGTGCTCACTAACCTTAGTTTTTCCTCAGCAAAACACCATAGGCTATTGCAGGGTGAGGAAATGGTCAATTTACTGTTGAACCATAGGGCTGGAGTCTGACGAAGAGTGGACAGAAGGACAGAGGACAGTGGACAGAGGCTGAAGTTTTCCCCAGCCAGGAAGCCTCAGCTCACACAGCAGCACCCATTTCAGCGGTGAGCAAGAGCTGCCTCACCTGTCCAAGAGACCTTTAGTCCTGCCCAGAACTGCTTTACTGCATAAACAGGCTCCTGGAAGACCACCAAAGTGATTCTAAAGTAGGCATGAAAGTCTGGACAAATTGGTGAAGATGGTACAAAATGATGCTGCAATTCACTGCAGAAGGCTCTTTCCCTCCTGAGCAAAGACCAATGTCCCAAGCTATAAGGGGAATTAACTGCAGCAATTTTCATCAAAGTCACAATTTAGAGTTGGACATTCACCTTCACCATGTAATTAAATAAAGACATCAGCAAGAGCTTCAGCAGAGACAGCACCCTAACTTTAAAGACAAAAAGGTAGATGCAAAAGCCTTGTGTGTGAAATGGCAATATTGATTGCAGACAGGAGGGAGCACACAGGCAGTATGACTGAACAGGGGTGTACATGCCTCACTGTTTCTGAAAGTTGAAAGGTCAAAGTGAGCCCTAGGTGCAATTTGCTGCATTGATCTCAAAGCTCTTTCCATAAAGAATATTTATACTTTACAGAAGACTTTCCCTGCCTTCTGCATGTGCAGCCTGGTTGACAGTGGGAGCTCTGCTCATGCATCCTGAGTGAACACAGCCCACTTTTGAGAGGCATCCCAAGCATGCCAGTCATATCGACCTAGGAAATGTGAGATTATTATAACCCCCCAGATGTGTTGCAGTAATTACTCACAGGCACTAAACTATTTTGTATGAACAGAACACAAGGCATATCAAACATTTCATTATTGACAGCTTCACATTTCTTTGAAGTCTTTATAATTAGAGACGCATAATGTAATATTGCCCTGCATTATGGAATTGCTTACATTTCAATTTCTTCTTCATTGGTCACAAAACCAAATCTGTTTTTGTCTTTTGGCTTGTGTAAATTTACCCTGCCCGGTGTGGTGCCTCCAAGGCATACATTTCATTTTTATTAGCTGGGCAGTGTGAGTCACGCTATTAATCGGTATCAGGAGCGGCACATCACCAGACTGTCCTTTGCTGCACAGCCTATATTTAGAAAGGGAATGAGACTGCTGCTGGGTTATATAATGATGCAGCTATTTTTAGATCTCCATTATACCTAGAGAGCACCATCCTGCCATCTGAGCTGAGAGCAGCCAGGCTGACAGAGGTGTGATTATAGGTTCGTCATCTTCCCTACCTTTCCCCCAGACAGCTGCAATTTTGTTTACCTCGCCAGTGTTTCTGTTTACTTCACCTGCAGTAAAAATACATGTAAAATCCTCTGTTCAGAAAAAAATAAACAAATAAATAAAAACCAAAAAGCCCCAATATTTTAGAGCCTGCGATTACTTGTGGAAAAAATAAAACAATGTTACAATACAAAAAAGAAAAAACCACACCAAAAAACAAACCCCTACATTTTCATGTACCTTCCTTTTCAGTCCATGAAACTAGCAAAATGGACCAGCCTTAAAAATACACCCACATTTCTAGTAGCACTCCAGTAAAATTTTCAGATTCTGAGTATTTTTCCACCTTATCTTTTTTCTTTTATACTGATTTCTAGTGGCTATGAATAGAAAAAGCAATGAGAAACATGACTTTTTGTTGGGCCTGAGCAAACATAAGGATGGGGGAGTCAAGCATTTGTGTTGGAGGTAGAAATGTGTTTTTTGCTGTGTCTAGCATGTCTCACAACAAAACAGTGCCTCAGTCCTGCACAGCAGTTAGTTGAGACAAAATACATTTTCAGACAAAGAGCCGCAAAGCAGATATTAACACTTTAAAGTGATTTACAAAGAAGGCTCAGGGCATGATCTCCCTGTTTGCACATCTAAGGCATTTCAGACCTTGGATGTTCATTTGTAAATTCTCTAGAACTCTAGATTTCTGCCCTGGCCCTTTGGTGCCCACAGCACCCCAAAGAGAAGGCTCAGCCCTGGCTGGAATGCTGGAGCAATAATCTCACAGCTGCCATTAGCTCACACCAAGGCACAGTGTGATTCCACAGCAGGCTCTGGCTGAGGGAATGCACAAGGCTTGGAGCTGGTACAAAACTGGGGGGAGTGTCAGGTGCACCCCAAAGTTGTGCTGACATCCAGAGAGACCTCAGCAGGCAGGAGAAATGGGCTGTCAGGAACCTGGTGAAGCTTAACCAGGGAAGGTGCAAAGTCCTGCCTCTGGGGAGGAAAACCCCCAGAACATGCCAGGGGCTGTCTGACTCAAAGCACCTTTGCAGAGAAGGATGAGGGAGTCCTGGTGGACACCAGCTTTGACAGGAGCCAGCAATGTCCCTACCTGTAAAAAAGGCCAACAGCACCCTGGGCTGCATTGGAAAAGTGTCACCAGCAGACCCAGCAAAGTGACTCAGCCTGGTGAGACACACCTGGACTGGTGGGAGTTGTACTTGCCCATCTCTAGAAGTGCTCTCCCACCTCAGCTTGTCTGCAGGCCTGGGAAGGCTGTTCCTCAGATGCAGAATCCTTGATCTTTAGGGTTCCTCCCAACACAAGTCTTTCTATGACTCTACACCTGTGGAACAGGACAGTGCCAGCACAGGACGGTGGGTGCCAGGCTCTGCTTGCTGGAGGAATCCATGGGAGTGGATCCTTCAGGCAGTGAACAGAGGGTAAGGTATGGCAGAAAGGATCTGTGGACTTGAAGTGCCGAGAGCAGAGTTACCCCAGGTAGTCTGGTTTCCAGCTCCTGTCAAGTGCCTGCCTCCAAGAGGGATGCCACACATGCTCTGGAGTTATGCAGCTTCCTATCAGTGAAGCAGCCAGATGCTTGTCCTACCGAGCAATAAATCACCAGCTAAAGCTCTCCAGCAGGCTGTGGGAGATTTGGATCTGTCCCTTCCTCTGGTCCCAGGAATTTACAGCCTTGTGGCATGACTGAGGGCTGCCCAGAGTCCTGCTGGTTGAAGCCCAATTGCACACAAATACTCAGGAGAGACCAGTGACGTCCTGCTCAAGTGGCTAAAAGTAATCTGCTCATACCTGAAGAAGTCAAATGTGTTTTCTTCCAGCTTCCTGACTTTCCATGCTTTAATTTCTCCCAAGCCCATGGAAGTCCATGCACAGGAAACCTCAGAGCAGTAGGTCCAGGTGTCTTTGTGTTGTTGACTGCAACTGTGCTTGGCAGGGTGTGAAGTACAGGTGCTGCTTTTGAGCTGCAATGTGCAGGCTGGGTTACCTGATGGCAGGAGGAGGGACAGGGCAAGCAGTCAATACACCAAGGTCTGCATCTGGCAGCAAATGTGCTGACATCTAATAAAATAAGAACTTTTCTCTGTCTTCTCTTTTTGATCTTTCCTTTCTTTTCTTATCTCCCTTTCTTCTCTCATCAGGGTGTTAAATGTGTGTCTTTTAACTCCATTCAGATACCTAATGTTCACAGAGCTGGCAAAAGTTGGGATACCCTTGGAAGCTCTGTCAAAGCTGATTGAAATCAGCTACTGACTCAACAGTTTTCAGACAAATACAGTCACACTGCAGTCACATAAGCATCAAGAAATCAGGATTAAAAATATTTCCTTGAAGTATCAAAATAGTTTATTTATGCTGCTATAATACTAGTTACCTGTACTATATTACTATTGCTAGCACCTATGACTAGAGGTGATTTTTGCTAGATTTGCAGCAGTCCATGTCATCACTTTGTGTCATCACAGGCCACTGTTTAGAGCAAGCACAATAGTTCCAGCTTATGTCACCATGCACAACTTAAAATGCTTAAAATACTAAGAATGAGGCATGAGCCCCTTCACTGCAATTATAAGCAGCTTGTTTCTGCAAATTGAGATAGGTAATGACACAAAAACCTGATGAAATGACACACATTTTGTTCCTGGCCAGGGCTGCATTTCTCTCAGGCCCCAGGATTTATAAAATTCCCTCATCCCTTTAGCCTGTACATGCAATGCATGCATAAGTATCACAAGAGAATTACAACATAAAGGAGGCACCTTCAATCTGATGGCCATTAAAATATGGTCACTGACCAAATCCCTTAATATACTGACTTACTGCTGTTGGCTTTGAACACACTTTGGAAAGGATTAACTGCAAAGCATGTTAAACCAAGGGCATATTTCTCATCCTTGGCTGCCACAAATGGGATGTAAGTTTTGCATACAGAAGAAAGGAGAAGGATTTTGACAGCTGGAGATGCTTATCTTTCCATACCACAGGGAAGGCTGGACAAGATGCTGGCTGCCACCTTTCCAGGCTGACATTATCTACACATCAGTGAAGGTGCTGAATGTCAGTCTGTGGTAACTGTGGAGCACCTGCTTCCATATGCAGAGGAGCTTGCCACCACAGAACAGCAGCAGATAATGTTCTTTGAAGGGGAGGTAAGGCACAAAGCATGCATTCAGAACAGGCACCATACTCACAAATTAATGTGAGGACTGTTCATTAAAACATGCAATAGCATTGCAAATGCCTATGTTAGCAGGAAATTATTATCCATCATATTTAATTAATCCATTGATATTTAACCTACTCTGAGCTTCTCATTAATATATGGAGTTTGATTTATTGTGGCAGGTATTGAATAGTAAAAAAAATACCTACCACAAAGACAATAGGTCAAACTGTTGTGGAAGACAAGAACTGTTGCTGAAATGTAAGAGCTTTTTCATGTCCTGGAGGCAATTCAGGCCAACCTGTCCTGGCTGGAGGTTGTACAAGCCCTAGCTGTTGAGCCATTGCAGAGGAGTGGTGCCATTTTGTCAACACTTGATGCAAATTTGAGGGCTCTGTTTGGAGAAGAAGCTTTTCCAGATCCTACAGAGAGGTTCTCAGAATATAATGATTAAAAACTATAATACCCCCACAGGATATTATTTTGGTATAATATTACTCTGTGGAACCTGTTTGTGTGTTTTGCTGTATCCTGGTGTCCTCAGCTGGCACACATAGCACCCAGACCCTACAAGTTTCTGAACTCCAGGTTTTAGCTTTGGTTGGCAGATTTATAGAGTCACAGCAGCAAGAGGAAAAAGAATAAGCTTCAGCTCCTCATGAGAACAGAGCCTGAGAGGGGAGGAGGGCAGGGATGAGCAGGGCAGTGCACAAGGTGTGGCAGCAAGGTCCCATTGCTTTACGTATCAGGACTCTTGGTGCTTCTTTTTAATCACTGTTGAGTGTATTCTCAGTGTAACGTGTACAAATAATCCTTCAAATGTATAAACATTTTTTTTTTTGTTTAATAGACACATAGGTAGCAAAATAGTGATTGCTCATTCCTGCTTAAGTGCTGGAGGGAGCTTGAGTAGTTGGGAATAGCTGCTATAACAAGTTTGAGGTCAAGATCCTTTGAGATTTTGAAATATTTCACCATTTTTTAAACTAGTCTTAGTATGCTGGCTCTCCCTGCCCCTAATTAGTGGGTTTTGTATTTCAGGATTCTGCTGTGCATAAAAGCTCTGCTTTACCTAAAGTAAAATAAAACTGCCCTTTAGCAGATATATTGCTTTTCAAAGCAAATGGGTTTTCCTATATTTGGAAGCCCATATGTGCTGAAAAAAGCCCTTTAACTAAGAAGAGTTACTCAAAGCCCATAAAATGAATGTACAGCAAATGTTCATGAGTTGAAACCAGGGAGCTGTTTCATTGAACTGCAGGAGACATAATACAGCTGTAGAACATTGTTTTCTCCTTTTCTTCACTTTTGGTTCATTACTATTCAAAGCAGGTGCCATCAAATGGCAGAAACAAGTTCTCCAGCTATATCCCTTCTGAGGTGTTTACAAAATTGATACAATGCAAATTGGGCAAATTCTGAGGCTTTCCTCAGCTTTTCAGCTCTCTGGTTTTGAAGTGTCCTGTTATACTGCAGAGCTGGTTTGGAAGGAGCAGATCCTTTTGTGGCACTGGGCTTGGGGCACTCCCTGGGTCCATATAATTTTTCTTGAACCTTAGGAGACCAGGGAGGGCCCAAGGACAGCCCTGGACTGCTGAGCTTCAGAGAGCTGCCAGGGACCCTGGTACCACTGATGGTCTCAGATCCCTCCTGGCGAAGGCATTTCCCAGAGCTGGAGCTGTGTGGGTGTCTGTTCCTAATATCCAAGGGATTAGAAGATAGGCAAGAGCTGAGAGTTCCTGGGCTGGGAGAGCTCCCAGAGAGCCCTGGCTGAATTGTCATGCATTGTGCATCACAGCCTGGGGAGAAGCTGCCCTCCTCTCAGATACAGAGGGACATGGAGAGGAGCCTTTTGTTTTGGAGATACAGAAATGAGCAAGTGTGACTTCACAAGGGAGATTCCTTAATGATAGAATCTTTACAAGGCAGATCAGGACTGCTCCTTTGCAGAGACCAGGAGCTGGCTTGTGAGCCACACAATGTGCTGATAACACAACAGCCCATGTTCAGCCCACATTTTCTCCTGCCTCCAGAAGCATTCTAGTTCTTCTGTACACAGCTCACTGACTGAGAAAGTGAGACACAACACCTTCCTCCATGGCTTCTAGGATAATTTATTGCTGATACCAGAGAAAACTCAGCTTCTCTTGCCCTGCCCTTGCATGTCCTTATTCCTCTGAATTATTGCCTGAGGTGCTGAGACAAGCTCTCCTCCCTTAGAGTCCAAAAAAGAACTTTCTTACCAGCAAGCTACTGCTAAAGCTCTGTGGCTTTCCTTTCTTATTTCATCTGGAGCTGCTTAGGGACGAATAAGGGTGAGGTAACAGCTCTGAGTAGCTCCTGGGAGAAGGAGAGCTGAATAAGCTGCAGGGGAAAAGTGATATTTAGTCTTCACAGGACTTCAGTAGGCAGAGTACAGTAATTTCACAATTATAAGCCACACCTGAGTATAAGCGACATCTCCTGGTAGCCGGGTAGACCATGGGATTTGTCCATATATAAGCCGCACCTGAATATATGCTGCATTTTTTTTTTTTTTTTTTTTTTTGTTTTGTTTTGTTTTGTTTTTTTTTTAAAGTGAGGATCCATGTGTAACAAAGTAACAAATTAGTAACAGAATCACTGCCAGCTGGGTTTGGTGTCAGGTGCTCAAATTGCAAACAGTTTTCATAGACCAGCCAAGCCTTTAAAGGCAGCCCCAGGCGCCCTCCCCAGCCGGCTCTCACTTCCAGGTTGGCATTTCACTGGGATTTGTCCATAAATAAGCTGCACCTGAATATAAACTGCACTACTGGGGTAGGCTGGATTCTTCAATGCAAAAGGTGTGGCTTATAATTGTGAAATTACTGTAAATAAGAATACTGCCCTAGATGGGTAAGTTAGACCTGGGATAGCTGGGGAGGTTTAGCTGTCGCAACCATCTGCCTTGCCTCTCTCCTGGAAGCTGCCTCCCCAGCTGAATGATTCATGAACCACCTCAATTTACATCTTGGCATAGTCATAGGAATTAAAATTAATGTGCACTGTCTTTGATACATTAAGCTGTAAGTGCAGCATTGCAGAGACAGAGACAGATCCCAGTCAGGGTGTGCCTGATGTAAGCAGGAGTACTTGGCTCTGCAAGGAGTGCAAGATGGTTCCTGAAAAGAAAAAACCTGTCAGCCTTCCTAGTGCCATCCATGCCAAATATGTGCCAATAACTTTAGCACCCCCAGCTATTTTTCCTGTGCCCTCTCCAAATATAACATTTCCAGAAAAACAAAATTGGAAATATTTTTAGTTATTTCATTCAAAACTTGTTTCCTCAGCAAGACTTATATGTTTTTTCTGTTTCTTTCTGAAATGTCTTAAGATCCTGAATTGCAATTGCCTCTAAATGGAATACCTCTAACAGGCAGTTTTTACTAACTCAGTTTGCTTTGGTTTAATGCAAGAAATCACACTTACCAATAGGAATGAACAATGATATCCATCACTTCCATGTTATTTGAGATGATCTTGGAATAAATTTTAGGCTTTTACTGGCATCAAGATCTATACAGCAGAATCATGGATAGCATGAGCTGAATTAGGTGTATCTCTTCAAAATCCACACTGAGTTTGATCTGCCAGGTATGCCACGGCAGGTCTGCACTAAATGAATGTAGTTTGTTCCTTTCCAATGTACCCAGTGAGCGAACTCAAAACCTTAAAAGGCTTTGAGACGGGAGCCCCAGGGGTTTCCTGGGATTTGGAGATAAACTAGGCAGTCTCTAACTACACTGAGATGAAGAGAGAGGACAAAAGAGGACTTAAGAACTCTGAAAAAAAATCCCAAAATAATAAAAGCTTCCTTTGACACGTTATAGAGAGAAAACGAAACAAACATTGAAAACTAAACTCTCTTAAGTTAATTGCATTTATATCCAGGAATGATTTAAGGACAGATTCAAGTTCCATTGCCTTGTTTTCTTCCTTTCTCCTCCTTTCCCCATCCCTCCTCTCCCTGCTCCCCAGACATGCCTGCTGTGCCCTCTGCAAGCCAAGTGTGAAATAGCTGCCTTCACTCATGTGTGACCTGCATCAGCCCAGGGAGCACAGAGGGGAGGGAGCTCTTCCTCCTGGTTGTTGAATGCACACTCACAGGCAAGACCCACAAAGACAGCTGCATTGTCTCATCTTCTGTGTGTGAGCCCACAAGTTACCTGACACAAATACTGAGAATTACACCACCAGGGCCTTTGAGTTGCATCTGTTCTGCTCTAGAGCCAGCTACACAATGTTACAGTGATGGGAAATGCTTCAAGGCTCTGGGAGCTGGAGCAGAAAATCCCCTGGGATCACTGATAGAGGAACACCTTGCCCTCTGCAGCTCATGTTCTCCCACAGCTTGTTCAGGATTTATCCTGAACAGTGGAAAAGAAAGAATTCACATCTCCCTGCTATAAAAAACCAGTCCCTTTTTAGTGTCATGTGCATGTCTGAGCCATCTAAAACACGCCACCTATTTTATTATTTTGTATGCCTCTGGTGTACAGTTGCTGTGATTGTGAGGACAGGGTTATTTCTTGCTTAGGAGTGATTTTTCTAAAAGAGAAAGTGGTGGTAGCTCTCCTGTTACCTACTGCTGCTCCCCAGAATGTGAGCTTTTCTAATATAAACCAAATCTTGCGGTGACAGGGAGCAGAAGCAGCCCAGCACATCACATATGAAACAGAGAAGTAAATGGAAATTGCAGCTTCACTTTTATCAGCTTGCAGACAGCTGATTCTTTTTTGTCTTGGCTGGCAGAAGATCCTCACCTCTCTTCTCCCACAATAGATCTGGAGGCTAAGAATAGACATGACAAGTTCCTCTTGGAGGCTTTAGTGGTGTCTCTTGAGAAAAAACAGGCAATTACCAGTCCATCAAGTTAAGACTGAGAGAAAGCCCAGGAAGCACAGGGCGAGCATATTGATGAACTGCCTTGTTCTGCATTTGTTTAGGTGGCACCTGTTGCTGGGGAGGCTTCGCTTTTCTCTCCTGTGCTTGACTTTGTCAGTGTGTGGTGTTTTTCGTGCTGTTTCCTTCTTCCTCCTCCTCCAAAAACAAACAAACAAACAATTAAGTTTAAAGCCATGCTTATCAGGAAGGCAGGGTTGGATTAGCTCAACAAAAATAAAAATTTCATGGTGTGCTGGAGACAGACACGGAAAACAGGAGCACTTCAATAGCTGTGTTTGTGCAGTGCTGTGAGAATTCTGTGTGTCACTTTGACCTCAGCAATCAGAATGAGCCTCCTGCAAAAGGGCTGAGAGACCATCATCATCCCCATCCCACCCCAGGACTGACCCAGGGCTTACAGCTGGCTTACAGCTGGTTTAAATAAGAAGACTAGCTATGATGCACCTAGCTGTGGAACACTTAGCTGATAGGTGCTCCCCAATTGAGTGAAAAATGTGGAAAAATTGTTGTTGTGTAAAAAAACAGCTGAGGTTAATTTTCCTAGAAATTATTATGAGCCTAAAGGGCACTTTGAGTGCAGAATGTAAAGACCAGGAAATAGTAGTGCCCACTTTATCTCCTTTTTCACCTGCATAGTGGCAACCACGTTTTTAAAGGATAATAAATGAAATTATAGCTTGACTTCACAAGAGCAAGGTGAGAATGGTCAGTAGTGTGGTTTTCCATAGGAAGGTTGCCTAGGAAACATCAGCCTGTGGCAGCTGTGTTAGTAAACACAGATTCACTTTGTCTGTGAGGAGACGTGCCAAGAAATTGCTTCTGAAAGGAAGGGGGTGCAGGGAGGCAAAGCCCACCCAGCAGCCTGTCCTTGCTGTCTGCAGTTAAGCCATGTCACCAATAGCTAGAGCTGCCAGAGGACCTTGGGATGTTTCTGGCACCCACTGGTACACTAATTGCTAAATTAAGGTGATCCAAGCCTCTCCTTGTCTTTGGAGCAGCTCTAGAGGCACATGACACATATGGAGTACAACTGAGATGGATCTGCCTGTGCCATGGTGGGGCCACAGGGACTGAGGCTCTGAGGATGACTGCGCCAAAACACCTGGACAGATACAGAAGCACAGTAATTTCTTGAGTATAAGGCACACCCTTTTGACTAAAATTTTGATCGAAACCCGGAAGTGCGCCTTATAATCCGGTGCGCCTTATGTATGGACAAAGTTCGGAAATTTGACAACTCAGAAGTGTGAGCCGTGAGAGCTGCTCCAGCCACGAAAGCCACAAGAGCCACAAGAGCCACGCCAGCCGGCGCTGGGGGCAGGCAGGAGTGCCGGGGCCTGCAACATGGGGAGGGCTCCTGGGGCTGCATTTAAAGGCTGCACCGATCAGTGAAAAATGTTTGCAAATTGAGCACCTGCCAGCAAACCCCATGATTGTGCGATTCTGTTACTAATTAATTACTTTGTTGTGCACAGATCTGCGCTGCAATAAAAAAGCGCACCTTATAGTCCGGTGTGCCTCATATATGGACAAAGTTCAGAAATTTGCCAACAACCCGGAAGTGCGCCTTATAATCCGGTACACTTTATAGCTGCAAAATTACTGTAATCCTTGAAACACTGTTCTGAGGCAGAGAGATGGCATCACTAAAGAATGAGAAGTGACTGAATTGGATAGTAAGGAAGATCCTGTCAATACCAAGATAGCAAAGGGAAAATAAAATAAAAGCTTTAAGGGGAACAGGGCAGCTCTCAAGAGGGAGTGAAGAAAACCTCACTCTCCCAGAGGTACAAGAGCTGTAATTAGAAGCATACAGAAAACAAAGCACAGCAGTTTGGAAACATGTTGAATTTCAGGTGATATTGTTCATAGAGGAGGAAATAAGCCACCTTTTGTTCTTTCACAAAAGCTGTCAGAAAGCTACCAGGTGAATCATGAAATACTTTTCTATATGAAAAAACTTGCAAAAAAGAAGATTTTTGTGCAAAAACCTAGGGAACTAGTGAATTAAGAGCTTCAATATGAGCTGAAAAATAACTAGATGTCAAACCCAGCTGAAATCTAGTGGCATGCGTAATGCCAGGTACAGTATTGATTTCCTTGGAAGACAGGGTCAAGGACAGGTGACTCCTACAATTTCAGAATAAATACTCTTTTCAATCCAGCACTGCAACTACTGTAACATCTCTGCATTTCCTGTAAGTGCAAATACAATAATTCTATAAAGCCCCTTTCTCTTCAGTGCTCAGAAGCACCTTGCTTGTTCATTCTTTTGTGTATGTAATAGTTGTACATACATGTCGTAGAGAATGAAAGATTGAGGTGCTCTTTAGAAAAATGGAAGTTCAGAAGCAAAATTTTAAAATCCCAGGACCTAGGTTTTTGTTCAATCCTTTGCTATAAATCCCAAAGACCTGGGCATCTTCTAGCACTTCTAGAACTGTCTGTATTCTGCAGCCATACCAAATAGTCCCTGCTGATCGACACTTTCACTGGAATTCTGCTTTGTGGCTTGCCACTGAAGATGTTGTCAAGCAGCTAATGCCAGTCCAGCAGAAAGATTCCCAAAACCTCACAGAATATTAAAAATAGAGACAGAAGAGACTATCTACTCTCTGTCTTTTCTTCTAGCAGGATTTCATTATCAGTTTGTCTAACTTAAGCTTTACAGTCCTCCAGTGGTGGAAGGGTTGGTTAGCTCTCCTTTTCATCAGGAAATGTTACTTTGTGTTTATCCTAAATTTCCCTTGCTTCTGTTTAACCTCATTGCTGTTTTTCCCAGCCCTTTTAGGGAGGGGGAAAATGACTCTATATTTTGATTCTATATCTTGAGAACATAGCCAAAATAATTATAACCCGTTTTTCAGGCTTTTTTTTAGTGAAAAAAAAAAAAAGAACATATCATGTACAACATCCACATCCAGTGATCAGTAGATTCCTCCAAGAGATCCCAGAGGTTTATTGATGTATGCTGGATAAAAATAATAGGTGGATTATACACCCAGCTACATGGGTTTGTTTATCTATTTTCTTCTGAGTCTGATCCTGTTCTTTCCCTGCAGGAGGGCAAAGATCTTGGACTGCAGCTGGTAAACAGTGGAAGTGTTCTAGCCCAAGGCACACAGTGTTGGGTTATGTTCCTTGGGATCTGTGGACTGGTGACAGAGACAAAACACAGCCACAGCTTTCTCTGCACTAAACAAGGGGCTCACCCAAGGTCACTGATTGCATCTGTCAACCTGTATCATTCACCTTGAATATTAATGCAAGTGACAGTACAATGTTATGAACTTGTCCTATAATTGCTCCTATTACCCCAGGATTCTTGACCTTCTGGACTTCAGGGGATGCTTGGATTTTTTTTTATTTTATATTTTTGTCATCATTAGAATTTCACATTGTACTCCTGGTTGTGTTAGGCAGTCAGAGATGATCTTCAGGCCATGAACTGATTTAGCAATGAGTGCAGCAGATGTTCTGAGAAGGTGAAGTCTCTAGAGGGGATTGTTCGAAGTGATTCTATCTTCCTACTTGCCCAACTGGCACCTGAGTTCACTGTGGGAGGAAGAGATCCATCAGCACCTGTTAAGGCTCAAATGAAATGGAATCTGCAATATGAATAGTTCATGTTATCCATACTGGCAAATATGGCCCCTTGGGGAGAGCTCCCCTTCATGGCAGACTGTTTTTGCAATAAAGGTTGAATATGCAAATTTCTGGACTATCTGGAAAGTCCTGAAAACATCCCTGGAACAAATGGACTCTACTTATGTGGGCAAAGTTTAGCTGTGTCATGGGCATCAGTGGAGAGTCCTCTGTGCTTGCAAAGGTCATTAAACTTTCAGTAGTTCCTATCCAAATGTAGCAACACTGGGAATCCTCTTTCTAGGGAAGAGTTTAAAAAATGATCTCTCTGAGAGTTGCATGCAGGTGTCTAGTAGCACCTCTGGAACAGACCTTGTCACAGACCAAAAAGACCAAGTGTGGGCTACAGACTAACACAAACTTCAGGGAAGTGATAAAGGACATGCCGGGCAAGCAGCTCCTTTTGAATGTGTCCAGAAAAAGGTTATATGACATGAGAAATAAACTGTGAGGATTTAATATAATTTATTTTCTCAGCTCTCAGCAACCCCTGGTTTGGGGAAAACAGTAAGAAATTGCAAATGTTCAGAAGAGAGTAATAAGGAGGAGTGCAATGAAGGAAGGCACACAAACCAAAAGGAACATGGTGCAGGTCATTCATAATGAAGTCACTCAGCCTTTGGGTAGATGGGTTTCACACTTGTGATAGACAAAAAAATCATAAATCTGAATACAATGTGGCATATGTTAGCAACTGAAGGGCAAATCTCTTTGACAATTACTGTCTGCTCTGGATGGCTACTAAAGACCAGGCAAGGGACAGGAATTATGGATTACAGGTAGGAACATTTCTTGAAGAGAGGCTGAGCTTTGTTGGATTTAGTGCATAAAAACAGATGTAATGAGCAGGGTGTCTGCCATCCTGTGAAGGATGGGGAGAAAGAGGAAGGAGAAAAGTGGGGTTTGCAATTGGCATGAATCAGCGTGATACTGCTTGATTCCTAGAAAGGCTGATCTGGAACAGAAAGCAGACAGAATTAAAAGGAATGAAACAGGTATTTATTGAAAGGCCTTAAAAGGGTACACCTTGGGCAGTACAAGAGCCTGGCCAGAGCTGCACCCAGGTTGAATCCAAGATAGATCCTGGTCACAAGTTTTCACACTTTTATAAGTTTTGGTTCATCTATGTATTGGGGTAAATGATTCAACCACAGCCCCAGGCTATGAAGTATCAGCCCTCTGGCTTGCCCCCTTTCCCTTGTCATTGTTTCTGCTTTTTGGGTACCACTTGTCCTTGATTCTGTACCTAGAAAGGGATTTTTTTACTGTCCTGTGAAGAGAACCTACTAACACCTAACATTAAGTTTCAGAGTTGCACAGTAAGCAGCAGAGAATCTGAAAAATATAAAAGCTAAAACCCAAAGCATGATTTCCCCCTCTGTTCCATGCTCTCTCAAAGCACACTGTGAGGTAGTCTGTGGAAATGCTGTCGGTTGGTTTTCTGGTCTGCGTCAAATCAAGAAACCTGGCAGTCATATTGAATTCTTTGACTCTCTTGTGTTGTGAACATTTTTCAATTAATTCCTTACTATCAATACCTTTTACTGCTACAGCAATATTTGACTATTGGCTCTGACAATGCTCTGGTGGAGCTCTCCTGAGTCATTCATGTACGTAAGAAGCAGTGATTGAGTTTGTATAAAGAGATAAAATAGTTTTATACTGATAATTATACAGACTGGTAGTTATAAATTGTTTTCCAACAAGGAAGGAGATCCATGCATCTGTTAGTTTGTTCAGAGGTGTTGCCATCAAATATATATGGGGTCTGACTTTAGGATGGATATTGGCTTCAGTGGAGCTCTGCCAAGAGTATTAAATGGCAGACGAACAGAAGCAGTTTTAAATTGAGGCTGGAGATTTTGTTCAGAATAGACTCAATGACTCAAGCTGCTTTTCTGCAGTAGAAATCCTCACTGGCTTGCTTCTGAAATTCCCAGTACTTGGTGACCAGAGGATGTTGAGATACATAAAATCTAAAAGTGATGGGGCAGTTGATCATCTAAATTTGCCTGAGTGTGAGGGAAAGTCTCAAGCCAGAGTGAAAATCATTCATTCACAGGAAAGTTGTTGAAGCTACTTTTTAAAAATTCTATTTTTAATAGACAATGCTGCCATTTAATGATTACAAGGGAGCATATCACCCTATTACTCCTTGACATCCCATAACTCCAGGACACTCAACTGTTTCTGCATTAACAAGAACATATTGAAGAAATATTCCAAAACAAGACTTTTTGGATGATTTCCCAAAAACTCCAAATAAAATCATAATGTTCTTCAAGTTATCATAAGCATTGATTTCTCCTTAATTTTAAACAGACCTACCATGACAATAAAACATTTGAACTTTACTTGTTCAATAGCAATATTTTTATAGAAAAGTCTCTAATTAGATCGTGTATTTCCTATTTTCTGCTTAATGGTGACAAATGATGTTTAATTCAGGCCAAAATTAACATCATCACAGAATTACGCTGAAGAAACCCTGTTTTACATTTGAACTTCTCTAGTTTCTTCTCAATGAGAGGAAATATATTTCTGCCTGACATACCAGGTTCTATCTCAAATGAAGTCACACACACTGAGTTTTAGGGAGGAAAATGCGAACAATTTTAATGTTCCCGTACTCAGTTTGGTAGGGGAAAATAACTGAATTTTTATGGGAAAAGATTGGATTTAATGGAAATCTTTAAGGAAAGGATAAAGGAAAGACTGATGTGATTACCAGACTTGATAGTGTTTAGGGAAATTAATGATGCATCTATCTCTTTGATGGATTCCTATTTTAGCCAAATCTGGCAATACAGAATCCTGGGGATATTGTTTCAATTTTTATTTTCCAAAAGGTCTTTCCCAGTAAACAATTCTTCATTGTGAGAATGACACATCGAAATTAATTAGGCATGCGTGGGAGAACATGTGTTTTTATGTATGTACAAAGGAGGAGTTTTGGATTAAAAAAAGAAAGCTAAATTATGAAGAGATTATAAATCCATTAAAATGAAATTTTAGGCTCTTTGCCTGCAAGATGGATAAAAATAACTCAATAGCCTTGAGAAGCACCTTGAAGCCAAAGTTTTCTGTGTCCCATCGAGGAGACCGTGTCCTACTGTGCTGTGGCAGATCAAAAGATAATTGAATTCAGCAACCACCACAGCCACTCTAGGCTCTTCCCATTGATTTAAAGTTTGATACATTTTATTCTTTCCCTTCAGATTCAAGTAGGCTGTGGGTTATGGAAGGTGAGGGTACTAGAATTTTGGAAAAGTTAAAGGGGTTTTGGCAAAAATAAGATTTGCAGAAAAATAAAGCAGCTGAAGATTTTCAGACAAGCAAAGCACTGTATGTTTTGATTAAAACTGTTCTCAGTGAAATCATTAACATTGCTAATTAAATTGTCACTTTTAGATTTCATGATTGTTAATTGATGGAGATGAATGGGAAAAGTCACACCTCTCCAGTCTTTTGCTCCAGGCATTTTGTAACCCCAGAAATTAGTAGCTTCTTCCCCAAGAAGCAGCAGTAATGTGATCTGGATTCCTTAGCTTTGCATTTGAAGTCAAATACTCTAATATTTAACAGGATTGGAGAGTCTTTGAATGTTTGGGGGCACTGGAGCCCTCCAAGCACATCCATCTAGTTTGGCTGCTCTGCTACCTGGGCAGTGCCTGCTGAAGCCTTGTCATCCACGGGTCATTCTCTCTCTCTCTCTCTAAGCCAGCCACTGGTTTTCAGGAAATTGATAAAAACACATACAGTAATTTCACAACTATAAGCCACACCTGATTATAAGCTGCACATCCGGGTAGCTGGGTAGACCACTGGATTTGTCCATATATAAGCCGCACCTGAATATAAGCCACATTAAAAAACAAAAACAAAAACAAAAAAAAAAAAAAAAAAAAAAAAAAAACACAAAAACAAAAAAAAAAAACAACAACAAAAACAAACAAACAAACAAACAAAAAAAAACGAGGATCCATGTGCGACAAAGTAATGAGTTAGTAACAGAATCACACCAGCACGGGGTTTGGTGTCAGGTGCTCAAGTTGCAAACAGTTTTCATAGACCAGCAAAGCCTTTAAAGGCAGCCCCAGGCACCCTCCCCGGCCGGCTCTCGCTTCTGGGTTGGCATTTCTCTGGGATTTGTCCATAAATAAGCTGCACCTGATGATTAGCTGCACTACTGGGGTAGGCTGGATTCTTCAATGCAAAAGGTGCGGCTTATAATCATGAAATTACTGTAGTATCTTCTTCCCCAAGAAGCAGCAGTAATGTGATCTGGGTTCCTTAGCTTTGCATTTGAAGTCAAATACTCTAATATTTAACAGGGTTGGAGAGTCTTTGAATGTTTGGAGGCACTGGAGCCCTCCAAGCACACCCATCTGGCTTGGCTGCTCTGCTACCCGGGCAGTGCCTGCTGGAGCCTTGTCATCCACGGGTCATTCTCTCTCTGTCTCTAAGCCAGCCACTGGTTTTCAGGAAATTGATAAAAACACATCTTTTTTTTTATATGACTGTCTTTATGTTAAATTTGGATATTGTCCCAAGTCTAAAAATTATTAAAATCAAGTAAATAGATATTTAATATACTTAGATGCACACAAAACACCATTTTCTCAGCAAGCAGGGTAGACCACAGATGATCTCTTCAGGTAGGATCAATACCTACACACATTATTTCCTTCCCACTGAGACTTAGGGCTTTATCTGTTTCCTGCCAAAGGTTTTGACATCGGATGATAAAGTCATCACTACCAGAAAGGCAGCCCTGCCTTGGGGACAGTGGAGTGCATGCCAGCTTTGTAACCTTGATATCACCTCTCTTGGTGCTTTTCAAGTTTTGTTTGGTATCCAGGGCTGTAAAACTCCTTTTCCCTTGGTGCATCTGCTGCTTAGTGCCTGTGTCCTATTATTTCAGTTTGCCACTAACCTTTTGCTTCCTCTCCTCCCTTTTTTTCTATAAAACCTATGGAACAAATCAGATAATTGGAGAAGAACTGACTACTGTGCTGACTCATACCCATCAATAGTTCTCTTAACAAACTTGCAAATGGAGGATGAGTATTACTGCTGATGGTCCACAAGGAACAAAATAACTCTGCTTGATATTCAGATCAACAGCTAAACAGAAGTGGCAGTGGGAAAAAACCAAGACACTTCCATTTGGAAATTAACTCAACTAATGCAGAGCACTTAATAAATAAAGAAGGCCATTTTAAAGCTTTATCTTAGGCACTATCCAAATTTAAGCAAAAAATCTGCATACACATCAGTGCAAAATGCTGAAGGGTCACTGTAAACATCCAGTGCTGGTGCTTTCTGCACCTATTCAGTCACTGTGAAGAGGAGGTGAAAATGACCTCCTGCCTTCTACATGGGAAGTGAAATTTCCTCACTTTCAGATATGCGTTCCCAAAGGAGAAATGAAGTAATGTGATATTCAGAGCAGCAACATTTAACATTTCAGCCTGGTTGAACTCACAGCTGCTGCACTGGTGTCTGCTCTCACACACAGCAGGCAGGGGGCTGGCTGACACTGCCTGTTCCCAGCATATGGAGGGAAATCTGCCTCTCCTGCTTAGAAAAACTACTGAAGAACAGAGTTTCCTGTGTTTTCCTCTCAGGTCTAGGTCTAGACTCACCTCAGGTCAACCAGAAATACCTGTTACCCTCTGGGAGGATAAATATTTCTTCCTTGGAGCTTTCCTGTTTAAAGGCTGAGGTGGTGGAAGTCCTTCCCAGCAGTGACTGGAGCCCACCCTGAGCATCCACAGATTGCTCTTTGTTCAGCCCCACTGCAGGCTAAAGAACTCTCCTGGGTGGGAGAAGTGGAGGAAGCAAAGAGAGAGAAAATAACTCTGCTGTCAGTAATTTAATGCCTGCCTGCCATTAGTGCCAGTGAGGACTTTTCCTCCACAGGGAGCTTCCCTCAGGCTTTGTGTGTGTGTGTTTGTGTGTACAGTGTCAGGCTGCCTCAGGGACCAGCCAAGTGTTTTTAGCATTTAACTAGCTGTGTACTGGCTATGTAATTTAGGATTAGGAAGGAATTACTTGAGTGGCAAAATGTCAAATACAGAAACTTAGAAGTTCCAGAAAATGTTGCTGTTGATTTATCAACTCTGTTACTCTTAAATATATTGACTCTGCCTTTTAGTGTTTATTAACTATTTGACAAGGTGAATTAAAATCACAGAAGGGTCCCATATTCATATGTTTTCAGATAGGTTTAGATACCATGTAGATAATTACAGTAATTTCACATGTATAAGGCGTAACGGAGTATAAGGCGCACTTCCGTGTTGCCGGCAATTTCCCGAACTTTGTCCATATATAAGGCACACCGGCATATAAGGCACACTTTTTTTTTTGCAGCGAGGATCTGCTGCTGGCTCCCCCTGTATGGCTGCTGGCCCCGCGCCCCCCACCTCTCCCTGTGCCTGCCGGCTCTCACCGCGGCTCTCATGGCTTGCACTTCTGGGTTGGCAAATTTCCAAACTTCGTCCATATATAAGCACACTAGCGTTTAAAGTACAGTAATTTCACAATTATAAGCTGCACCTGATTATAAGCCGCACATCTGGGGAGTCAGGTAGACCACGAGATCTGTCCACATATAAGCCGCACCAGAATATAAGCCGCATACCTTTTTTTTTAAAAAAGTGAGGATCCATGTGTGACAAAGTAATAAGTTAGTAACAGAATCGCGCCAGTGCGGGGTTTGGTGTCAGGTGCTCAAGTTGCAAACAGTTTTCATAGACCAGCCAAGCCTTTAAAGGCAGCCCCAGGTGCCCTCCCCAGCCGGCTCTCACTTCCGGGTTGGCATTTCACTGGGATTTGTCTGTAGATAAGCCGCACCTGATGATTAGCTGCACTACTGGGGTAGGCTGGATTCTTCAATGAAAAGGGTGTGGCTTATAATCATGAAATTATTGTACGCTTCCGGGCTCCAATCACAATTTCAGTCAAAAGGGTGCACCTTATACAAATGAAATTACTGTACATTATTCCTATTAACTTAAAGGAAATGTAAAAAAGAGAAGCTTATCCACACAAGAGATGCTATTAATTAGATCAGATATTTTCTATTGCTTAACGAGATCCTTTAGATTTTGCACATAGCTTCTGCTTAATTAGAGCTTTAGACACTGCAGTGTACTAAACACAGGTGATTACTGGGATTGGGTAGGACTACGAGTGTTCCTGTAACACAATCAATTCCAGAAGGCTGGATTGCACCACACCATTATTACTGCCCCATAAAAAATAGAACCCAAGTTTGGAAGAGAGTCATGAGGATACCTGGGTTTATGAATGACAGGTTTGATCACACTGAGATTGGTGCAATCTGGATCAATGCTATTGGTTAAATAGGGACTTATATAAAGGGGAATTGAGGGACAGAAGTTTGCAACCTATCTTCTTTTCTTCCTTAGGATTTTTATTAAACATTTTTTATCATGCTTGTGGGCTATGTTAAGCAATAATTCATTATGGACCTGATCCAAAGACCATTTAAGTCAGTGAAGGAAATCCCGTGTAATTCAGAAACTACCATTCACTGCAAAGGGTTCTGGATCAGCTCCAGCAGCTATAAAGTCTGTTCTGGAAAAGCTCATTCCCAGACTGGATAGCAGCTCTGTATCAGCATGACCAGCAAATTAATATTGGAAACTTCATGGGTTTTTCTCTGTTTTGATTAAGACTTCCATGTAAATTTACCCATCTATACCTTATTAGATAGGTTAAGACAAGCAGCTGTGATCCCCAGGGTTGACTAGGGTGTCATAATAAACACAACCAATGGTCTGCTAAGTACCAAAAGGAGTCAATCCTTTACCCCTTTCAGATCACACCTGGACAGCATGCATGGCCATAGAAATTATTTTTCCCCATTTAACAAGCCCCCTGCTTTCATAGACACCATTAAAATGGTGCTACTGAAGACGTTTACAAAATCCAGGATAATGTAGAGATCCTTAAGGTCCTCCACAGGAATTCAAGGCAAACATTAAAAAAAAAGGTTAAAGGTCAGTTCTTCTTTGTGTCGTTGGGAAGAAAAAGAACATCAAATGCTATAACCAATAAATATTTAAACCACTTGAAATGTCCAACAAGTGAAAACAAAAAAAAAGCTAGTCTAGGCTGAAATTAGGCCCTCAGCTTCCTTCCCCACCATATTGCACACTAGCCCTTGTTGAACTGCCTTTTCAATATTTACACATCTCCTTTTCTTCACCATCTTCTCTACTGTGTTTCCCTTCATCTGCACGTCATGCCTAATTCATCACTGGCTGCATATGCATTCATCCAGTAAGAGGTCAAATCCTCAGTCTGCTCCTTGGGACAGAAAGGTTTATTTTTCTTTGCATAGGAGGAACATGCATACATATTTTTCTCCAGTCTTAACTCCAGTCAAGTTAGTGGAATATGGGCCTGGGTATGCCAAATCCAGCTAATGCTGGAAACCAAAACACACAGCAGGTGAACAGAAATTTGGGAGAAACACACTGGAGGGACAGTTCTGGTCCTGAGATGTTTTACCCAGTGTCTAGGGACCAATCTACAAATATCATTTTCACAGACCTCTGATATTTCCAGTGAATCATATTTTCTGTGCTTGCAGGACTGGATAGTGTAGCTCAGACATTAGAAGGGGATGGATGTCTTCTTAAATTGCTGGAACCCCTATAAATGGTTTATGTCAGTGAAATGGGGACACACAGAAAGCTTGGGGGATCCTCATTTCTTGGAGTGCTCAAGACCAAGCTGGATGGGGCTCTGGGTAATCTGGTCAAGTAAAAGGTTCCCTGCCCATGACTGGGGGTTTGGGAGAAGACAGTCTTAAAATCTCCTCCAAACCCAAACAGTTCTATGATTCCATGAATTGTATGTGCTGGCCAGGTCTGCTACAGGGCAACAGGCAGCCACCACTGGATCCAGCCCAAGCAGCAAATCCAGTCTTCTGGAACTGTCAGACTGAACTGCAGATGTGCATGAAGGAATCCATGATGTCCACTCAGAATTATTACAGGGTAACTCTGCTTGGGCTGCTATGTGTCCACAAACTTCAGAAAAAAGTATAAAATGCATGTGGAGAAAAATCTGTGCTGGAGCCTGGATACATCCCACATAATGTTGTGTTAACTCCACAGGAATTCAGGAGCTCTGAATGCACTTATGCAGCAGCAGAAATCTCACAAAGTGCTCTTATTAACTAAAATTACATTTTCTGTTATCTGACATGAAAGGAGAGATTTCCTCCAAATTATCTTCACTTTTGATAAAACACCTTGCAGCTTTCAGAGAGGTGCAGAATAATATGAAATTCTCAGCCTGTTCAAAATCTGAGACCATTAACTGAGACTGATTTCCCAGAATAGATGAGAAAGGGATCACTCCTCCTGGATATTCACTCACACGAAAACTCTTGTGGAGAAAGAGATTGTCAAATCACTGAAGAAGGACTGGATATGGGCAGATTAAATGTGAACTGTGCTCCTACAACTTTGAAACAATACCCATATGTGGCCTGAACGTGGCTCATCCCACTGTGGGGATCCAGGAGGCAAATTGACTAATTTCTCATGGATGCAGTTGAATTTTTCTTTTTTGCAGCTAAGTGTCACTGACTAATGAAAATATATCAGCACAATCCTTGCAGGTTATTGTTCCATGTGGCTGTACTTTTTAGCTGGGAATTTGCAGGCAAGTCATGGCTGAAAGCAATATGGATGCACACAGCTATTCAAATATTCAAAATATATCATGCTATATTTATTGGAAGCAAAGGCTGACAAGATTATGTGTATACTAGGAACTGATAATGAAACATGGCATTGCATTGGCACTGGCTGTGTCAGCAACAGAGAAATTACAAACTTTAAATATTTATATAGTAAAATGAAATGCAGCTATTAATGCTTCCAACAAGCATGCAATGCAGTGCTATCGATAGACATGAAGAATAGAGTTTTGGAATATCTCTAACAGGGCAATTTATCATTTTTGCAGAATAGTTCCATGTCTGTGGAAACATGGTCTTAAAGAAATTAGGAAAAAAGTTGCAAAGAACCGACAAGGTCTGAACACAAAAATGGATGTTCCTAAGGGCTTAAATACACAATGGAAAATGAATGTCATAAGTAATCCATTTTTTTGGATTGCTGATTTATTTATGTTGATTTAAAAACAGTAAGTACAGTAATTTCACGAATATAAGCTGCACCTGAATATAAGCCTCACTGCCGGGTAGCTGGGAAGACCACGGGATTTGTCCATATATAAGCCGCACCTGAATATAAGCCACGCCCCCCCCCTTTTTTTTTTTTTTTTTAACTCCGCACGGCAGAGGGGGCGGGGCGCTCCAGCCCGGCCCCACACAGCCCGGCTTCCCAGCGGCACCCCGTTCCTGGCGGTCCCACGCTGCCGCCGGCTGCTGGCGGCACAGGGGCTGGCCCGCCCACTTGCCACTCTGCTTGGCCGGCTCTCACTTCCGGGTTGGCGTTTCGCTGGGATTTGTCCATAGATAAGCCGCACCTGAATATAAGCCGCACCACTGGGATAGGCTGGATTCTGCAATGAAAAAGGTGCGGCTTATATTCGTGAAATTACTGTACACATATTTCTTTAAAATGCTTTGGAAGCCAATGATATTTATGGTCGTTCAAGTGATCATATATTTATTTTCTTTTCACTAATTTAATTCTTTGAAAAACTACCACTTTGATGTTTATTATTTTTGGTATGAGAAGATGAAGAATAAACAGAGCAACCCTTAAACACAGTTAATGGTATTTAATCTCAGTTGCTTTTCTATGCAAGAAGAAATCCTGAAGTCCTGCCTAGAGCATGTAAAAGGAGCCCTGGAAGCACTTAGGATGTGGGCCCATTACACCATTTCCTTCAGCACCCTGATAGAGCAAAGTTTCCTGCTTCAGTCCCAACTTCATCAACTAGGAACCCAAAGACTACAGCAGGGCTGGGATTTCTCTTTAATTATTCCCCAAATGGGATGCAAACACAGTGATTTCTGCCCAGTGATAAGAAAAAAACTACTTTATCGCAACAACAAAATTAGTAATTTAAAGTCCTGGGAAACTATTGCATGTTAATTTGGATTGTCTTCAATTGTCTTGTCTAAGCTGATACTGTAAAATTGAGTATTTTTTGAGGCAAGAAGGGCTAAGGATATGATGTGGAGCACTATGCTTCTGTTTCTGTTTTCTGCATTTCTCTTTTGGCTGCTGTTTAGTGTGAGCTCACTTGAAGCAGCTGAAAAGGTGAACTGGGAAAAGGTCTCCTCCCCTCTATGAGTGATGGCACAGCAGTGTAAATCCCACTGGGAGCTGCCTTTCTTTTCTCTTGCCCTGCCCAGGCTGGCACCAGGAGAACATCCAGCTGAGACCTAACCCAGTAGAGTGAAGCAGTGCTGGGTCTGAAGCCAAAAGCAATCCCTGAACATCTGAGCACCCCACCAGATGAACTCCAGCATCAGTTCAGAGAAGGATGGAACTGAGAACTGGGACACTCATCTTGAATTCATCTTGAATGGCTGGGGAAGCACAAATTTGATGTTCATGCAGCTATGACAGAGTCTTTAGTGATTGCAGCTCAGCTTCAGCAGAAGCATCCACATGGTAACCAGGATGAATTTCAGAATCTAAGCATTTGGAATGAATGATGTATGTAAAATGCTATTTTTCGCCCATCACTGTATGTCTTGACTCTGAAAAACCATTGACAAAAGAATAGGGTGCATTGTGCAAGGAATTTTTATCACTTGTCATGAATTTGACAAAACATATCTCGTGCATTGCATTTCATCATCACAAAGATCAGAGCCTTCCTGAAGGTGATGGAAGAAGGAATCCTCCAAGCTGCCATCAGACAATGCACCCACACTTGTGCCACATGGTCCTGAGGCTGTCCAGGCACTGGGACTCTGTGCTGGCAGGAGGGAAGGACATGGTTTGATCTCCTGGTTTTTAGAAAAGCACATTCTATGCTTAAAACCACAGTCATGATTTCTGAGCTCTGAACTACTGGAAAATGCATTGAAATCATGCTGTATATCCCACACACCACCAAACAGCTGCTGGGACCTGTGTGCATGCAGTGATCCTCAGGTCTTCAAACTTTTAGGCAGGCCAAGAAGCTTATTTAAAAGTAAAAGGACTTGGACTGAGTTTCATAATCTCTGAGCAGAATTTAGTCTGTTATTAAATCCCTGCCCTTTTTTCCAACTATAAGCTTCAAGGCTTGAAATTTTTTTTTTTTTTCCATATACAGGCATGGAAATGTTATTGCTAAACTTAGTGAGTGCCTGTGGCATCACATACAAAGAAACAAGAGCTCAGGTTAATAGAATAGGCACTGTAGTGCCTGAGTTGCATTATTTTGCTTCTTGTCTTGCAAATAATGTGGCAGCTTGCTTTGGTTTGTCTTGGTGGATGATGACCACTTACAATTGTGAGTGTGGATGCTCCTTAGAAGGTGAAATAGTCATTCTGCATTTTCTGTTCAGCAAGGGAAATACCATAGTACTAAAACCCCCCTGAAATATATTTAAAATATATTCCTGAAAAATTTGGCTGATTTCAACTTTTAGGCTTCACCATCTCTTAGAATTCCCATTTGAGCCCAACTGATGGATATTTTTCAGCCAGGGTCTGTCTCCACTGTTTGCTCTTCCACAATCCAAGTGAACTTGATTAAACTAAGCATCAAGCAGAGAAATCCAGGGAATTCAGAAGATTTTATAGTCAGAAAATACCCCAGCACTCACACCAGAAGTTGCAGTGATTATTTCTGTTGCACTAAAGGGCATAAGTCTTGTCTTCTAAATTTAGTAAATGGGAAGACCCAGGCAACAAGGAAAAATGTATTTGCATTATGCATATTCTTCATGTGTAAAAGACTCACTGTGGGGAATGCTGTTGTAGAACTGGTCATGAATACTTTAATGTCTTTTGGGAATTTGCAGCCAAATGTCTTTTCCATTTTAAGAAAAATCCTTCTTGGTTGAATATGCCCCAGGGGGTTTGCCTGATCCTGGACTGGGGTTTCCCTTTTGCCATTAAAGTGAAATATCAAATTACAATTTACAAGTAAATTTGCAGTCTATAGTGATAGCAATATATCATCTGATACAGAGAAGCATTTTCAGAGCTCAGGGAAACAGCTCTCAGGGAAACATTCTTAAATGTCTGAATATTTCAAATAAAAGAATGTCAGCAATAGCATTTTAACCATACTTCCTAATGGGCAGTGGCAGGGGGAAGTGGAAGGATATTTCACATTCCATATTTCACATCACAGCAAAATCAAATGCAAGCACTGGAGCATTCATGCATTTTTAATACTTGCCATTACTCTGCAGAGAATTTAGTTTATTAAGTAATGTTTTATTTCAAGAAAAGTTACAATATTTCATATCGGATGTTGTTTTTCTCCAGAATTTTTGTTGGTGGTTTTTTTGGGGGGAGTGTTGTTTCTTGGGGGTATGGGTGCTTTTGTTTATTTGTTTTGGTGAGGCTTTTGTTTGTTTTTGGTGGGGGGAGGAGGGACTTTTACTGATTATTTTTGTAAGGGTTTTTTGGTTGGGGTTTTGGGGGGTTTTGTTTATTTGGGTTTTTTGTGGGCTTTGGGGTTTTTTTGTTGTTGTTTTGTTAGGTTTTTTGGTTGGTTTTTCTTTTTTGTTGCACTGTTTTGGGGTTTTTTTGAGGGGTAGGGGTGAGGACACACACAAAGAAACCCTTGTTCAAATTGGATCAGGGCATTTTCAAAGGAAAAAAATAGCATAAATATGATCTTAAACTCTAGGTAATATTTCATCAGAGAGCATATTTCAAAATAGCCCTGCATATATACATGCAATAAATAAAATTATATATGCTTATAATTTTATGATGAAAATTAATATATTATTAACATGTTGTTCATCCATGAGAAAAAAAATATAGGGACCAATATAAAGGGAGAAGGTGAGTTTTATAGGTCATTTTATTGAAGAGTGTTTTAACTTTGACAGGCATAATGAATGTTCATTTACTTTACTGCCCAATGCCATAGATAAATGTGCTGAAAAAAGGGCAAAAAGGACAAGTACAGTAATTTCATGATTATAAGCCGCACCTTTTTCATTGAAGAATCCAGCCTACCCCAGTAGTGCGGCTAATCATCAGGTGCGGTTTATTCATGGACAAATCCCAGTGAAATGCCAACCCGGAAGTGAGAGCCAGCCAGGGAGGGTGCCTGGGGCTGCCTTTAAAGGCTTCACTGGTCTATGAAAACTGTTTGCAACTTGAGCACCTGACACCAAACCCAGCTGGCAGCAATTCTGTTACTAATTTGTTACTTTGTTACACATGGATCCTCGCTTTAAAAAAGAAAGTATGCGGCTTATATTCAGGTGCAGCTTATATATGGACAAATCCCGCGGTCTGCCCGGCTACCCCGTCGTGTGGCTTATAATCAGGTGTGGCTTATAATTGTGAAATTACTGTAATAGAAAACCTAAGATGAATTTTCTGTTCCTTGCCTCCTGAAATTTTGTAAATATACCTGTGTTATATTTCTCTTACTGCTAAAGAGTGGAGCTCTTTCATTCTAGTTTTGTAAGGATTAAGAGCATCCACCAGTACTGGTGCTGGTAGTTTTATTGTGGCACTACATATTTACAGCATCAGATGTCAGTAATTTAATGTTGTACAGAGGGCCATAATTTCCTGTTCTGCTGAGCTTGTTTGTCAAAACACGATGCTTTAACCAAATTTTGATGCATTCAGTGGAGAGGAAGAAAGCACACACAGCAATGCTTGTCTAAGGAGCTGAGCAGACCTGCATGGTGATGAAACATGTCTTTGTGTTTTCATCGGAGTGATTTCATTCCAGACAGATTCTCTAAGCTCTTGCTAACTGGGATGTTTGACTTAAGCTTGCTTTTAGGATTTGATTGTTAACAACAACAATTCAAAACCACAAAAACCCCTCAAACTACATCTTGAGTGACTTTGGACCATTTTAAAGTGGTTTAGACACTTTGAGCCTAGTTTTTAATGGCATTCATGGAGTTCTGTGATGTCTCTTAATCAAACCCTTTCATGATGATCTGCTTGTATTTGCCTTTTCAATTCCTAGTGTTTCTGCTTCCAACACACACCTTTGCTTTCCCCAGGCAGCACCTGCCAGGGGCAGTTTTCACAGCACTCCTTCATCAACACCTAGCAAAGCTGACAATAAACAGTAAATATTTATGTAACATCACATTTCAAACCAAATATGAGCACAAGCTTTCTGACTGAGGTTTTACCAACAGCCTGAGAACTTTTCAGGGATGCTGTCTGCATATCTCTTAGATATTTCCCATTCTTCCCCCTTGGGCAGAGGCAGAGACATTTGTGACACAGTGGCACAAACCACACCCATGAATAAAATTTTTGCTGTGGGTTTGAGTTTGGTTGGTTGGTTTATTTTTTTGTTTTTCAGACAAATTGTTTTGGGGGTACTCTTGACAGTCATAAGGAAAGCATTGTCCTTATCCCCTTCCTTTTGAGAGCTGGAAGAAGCAAAGCACATATTTTGGGTTTGTTTTTTTTTTTTGTTTTTTTTGTATGACACCCATCAGCAGTATCAAGCCACATATCACAAGGAACCATTTTGGAATAGCATGGTAGCTTTTAAGTGTGAATTAGGAATACAGGTACATGTTGTCTCATTGTTTTTTAAACAGTGTGAGGTTTCAAAGCAAACTGATGAATTCTATGTAGCTTTCTATAAATCCATGCCTCATCCTCTCTGGAGATGAATCTATTTACTTTCTTCTGTGCTGCCTAGCATAAAAGCATCTTTGGTGTTGAACAAATGCAGGCAAATTTTACTCTTAGATGTTTCAGTAGGAGCAGGACAGAGAAAGATAAAAAATTAGCAGCCCAGATCACAGTATGAATGATGCATTTCAAATATAATTCCAGATCAATCATGTCACTTGTATACTTTGGACACACAAAACAACACAAAGAGAAAATTTAAGTCTATCAACTTAACTTCTTGGCATATTTCTATTTGTTTCTTCAAAACCTCTCCTGAAACTCATTCAAATTCAATTAGGGTTAATTCTTTTGCTTGATCAGCTTATTCCTCTTTTTTCTGACAATAGGAGTCTGTGAAGAAAACTTTAAATGCAATATTTATCTAAAAAATAAAGGTGAATCAAATCTTTCAACATTGGCACCTTTATTTTGCTCTAGTTGAGGAGCTTAGGTATTTTTTTCATTCTCTCTTCTTGAAACCTCAGCATAGTTTTCACTTCCTTATAATTCAGAAATTGGTTATGGTATGTTTTATTGCGTCTACTCAGGAAGCTGGAGTCTGGGTGCAGAAAAAAACCTGCAAATATGCAGGCATGCCATTCTATTAGATATTATTTCAATTTACAGAGTTTACATTTTCATCCCAGTTGTTGGCTAATGAATCAGTTGGAAACCAGACACACTTTGCCTGAATCAATACTATCGTTGCAAATATTCACCTACTAATTCAGCCAGTAATTTTCAGTGGATGTAATGCTCATGACTGATTTGCTTAGCATGCCAAGGCCACTTATCTATGTTAAATGCAGTGTTTTCTTCCTTGTGAATAAAAGATCAAAATGCTTTATGCACAGCAGTAAAGAATAATGAACTTCAGATATCAGATTTGGATCTACACCTGCAGTTTTAGTAAAGTAGATTACTGAGACATTCTTACTAGCCCATGAGAGTGCTACATATATTTGTGATTAATCAATATTTTAAGCTTTGTTAATCAGAGAGAGCTGAGGTCTTATTCATGAGGATATGCACACTTTAATTCTTTCCTAATTTACCACATTTGGTGGGTTTAAACCATAAAGGGGCAGTAGGGGAACAAACTAGCTCTGCACAGGATATCTGTGTCAGTCAGTGGATTAAAACAGACTTTGTTCACTTATGGGCAATTATTCAGCATTGTGTTTTCCCTTTATTGCTCAGTGTATATTCCAAAAATATTTATTGCACACAATACCATGCTACTTTCAAGACAGGTTTATTCAAGTCCTCAAAGCTTTTCTCTGGCTTTGATAGCTTATTTTGAAGCCCAGTTGATTTTTCCATAGGCCTTCAACTCATCTTTATGGAAGATTTCACCCTATGTGGAATTATTATTTTATTATTTTCAGCCAAAATAATAATAGATACATATCATCCTGTAGAATGGACTTCTGCCTGTAATTATTTCCCAATCTGTTAATGTTTGTGCCATCTGAAAACAGTACCAGCAATGATTCATGCTTTCTTTCATGTCACAGGCAAGAATATTAAAAAGCACCAAGCCAAACACAGGTCTTTGGGTGATCTGACTGTTGACAATCCCTTTGGGAGGTGATATTTTGATGATAATCTTGTAATTTGATATGTATCATTCAGTTTAACTATCCACTTGCAAAAGGTTACATTTTTTTTTTTCATGTAATGCTATTATTTTAAGCAAATAGTATTAGATCCAATGCTTTTAGAAATCTGTTGCTATCTGTCTTTTCTTCCACTTAAGAACCTCATCTGGCAGAGTTTTTAAAGTATTGCCTTCAAAAATCAAATAACAAGCTACATTTTTGTTGAGATTCTTGTCAAAGGGGTGATATAAGCATGATGGGAAAAAAAACTCAGAAGAAAATTTATAGTGTAAAAGGTGTGAAAATGAGGTTCAAAAGCTATTGAAATATTTAATTTTATTTTTTTTCTCCATCCCCTGCTGATTTTCTAGTGCTGTTTTCACAGAAAAAATGGACATTTTTTGTTCTTTCTGCAACTAAAATAGGAGTTGTGATCAGCCTTGAGAAACTTTATGAAAAAAACCCCAAAGTACCCATGAAAAAAGGAGGTATTTTTTCCCACAAAAGGTCAAACAAGAAAAGATAATTGATCTACTCAATCATGCATTAACAGATCTGTTCAATAACGTAATTTGCAAGTACCCTCTGAGTATTATTGGTTGCTAGGGCTCACCTAGTTTATCAAGAACTGACTGAGATTAAGGAAAACAGTGATTTTCAGCCTCCTAAACTACTCTGACGTGCCATTTGTTTACATTTTTTCTGACATGAATATATGCAGTGAGCCTTGAGGGATATCTGTCAGGAACCTTGAGACTCGAGGTGAACATGGGCTGATCCTCATCTTTGGGTGTCCCAATATCCCCAAGACTGCAGTGTGTGACCTCAGGCCTGACAAGGAGAGGAAGACTTTACCCTGTTCCAGAAATGGTTCCTGCCTGTCTGCTGCTCAGCTCTTATTCTTATCTGGCTCTTCCCTGAGCCAAAGAAAAGCCCAGCACTCTTCCATTCCAGAGTGCTCATACAGCCTCCTTGGAGGGACACATGGAGGAAGGGGGCAGCAGCAGCAGGCTGCTGGTTCATGGGACATGCAGTGGCAATCTTAGGGAAGAGATTGCTTTCTTCCATTGGTTTATGTGCCTGCTATATCCTACTGGCACTTTTGCTGCTCCAGAAGCATCACCAACTGTAGCAGGAACACAGAAATGATGATTACAGCAATTTCACAATTATAAGCCGCACCTGATTATAAGATGCACATCCAGTTAGCCGGGCAATCCACGGGATTTGTCCACATATAAGCCGCACCCAAATATAAGTCACACCTTTTTTTTTTAAAAGCGAGGATCCATGTGTGACAAAGTAACAAATTAGTAACAAAATCATGCCAGCTGGGTTTGGTGTCAGGTGCTCAAGTTGCAAACAGTTTTCATAGACCAGAGAAGCCTTTAAAGGCAGCCCCAGGCGCCCTCCCTGGCCGGTTCTCACTTCCAGGTTGGCATTTCACTGGGATTTGTCCATAGATAAGCCGCACCTGATGATTAGCCACACTACTGGGGTAGGCTGGATTCTTCAATGAAAAAGGTGCGGCTTATAATCGTGAAACTACTGTATATCCTCTTAAATCTGATTTGTAGTGGCTAAATCCATTTCTATTTAATTTGAAGATTTTATCTGAGCTTTTACTTGCTATCCAGAGACTCAAAGAGCAGAAAATGGCTTACCATTAATTATGAATGTCTGGGAGAAACAGAAATCCAATCACAAGTTTTGCTGCCTGTCCCCCTTGATGCCTAGTACACATTGGTCATGTTTATTTTGTTTCCACAGAGTAGTTTGTCTGTCATACTCCTATCAGCTTCCTTTATGACTGCTTTTGGGTTTATATTATTTTTGATTAGCTCATGTTTTAGATCATTAGTTCAACAAATAACCTGTAGCCCAGTGACATATAATCTGTGTTGAGTGAGCATTATTCAACCAAGTCCTGACAATTCCCCTGATTTGGTTTTTTAATAGTCATTTTAAACACTTTAAGAAAGAGTTAAATGAACATGAAAATTGTTCTCAGTTTCAAATTTTGTATATCCATCATCTGTTAGACACCCACTCTGGGGTCCATCATGCTAATCAATTATTTTGGGTAAGTTATTACATTTACATTACATAAAGAGATAAACGCTTTCATTTTTCAAGTGCTATTGTACCTGTTATTCTTTCATAAATGCACAGACAATGACCATAGGAATAGGTTAATACCAATTTCTGTTTAAAAATTGACCTTTGAATGCCATTAATTTATTGATTTTCAAGTTTCCATACAGTTTAAGTTACACAAATGGATTTTAAATCACCCACTGGCCTATGTTTCTCTTCCAAAGTATTTTAATTTTCTGGGAAAGAATTGAATTTGGGGCAGTAGAGTCTTAATGGAGGGACATTGTTCGGGTGTTGCTCAAAAGTGCTAATGCAAAGAACAGTGTCCATCAGCACAGATGGAAGAAAATCAGCTAATTATAACACTGGAGAAATGGTTATTTTATTAAGGAAGTTTAAAAATATTCTGAGTAGATATTTGCAGACTTGTAATGTTATATTTTATGGTTACTTATCAAAACTGAAAGGAAAGGATAGGAGGAATATTGAGATGTGGGGAAGCGTTCAAAAGCTGCCTGCCACTAAGGTCCATGTCCTGATAATGGAATCACAGAACAATTTAGGATTAGGATGTTCATGCAAGTTAAAATTTCAAGAAAGTGGCATAATATTTAGCTGAAGATTTTGAAAGACTTAAAAGGTTGCACCTTAGGAACAGTGTACTCTGGAGTTTGTTTTATTTGAGAGTTTGGCTTCTTAACAGCAGTTATTTCTCAGTCTTGCCTTAAAATGTATGAATTGTGCATTATTAGTGGATTCATATACATTTTCCTTGAATAATCTTTTTTCTCCTAAACTTTTAGTGGCTTTTCAATGCTTTCTTCTGAATTTCCTTTCATTGGTTTTTCCTCTCACTGAAAGTAGAAGACAGACAATTACAGATGCAAATCTCCCTGTAAGGCATATTTAATTTAAGATGTATTTCTCTTGCAAGAAGGACATAGAAAAACATCTTCTGAGAGACACCTGAAAAAGGAATCAAACAATGCTGTTGTAAACCACCAAAGGCAAGGGCAATCTTTTGAAAACTCCATGGGAGAAGTGATATGCACGTGCAAAATTTTTTTGTTGAACTTCACGTTCAATAGCATTCTCTGCTCCTGCTCAAAAAATGACAAGGGCATGCCCCAAATTCACACAGTTACAAAGTGAATGTGCTTAGGCAAAACACTTTTCTTTTTCTGAGTGGAGGAGATTTGTTGTGTGTGTCAGATTTTGAATGCTCAAGGGATACCAGTCATGATATCCATTATTATCAGCCGATAAATCCTCTACTTACTCCTCAGGGAACTTCAGCAAAAGGCTGGAGAACTGTTCTGACAGAGGGAATGCCTCAATGTAATGAAAAAATGTTTGAATTATCAACCTCCTGGCCATTGCACCATATGGGAAGCATTGCCTGGGAAATAGTTGTCTAATTTAGCCGTATGTTACATAAATTAAGTCAATGATCACAGGTTAAATATCAAATTACGTATGATGCAATATTTAGCAACACCTAGACTAAGAAAGACTGGTTAAAAAGTAAATAGTCATCATGTCCAAGTATGTGAAGCAAAACAATTACATTTATATTTAGGTATCTAATGATTGAAATTTTGCAAAAATGGCGTAATATTTTCTCTCCCACTGGTAAAATCTGTCTGGAGAGCAGGCAGACGAGAGAGTTCAATATATGATATCAACTGGACATATAGTAGGTCATTTCTCAGGCTATATTCTGGTTTATGCCTTAATTAGATACCTAAACATCAATGTCCACATCAAATATTTTCAATATTTCCATTGCTGTTCCAGCTTTTCCTTGGGAAATCAAGTGCAGGGAGTCTCCTCTCAAAACAAAACCACAACAAACCACAAGTGATTCTTAGTGAATGGTAAGTACAAGACTTTCCAAAGGAAAACAAGCTGATAATCTAGGAAGTGTGACTCTGTCTTACAGAAAACACTATAGAAACTTTCCTGGTTTATAAGGTCCTGATAGAAGAAATGCAAAATGCTGAACAGCTGACCTTGCTTTAAGCCGTGTGTATATTTTAAAATTCCTTGGTAATATTTTATATGTTACCAAGAATCATGAGGCAAGGTAACTCAAATCCATATCTTCAAACTGCTTCTCATCTCACACCAACTTAGTATCAGTAGAACACTGTTGGTATCAATTACATTACTTTGCTGATTTGTACTGATACCAATTCAATCAGGAAGACTCATGATAAGTAGATTGTGAATGACTGGATATCATGTGCTCTCCCTTTCTCTTTCCACTAGACATGTTAAATCAATTTTCTAAAGTGCCATATATCTTTATAACTGTGGATTTTTGTCTCCATTAGCTTCAATTATTCTTGTTTCCCTGCCTGTCATTTTTCATGAATGCTTCACAAACATTATTGCAGCGGCAAATTACCATTGCCCTTTCTTGACTTCAAATTAGTGTAAATGTTTATGGCATTGTTATATGGTGGTACTGTGATAAAATCTGAATGTTAACATAGGCAGGGAGATACTGCACCAGGCAGGAAATGACAGACTGGAGCCAGAGTCCAGGGCAAATTTGAACATAGAATGCTCAGAACACCTTGGAAGGGTTTCCTCACCTCTGCACCTATCAAAACTGAAAGTTCTTGGGAGGTTTACTGGAATCATGGACAGGAGATAAAGACAAACACATCTTGTCTTCTTCATATTTGACTGCAAATGAAGTGACAGAAAGCAGGCCAAGACTAAAGAAAAAGAGATTTTGGGTAAAACCATTGAAGAGCTACTCACTGGCCATCACTCTCTCAGTCCTATGTGGTCTTTACTGTGTCAGCTGATTGACTCATTGCTGCCTATTGATTTTTCATATTTTCACATTATTCCAGGTGACTGTTGTTCCTGATTTATAGCTAACTTTTGGTCTGCTCAGCATGGCTCCTCCTGCCAAATACTTTTGTTTCACTCCAGCTTGTGCTTACACCTTCCTTTAATGCCAGTTGAATTTGTGAGGTGTTTGTTGAGAGGGAGGCTCACAAGGTTGGTCTCTTTTGCCAGGCAAGTCCTGTAATTCCCTTTGTGATCTTGGCACCTAACTAACACCCTCAGGATGGTGCTGGGTTTGTAAGCACTGAATTCAGTATCAGCAGAAATACCACTGTGGTGATCAGGGATCAGAGCCTCCTGGCTAGGAGAGGCTGCAAAGCAATCATGGCCAGCCTGACATGGTTTTTGAGAGTTTGCAGTAACAGTAGCTGGTATTCTTCTAGAGACCTACTACATCCAGGTTTTTTTTTCATAGATACTCATCTGCTAGACTAGAGATTAAATCTCCAGTTTCCATCTCTTCATATAAAAATATGAGGCACCAAGAGATTGGTCCTATTACCAAGCAAAGGCTTTTCACTACACTTAGTGCTCCAGAAGATGCTTTTGAAAGTACAAAAAAACCCCTTCAGACACAGATCCTTTTCCAGTTTGGTACTCCAAGACACATAGCTGCCACAGAGGGGGCTGTGCTGAAGCCCATGTGGGCTTATCCTCAGTTTCAAACAGAAGTGGTTTAGCTGGGCACACAGCACTGATAAAAAACTGGCAGAGGTGCCAACTTTCTTCTGTTCAAAGTCTCCAAAATTCATAAGCTGCATGACAGAAATAAAACTAAGTGGTACCTAGCACTTAAAAAATAGTGTGGGGGGCACATTTTACACTTATGACATTGAAGCAGACAGGGATCCCATTTTCTGATAAGGGATTCACATTTTTATGAGCTGACCTTGGATGGAGTCCACCCTCCCCTTTTGGGCTGTGGGAATGAATAATCCCCCTCTTTTACTTGGTGTCATGTGCCAGCCAATGAAAGAAAATAAATACATGAACATTCAAGCATGCACAAGAGAATGGAAGTTTCATTATCACAGAGCCAAAGGTAGTCACGCATGGCTCAAGCAGCAAAAGTCCTCTGGTGAAACCCTGAGAATCTGCTGCCAAATTCTTCTGTATGTTCAATTGTTGTGGTGGGATTTTCAGGCTCAGCTCGAATGTGATTACCTGGCACAGGTAGCACTTCTTCCTGTGCCTGTTTAATGATGATAGCCAGGCCCTCCAGACTGAAAGCCTCAAATATGTCTCATCATTACAGTGAGGAACAAGAACAAACAAATAAAAGATTCATACAGGAATCCTGAACAGCTGCAGGCTATCCTCCCTGGTATAAATGACATTTCTGGTGATTCCACTTGTGGCAGTTTTTATTTTTGGTGTAAAGAATATACCTTATGCCCAGAATCTGTTTTGACAGAGGGAGGAGCAATATCACCATGTTTCCCTTAGGGGCATCACTTTATCACAATTCAGAAAACAATTTTCCTTCTGTCAGGTCTGAGGCCATTGTAAGAAATGCTTGGAGCAACAGAAATTGAGATAGGAAAAATGTAAAGTGGAAGCCAACCCCTAAGCACGAGGAGCCTGTGTGAATTGAAGAGCTGGGGGATGGATAAATCTGTGATGTGTGGCAGACCTGTCTACACCTGGCCAGCTCTTCAGACCTACTGCTCAGGGGGCTCTGCATCACCCATTGCCTCCACACAAGGGATGAGGAGATCTCAGCTGTGGGGCAGGTATACTCCTAAGAACCCTGGCCAAGGGTTGTTGTTGTTTGGGGTTTTTGGTTTTATTTTTGGTGGGTGGGGCGGGGGGGGGGTGGTTCTTTTTATTATTTTAATGGAGATAGTGAGACTTGTTTTAAGTGGATGAAACCTCAGAAAGCAGAGCTCAGTTCCCTCAAGATTCATGTAACATCAGACTCTAAATACGTTCCATTCCTCCAAGGAACATGGAGATGGCATCACCTGCACTGTGGGAGGTGCCCTGCAAAGGAGTTAGTGAATGCAGCTCCTGGCATTCCTCAGCATTTACCAGGGTGGTGTTTTCTAGTGCACCTGAACCCACGCTGCACCTGTAATCAGCTCAGCTCTCCCAGAATGGCTGCTGATGGGCAGGAAAGAACAAAGGCTTGTAGGTAGTTCAGGTGAGCAGTAAAAAAGGAATGGATAATTCTCATAAAATTCTTTTGCTGGTAAACACATAATTCAGACCTGAGGCTCATTTCCAGGTCTTTCATAATTCAGTAAATCCTCATATTGGAGACTTTGAGCTAAGACAAGTGTCTTGCACGTACATATTTTTAGTATACAGAGAAAACACTTAAGCTGAAAAACAGAAAATTTGAGAAAACAGAAGTGCAACAGAAATGCCAGAGGGCACAGTCTTTAATCACCCTGTAGAAGCAGAAAAATAACTACTACCTAATTTCTACATTTTTTTTTAAATTCAAATAATAAATAAACCCCACTTATTTATTGTTCAAATAGTCCACTTGTTCTTCCTTACAGCAGCCACTTCAGTGAACAGATTTATAAAAATGTCAAATCATTACAACTTTCTGAACCCTTGCAGTTTCTGATCTATTAGTAATCTTGGCTGTGCAATAGGAAGTATATTCTATTTGTAGTTAATGACCTTTAGTACCTGCTGTGAACAAAAATGACAGAAAAAAAACACCATTCACCCTTAATGTTTGCACAAATCACCTTTGCCTAGAAAGGAAATGCTCTTTGTTTTTTTGTTTCATGCTTCCCTAACTTCTTCAGGAAATAAGGAGTACTGACTTTTCTGTCAGCACCAATTAAATAAGCAGGTTTGTGGAAAATTACACAGCATCCTTAATTTTTAATCCAGTTGCATGAAGCTATAGTCCTATGGTGATCCCCAGCATGGGTCTGCTGTTTTGTAAGAGCAGAGAGCGACAGAGCTGATCTGCTAGAGGCACTATATATGATAATTGCATACAGGTTAAGTGTTTTGCAAATTAGCAGTGCTTCATCATCCACTCTCTTTTTACTGCCCGTTCAGGTTGGCATACCAAGTGTGCTGAAGGTGACTTGTGTAATCTGCAGCAGCTGGAACACCCTGCCATCCCCACAAAATTATTTCCTGCCATTTCCAAATTAAGCTTATGGAGATGGCTGTTCCTCTGTCAGAAGCGACACATGGCACCATGGATTTTGTCAAGGAGCCTCTGGGGCTTTGTGTGAAACATTCACTGAAAGAGCATCAGGGCTTAGGAGGCCCCTTTTGGATTCAGAATTGGACCTGGAGGTGCTTCTCTCTGGACTTCTGAAATCCCCCTCCATCCTTCCCCAGGTCTCCCCAGAACAGCTGTGCTGAAAATTATCTCTGTGCACTGGGAGGAAAACCCATACTGGGCTCTTGAGGCTGACATTTCCCTGGACCTTCAGTGTGCATGTCAGTAAGATAATGCAAGATGCGTGCTCTCTCTGGGTGTCTACGGTAACAGAAAGAGATTATGTTAAGTGCTTGGTAAGAGGCATTTTCCATTTGCAACTTCATTCAACTTCATTTAGCTGTAATGCATGAAAAAATTGACCCACGTGGGTCTTAATCTAGCCATTTAATTGTACCCCTGAAGTGTGAATGCGATGAGCATCATGGATTTTGGCACTGTTGACATTTCTTTTAAGCAGATGACAGTTTGAAAGGATGGGAGCGTATCCTTTTATCACTGCAACAGATAAATACACTACAGAGTGATTGAAACAGCTTTACACTCTGGCAAGTGACAGAAGAGAAAGCGAGGGGGAAAAGGCACAAAAGGCAAGACAAATTTAAATTAAAAAATGAAGAACAGAAACATACAAATGTTCTTAAAGCCTCTCTGATGAATTCACACTGTGAATAACTGGTGGAGTTGACCAACAATTTTCAGTGAGAAAATTACAAGACTCTGAAAGCATCCTCAGAAGTGTCTTTAAAAAAGTGGATCTTAGACATGTATGGTGGGAAAGCTGAAGGGAGACAAGGACCTCTGGTAAAGAGCAAGAAGAGTGGCTCTGACAGGGCAGGCTCTGATGTTCCAAAACCTGCTCTGTCTCACATCAGTGTTTTAAAAAAGCATTTTGTTTGTTGGTCTGGGAGTCTCAGCACTTTTAGCAAGCCAGTATAGTGCTTTCTGGGATAGCAAGACATAAGAATTTTCTAGAAACAGACTTTTTTATGGTCAGAAGCAATATTTTTCCAGAAGTAACCTGTTTTAGAAGCAGAGAGGAATGGGTGAGGAAAAGTTCTGAGTGAGGATCACCAGGACTGCAGAAAACATCAAACCTGTGATTTTAAGGGTTGGGCGTCTGAGGGAAATTGCCAAAGAAATATTTTTCTAAGATTCTTAAAGATTTTTAGCAACAGATTTTTGTCATTGACAATATGTTTTCTCATGCCCCAAATAATCTGAGTAGCTGCCACCTAGTGAGAAACTCATCTGAGACTGTAAAGCATGGAAGACGCAGGAACCTTTCGAGTCACCTGAAATCAGGCAGATGAATTTCCATATTTATCAACCTAGACAAGCAAAATTAGCTGCCAGCTCAGGAAGATGCTTGGACTGAGAATCAATTGTAACCTTTCATATCTTGGGTTCTGTAACTGTTGATTGTTTTCTCCTTGTGTACTTTTAGGGTGCCAAAACAGAGTTGAAATGCTGGTAATGGTAATTCAATCACATGCAAACATCTGTTTAGCATATATGTATGTCACCTTATCACTGGCTATCTATTATCTGTCAGATACCTTGGCAGAGTGAGAAAATCTATTACTAATAGAGCAAGAGGCTTCCAAAAAGCAGTAACATGGGACTCTAGAAATAGTAAATGTGAAAAATGCCATCTGCATCTAAAAAAGCTTTTGAGGGTTTTTGTACGAAATTTGTTTGATGAAGTGATAAATATAAGGACACTATTATTGCAAATGCAAAATAATTTCCTCATATATTTTATGAATATTTTATTTCTCTCTATCCCCTACAAAAAAAGACCCTAAGCCACTGGAGAGAGAAATGCTAACAAAATTACTCTATCAGGCTTGCAATCAGAGGGGATCTTTCTTCTCTCTTGCCACAGTTAATAAATTTATAGAAGTTTTTGAGAACCTGATTATGTCACTGAAAAAACACTAACATGACAATATGAATGTTTTCTTCAAGCTAACATGATTTTGTGTAACCATTATTTTATTTTAAAAGTACTGCAGAACTCAACTCTGGTCTATTTTTAAAATGATAGATTAAACAGAAAATTTGTAATTAAATACTATCCTGGTTGCTTTGCCACAAAGAGACAAAAGACCAAATGTCAATTTGAAATTAAACTAACATAGAAGCTGAGCAAACAGTAAGGGGATGTATCAGTAAGCAAATTATAACAGTGCAGATATATAGCAGATATCCTGACTATCTTTTTTTATTGTCATTAAACCACTAGGCAAATGCAGCTCCATCACAGTGTGTTTCATGACAATACTTTTGGAGAACCTGAGGCAATAAAAGCATAAACGTTTATGCTCACTATGTACAATAATTTCA
>VRYO01002772.1:78848753-78882483 GCA_009812075.1 Sialia sialis
GCTTATAATCAGGTGCAGCTTATAATTGTGAAATTGCTGTAATAAAATATGTTAGGCAATATTTTTTATTTCAAATAACCACCTTCTATGGCAGCTGCAGATGTATCATTCAGTTCCTAAATTCTGTTTTGTAGCAGAATCATCTTGCCTTATCTTTAAATAAAACTCTATTCAGAGGATATAGCCTGGAAAAACTATGCCTTATTCGTGAAATTGTTGCTATAATCTAATCAATTAAGATCTTAATGTGTAGGCTTTTTAGCTAGCTTTTACTGAGAAAAAACATTTAGAATTCAGACTGTGGTTTTGGTAACTGTAGCATCAACTGTGAAATGAAAATCAGGCTGGGTTGGGTTTTTTTTAATATTCAGAGATTCTTTTTTATGAATGAAAGAAATTGCAGTCCTAAAAAAGTCAAAGCATGTAATCAGAACTTGTAAAATTTTCCATTCTGTTTTATGACATCTCAACTCCAATCAAATAAACAGAGCCAGAAAGAACCAGAGACTTGATTGACTGTTTAAAGGAAAAGCTGTCAGTTTGATTACAGGCAAGTGAACAGACACATTACTAAATGTAAACTGCTTTTAATTTTATTATGCAAGCAGCTTTAATAACGTCACAAATAAGTTATGCAAACTGAAATACTGGGTGCAACAGCATACAGATTTCTGATACTGAGTGCGGGCTGCGGATCATAGCTATTTCAATTTAATTGCTCTAGATTTTTTAGGGAGCAAAAGGTAATTAAAAATGAGTGAGCATCAGAGGAAAAGAAACCCCACACCATGTTGTTTCAAACAAAAGAGGCATAGCTTTCAAATAGGTTTGTGAGAGTAGATTCTTGCTGTGCTGTAAAGAAATGCCCTTATGCTATTTCTAGTCAAAAATCTGTAACATTTTTCTGCTCCCTTTTTCCTCTGATTTCATGCCTCATGTGTAAATAATTATGAAATTCAAAATGACTCATTAAGTGTGAAGGATGTTTGATGCTAAGCTTGGGCAGTTTTTTGTGTCTACCCACAGAAGGAAGCAAGACACAAACCATTTCATAGAATCCTAGAATTATTCAGAACTGAAAAGACCTCAAAGACCATCAAGTAGGACTGTAAACACAGCACTGCCAAGTGCACCACTAAGCCCTGTCCCCAAACACCACATCTGCATGTCATTTAAATACCTCCAGGGATAGTGATTCCACAATTCCCTGGGAAGCCTGTTCCAGGGCTTGGCAACTCCTTTGGTAAAGAAATTTTTCCTGATATCCAATCTTTATCTCCCTTGGAGCAACTTGAGGCATTTACTGTCATCCTCTTTGGTTAGGAGAAATTTTTTTCCTTACCTTGCTGCCCAGGGGAGGTAGTTCAAACCAGACTCAGCTGAGGACTTCTGAAAATGTTGGGATATCCAGCTGTTGTGAACCCAAAAGTGGACTTTGCAGCAGTGGCAATAGTTCTGTGCTGCTGTATGTTGAGGGGAGATCAGACTTCAGCTGTGTTCTCCCACAGCCCATGGCACCCAGGTTTGCCAGGCTGGAGAACCCATTCCTCCCTGCCTGGTTATTTCTGCTCCTGACCCAGAGCAACACAGAGTAACAGAGCTGGAACTGCTCCAGCAATGTACAGCTGCGAGAAATGGACAATTACAGCATCTGATGCACTGCAGACAAAACTCAGGAGGGAAGCAGAGATGGGCATGGGTGGCTGCTGCATGATTCCCAGTAGGAGAGCAGCACAGCTCCCTATCTGAGCACTTGTTCCCAACTAAAGACAGGAAAAAAATGTTGGTGGGTTTCACCCAGGGAGCCTGTAGTAAAACAAAACTGTCCTGAAGCAGGAGATGACACATTCCCACAGCAGCCATATGTCCAGCAATTCTGTATCAGGCTTTGTTGTGCTGGCTTTAAAAAAAAACTAAATAAAAGAAAGAAAAAATTTTGTCACTGAAGAGGAAGGTGGCAAAGCCTGGAGATAGTCATCACAATCTGATTACATTCAGTGTGGAAAAACAGAGAATAAGGGTTTGTTTTGTCAAGCTGAGGCAAATTATGAGAAGTGATTCTTTTCTGACTGCAATCTCTTTTTTTCTGGCTCCTCATAGCACTCTTTAGAAACTTATATTAGATTATTAAAAAGCCTTAGATGTACAGTTGAAAAGATGTAATGTTTTTCTAAAAGCTCCTTTTAGTTCACTGGCAAAATGAAGGTGATAAGTTGAGTAACAAATATTGCAAAGAGAAATAGGAGGAATAGACAGCAGTCAGTGCAAACTCAGGGTAAACTTTTGGAGTGCAGAGAAATGGAACAGAGATCAGGAGGTAAGAACTTCAGAAAAGATACAATTGAGCATCAGTGTGAATGGTGATGTGGAGTTAAAACAACTATATTAGGAGAAAAAAAATTCTTAGTATTGTAAACGTACCTGTCATGAAGAAGAATGATAGCACAGCTAGTAATGAAGGAAAATAGCAGAGTTTTCAATAATAATAATTTTTTGTTTGGAAGGAAACAAAATAGCTCACATATTCATGAAGACATAGGATGTATTTATTATTCAAAAGGCACTGAAAAATAAGATGTTATTTCCAACTGCCAGCAATTTCTAAACTAGCTGGCCTGAGTAAGAATCAGCATAAAAGGACTAGGCAAGGGGCTGTGTGACTGAAGCAGCTACTTTCAGTATTGTTAACTCAGAGTGCTTAACAGAATTCCACACAACAAATGTCCAGACCTGACCAGCAGCCTGCTGGGGGCAGCTGAAGTACACAGCTATCCTGACTTCAACCTCAGATATAAAAATGAATTAATAATGATCAGACCAATGAAAGTCACTCAACACAATTTGACCACAACGAGACTTGGCAAAACAAACCTGATTTCATCCTTCAGTGAGTTTACTTCCTGTCTGCTTGTTGTCCTATATGTACATAATGGATATAATGGATGTATTTTTATTTTTTACCATCACATACATATCCCAGTTGAGGAATTGGCATTTTACAATATCAATAACTTTACACTAAACTGTTTTAAGATCTCAAAGGGCATGAGAGCAGCTCAAGTGATTCTCACCAAAATTAGTGCCAAGTGATACTCTTCATCGTTTCTATTTGGGTCTCAGAAATAAATATCAAATCATTCCTAATACAATTTGGCTTAAGCCTTCATACAGGAACTCATCTAATGATGTCTACAGCAACGAGGGCAGAGCACAAACAGAGAATGCTCTCAACAGATCACAAGCTGAGACCAGACCACAAGCTGAGTCCAAATTGTTATAAGAGAGCTGAAAGAAATTCTGCATGTGTTGGAATATGGGGTGCAGGTCATGCAAAGAGACTAAGAACCTCTGTCCCAGCACAAAGCACTTCTAAAAGACTTACAGTGTTTTCACGATTATAAGCTGCACCTTTTTCATTGAAGAATCCAGCCTACCCCAGTAGTGTGGCTAATCATCAGGTGCGGCTTATTTATGGACAAATCCCAGTGAAATGCCAACCCGGAAGTGAGAGCCAGCCAGGGAGGTTGCCTGGGGCTGCCTTTAAAGGCTTGGCTGGTCTATGAAAACTGTTTGCAACTTGAGCACCTGACACTAAACCCCACTGGCAGTGATTCTGTTACTAACTTGTTACTTTGTCGCACACGGATCCTCGCTTTAAAAAAAAAAAAAAGAAAAAAAAAGTGTAGCTTATATTCAGGTGCGGCTTTTATATGGACAAATCTCATGGTCTTCCTGGCTACCTGGATGTGGGGCTCATAATCAGGTGTGGCTTATAATTGTGAAATTACTGTAAGTATCTTAAATTCTGCTACCTACATTTTTAAAGGAAATTAAATCTATTTGGGATCACAAAAATTATTGAAAATTATTATGTGAAATTAAATGAAAAGAAAGGACTGGGAAATTATGTGAGTTGATTGGCTTGCTGTACAAAGATGTACAAGGACTCAGTTTTAGCTAAGACCAGCACATAGAGAGGCAATGGTTGAATACTCAGCTCATCCACAGCCAGGTGAGAAATAAAGCACACTTCAAAAAATGACAGGCCTCGAGCACTGGAGCAAGACATTAAAGGAATAAATTTGATAACCACAAGCCAGGATTAAGTGGCTTTCTGGAAGATGTGCTTCAGTTAACCAGGACTAACTGGTCTCTAGGCAAGGATAATGGGACCAATATTAAGACTTTTCATGCAGATCATCAGGCTGCTTGTTTAAAGGTTCCCCTCTAATCTTAAATACTAAAACCTGGCAAGACAAAAGATAAGTGTCACAAGGATAAATTCTGAAATTATTAGAGGGCATTTAAAACATGTAAATTATGGAAATGCTATTGGGGACCACTCCATCTTTGGTAAATACCAGTATAATTTTGATTCTGCAAAGATCTTAAGCATAATTATGATTTTATGTAGGTGGTTAAGCCCTCAATGTTTCAACAGAATTTAAAAATCTGTTTAGCTCAATCAAAGTTTTAACTGATAATCTAGGGCTGTGAAATTTGGGTTTTTCAATATTTACATGCACTTTCTGCACAGTTTATCATATATCACAAATTATAACTGATTTCCACAGTGTTTTAGGAAAGGGGAACCAGAATCACATGTTCATAGTATTCTAAACCTGTCTCTAGCAAAAAAAGTTATTAAAATAGAGGTTTATCTGAGAGCCAGATATGAACATAATGGTAAGAGATCCGACTTGGAAAAGATGGTTTGTGAATTTACTTGAATCTCTGTACCATGAAAGGGCATGAGAAAACCTGAAAATTCATACATAATTGCATGCTGTTTCAATATGCCCCACAGTATGCTCAATGCACATTTTTGCAGAGCCACAAACACTGTCTTTTTGTCTATATCACATTTGGTCTTTGAGAAAACAATTCCTCCATCCTCATCTTCAGTTTCTGTATATTGAAATTAATCTGTAATGAGATATCTTACTAATGGCACCGGAGAACACTGGGTCTACTCATTTCTTCCAGAAACACATGGTAAAAATATCAAAAGTTTCTCATTTTGGCCTCCAGAGGTCATCAAGACCTTTACCTTGGAGTGCAGTGCGTGCAGAGCGAGGGTGGTTGGAAAAATCCCACTGATAGTTTCAGTGACTCATCAGTCTTGTTATGGACCAGAATAAAAAGTGAAAAAGTCTATTCCAAAAATATACTATGTGGAAAATAAAGAGAAAAAGAAAAACATTAAAGAGGAGGGTGGGGAAGAGGAGGAGGAGGAGGAGGAGGAGGAGAAGGAGAAGGAGAAGGAGAAGGAGAAGGAGAAGGAGAAGGAGAAGGAGAAGGAGAAGGAGAAGGAGAAGGAGAAGGAGAAGGAGAAGGAGAAGGAGAAGGAGAAGGAGGAGAAGGAGAAGGAGGAGAAGGAGGAGAAGGAGGAGAAGGAGGAGAAGGAGAAGAAGGAGGAGCACAGGAAGTACAAGAAGTACAAGAAGTACAAGAATAAGAAGGGGAGAAAGAAGAAGAGGAGAGAAAAAGAAAGGAAAAATGAAAGCTAACCAATTAATTACAGTCTCTTAAATCTGTGTTAAATATTTCCTCAGTTATTTTATTTCCAAAGTGCTCCCCAAGATGTGTGTGGGGAATGCTCATCTTTTTCCTGGCACAACACAGGGCAATCTTCGACCATGTGGGAATCAAACTGAGATCTCAAGCAGCCAGACAGAAAAGTCCAGACATCTGTAGAGCAGCATTTCACTCATTTGGAGACAAAGTGCCAGGCTGTGCAAGTGAGATAACTCCTCTGCCCCAGTGCAGTGACAGAGGGGATGTGAGCACCTGCAGAGCACAGGTACAGGTGTGCTCACATCTGTAGGTGGCCACATTGCTCCTGCCACTTCCTCCCTGACAAAGTTGACACAGGGAGCTGGGCTGTGCTGGAGAGGCTGGGGGATGCTGAAGCTCCTCCCCTGCAGCAGGAAAGGCAGATTTTGGCAATAAGTTGTTAAGTCAAAGTCTGGAATCAGTAATTACTGGACTCAATTTCTTAGCAGTCCTGTTTGTGAAGTTAATATGTGTGCAAAGTACCAATTTGCCTCTGAGAATTGCCTCAATCTCTTTGGAAATTTGGCAGAATAAACTCAGAAAATACATTACATTTATACCTAAGAAATTCCAAGAAAGTATTTAACCTGTGATCTCAAAATGAAATGTGAAGGTGTCAGTGAGAACGGAAATCTAGTCTGAATCTGCAGAGAACTCAGCAAAGTTTTTTGTGTAAAAGATCCAGTAGAATATATCTATACCATATGGAAATCTTTGAGGGACTATGCCAAATGAAATCCAGGCTATTAGGATGCTTATAAATGCAATGTCTTTATTTCAATGTTCCTCACAATATCATTCCTAGTTTTGTTACTTAATTTCTTTCTACATAATCTCTAGATATCATTCAAAAACTGCCTCATACTTCAGCCCTTCTAAAAATATCATTCCAAGGGTGTCCCTAGTCCATCTTTCCTCTTCATGCAGACATATTTCTCACTATAAGAAAAGGAAAGGAGCACTGAAAAGAGTCCCCAGATGCGTGATATGATAATGTATAGCAAAGATAATTGCTGGAACTGGAGAGACACTTGCAGGAAACTGAGTGTCCTGCAGAAAGTACAATTCCCTTTTCATACAAGTTTCTGAACTTCTAGCATGCTATGGTTTCTACTGCTTCTTAATAAGATGCCTAAGATTTTTTAGCAGCTTTTGAGAAATAATGGGCATGATTTCTAGAATAACAGTATCTATTAAAAGGTTGCAGGATGTAAAGTAGCATGATATTATCTTGAGATGATTACATATCTCTTTCAACATGTATGTCAGCTTCAATTTTTCTATTCATTTCAAATTTCTGCCATTTAATTATCAAGGGACACTGTCACAGAATGAGAAGATTCCAGGTTTATGCAAACCACTGGGTTCCTTGTCTACATGAGAGGAAAAAGGGCTGTTTAGATGGAAAGAAAACTCAATAACCAAGAGACAAGAGTGTCTGATACTTTCATGATGGTGCATTTGTTCTTGTCAAATCTATGAGAACACATTAGCATACTTCAATTTAGATGACAGGTTTCCTTGGTTTCTTTTACGGACAATTTAGTCTGTTCTCAAACTCAAAAGTGCTTTTAATGTCTTGTGTTGAGGTCTTGTGATCCACATTTATATGGTTTAGTGGTGGACCGTGTAGTGCTGGGTTAACAGTTGGACTTGATGGTCTTAAAAAACTTTTCCAACCTAAATGACTCTACAGTTCTATGACCAGCAATATAAATAAGGACATCCTGGGTAATTGTTCTTTGGCTTGTGTGATATTCAGCAACACAAAGAAAAGCAAGCATGAACACATGACACTCTTTTTTCTCTCTAAAAAAATGGCAGCATAAATTATATTTGAACTTGTTCCTTTCCCTAGTGTTCTGTCTTTGGGATATTTTGCTTGCTTTCTCTTTAAGAAAATTATGAGAGAAATCAATTCCAGATAAATGGCTCAGAGTACTACTCCTCTTAGGAAAAACATAGAGATGGGGGAAAGCCTAGAAGACCTGCAGTTCACCTTAATATCAACTTCAATCATAGTAATGGCACTCAATCTGCATGTCTAGGGCAATAGAGCACAATGGCAACCAGGGAAACCCACTGAAATATTTGAGAAGTAGAACTTGATTTTGAACTATATATATGATATGGTGGCATTCTCCACTATAAATCAGTAACAAAATCAAAATTAACTGCTCCAGATACAGATACAGCTATGATGCAATTTTTTAAGCACTGTGCATATCTAGTATACGTTATCTGATATGAAACTGAAATTTCTCATTTGTATGTTGTTATGCTTTTGTAACAGACTTGAGTGTTTGGTGGCAACAGAAGATGAAACCTATACCTCTCTGCAGAATTAATACATGTGAAATATATAATCACACTAATAATTTAGGAAATGTTGAAACCTACCGTATGAATTTATCCTGAAAGGGTAGTTCCACCAGAATTCAGATGAGTTCTTTCCTGGGGAAACACAAATAAATTTTCTTTGTCTGAATTTTTTTCTTCATATTCAATTTAATCTGTGATCAAGTAGAGAATGCGTAATAAGCTGCCTTTGGTGCTCTGCACCACACTTTACTGTACGTGCTTATTGACTTTAGGAGATCTGCCAGAGCAGATATCAGAGCGCCCACCTTGTTATGTCATCCCTAGAATGCTCTTGTACAACATACTCTTGTTCCTGATAACTTCTGTAATGTTTGAGTTTTTCCAATTTATTCACTGAATATAATCTCCCAACAACTTAAGAAGGTGACCTGCAAATAAAACGGTGTGGTTCTATTGCTAAGTGTCTGGTATTTTTTCAAAAATACTAAAATCAAATAAAAAAGTAGCTTACACTCCTAAAGGGAACACCATGCATAAATGACATCCCTCTGGAACTTACAGATAAGATTTAAACCATGCATTTCTTAATTTAAAATCTTGGTGTCTTTTCTTGGAGATTGTACTGACAAGCACATTAGAATTGGGAAGGTGTATTTCATGAACAATAAACCCCATCAGCAAAACTTACTGCCATATCCTGGGCTGATAGTTTAAGAACTCTGTAAAATACTCTGACAGGTTAAATAAGTGGTAATGGCATCATTATAGCTGTGATGGTCCAAGAATGCAAGCAAGGAATATGTGCAGAGAGCAGTACAGGCATTACCACAGCTCTTGGAAAAGGCATTTTAATTTCTCCTCTCAGAGGATCATCCTCCCTGCAAGGAGGTCCCTTTTCACCAGCAAAGTGGGGACACTCCCAGCAGCACCTCAGGGCCTGGCTCTGCACCCCTGGCTTTTTGGTGACCTGTAGCTGGTTTTTGGAGGTACAGTAATTTCACAATTATAAGCTGCACCCTTTTCATTGAAGAATCCAGCCTACCCCAGTAGTGCGGCTAATCATCAGGTGCGGCTTATCTATGCACAAATCCCAGTGGAATGCCAACCCGGAAGCAAGAGCCAGCCGGGGAGGGTGCCTGAGGCTGCCTTTAAAGGCTTTCCTGGTCTATGAAAACTGTTTCCAACTTGAGCACCTGACACCAAACCCAGCTGGCAGTGATTCTGTTACTAATTTGTTACTTTATTACACATGGATCCTCACTTAAAAAAAAAAAAAAAAAAAAAAGTGCTGCTTATATTCAGGTGCGGCTTATATGTGGACAAATCCCGTGGTCTACCCGGCTACCGGGAGATGCGGCATATAATCAGGTGCAGCTTATAATTGTGAACTTACTGTAATTGTGCCAGCCCATGGGAGTTGGTAATTGCTGTGTTATTGCTGCTCATTTTCATTGCAGGGTCTAGAGGGATGATGCTGGTGTAAGAGGAAGGACTGCTGATTAATGACTTTCTGTGAAAGTCAGAGTGAAATCAGATTTTCATTCCTCACAATTGTGAGGCCACCTATATGCTCCAGGAATCCAGCAGTTGCTAATTAATTGACCAACATATTTAAGTTCAACTTAGAACAAATGTTCTCCAACCTACTTGGTCAAAAGATTTTTCCTTCTGATCAGACTGAAAGGAGATAATTTGTGCTGGAAAGCCTGACCAATATCACTCCTGCTTACAAAATTTTTAACCTGTTTTATTGTTATGTTTAAATAGTTCTTTATTATATGTTGGTGAATTTGGCTTGTTTTCCTAGGATTCATGTTTCTTCCTGACAATTTCCACACTCAAAGAATTACATACTCCAATACATAGAGAAAATAACCAAGATAATGAAGAGTTTGTTTAAACTACCACATCAAAGAAGTATGTAGCTAAGACCTCTTAAGGCAAGACATTGATAAAATCCATTCAGCAAGTATAAAACAGTAACTCCATCACTGTGATCAAAGCATTTTCTTGAAGCCCATGATCAAGTGAACATAATACTGGAAAATAAGAACTCATTTTTTGGAAATAAAGTCACTTTTAAAAGGAGAAAATTCATTGTTTGTGTACTTGTACATGAATGATGCCTTTTTAGGTGCTTACAGAGCCTTCATCTCTAGAAGGGGTAATGTAATTAAAGTTAACCTGTGACCAGAAGCTGAAAATGTACTTTTGGATAGAAAGATAAAACAGTCATCTGCAATGTACAATATATTGAACTGGATAACAGCATTTGCTTCAAAGCTCAAGGGCACTTCAGCATCTATAATTAGGAGGGCTCTCAAAGGGCATAGAGAGAGACTTTCAATCGAGGTAGGTGACACTTCTTTTAAAACAGCCCCACAACATGAAAGTCTGAGTTCCTTTTAACCTTTTAAGGGAAGTAAGTGAAGGACAAGTACAGTCAGCTCTGCTTTTGACTTTGCCATCTCAAAGCAGACATACCTCAATAAAAAGTCAAACAGTGCAGCCAATAGATGTGTTTGCCTCTTAAATTGTGATTCTGAAGTCTAGTGCTGACTGAAGAAGGTTTCCAACATTAACTTATTGAGGCGTCTGAGCTTTTATAATCTTCCTGGAATTATGTTCTCCCCATTCTTGAATGCAACAACAAAGATTTATACTTTCCCTCCTCCCCCACCAAAAAACCTGAGATATAACCCCCTCATATCATAGAACTGAGGGACTAGGGCAGAAGCTAATCCTGACCTTGGAGGAGGCATCTTACAAAAGGAAACACCTATTTACTTAGAGAGGCATTGTTTCCTTTCCAAACACTAAAGCGTGAGTGATAAACATGAAGTTTTGAATCCTGTGCATAACAAGCAGTATTGGAATGTCATATATTTTTTTCTCCTTTCCTAAAGTATTCTAAACTTCTCCTGCATCTGGATAATTGATATTCTCAAGGCAATACCTCCAGGATTCAGATACTGGAAGCGTCCATGAGTCTGTAATGGGAACTGCATCTTCACGTAATACAGTGACATCGCATGACTTCAAGAAACATTTTGATTATTGAAGTATCATCCTTGTATTATCCTCAGTACAGCTACTGTGGAACAAGAAACAAATTTATTGGCTCTAAAAGGCATATCATGCTATCAGGTTCATCTGAACCAAGTTGCTGCAAACCATAGAACGAAATCCTACCTCACTTTCTGGAGACAGACTGATTTTAAAGCATAAAATAGATAAAGCTGTTTTGATATTAAACTGTTGCTATTCTTTTATTAATTAAACTGATGCTATGAACTTAATGTAATAATTTGTGTTGACTTTGTATATTAGTCTTGTTTGAAGCTTGTGCTGCAGCATACTGATGGGACACAGGCAGCTTTGGCTGGCATCCAGGAGAATGCAGTCTTCAGAAAATGTTTTTCTTAGTATGAATCAATGTGAAGCAGATTTTGTCTAGAATGTTAGAAACTCTAAAGGGGCAGTGTTGTATTCCCAATGGTCGGAGCGTGTGTGCAAAGCAAGGCTTCTGGGGAAAAAGCAAAAACAGTCCTTGGGCAAAGCAGGCAGGCTTTTGGCACAACAGCCCTTCCTTTGGGAACACTGGCTCCTCTTCAAGTCTGAAATAGAAGCCACAGCCCAGCTGCTATTTAAAGATTGAGAGCAATTTCTCTGAATTTAGTTTAATTCCATCCATCAATTAGACAAATCTGAAAGGAAATTGGTACCTGGGGAACAGAGCAGGATTTAGCAAGGAAAGAAGTGATAAGGTCACTGTCTCCCATGGGACAGGGAAAGACCACTGACAATCACCTGTGGAATATGCAGATACAGACTGAATTAAATTAAATTCTAGCAATTATCAGATCATGCTAATATTAAACTGTACCAAATAGAAATCACTTGAATCAGCATATGATTAGCAAACAAACTATTTTATTTGTTTAACACAAGAAGCTGGTTCTATGATTCTAGTGGGGTGCCTAAATCTCTCAATTCTTTTCCAACCAGTTGTGGACAGATGGATTTAGCCTTTGTTATCCAAGACATTATAAATATTTTTTTTTTCCATCTACACCTATGCTATAGGGACATTTAATTATCCCCATCAGCCAGAAATTCATCTGGATTTTGGCTACATCAGTACAAATGTCTACCCAGGTGTTAGGATGATGCAGAGAGGTGCTGGCTGGGGTTTGGTTTCGTGGTGCCAGGCAATGAGAAGGAAGGCCTCAGCCTCAGCCAGATCAGCCCAGCCCCAGGGTATCTCATGTGGCATTTACTGCCCTGCTCAAAGTTGCAAATGATGGTCTGCAGGTGAGATGCAGAAAGCATGGTCCCTCTGCAGACCCTAAAATAAGGATCACAATCCCTGACAAGTGTTGTGACTCTGTCACAGGATGGATGTGTGCTGGTAACATAATATGCAGCTGGAGAAAAATTTGTCAGACTTTGGTTTACGCTAGCTTGAGATATTTCTGAATACAGACCTCCAGCACTAGGTTGAGATTCACCACAACAGCAGTATAAAGGCTGGATGATTTTACAAATCAGTTTGAAATTATGTTGAGGTAATGAAATAGGTAGGAAAAAAGGTAAAAATATGAAATGAGGTTTTTGTTCCAAGAAAGCCAAAGTAAGGTAATGATAAAATCACTGTTCAGTTTTGCACACAGCTCTTTTTTCATTCACAGACAAGAAAGTTCTTTGGAGCAGGAAATTATAAAGAGAAAATGAAAAACACACAAGGTCAGATTTAAAAGTCAATTTTAATTGCACAAATATAATCTTTAATTGTAGAAGTAGCCTGAACTCTGAGGGCAGGTAGTATGATCTATCTTTTGCTCAAAGTAATTAGTTTAAAAAAAAAAAAAAAAGAAAAAAAAAAAAGAGGTGATTAAAGGCACACGTGAATTAGTCCTTAGACTGTCTAAGAACATTCCTTGGCCGTGCTGCAAAGGAACAAAGCATTTTTATGGAAGCAAAATGACACCAAGTCCCAAGATGGCATGTGACGAGAACTTTAATAGTTTAGATGACTCCTGGTTCAACAAGAAAATTGGCCAGGGTCATTTTCAGTGGCGTGGATAAACTATTAGACAGGAGAAACAGATCATGCCCTGCCAGTGATTTACACAACTATTTGTTAACAGACTGAATTCATGAGGGTTTTTCTTCATCCTGGAGAGGTAATAAACAACTCTAGTACAAATACAACCTTGACAAATTTATTCTGAAAGACAGGGGTCTTAACAAGCTAACTGTGGCATCAGGTCATATCCCTAACCATGTCAGAGTTGACTTTCTGCAGCATCTTCCATTATCCATCTGTCAAACAGGAGGAGCCCTCAGCTTCTTGAGAGGTAGATACAAAACTCTCACCAGCACCAGCAGTAGCAATAAGCAGTGGAAGAACTTTCTCTGGATCCTCCCTGAGCACTTCACTACCTTACTTTGCCTTAACACTGTGTTAAGAGAGAGAAAAGACACAGAGGAACATGCTCGTTTTAAGATGGTTAGAGAATCTGAACCTGAGGGTGTTTTTCCATAGAGTGACCAATAACCAGACCTTGTCCCAGCACAGGTTATGTTAAAAGGTCGGAGAAGGACTAACAATGCCTTCCCCATCAGCATCCTGGGAACTTATCCAAGGAATGGTGTATGGGCAGGAACAGAGGTTGGGATGCTCTGACCTCCAACCTCTGTGTCATCCAGGAAGGCTCTGTGCCAGGAGCAGAGGTCAGGCAAAAAAAAACTTCTTGCTGCTGAAGGGAGTCATGCCAGGAATTTCAGCAGCAGCTTTCAAGAAGGATGCCAATGAACAAATGTGAATACCAACCATGTCCAGGGCCAGTGACTCACTCCAAGTGATGGGCATCCTGCTGTGAAGAGCTGTGGCACCAGCCCCAGGAAACCAGCGCCTGCCTGGGGCACTGCAGGCTTGGGTTGTGCTTATGCACAGCTGAAATCACTGTGCTGGGGATACCCACACCATTTGTTCTGGTTGGCTTGGTAAAGTAATTTTCTGCTTCTAAAAGCACTCCTGAGTGCTCATGGGAACCCAGTGCCACCATGTGGCACCTTGGCAGGGAAGCCACACTGGTGGCTTCACTAGACATAGGTGGACAGATGGAGATCCCCACTGCTCTGTCTTTGTGTATGGGGGAGGAAGGGAAGGTCTCCCTGGCCTCCCTCCTCTTCTCCTGCCAGCCCCTTTTATCCAAGTAAATCTGAATTTCCAGTGGCAGCTGGGTCCCCACCCTCTGATGGTTTGCTGTGGTGCACTTCTATCCTCACCAGACCCTATAGATCCTGATGTGGTCTCCAGAGAGAGATCAGTTACCATGAGCTCTCCTGGCAGAGGGTAATGAATAATGTATCCCAGCAGGAAACACACCCTGAATTTTAGCCTTCTTTAGCACAATGTCCAAGAGAAGCAGAAACCACTTACATGTTACTTATTCTTCCTAAACTCGTTCTTGGGAACAGCTGACAAATTACAGTTTAAATATTTCAAAAAACCTTACCCAAGGCAGAGGCAAGCATGGCAAATTTCAGCTTGAGCAGTTCTGTGTAGTGATAAAGCAAAGAAAATAGAGCTAATGGCAAATACTAAGCAGCCTTAGCCACAGGCAGTTTTAGTAGCTCCAGCAGGAACGTGTGGTGTTTTTCCCATAAATACTGCATTGAAGTGCTGTATCTCTCACTCTGCTTCTGTTCAGCTAGCAGCAAAACCCTAAGCAAACTTCTCTGTATGCACAACCCTAATTGAAAACAAAGTAAATTAAATAAATTCTAAGCAGTGCCAATAATAGCTACTAGTTACTTTGCAGTAAAAATACCAATATTTTATCAGTTTTTAATAACTGTGCTTTCCCGCTGTTTGCAATGACAAGAAATTTCTTCCAGTAACAACACAGTTCTTCCCATGAAATTATTCAGGTAGCCTCAAATGAGCAATATATTAAAAACATTCTAAACAAAATTACTGAAATGTAATTGTGCTGCAAAGAAACAGATATAAAGGAGGGTCTATTTCAATTTCCATTTGGTGACTTCGCCTTAATCTCATTTTCAGTGAAAAGCTTTTGCAAGGGTTTCCATTCAATAACTTTCACCATCACTGACAAATGGAAAGGAAGATATAGTGCTGGATAGCATTAAACATTTTCTAGGGAATATTTTATACACATTCATCTTCTTTTACGCCTGTAATTTATAAAAATAATTTGTGAATTTTTTTTACCCTCTTCAATACCTGAAAAAAATATTTATAGTAATTTCACAATTATAAGCCACACCTGATTATAAGCCGCACATCCGGGTAGACCACGGGATTTGTCCATATATAAGCCGCACCTGAATATAAGCCACATTCTTTTATTTTTCTTTTTTGTTTTTTTTTTTTTAAGCAAGGATCCATGTGTAACAAAGTAACGAGTTAGTAACAGAATCGCTGCCAGCTGAGTTTGGTGTCAGGTGCTTAAGTTGCAAACAGTTTTCATAGACCAGCGAAGCCTTTAAAGGCAGCCCCAGGCACCCTGCCTGGCCGGCTCTCGCTTCCTGGTTGGCATTTCACTGGGATTTGTCCATAAATAAGCTACAGCTGAATATAAGCCGCACTACTGGGGTAGGCTGGATTTTTCAATGAAAATGGTGTGGCTTATAATTGTGAAATTACTGTAAACCATTTATACAATTGCTCTGCATCTCTGAATGCAATTATCCTGAATGTGCAACTAGAATTTTCAGGTAAATTATGATCATATAATAAGTTTATCTAGAATAGTTCTATTCAAATATTTTTTGGAAACCTAAAATGCTACATAAAAAATGAAAATTGCTTATTTAGTATTCTCACTCCAATGTCTGGATTTGTGGTATATTTCTCGTGGCCTTACATTTTATGAAATTTTTCATCCAAGCAAGAGTTAACAATATTTTCCTCATGCAGCTATTCAGTAACTCAATGCTTAGGTTTCATTTGCAATGAAGGCAGAGAAAGCAGCGCTGTTGTTGAGCCTGCACTGGTGTGTTCCCAGCTGGGGCCACGAAGCCACTTGCTCAGGGCTGTCCCTCCACAGAACACCAAAGGGCTCAGCACAGGGCAGGATTTCACACACTCTGGGTGGGGAAGGGATCTTCTTCAGTGATTCGAGAGTTTGTGAAGTATTGGAATCATCATCCTAGAGGTTATTCAAATATGTCTTTAACACTGTAGAGAAAAGAATTTCTTTGGTTGATACTGAGCAGAAAGACTGAGAAAAAATGATCAAGTGCTGAAAGGTTTGGTGGTGACAAAGCATTTCCACAGGTTTCAGGAAACTTTAAAGAATAAATTATTTCTGGTTTAATGAATATTCCTCAGATACTAGTTAAATGTCAATTCAGCTCCAAAATGTCTTTCTCCTTCATGGTACTCTGCCTTATTCAGAAGCCAAATAATCTTATTGTTGAGCCTGGTGAGCCATTCTCACACTAGAGAATGGAGACTTATGCAAATCCCATGTGGTAACATGCTGATGGAGAAACAGCTTTTATGCCAAAACCATTCTTACAGAACTTGCCATCCAATTCTAATTAGAAGTTGGAAAATTTTAATGAAAGAAAACCATGAATATTTTAAAGACAATAGCCTGCTGGTAAAGTATTTAAATTCAGCTCTTCTGCTTCTCTCTTCTTACCTACATCCAGCCTTTGACAGTAGCTCTCTCGGGGGACTCAGAGATGCACAAATTGTAGTGTACAAATCTCCTCCAAGCACTGCCTCTGATTTCCTCCCAGCCAGCAGTGGTCAAAAGACTTGCTGAGGAGAAAAGCTTCTTCTTGCAGAACAGTATTTGTTAGGTCTTGCCACAACAACCAGGCTTATCCCTCACCACTCCACAGTCACTGGCATGGATTTCTAGTGACTCATTGCTGCCAAAATAATCTGACATGGTAGCTTACATCTAGAGCTATACAAAATATTTTCACCTCAGCGACAGTGCCTCTAATTTTATTGGTCATTTCCATGGTAAACACTGTGCAGCACGGCTGGAGTTTGCAGTCATGATCAAACCTTGTTTTCATGGGTGATATGAGTGTGTAAGGGTAAAACTTTAAGAACAGCTTTAAGGTGTTGGACTGCTCAAGGCACAGGTAGCAGCTAGGGAGATTTATTAACTTGGCTCAATATGGTAGGTACCTAACTTTCATACAAATTACAAAACTTAGGAACTTAGCCTGTTAGGCTGCTTTGATTTACACTCATCAATGAGTACCTACCCTGGCAGGTCTCTAAATACCTTTAAAACCTACTCCATTAAAGCATAAATCTCCTTACAACCACTTGAACTTCCTTTGTGCTGGGACTGAAGGATATGTAGGCATCTGTCTGCCCCCTCACCCTTTGAAAGCCATGTGGGATTACACATATCTCATTCTGTAGCCTTGAGAGTCTGGGCTCTTGCACATGAATCACATCAGAAATTGGAGCCTCTTTATTAAACTATATCTTGATTTTTTTTCAGTTAAAGAAAGCAGACTACAAGAATTACTCTGTTATTTTGACATACTAGCAGAAAATTAGCTTGAATGCACAGAAGTATATAGTTATATATAAAAGCCAAGAATGAAGATTGCATTAAACACCAAAGTGATCATGAGCAGTAACAGTGAGATTTTTTATGCTCTTTTAACCACATTTTCCCATTTTAGTTTCCATTTGTTAATTTAAAACAAGTGTGTATTTTCCCCACTTGAGGGGTTTTCAGCTGTAATGGTCACCATGGTTATCACAAAGACAATTTAAATGCTAGGAATGCACAAAATTGACTTTTAGGGCTTCATTCTGGAAAACACTTAAAACTCCTGAAGCCTGTGGATAAAAAAGCTGGTTAAAGAAACCTCTCTGCTCATTTATTTCACAGGTTTGCTCATCTGGATGGTTGAGACTGGGCACATTCCTGAAACACAGAAATCTGCATCTTGCCCTTAAACTGGCTGTGTTTTACACCAATGAGTCATTGTGGGCTGCAAAAAGAGGAGCTGTCATCCTGGCAATGGGTCTGGGACCCTCTCCTCCTCAGTGCTTGTAGCAGTTCCTTACAGAGGGGAACATTTATTACTTCTGCCCCCTTCAGCTACGCCTAATTTCCATTCAGTGTATTTTAAAGTTTGAAAAGGTGTTATGCATACATCTGAGGAGCCAGGCATTTGACTCACGTTCCTAAAATATAGGCAGCCAGGATTTTTCTCTGCTGGCCTCCAAAAAGTGCCCAGCTGTCCCTCTGTTTAAACTTGACAACCTGAATGTTTTCTTTAGGAGAACTCCTTCACAGGACATTGGTTGTGAAAGGAGCAAGATTTACTTACACCTCTTTTAACATTTATCCTTAGCTAGTGGTCCTAGCCCTTATGCAGACCCTGCTGGCAGTGCTTTCCTCTCCTCCTCCTCCCCTGCTTGCCTCCAGCTCTGCCCCATAGCCACCCACACCTGTGTTCTCGTGCAGCACAGGCAGCAGCAGGACTTCCAGAGGGGGAAACAAGCCAGCTCAAATCATCCCCACCGTGGGTATTCCCTGTTAGACTCCTTGCAGCTCTCCAACCTCATCCCTGATTGCTGTCTTTGCTTTTATTTTTTGTTAACAAAAGCCATTAAGCTGGGAACACTGAAATCCCCACTGAGCCTTTTCCTTTTCCAGAACTGCCATATACAGCCTGGCACAGCTGTAATGAGAGGCTCACAAACACAAAATCAAGCCAATGTAGTAAATTCCCACTGGAAATGATCACTGACATCTATAAAGTTTATCCTCTGCTAATATAAAATCCCTTGGCAGAAATGATGCAAACTTGCCTTCACTGAATGTATTACTGGAGGTGGGGGGATAACTCTTGCTAATAAACAGACTGTAAATATTCCATGCATCTGAAATGAACAAAGGAAATAGAAAATTAAAGGAAAAGGAGGAGGAAAGGGAAATTAAGAAAAAGAGAAAATAAGAAAGTGTTCTCCTGTTTTATTCAGGTTTCTAGTCTTTGGGTTTGGTTTTTTTTTTACTCTTTCAAAACAGAGTAGGGACTGTACGATTACAAAATCTGTAATGAATGATGAACTCCAACTTTTAGACTCAGCTGATGGTTTGTGCAGGCAAGACCTTCATGTTATGTGGATTCAGTGGTTGCCCTCTTGCCCTGCATGTGATCATGGCCAAGTCACTTAATTCTGTGATTCAGCCTTGCTTTTGCTCTGGTAGTGATAACTAAAGCAAATTGATTTTTGCAACTCTGCTTATTCATAGCAAAATCTGAAGGTTGCTCAAAAATTATTGTTTTCCTGTTTGCTTTTGGAGGTGATAGAGACAAAGCAGAATTTTCCACCAGGAAAAAATCCAACATGCCAACTCAGACCAGATGACATTAACCAATCTGCCAGTAAAGCTTTGACTTTGTTATGGGAACAGCAATCCCTGGAGACTGCCATGGGTGCCCAGGAGTGAAGAGCTCTGCAGACACAGCCTGAGGAGCTGTGATTCACAGCAGTGGCCTGAGCACAGAGAGAGGCTCCAGGGAACTGAGGCTGACAAAAGCATTCATGTGACCATTTTCATTGCAGGTGTAAAGATTAAATTTTCCAAATTCACATAATTTTAGTGTCTTCAGAATTTGGCATGCTGATTAGATATTCTTGCCCAAACAAAAAGGAACACAGAAACATATAATTTCCAAAGAGAAGAAAATAATATTTTGATTTCTCTCCTATTTTTTTCCTTTTTAATTTATTTCCTCTCTCCTTGTCCTACACCTGCAAAAGGCTTTCTATGGAATGTCCTAATCCTGCAATTTATAGCATAGCAATGCTTTCCTCTTGGCTGGAGTTTAGAGAAGTGATGCCAAAAAAATTAAAAATAAAAAAAAAACAACAATTTTTTAAAATTGAATTACCCAAGCATCGAATTTATCTCAAAAGAGAGAACAAGATACATGAGAAAATCCAGGTGTATGGAACAAGCATATACTGCCTTAATTGAAACCCAGAAATATCTTAATTGCTAGAAAATGCTAATAAGCAAAACTACTGGTTCCTTAAGTGAACATTTTACTAAATCACAGGCATTTAATTTCATCTTGTGAATTTCAATAGCATTCATTGCCTGAAAATAAAGCACCAAAAGAAACGTGAAGATTCTGTTTACCAAAAAGATAATTGTTGTGACAATTAGAGTTTCTTCAAAATGATATTTTAAAACATTATCCATCAGCTAAGCTCAGAGAAAGCACATAATTCAATGCTAATTTGCCTCTAGCTTGAAACAGAGGGCACATTTCAGTGAGGTGTCTGAGTAATCCTAGCAAGGGAATTTAAAGGAGCTCCTCATTAGACTCAGGGGATGGAAATATCCGACACCTTGGAAAGCCCAGTGATGCAATATCCTTATATTTCTAATGACAGCAACTTCATTAGTGCATTTTTAAAAGAACTTTAAGTGATTAACTGATAATTAAGCAGTGGAATTGATTTCAATTTCAGACCATCAGCCCACACATTGTTAGGGCCATTTGACTCAGGGACAGAAAACTTTTCTGCAATTCAGAAATTGGATTTGTGGAACAGAGTTAAGAGATTTTGCTTAGAATTACAGTAATTTCACGCCTATAAGGTGCACCGGAGTATAAGGCACACTTCCAGGTTGTTGGCAATTTCCTGTACTCTGTCCACATATAAGGCGCACCGGCCTATAAGGCGCACCCCCCCCCCCCCCCCCCCCCCCCAGCAAGGATCTGCACGCAACAAAGTAAAGAATTAGTAACGGATCGCGGGGTTTACTGGCAGGTGCTCAATTTACAAACAGTTTTCACGGAGCCGCGTAGCTTTTAAACACAGCCCCAGGTGCCCTCCCTGTGCTGCAGGCCCCGGGACTCCTGCCCCCGGCTGCCACGGCTCTCCCCGGGCAGCCTGGCTGCCAGCACTCGCAGCTCGCACTTCCAAGTTGGCAAATTTTCAAACTTCGTCCATATATAAGGCGCACCGGACTACAAGGCGCACTTCTGGGTTTCGATCAAAATTTTAGTCAAAAGGGTGCGCCTTATATGCGTGAAATAACTGTACTCTGGAAGGTTTATATTAGTTATCTGTGTTTGATACGATCTCCATTTTATTTCTGTGACTCAACAATTGGAATGTTCCTGGTCTTTCCACTAAAACACCAGACTAGCCCTTGAGGTAAACTAAATTCCCAGTCAGCCTAAGAACTTTCTCAGGACAAATCATTCATGCTAAAGAACAACCTCATTTCTTATCTTTATTTCCTACCGAAAAAGCTGTGTAGGAACCCTCCCCCATATAGTTATCCTTGGGAGAAGTTCAGACACTGCAGTGAGACAGCCCCATTTCAATAAAGCCAAGCATTCAGTATTCACCTGATTTCAGTCACCTTTCAGTGAGCTCAGTGCAGCTGAAGTTGGCATTCAATGTTTGCTAAGCAGTCTTCCCTCTCCTCTGCTGACAACACCATGATTGTGCTGGCCCTGCTTTATTAAGAAAATTGGGTTATTAATGTATGGGAAAATGTAAGTCCCAAGAATATTGGTGCAGACTATATGAACACTGACAGCTAAAAGAGACAAACTTCTGAGGAATCAAGTCTGTGTTTGGGCTGAGACTGAAGGCTCACAGAAATGAATGGATAAAAATCTTCAAAAAAAGCACATTTTTTGTCTTAGTGGTTAAATTCCGTGCTTCAATGGTTTTTTAAAATTTATTGAAGATACAGAACTATTACACATTATTCCCCAATAAATGGAAGTTCAACTCTTAACCTTTTTATAAACCTAATACAAGTAACAACTTTGGTGAAGCTACACCAACAACTGGGAAACAAGCCCCAGAAAGGATAGGTCCTTTGCTTTAGCAGAGTATGGGTGATAAATACAGCCTTGTGAGCTGTGTAAAATTTTACTGTGCAGAAATCTGGCAAAAGTCTAGCAAAAGCAAAGGAAAAAAATATGAAACAGCACAGATATGTTAACTGTGCAAGGCTTATAGCACAGTTATATAACTTATAACTTATATTTCAGCAACATAACAATATATTTAACCAAATCTACTGAGAGCTGTTTTAGGAAGAAACTCTGTGTTTCTTCTGGCTCTACTCTTGACCTGAGTATTTTGCTTCCATAGGTCACTTCCACACACAAGAAGCAATTGGTTTTTTACAACCTTCACCTAAATTCTTTTCCATCCAATATAATTATAAAATAAATTCACCTTCTTTCCTTTACATTTACACAAGGCTTTTTGCATCTCCTGAATAGGAATTTATCTCATCCATGGTGACAGGCTGCTTCAAGGACACTGGCACATGTGACATCCACAGGGACCATCCCCATTTCCCAGGAAGGCTGGCATAATTTCCTCTCTCATCCTTATTTCTACTTTATCATTTCCCCACACTTTCTCAAAAATGTGGGTATCTCAAGCATCTTGCTGAAAGACAAATCTTACCGATCTAAATTTATCCTTATTTTCTGTAAACAGTCATTCCCACCTGCTCGGTTTCCCGTTCTGCTGTACGACGCCATCTCATCCTTGCAGGTGAGCCAAAGTGCTTCAGCTCCATTAGAAAATGTTCAGTCATACATAGGATCTGAAATCTGAATTCTGTTTCATCAGAATGAAATGCTGGCTGAAATCTCTCCTTCACAACAAAAAACAAACTAAAACCAAGCAAAACAAAACAACAACAAAAAACCCAAACCACACAAACCCACAGGAATAAACCACAGTGCCTGAGCATCTAGTCACACAGCCCTATCATCTTTAAGGCAGTGTCATTCACCTGAGATAACTCCAGATCCATCAGGCAAATTTGGCTGCCCAAACATTTCTCTGCATGTCTCTGAATATTTCATCCACATTATAAGCGAAACTCTTTCTTTTAATATTGACCTTTATAATTTGACTTCTGTTCACTGTAAGTTCAAAACTCCTCCTTAGTTCAGGTAGGGAATTGTTTTTTCAAAGCAATGCCCTGAGGCACACCAAAGTAATGAGGAAATTCAGCTGTCAGGATCGTCTCTGCACTCCTTGCTTGCCAACAGGAGTCAACAAAGTGCTGTGCCAGGAGGCACCTGGGATGAGCCTCCTCCAGCAGCAATGCCCAAATTTATGGTGGTGCTGGTGCTTATGGACTGCAAGCCTTTTCTCTTTGTCCTCGAGCACCCAGAGTTTTGTCCCATCCCTGGCAGCGTCCCAGGCCAGGCTGAATGCAGCTCTGAGCACCCTGGCCTTGTGGAAAGTGTCCCTGCCCATGGCAGGGGGGTTAACTGCTGCTCTTTAAGGTGCCCCCCACCCCAAATCCCTCTATGTTCTGTGAATATCCATGATGGCTGTAGGTCCAGTTGACATCCTCAGAGCATTGTGCTGCTCTGTTCCCACAGGTGACTCAACTCAGCAAGGAGCCCACACTTCCAAAGCATCAAGGTGGAAGGCTCTCGTACTTGGGAAAGAGGAATAATATTGCTTACCCAGCCTGACAGACAGTGCCAGGAACCTGCCTGGAGAATCCTTTTATTATGCCTGGCCCACGAAGAGAATTTCTCTAAGAGATTAATGTCACAAAAAGAATACATTATTGGGCCAAAAATTGATGAAAATTAAATCACAGAAGTTTTATTAATTCTCATTCTATCTACAAAAAAAGGCCTAAATCTAAACAGACAACAAAAACCCCAGGAAAAAAATTCCTATAAAAATAATCTAATAAATATAAAATATTATATTTGTGCTTAGTGAACACCCAAACACTGAGGAGTATGTGTATTTTACATACTGACCAGGAACCGTATCTCTGTTTAGGGTCCAGAGAGGATCTAACTTCACACTGCTGATGAAAGGGTGAAATAATCTGATGATAAAATGAACATATATAAAGTAGGAAATGAGATTTACGTGTGAAAGTGAAAGCTCCAGTGTTGCCCTTTCAAGCAAATTGCATTTGTGGAAAAAGCCCAGAAACATCTCAATACTTAGTTCACACAGAATTCAGTCAGTTTCTATACATACATATGGGGACCTGCTGACATAAACTCCTGTGTGGAACATGAACACAAAATAATAAGAATACTAGATTTCTATTCTTAGCATTGAATCACTATTAATGAAGGAAATCAGTGCAGTGCAATTTCTTTTCCAAATACAATTCAGTGGTGTCAACACACACCATTCCAAACTCATCATGGTGTTTTCTGCCCAAGGCTGTGTGGGGAGAGAAAACATCTCTTTTCATTCCATGTACAATTCTTAAAAACAACACTGTAATTGAATATTTCAGAAATACTGAGTCCAGGAGCATTTATTTTTCCCAGTGCTCCAGAATAATGCTTCAAAATCCCAACAGAATGTCTCCATAAAAATGTAGGGACTTCTGAACACTTACTTCTGCTGCTTCCCCATCCTCTGCTTAGCCTCCCAACCCCATGCAAGCTGCTATTCCAGTTCCTTGCTGTTCCTCTGGCTCCTCCTGTCTGTCCTGTTAAGATGTCCCACAGGCATGTCCAGGTGTAGTTCCTCAGCTTCCCCAGGGAGCTGCCCCTTGGGAACTTCCAGCCCCCATCATCAGGCTCTCACAAAGATCCTAACACTGCACCTCTTGGCAAAGCACAGCTAGTCCTAAAAAAGAGCCCAATAGAAAACTTCTTTTGACAGCTTTTGAAGGTATCTGATTTCTTAACTGGCTTTTTTCCCTTCTGTCTTTATTAACTTCACCTTCTAATTAGGTCCCATGAAGATACATCTCCTCATTTAACTTAAAAGGTTCATTGACCCTCTGGCTTACTGCTATAACCCAGTAACCTGTGAGTACAGTAATTAGAACATTATAAAACACTGAGTTGATCTGCACACTTCACATTCAGAGGAAGAGACGTGTGCTGTGTTGCAAAGAGAGCTGGCTGAAGCAATGGAAGCCCAAAGTGAAGGAAAAATTAATAATTTAGGAAAGAAAGTTTGGATTATTCACAGCAAGAAGAGATTGATTGGAGCAACAAACTTCAAGGAGAGTTGCTTAGGACAGCACTCAATTTGCTTCAAGAAAGCTCCAGGAGCAGTAAAGAATAAAAAGAGAGCAAAAGGCAGGAGAGGGAAGGGCAGCAATCATTCATTGACTTTTATAACACATCCCTACTGCAGCAGACTCACAGTAACAGAGCACAGGATAAGAAACTAGGGTCAGTTCTTGTCACATGCTGCTCCTGGTGTGACCTGTGAGATGCAGATGGTCCCAAATTGTCCTCACTGCATTCATACAACAGCCATGCAGCTTCACAAGGATATTCATGCAAGTTCAAGAGGAGCAATTTAATCATCAAGGAAATCGCAGCACCTTCCCTAAAGTGTTTTTCTTGTGAAAGCAACTGGCTCCTTCTATTCTTATTTACTATTACATTATTTTTCAGCCAATAAAAGTAGAATGTGTCAAAACACCTGACAGCACCAAACACCAAGAGACAGATGAAACTGCAGATACAAGCCAGTGCTATATATCACTGCAGGAACCAAGCAGGATTTCAAGCACTTGTTTCAGACATCCCTGAAAGTAATGGCTTATGAACCACATCCTGAGCTTTTTAATCATCACAGATATACTGCCTTCAACAGGAGTGCACTGCTAAATATACGTGTACTGATGCACAACATGATACTCTAAAACAAGTGTATCGAGCTTAGATCTATGTCAGAATAAAAAACACATTAAGTGTGTGCATGGAACAGTTCTTGTACCAATAAAGAATGCAGCTCATTAAATTGCTAGATTTAATGACGAGATTGTTAACATTGCAGAGATATCTGCAAAATCCTTTGGATCATCCTGGATTATCTCTTCAGCTATTCCTCTTACATAATTTTTAATTTCCTTGGCAGTTAATCCTGTTATGGAGGAGGTTTTGAACAAACATTTTAATTTCTGTAAATTGATTTCCATGATATCCCTGTTCCATTGTGCCCCTTCACCGTTCAAGCTCTGCAATAATATTATGTAATGGAGCCCACACATCACCCTTCCCTCTTTTATACAACACTCACATCACACCATGTACTTTTACAGGCACCTCAGAAAAATGATTTGCTGGTTGCAAAACCCACACACAATTCTTTTTTTTTTCTTTTTTTCCCCCCCACAGAGATCCTGATTTGCTTCTTCAACATCAGTTATTTATCCCTGTAGCAGCCTGAAAAAATAGGCAACGTTAGTCACTCCTGTAAATCCTGAATAAGCGATGTTAACGATTACAGTTTACAAAACTGTTACTGCAGGAGACACCTCAAAGTTCATCAATGAAATAAAGTGTGCCTTAAAGTCTAGTGCTATTCCTATTAATCAAAGCTCTCTGACTTCATAGAAGCAGGCACACTTTGAGAATATGTGTGTCTGGGGAGCTCAGTTTGCTGTAATTCCATAAACATTCGTCTTCCCTGAGGAGTCATGAAGCCAAAGGACTCAGTCAGGTATGATATGACTTGGAGTGAAAACTCTGGGGTGCAGCTCAGTGACAACCTGGCCACATGTGTGCCTGTGAAATTGGTCCCTTAAAGCTCTGCATTTCATGTTTGGCCAGGAGAAACAGGAAAGGCCGTGGTGATGCACTGACAAACATGAATTCCTGTTCAAAAATATTTTCTCCTTGTTTTTGATTTTTTTTTTTTTTAATTCTCCATTATGTTGGAAGATAAAACCCTGCATCCACAGTGCACCTAATGGTTTGAAAGGAAGGAGTTTCTGGAAGAAACAGCTATCCCAGTTTTACTTGGTATCTGACCATATTCATTTTCTCAAGTATCATCTTTATCAACCATGCATTGTTTCCATGTTAGAAGAAACTTTTCCCTTAAATGGTCAGCATGAGATCCAGGTAAGTGTGGGACGAAAATTTTGGTATTTGATTGTTTAAAACAGACTTTATGCCAATGATAAACAAACCTCAAAAGACACATTCCAGACAAAGGCAATATTTGTGTGGATTTCAGGTCTCCATCTCTCTCAGGCTGCTACCCAGCCTTTCCACAACCAACATAAGAACTCACAAATGTTCCCATTTGGTTTCCATATTTTTCCTGTTGTGAACCAAAGAAGTTCATAGGAAGCTTTAGAAAAATCTTCCATAGGAGATTATACAATGAAAGACATTTTCTCTGCTCTGCTTCAAACACTAAGAAACATTTTGCAAATAATTGGAACTACATGAGCCAACTCTCATCTAAGCTGTCAGAAAAGATCGGGAAGCACTTGCAAAGGACTAAGGGCATTTGGAAGCATGTCAGAGGGATTAAATAAGGAAAAAGAATTGTGTGGGTCTTTGAAGGAGATGGCACAGAGAAGAAAAGGATGGAGAGGAGAAGACAGCATAAATAATGTTTCAAAGCTGGAAGTGTCATAATCGGGTCAAAAGGGAAAAAAAGATGGCTTTAGCAATCTGTGTGCTTATAGCTTGAAGGGAGATCAGAGAGTGTGTGTTATCACAGACAAGGAAGGATGTAAAATCATCTTGAGAAGGAGATGTAAAATTGTTTCAGTCCAAGTTTTCTCACTGCAGAGCTCAAAACCTCCGTGTCCTAGCCTTACTTGAGAGCATCACTATCAAAATATAAGCAGCATTCATAACCATTTCTGCTCCTCCTTTTATCCAATCCCACATTTCACAGTTTAATACATCATCATGGTGGGTGAAAAGCCTTTCCTTGGCCATATTTAAGCTGTCAGTCTATTTACACAGCAGGTGCATCAAAAGAAGCTGCCCTTGAGTTTTCATTCTCCGTTAGCCTTGCCAGCAAAAGAAATCTATACCAGTTTAGGGAAACCTCACATTTAGGAAAACCACAACTGTGGGTAGAGAAGAAGGAGATGAACAGGTAGCAACAATCTTGTCTCTCTCTTAGTTTCTAGCTGCATTGTTTACACTTAGGCTCTGTTTTTTGGCATTTTTCCTTTAATCACATATCTCTATTAACTCACACATATTATGATAAGACAATAAGGTTAGGTGTACAAAGTCAGCTATTCAACTCCAAAATTCAGGCTATCTTCAAAAATCAATATTAGGGCAGGTAGAATTGAAGCAGCATCCTACAGAGGCATCTTAATAAAAAATCTCCCTGGCTAAAAAGTAACCATGTGTCTCTATCCTGCACAAACCAAGAAATCTGGTTGGATAGTGGCTTTTACAAGTGTTTTTTGGCAACAGAGAAACAAATGTATGCCCTCCTCCTCTCACCACTTTGCAGGTCACTTATTTTCTCTCCTTCCTGCCCAGGCACCTCACCCTTCTGTGCCCTGCTCCATTCCTTTGCTTTCATTGTTGGAAACTGCTCTCCCACTTCTGCTGAAACAGAGAAAAAGTCTTAAAAGGCAAAGGCTTCTTTTAGAGTCAGCCCAGAAGATCCAGTCCAGTCCCATGTTGTTCATAAAATTTTGATATTGTTTAAGTTAGATCATCAGGGAAAAACATTAAAGGGGAGCACACTAATTGAAATTCACCCAGCAAAAATTAATTCTTTCAGAGCTACTCTGGTCAAAATAAACCATGCTCATGGACTCTGACCACAGATGAATGTGATGAGAGGTGGTGGTTTGTTTTTTTTATTAAAAAAGGGGACACGTGAGCTCTTTGTTCAGCATGTCTACAGCCCCACTTCTGGGAGCCAACATTGTCATACCAATATATCGCTGCCACTGCTTGAAAAACTGCTCCAGATTTATGGCGGGCACAGGACCATAAAATAAACATATAACAAACAGTTCTGGGACCAGCAGAAGAAGCAAAGCCTGATTTATTAAACATGAATTATAGCTGAATTTGCTATCAAACTAAGCTCTGGCCAACCCTTTTCCCTTGGCCGAAACAGCCAAAACTCCTATTTCACAGATGGCCTGCCTAGTGCAATTGAGGATGTGCTCATGTTAGTCTGTCCCTTACTGGTCCTTCCTCTTTATTTTTCCTAGTCAACTTTTCAACTTCAAACTTGTTAGAAAGGTATGTATCTAGGTCCTCTATCTCCATGTGAAATGGAACAAAACAGCTTGAAAATCATTGGAGAAATTATACATATATGTGTGTTCTCTTCATACAGACATTACAGTAATTTCACGATTATAAGCCATACCTTTTTCATTGAAGAATCCAGCCTACCCCAGTAGTGCGGCTAATCATCAGGTGCGGCTTATTTATGGACAAATCCCAGTGAAATGCCAACCTGGAAGTGAGAGCCGGCCGGGGAGGGCACCTGGGGCTGCCTTTAAAGGCTTCACTGGTCTATGAAAACTCTTGCAACTTGAGCACCTGACACCAAACCCCTCACTGGCACAATTCTGTTACTAACTCATTACTTTGTTACACGTGGATCCTCCCTTTAAAAAAAACAAACAAAAAAAAAAGTGTGGCTTATATTCGGGTGCGGCTTATATATGGACAAATCCCATGGTCTATCCAGCTAGTGGGACGTGCAGCTTATAATCAGGTGCAGCTTATAATTGTGAAATTACTGTCTATGTGTGTTCTCTTCATACAGACATTAATTGAAACAAGAAATCTTAGATCTGTGCTGGAAACTGATATTTTTTTCATAGTTTTCCAAGCATTGATACAATTTTTCCTTTATTAAACATGCCTATAATATCCAGTGATTCTGTAGATCATACAGGTCTGTAGATCATTTAGAAATTTGAAATTCAAATTATAATATGAGTGACCTGCAATAACCTAATGAGAAATAGCTGTTTATGAAGGAATGAGTCAGCCTTTGATGCCTCTGACTGCTGATCCATGTTTATGCAGCAAAGGCACTCACACTGTGCTATGGGGCACCCATGTCAGGAGCTTCTGGGTCAAGCCACTAAAGATCTTTCAACTTGGCTTTCACTTTCTTTCTTAAATCTCTTAGTGAGAATATCCAATATGAAAATACCCTGATAGATTTGATTTCTCCATATTATAGGAGGAATGTTCAAAATCATGGTGCATTCCCGTAAGTACAGTTTACAGGGAACAAACAATTCCAATAGTCAATGACGGGAAGTCATTATGTGAAGTATCAGAGACAAAAATTAGTGGGGAAATAAGTAAGGGGAAAATTAAGAACTGATAAGACAGATGGAATAACCCCAAGTCTCTGAATAACCTACAGCAATTTACACACCCTTCAGAAATGCAAAGTTTTTTTGAATTAATGCAGTTATATAGAATACATATTGCTCTTCCACCAGCCCATGTGAATACAGATTTCAGCCTTAGGAGGAGTATGTTCTTTCAGGGCACTCACTGATACCTGTTTGAACACCTGTTCTGTTTATCTTATCCCACTCTTTCCTATCCTACCAAATCCTATTCTTATATCACACTTATCATTGCATCTTTCACAATCTTTCAGCTGAATATAATATAATATTACTCAAAATTGTTACATGCAGTATTCAAAAATTTTCACTAATTTTTTTATTCTTGGGACAGTCTTTTCCTAAAAAAAGAAATTAAAAAAAAAATTAAAAATTGCAGATTCATATTACACTGATTAATTTATACAGATTTTCTTAATCCAGATAGTTTTACAAAATACAAGGTTAACCTTGTATTCCTGAAACTAAAAGGGAATGTAATTAGACAAAAGGTAACTCTTGGTGCTGGGATTATTAGAGTTAGCATCCCTACAGCCATTCTCATGGCCAGAAAATCCCAGATGGTATCTTCTGGTGATTTTTGTAAATCAGACACCAACAAATAATTTTGAACCTTTTGATTGCCTTTTTGAAATTACCCACTGGGCCTTATTTGAGTTCCTTTTTTTTCTCCATTTCAAGAAGATCTGGGTGTAAGCTGCACATCTGAAATTGTCTGTGGTCCTAAGCTCTAGTGACTATAGGTTAAATATTAGAATTGTTTGGTTTGTTTATGAAAGGTATCTGAAAGCTGCTCCCTAAAGATCCAAATAGCATTGGGTATTTTTACTCCAAGTGACTTCTGGGGACAAATGCCATCCACTTAAACTTCAATATTTGCTGTTGTTTTTGAGTTTCACAGCTGTGTAGCTCCTGACCCAAGTGTATTTGACCTGCAGGTCCTCATGACACAGCACAAAATGCTGTGACCTTGCAGAGTAGACCTCAGGGTCCCAGCATTACAACAATGACGCAAAAAGATAGCTATGAAACGAAATAAAGTGCTCAAAGTTAAAATTTCTCTTTTAAGATCAATGAAAAGATTTTATTTGAAGAAGTTACGGCCCATTTCTGTTAATAATGAGGCTGCTGCCAGACAACCTAAGAGATGTCCCCCCAGGCAATGGTACAGAACTAAAACCAAGTGAAAGAGACTACAGTATATTAATTAATCAGTGGACTTCCAGCTTCTCATTAACAGTCTCCACTGAAGTTTCAGTAATTCCTAAGCATTCCTTAATAAAACAGAACCCACTTCAGGGATTCAAGCAACAACAGATTAATTCAGCAAACTTCTGACCCTAGTGTGGAGATTGAGCTCTAATCCTAAATCTAAGGAGGATTAAGGAGGAAAATACCATGAACACAGAAAGGCCAAGACAAAACCAACCAGCCAACCAAAAAACAATGAGGCAAGGCTAGGCAAGGCAGATTTTCTATTATAGGTTCTTGTAACAACTAGAGGAATTGGATTGCTTGATGCTATTAAGAGGTTTTTCAAAGGAATATGAATACTACCATCTACAAATTAAAGGTTTGGGATTTTTGGTTAGGTATATTTTTTTAGTGGTGGGGTTTTTTGTTGTTGGTTGATTGGTTCAGGGGTTATTTTTACATTTTGACTTAATACCTATAAAGAATTTAGTTAGTGAAGAACCAAAATATTTATATTTTGCTAGGAAATCCTGAATACTCCATATCTAGTCAGATGCCAGGAAGCCTGGGGTTCAATTATTTTGCATCCTGTGGTCGACAAAGATTTCTGTTGAGTTGTGTCAAAGCTGACGCGTAAACTTATTAGACTTGCTATCACTTTTTAGAGACAAGATCTACCAGTGCAGGAGCGGACAAGCGGAGGAGGATCTGACTAAGAACAAATTCTCTGATAAATGCTTTCTATGACACAGTTGCTTAGTCATGAGGAAGTGATACAGGTCAAGGAGTCCTTTTTTGGAGCCACATGAATTCAGTTTTCTAAGAAATTTTATAGAACATTCAACTCCTGTACAATTTCCTTGAGTGTCCTGTGTTCCTGGAAAGAAAAAAAAGAACCACAACAGAATACCACCTTTCTTTTCCCACTTTTCATCTTCAGCATGGTATTACAAGTTCATGAGGATAAAAAAAGACAGCAAAAGCAGTAAGTCAGTCCAGCTGATTATAATAAGCAATGTTACTGCTGCAGTCACCATCTAGCTAAATGGTGCCCCACTTCAAATATTAGCATTTTAAGTTCCCACAGAAGAAAAGTAATTCTAACATTTTTAACAGTTTTTTTAAAAAAGAAAAAGTCTACTCAGTACAAGTAAGAATGCCATATTCTGGTAACTTTAAATTACATTTGCCATAATTTAGACGGCCATAGAAAAATGCATTTCAGGACAGACTGAATTTCTTCTTAACAAAAGTTACAGCTTTTTTTTTTTTTTTTTCTCTAAATTAAGTCAGAATAACTTTAAACGGGCTCTGCATCAGTTACTCTACTGATAAAATGCTGTCTGTATAAGGCAGTGAAGAGCTACGGAAATCACAAAGCTCCCAAAGAATCCTAAAGAAAAGACCCAGTGACTGTATTAGAGCGGTCCTCTCACCTAGACTTTTTCAATACCTGGAAGTATGAAGGTGAACAATGGCTTTTTTCACTTTTACAGAAGTTAGCTCCACTACTGCAGTGAGCAGATATTCTGCACGATGCAATGACAGCAAGGGAGACTTGAGTTTTAAGCTGAATTCTTTTGTGCAACAAAGACGTTGCAAAACTTTCTGCGGAAAGTGAGGAATTTCTCAGCATGGATGAAACAGGCTTAATCAGCTTATAATTGTTACCTGTTCTTATTTTTTCCATTTTTGAAAGGATTTTTTTAATGATTCTGCTTCAAGTCTGAAAAGAAAATCGTGCTAGGAACAGTATAGTAATATTTAAAAGATTATCTGGACTAGCTACCTGAAATGGAGCATGATTGCATTATTGCACAATATTCTCTTCAAAGAGATGGTGTCTTAAGCAATAATCGCTGTCTGAATCTGTGGAGCAAAAGGAAGAAATTAGGCTTGATTAATATATGTTTTGATGGAGTGATTCAACAGAACAAGACATGAAAAGGAAAAAGATTTTGGTATTGTGTTAACAAGTTCACAAAAATGCAGGGAGGGTAACATCTGTGAGCAGATAAAGTAGGAGGCAGAGAAATAACAAATGAGACAGATGCTGTCAGAGATGGAAAGACTCACCTGCAGGATAAATTATTCCATCTAACCATCTCCAGTTCAAGGACTTACAGCTTTCCCATAAGTTCTGAATTTTCTCAGCTGGTTTAGAATTTTTTTTTTTTTTGAGGGGTTTCAGCTCTGTGAATATACTATAACTCATTTATATTGAGGATAATTTGATTTGGTCTTTTGTTAAATTTATTTTGCGTCAAGTGAAAACCCCAGGGATATTAGCTGCATTAATGTACATAATTACTAGCATTTTTTTACCAGTTGAATGTCATTTTGTCAACTTGGTAAAGATCAGTAAGACTACAATAAAAATAAAGCATGAATTTCAGACACACCTGCTAACTCTGGGGGCTCTCCCACCTTCCTCAATACAGATGATGAACTACAAGCAAATGGGGCTCATTGGTTTCTTCCTGGTAATCCCATTGCACAAACTTATTTTA
>VRYO01002772.1:78893760-78918975 GCA_009812075.1 Sialia sialis
CTAAACCAGGACAAAAGGGTACCTTGGGATAGACCAGTCTAAACCCAAGAAATAGAAAGGACAGGATTAGTTTACAGCTAACATTATGTCTCCAACCTTGGCCTTCCTCACTGCAGACTCCCCATTATTTTCTAGTATAGGCTCTTTTGTAAAATCCCACAGTCTGGAAATAGCTTGTTTTAATATCACAAATCTTTTGTGGCCTGTAAGCATCCTTGTTATAATGTTAAAGAACATCTTCTTATCTGGAAAGTGAATGGTCACATAGGGCTTCTTCCAATTCCTAGAGAACATATGCATTGATAACACTTATGGAGAAGTACAAATTTGTTTCAGTGCCTTTTGTAAGCTGAATGAACTCAAACTGCCAGAACATCTTGTCTGTTTCCTCCCAGCTGTAGATGCTATAAAACAAATCCTAGGAATTAATGAGTAAACTCCAAAAACTTGTAGTTGCTTTCAATGGAAAATTAAATGTTTGAATTTTTTTTTCACTAATCAGCACTCTGATGATGTAAAACTGATCTGGAAATCTCACAAGCACTGTCATTGCAAGGTCAGCAATTCAAGCCTGCAATGCCACAAAGCCAGCTCATGATATCTTGAGGGTTACTCCTGCCAGTAGAAAATGAAGATGGATATAAAAGAAAAAAAAACATGTTTAGGGTTAAACAGAAACAAAATTTCTGCATCTATCATGAAAACAGTGGCCCCAAAAAAACACAGAGATCCAAGAAGTGTCCCACCTGAGAGGAAAACCCTTCCATTTGCATTCATAGTATTTTAGATACCAGAGAAATCAGAAAAGTACCCGAGATATGAAAAACTTCTGAAAATTTTGTTCATATTCACAAATACAGTCACTGAGACAAAAATTAACAAATTCTAATATTTCTGATGAATATTCTGAACATGCTGAAATTTACCCAGCTCTGACTTTCAGAACTACCACCTTTTGACTTTGAGATGAAACTGCAAGGAATCAAAATACCAGATAGTACAGCATAAATGTGTGCAAGAATCTCAGTAAATCTTTTGGGGAAAGGGAACAGATAATGTTTGAATTCATTAGGAATAAGAATTGCAAAATATATTAGAGTCCTCTAGAAACTGGATTCTGTGCTCAAAAGCTTGGTGTTTCAGCTCTGTTTTGAGAAGCCCAGGTGAAAGGAATGTTTATCCGGGGCCTAAGTCACCACCTTAAGTGATTCCCTCCCTAAGAAAGGTGTCCTAAATGCTGCTTTTATTCTTTTGTGACAATTATGCTTTGTATGAAGAGGAACTTGTTTTATACAGCTCTCTTATGCCCAGAAGGAGAAACCTCACTAGTTTTGTGATCATTCTCAGAAGCAGTGTCCCTGAAGATGGCACATTTGGAAATGGCAGTATTTCATACTGCTGCATAGCAGCAATTGGCACCCCAGTCTATAAAAGACACTACTCAAGCAATATAAAATAGCCAACACCCACAAGGAGAGAGTTCTTTTCTATCCCAAAATATATCTCTGCAGAGCACCTGTTGTATTGCATTTAATCTAATTTACTAAAGGAGAGATGAATCCCCTTGCTGCAATCAAGCTATTTTTAAAAAGAGATTGGTGGTGATTCAGCTGAATGGTGACTAAACCACTGACAAATTTCCCCTGTCAGCTTGTGTGTATAAAAAGATGCTTTGCTGGAATGTATCATCTGCAGATACCACTACCTTTCTGGATTGATTGGGGGTTTTCCAGTCAAACTATATTAATTTAATTATTATTTAAAATTATATGCACAAGAAGCTTTTAGCACATTTCAGAGAGGCATCAGGTCATACAAATGAGCTGTACTAGATTTGGAGCCATTTATGGATGGCTGTCTCCTATAGAAGGGACACCCCAAGGAGGGAGGAGTGGCTGAGACAAGGTCTCAGACTTCATTCTCCATCTCTTGGACCACTGGCTGAGAGGAAGATAGAGAAAAACAGGGATGAAGTTGTGCCTGGAAAGAAGGGAGAAGTAGGGGTTTTATTTCTCATTATCCTACTCTCATTTAATTGGTAGTAAATTGAACTACCCCAAGCTGAGTCTGTTTTGCCCACGACAGTAACTAGTGAGTGCTGTCTCCCCATCCTTATCTCAACCCACAAGACTTGCACTGTATTTTCTCTCCCCTGTCCAGCTGGGGAGTGGAGTGATAGAGTGGCTTCAGTGGCTACCTGGTGTCCAGCCAGCATCAACCCACCACACAAGCCACAACACAGAGAATGCAAAACAGGTATTGCACAAGATCATTAGTGGAAACCGCTTGTTTAATTTACAGGAATTTCTCAATTATAAGCCGCACCTGATTATAAGCTGCACATCCCGGTAACTGGTTAGACCACAGGATTTGTCCATACATAAGTCACACCTGAATATAAGCCGCACTTCTTTTTTTTTTTTTTTTAAGTGAGCATCCATGTGTAACAAAGTAACAAATTAGTAACAGAATTGTGCCAGCGTGGGGTTTGGTGTCAGGTGCTCAAGTTGCAAACAGTTTTCATAGACCAGCAAAGCCTTTAAAGGCAGCTCCAGGCGCCCTCCCTGGCCGGCTCTCACTTCCAGGTTGGCATTTTGCTGGGATTTGTCCATAAATAAGCCGCACCTGATGATTAGCCGCACTACTGGGGTAGGCTGGATTCTTCAATGAAAAAGGTGCGGCTTATAATCGTGAAACTACTGTACTTTATATGAACTGAATGTATCCTCTGAAAGGACAAACAGACATAGATTCCTGTGAACAGAAAAGCAGAGTCATTCCCCATTCTGAATGTTAGTCTGCAACTCAAAAGATGCAGGTTGAGTTGCTTGCTCTCTGCAAGCTGCTGCCTTTGGCAGGTACAGGATTACATCTATGGACTAGAGATGACTCTGATGCCTCCTACAGCTGTTCCTGACTGCAAACTTCCAGTTAGTATAGCACAATAAGGGGGAGAGAAGGTGACTTCTTAATTTACATCAGCAGAGAGAAAGAAATTAAATCCATAAAGAAAACTAAACCAGAAATGGAGTTGAGAAACAGCTAGTACAGTCCCTTGAGTAGGGCACTTAATTACTCTGTAGCTCCTTTGGAAACTCTCTATAGGGACTATAGCAGGAGCTCATGCTCATGACATGTATCAGGATGTAATTTTGGAATATAATAATCCTGGCAGCTCACTAGTGGGTTTGCTCGGTCCTGAAAAGCTGATTTCCTAGGAAATTACTTTTTAAGATCTGCCTGTAGTTCTGTCTATTTTCTCTGATGATTTACAAGACTAGATCACCTGTTTTCTTGCCATGGTGAGAGCAAGTCTTAGAGAGCACAGATGAATATTTGTCCTTCTCTTACCTTGACTTTAAAATCTCACTGTTCAAGGCAGTGAAAATTGTTACACATTTAATTAGCTATTTTGTTGATGCAGAGTTACAGACAGTTTAGTGAATAGTCTGCCTATTATTTCTATCCTTGTAAGTCAATAATGAAAATTACGTCACTCACAAGGCAGCATATGAAAATAAATGTGCATATAATAGACTGAAAGCAGAATTCACTAGTACCTAACAGGTGTTTAATTGCTTTGGAGTGCTACTCAAAATAAAAGCAATATTATTAAGATGTTTTTCTTGCAAATAGGTTTTAGAAGCATACGGTCAGTGCTGTATAATCACAGTGTTTTAATTAAAACTAAATAGGTTAGAAATTACAAGGTCAAAGAAAATAAAAGCTCAGCAGCAAGTACAGGTATGGATAAGCATGGATTAGTGTGTGTGTGTGGTGCTTGAGGGTGCACCAAAATGCTGTGCTCTGGCACTACAGAAATCACCATTATGGCTTAGGAGGAACTGTGGCTGCCTAAGGAGACCTGAGGGAAACTAATTCTTAGCTGGGGCTGACTGAGTACAAATTAACCAATTAAGGCACCTGTATCAATATAAGCATCCTGACTCATTGTTTAATGGGATAATTGGAAAGCTGTAGAGGAAATAAAGTTGATTACAGGGATCAAACAGAGCAAAAGCTTTCTAAGCATTTGTCTCTTGCTTCTGACAAGTTGTAGCTTATGAGGCTGCTGACATGGAACAAATAGCAGAATAGGGAGTAAAAGGTCAGTCATTACTTTTTATTGCTTATAATAAAATTGTGTACATGCTAAGAAACAGACAAAGCTCTGCATGTTTAGCAGTAAACATGAAGTCTATATTCCAGATTTTTGTATGTAGCTGAATTCCCAGAATGTTCCAGCTTTACCTGATAAATTTTTCTTGGTATAATGCAATTCAGCAGATTTCCCCATCAGCTTACATGCATCTATAAATTAATTTACAATACAATCCAAGGTGTCTACTCCTTGGCTTTGATGGGTAGATTTGCCCATGAAAGCATAGGATGAACAGATGGTGGAAGAGAAAAAGTCAAAGAGATGAGGGGCTAGTTGGGTTCGTCAATCCAAAGAAATAAGATGTGGATGATTTACTCTCTATAAACAGAAGACAAACTGATCTCCAGGGGGAAGAAAGAATGGAAATAAATTCACTGTATTCTCAGGAAGCAATCTATCACAAAAGGTCAGCAGGCCTTTGTGTTTGAAGAAGAAAATGAAAAGGCAACTGTGGCTTATTGTGTTGTATTGTTTGCTTTGAAGTATTCAAAATATTTTTGTCTAATGGAAACTGAGGACTACATAACTTCTCTTGCATGTTTCTGAAGAGTAGGCTATTTAGGAGAAAAGAAAGGTAAATCAAGTACAATGAAAGACCTACCATTATCTTTTCTTCATGTGTCAGATGAAAGTTTTGGGTGTACAAGTCTTGTCATAGTTTATCTGGGATATCAACAGAAACAATAAAAAACACCTAATGCTTTATTTATTTATTCCCGTTCTCCCTTTTTGTGTTTTTCCCCTTTTTTCATTCCTGCCATTACACTTTGCAGGGCACAGATCTTTAAAGGACTGCAGCTGTAATGCACTGTATTTCTCAGGATGCAGATCTTCCATTGGTATAGTATGAGAAACTTATAGTTCAGTTTTGGAACTGCAGGAGCAGCTGGAGGCCATGAAATCAAATAAGGGCCAGTACTACAGGCTACAGAAATTTTCAAAGCAAAAGTCTTCCATTTAAGGAATTTAAAATAATTTCCTTTCAGTTGAAAATATCCAACCACCCTGTTCTAATTCGATGGAATTCTGGCATTTCAAAATTTTGCCTAATTTTACATCAAAACCCGAGATGAAAAAGGATATAAATTCTCTATTCAATAACAGATATTCCCTATTCAATAATGACTGAAATTGCCTAGAACACACAGCACACCATAATGTTATTGAAATGAATAAAATAAATGAGTACTCTGTAAGCTCCGGAACAAATAATGAAATGAAAAATAATGAAACACATAATGAAACAGAGAAGTCCATTAAATTTATTAGTTTCTATAATGAGAGTCTACCTGTCTTATCAAACTTCTGTGATAAACTTTGCCTCTTCTGTGTCTGATGAGTTTTGCAAATTGCACAAATGAAACAATTCTTATCCAGCATTACACACACAGAAGAAAGGTGCATGCTGACCAAAAACAAGGACATGAAGAAATTCTTTAAATGAAACCACATTGAATGAGCTATTAGGATCCTTCTGTAGAAGAAAAGCAGAACAATCACGTTAGGTCAAAAAGGTGACCTTTCTATAAGCTCGTGATGAATTAGTGACTCAGCAGATAGAAGATTCTGGTTTGAAATCTTTTGATTGACCTGTAACTTATGCAAGCAAGATGACTCAAAGGTAATTGAGAAGAGAGAGAATGAAGTAACATATTGTTGAATGTGCCCTGAGCTGTTTTCTCACCACAAAATTCTCCACTAGGTATGTTGTGGAGGTTCAGAATAGGCGTGCAGAAGGTCCTCGGGTTGTTACAGGTCAGACAGGGCCCTTTCTCTCCCTCCCCTGCATTCCAAGCTGGGGCCCCTGCTCCGACCTCTGGCCGCACCTAGCCGGACGGAAGCAGGAGGACCACTCTGGCTGTAAAAACCCTTGTGACCCTCTAATAAACGCCATTTGCCATCCACCACACTGGTGTCTGTGTGCAATGACCCAGGTACTCAAGAGTGGGTCACTGTACCGTCCCTTAGAGCCAGGTCGCTAGCCTCAGCAGAGGCAACAGTATGTCTTCTAAATAAATATTATATAAAATGTATATAGCATAAGGTAAAGTATTCTCCTTGTTGCCACTTGCAGCAACAAAGCCAACAACAGTAACATGCGATTAAGACTCTGAAATCTCTCTGAGATTTCTGGAATCAAATTCAGGCAGAGAGAAAAGGAGAAACAAACAAGTTTACTGCAGCTCTGCAGTAGCAAATAATGAAGATGACTACTTAAGGAACATAAAGTGAAGCACCAGATTCTCCAAATAATATGATAATTGAAGTACAGGTGTTGAATATCCAGTTATGTGCAGATCTCTCTCCTCTCAGAGAATGGAAAGGGCACAGAGGGGTTAGCCTGAGATGAACAACAATGCAGGGGGAAAAAAAGAGCCAGTCTGTGAAGTAGAGGACAAATCTATCTCAACCTAAAATTTGTCATGGGCTGTGTTGTACAGGCAGCCTGTTCAAACACATGACAAATGACACTGCTATTCATAGAGCAGGCATAACACAGGTTGCCACAATCTCAGTTGTTAGCAGTTCTGTCCCATGCACCAAGAAATGTCATGCAGCTGTAGAGCACCACAGGCTGAAGGTATGCTTAAGAGGAAATTACAGCTAATACAGTAAAAATTATCTAATACGTAATTATGTGCAACTAACCTTTATGATTTGTTGAAAAAACAAACAAAAAAAACCCGAAAAGTTTTGCCTTGAGGCTTCTAGCACTTTTTTTTTGCAGTTGTGCTGCATTTCAGGAAATGAGAAATATTTAATCTCTGGTTATAAGGAAGCAATATGTTTTGACATCAGGTCTGGGAAGCAGATTCATCTAAATGCTCCACATCAGTCCTTGATTTGCACAGCTATGAAAAAAAAGGTGCATTTTCAACTTACTTGCAGCCTCCTCCTGTCATTTAAAATATATTTCAAGAAGGGCACAGATTGTCTAGCCAATGAGTTATATTGTATGAATAAAAATATGTGGATAATAATGCTCTGGCTTCTTCATAGAGCTTCATGGAGCATCTTGGCTTCAGGCCAAACAACAGCAAAAGCAAAGCTTTTTCCCCTCAGCATTTTAGCAAAGTGCACATAATACATCTTTAAGTAAATTAGTGTTATAACAGGTTTCCACTGATCCATCTTGAGGAGTCAAATGAGTACCAAAAATAGATCCTGTTTTCCAATTTCCCCTGAGCAGCAAAATTATTTCAAATCCTTCCCTGCCACAGGAAACAAACAGATAAAAACCCCAAGTCTGGCAATGATTCAGTAAATATATGTGCCTGTTCAGTATTTAAATCCTGGAGCCAAAGAAATCTTTATTAGCAAAGGACTTGCAACACACCCAATAAAGTTAGGAAGCAAGTGTGGCTCTCCAAGAAAACCCCTTCCTCTGTAGTCAGATGCTTTGTGGCATTTGCAAAGGAAATCTCAGCTCAGAGTATGCAGCAGATGCCAAAGCCACCTCTGCAGAGAGGGGCAGAACAGCCACACACCATAAGTAGATCCATGCTTTAAGGGACTGGCAAAGTACAGGTGAAGATATGATCAGATGCTATTCATTGGAATAAACAGTACAGGATGAAAAATACATCGTAACTTCAACTTGAATTATGAAAAGGGGAACCACCCCCCTCACACTCGGAAAATTCCTGCAGAATGGCAAAGTCATTGAATCAGTAACAAATACAGCAAGAATTTTACAGCAGAAGAGCCCTTACCTTTAGGGCTGATGGGATTATATGCAGTTTTTTGAGTAACTACTGGATTTGTCTAAGACAAGTGATTGTATTTTCAAAAATGGAAGCAAGATGATCTCATTTAAAGGTTTAGAATTCCTTAAAATATTTATGAAAAAAAAGTGGTAAAAAAAGGAGATTTGGATGTGTTGAAGGAGAGGACAAAAAGTAGAAACAGTAGCTTAGCATCCAGCTCAATTTTAGTACATACCTTTTTAAAACAGGATAAAACCATAGTGTTTGATTTCATAGACACAGATCAAATCCCTGAAAGAAGACTTCACTGAATGTACAGTAATTTCATGATTATAAGCCGCACCTTTTTCATTGAAGAATCCAGCCTACCCCAGTAGTGCGGCTAATCATCAGGTGCGGCTTATTTATGGACAAATCCCAGTAAAATGCCAACCTGGAAGTGAGAGCCAGCTGGGGAGGGCGCCTGGGGCTGCCTTTAAAGGCTTCACTGGTCTGTGAAAACTGTTTGCAACTTGAGCACCTGACATCAAACCCCGCGCTGGTGCGATTCTGTTACTAACTCGTTACTTTGTCGCAGACGGATCCTAGCTTAAAAAAAAAAAAAATTTTAAAAAATGTGGCTTATATGCAGGTGCAGCTTATATATGGACAAATCCTGTGCTCTACCCAGATATTTGGATGTGCGGCTTATAATCAGGTGAGGCTTATAATTGTGAAATTACTGTACTTGACTGGCATAAACCAGACCATGTCTAATCTTGCTAAAACACATGCACTTTAAGTTATTTTTCTTAATGCCTGTTAATAGAATTGGCATCAAGTAACAAAACTTCATCATTTTTTGTATCATTGTTGCTAATGTGATGCTCTGTTTTTTCCCAGTGAGGCAGATGTGAATGCCACTGGCATATACATAGTGGCAGTGGCAGTGTAAGGAGGTAGCATGATTATCATGACATCAAACTAATTAAGATTAGCCTGAAGAAAGCAAAGGATGCTCTTCTCTCCAGCTCTGTAGAACAAAAGGAATGGGGAGAACAAGGGAAATATTAATAACAGTTTATATAAGAAGGGCTTGATTTTGTTCTGCTTGTGTGAAATTGCAGTGAATAGAGTGAAAGAAGAGAAAGGGAAAGTATTTCTTGGTCCTAAGAAAGATAACAAATGGGTTGTTAATTGGCAAGTGTTTAAAGGGCTGGTTTTAATCAGGGTAAATGGGCTTGTTTTTCCAACACTGGGTCTCACATCAAAACAACAAGAAACAATTGAAAAATCTTTGCTGAAGAAAGCAAGAGGAAGTGGGTTGTCACCAGCTGTTCAAAGACAAAATCCTTCAACAAAAGTGTAGCAGCAGATGCTGTGTGAAGCTCAGGGAATGCAAATAAATGCACATGAGTCATCCCATAAGCTTAGGGGGGACAAGCTGCCAGCCAGATCCTGGGGCAAAGATTTTTGTGACTTTAACCATCTCACCACTTGCTTTGTGCTTTGTTCAAGTACACAGTATATTTTTTGGCAAGAAGGTGTTTTTAATCCCTGTTAAAGAGCCCTGAGCAGAAGGAGGGTATCTTACAGAAATATTATTCTTTGGACCTAAGGCTTCAAAAAAGAAGATGGTCCAGCATAATTGTCTGTCCAGCAGGGAGAAGAGTTTAAAGCATTTCCCCATTTCCCTCTTGTTTTACATTCATGATAATGATAAAAATTGTTAAAAGCATAGTTTTTATAATTTCCAGCATTTCACTGTTTGTTTTACACTTCAGTTTCATATACTGGCACACTGGGAAAGGACAGAAAATTGGCATAACAACAAAAATAGAAGAACTACCTGCTGTGTTTCACAGAGATAATCCTGAGGATCCCATCCTAGGCTGGTTGCCCTTGGGCAGAAGGATAAGACGTTCCGAAAGTTAAAGCACATGGAACTTGAAATGAAAGTGATAGAAGGATGCTCTCCAGGAGTTTTCAATAAAATCTCGCTTCTCTAAAAGAAATAGCAAGAAAGAGGCAGAGGGAGGAGTCCCAGGCTCAGCTCTTGGTTTGGCTGTCCCAGCTGTATATATTTAGGCACATTCATACTTCAGTCATTATAAAAACCACACAGATCGGAACAATTCCATAATCTTATAAGAAAATAGGTCATTGAGGATTATCAAATTCTTATCCATTTCATGTCAAAATTCTCTTCCTGGTTTTCCCCCAGCAACACCAAGATCTCACAGGGAGAGGAAAAAAAGGCTTTAGCAGAAGACTTTGTATGGAGCCCTTTTTTATGTTTCATGCCACCACGTTCCACTGTGACAGATCCTGAGAATTCCCTCCTGCCAGTAGCCCTCAAGGCAGTCATCCCCAGTTTCTCCACTGAATTCATGCTGCTTTTGGAGAGGCTTTTTGTGCTTTAAAGGAGAACTCCAGAGGTGATTGGAAACAGTGATTTAATTTTGTGAATGTATGACAATATTTTGATATTAGAACATACTGATATGTGATCTTTTCTGGTTTGAACAAAACAAAAACCACAAAAAGGAGAGAGAGGGAGTGAGAAGGATGGGCCCTCAATAGCCAGGGGTGCAGACATTTGGAAATTCACCTGTGCCAGAAGCGACACTGCAGGAGTACCAAGCCAGTGGGGAAAGAGTGACACTCTGAGCTGCATTGGATGATGATTTTCAGGCTCCACTGGGGGATGCCATGAACCTGGTGGAACCTGTCACACACACCTGCAGACTCTATCAGTCGTCAGGGGAGGTATGTAAGATTATCATTTTCTTTGGGATGTTTTATCTCCAAAGCTACTCCTTAAGCAACAAAAAACCTTAAACACATTTGTACCTGATCTCGGGAAGCAGGTTGGAGGACTGGGCTTTGCCATGTCTCACTGCAGAGCGTGGGTGGGAGCTAAGCATTACCAAGTCCTTCTTCTGTCCCTGGACAAATTTAGCAAGAAAGGAATGAAATGAGATCCTGCTGCCCTTTATCCCTGGTTTGCTAGCCATGTGCTTGAAAGAAACTGCATTATATGTGATCCAAGCCAGATTCTTCTCCAGGCTCTTGATGTTACCTTCTCCAATTTTATTTCCCATGGCTGGTAATGGGGGTCCCACCATGGGAAGGGATGGGACAAGCACACAGCCTTGTTCCTCACTCCTTGGAGGCAAACTGTGGCATGAATCTACAGCTCATGGTGCTTGGTTCTTCAGTGATGAGAGTGGATCACAGAACAGTTATTGCATTTCCAAGGCAGGGAAATTCAGCCTGACTTGGTTTTGTCATAAGTGATTAGATTTTATAGTGTGCTTATGTACTTCTCCTAATCAAATTAGCATGTTGGCTCAAAATCAGCCTAGCAGAAAACCTCTCATTTTCTTACTCATTCTGCTTCATTTATCACCTGGAATTTCCAAAGTTTTGAGGTCTTCTTTTCTCTCTGTCTCGGCCCAGTTCTGCTTAGCTTATAAAATTTGAAACATTCATTGCCCAAGGTTGCAAGAGCAATGAATATTTATAATCCCATCTTCCCAGCACACTCAGAGGTGTCTCACAGTGTGACTTCACATTAGAAATGTCCCACCTGTGGGGATCACTCAGAAAAACACCGATTACAAGTCTGTACAACATAGAACAAGGTCAATATCCAAATTATTGGAATTATCACCCTAAAAAAGGTTGCATATCTGATGATGCACTGCCCCAACACTGATTTATAGGTGCTGTACTAGTGACTTTCCCCTGTGAATACAAAATTTCAGATATTAAGTTACAATATTATTCCCCAGTTCTTTTTCCAAGGCTTCTCATGAATCAGCTGCAAATTGTACAATGCATTCCTCTCACCATTTACACAGGTAGCCCCTATCTCCAACAGCAAAAAAAGAAAAAAAGTGTTTCTCACCTGGCTTCAGAGTCCAGGGAAATATTATGGTTTAAAGAACATAGCAACTAGTGACAAAACACAGTTAGGACTATGATGATGAAAACTGCTTAGAAAATACTGCAAATGAATTTTTCTGACCCTGCAGTCACCTTCTGTTAAGTCACTGCAAATAAGAGTCTTTTTCTAGGCTGAGGCCACACTCTGAAAAAACTCAACCCCCATCCCATTCGTCTCCAAAAATGCAATTAGAGCTTAATGTTAATTCAGATTATTTTCCTGTTCAGGACAGAGCTATTAGGATTACAGTCAGTTTTAACACTTGTCAGGAAAATATGGTTCCTTCCGCTCTGCAGACAGGCAATTAACGTGCAGCAGCAGCAGCACTGAAATTAGAAACTATCTAGAGGCCATTTTAGGCCAAGAAAATTTTGCCACTGATTTTAATGCATCGAGATATAATGTATTCTCCAGTATCCTGCCCTTTCCTATTTTTCCCAAACTTTGGGTGAACCATTAAATTGAAGCCTGCCCTGTAAATCCCATAAGCTATTAATGTAGTTCCCTTAGCTGGAAGATAGATTAATGACCTGAGACTTCTGTAGAATATTTGCTACTTCAGTGCAAATTAATATCATATTTTATGCTCATTTTATACCCACATCCAGCACTTCCTTCAGCAAAGGATATCAGAAGGAGCTGATTATTTAAATGCCAAGATTCTAAATCTTATCTTCAAATTTTTAATCAAACTGTTAAACATGAGTCTTAAATTGCAGCATTTCCATTTTTCATACTTCTCTCACCTCATTTTTAACGATAAGAACAAAGAAAAGTTAAACACTCAGATGTGTTTAGGAGGGGTTTTTTTAATACTAATGAAGTTTTTAAAATGCTTTGTGTTTTTCAGGACTCTGTTCTCCTCCACATCCCTGGGCTGGGATTATAAAAAATGCCCAGGTCTAAGTTCTCAGTTTTAGGTAGTTTAAAATTTTCTTGGTATTGTAGGTTATCCTGCCAGTAATAATTTTGTTCACAGTCCCCTATCTCTTTTTATGTTTTTAATTAAATTACCAATTCTTCTCCCAGTGCCTAAAATAACATTGTTTACTAAACACATTTCTCTGATGCTAAATGAAATTTCTGAGGAAAGCAAAATCATGGAAACTTGAAAATTGCTTGAGACACATGTTTAGTTCTAGAAAACTCAGATCAGGCCTCCTTTTCGTAGGAATTAAAATTTATGGCAAGGTCTTCAGCTCCTGAGGGAAGCACAGCAGGCTATTAGAAGAAAAAAAAGAAGTGGTGGTGGGGGAAAAGACAAAGTTGTTTTCTCTTACTATTCCTTCTGGTCAGCTCTTTAGAAAAGTTTGAACTTTATTCATAAACAATAAAACTCAGTTGAAACTTCAAAGTTACAGCAAAACTTCTCTTTCTACACTTCAAATCCTCGATAATAAGGTTACTACTAATAAAAATCAAATATGTTATGAAAATTGCAGAAAACAAACAGCAGTTTGGAATGAAACTATACATTTTATTTTCTGTCTATATTTTCTATTATTAAAAATCTATGAAGAAAACATTAGAGTTTTCCTTGTTGAATCCTTAAACTGTTTTGGCACCAGCATTAGGTATCAAAATCAAATCACAGGCACATCACAAATTTAAAACAGACTTGGAAACACATTCACTTACACTTGATCAAGTTGCCTTGTAAACTTCATTAGTTGGTACTGGGGATTCTGTGGTCAACAATCTTTTGGGGAGCACATTTCAGACACTCATCCCTCTCTTGATTAGAAATATCCTTTCTGTTCAGTCTTAACATATTTAGAACTCACCATGACACTTGTAGGGGACCTACAAGGAACATCTCACTCAACTGGCTGAGCATTTCAGGCCTGACCACTAGCTAATATATGTTGTTATGTCTCTAAATGTTTCTTAAATGCTGACAGGCTGGGGACATCCACCACCTCTCCAAGAAGCCCATTCCAGCATTTGACCCCCCTCTAGGCAAAGTGCTCCCTAATGTCCAGTCTAAACCTCCCCTGGTGCATGTCAGCAGTCCCTCCTGACTGTAGGAGTTCTGTGTGCCAGGTCAGTGGTCCTTCCCTCCTCTCCTGCTGCCTCATTTCCCAGTGGTGCTGATTATCACTGCACTGCAAAGCAGCTGATGCCCTCCAGCTCCTCCAGCAGCTCAACTCTTCCTGGTCCTGTGTGCATGCCTCTGAGGACTGACCTGCTGTGGATTGACTTCTCTGTGGCTCAAACTGCCATGTCCTCCTGTTCCACAAGGGTCTCTGACTCTTCCTGTCTTCTCTCTCTTACATGGTTTCCTCTGTGGCCATCTGAATGTCACCATGTGTGACCAGGCTGTGAGTTTTCCAGCTGAGAAAGTACACTTGGCAAAAGGTTGAGACATGCTCTGAGGTTCAGCTCAGTGAACTAACCATGAGAAATTAGTGGACAAGGCATGAAACAGAGCAGGAAGCTAACAAGTGTTACAAATAATACCATGAAGGATGACCAAATTTCACAGATGGTTAACATGTGAAGATGGCCAAAGTGGGAGGTTAAGACTGGCTATTAGGAAAAGTTTCTTCACTAAAAGAGTAACTAAGCATTGGAACAAGTGGCCCAGGGAGGATATATTACCCTGGAAGTATTAAAAATATTTAAAAGTGTGGATGTGACTCTTAGGAACATGGTTTAGTAGTGGACTTGGCAGTGTTAGGGTAAAGGTTGGACTCAGTGGTCATTTCCAATCTAAATAATTCTATTATGGAATCTCACATATAACAGAGGAGAGAACAAAGACATTGTGAAGAGTAAATCCTTGCTAGGTCCAAAGGGACTGCTAAATTATTGGATAGGCAACCCTATCAGAAACACCAGGTTTGGATACAGAGGTGGCAAAAGAGACTTGTGAGGAAAAACTAACCAGGGTACAAAATTATTTGAGTAGACACAGAGAGAGAAAGGGAGGTGATCAAGATAAATGAGAGAACAGGCATGGGGAATGGAGGGGAGGGGAACAAAAGGGGACAGCTGAGTTTCTGTGGCTTGAGCTCTGCCCCTGATCACCACAATTCATCCCATCTTCTCATTCAACTGAACTCCTATTTTCTGCATGATGTGTCTACTGTGAGAACTCTTGCACGGACCCTTTGTTTGAGAAATAACTTTGAAGTTAGAAAAGAGAGATACCAGGCTACAGAAGCAGGAGAGGTAGCAATGTATTGAACATGAGAAAAATCAGAATGACAAACTCTGCCTGTCCTGGTTTCAGCTGGGACAGAGTTAATTTTCTTCCTAGTAACTGGCACAGTGCTGTGTTTGAAATTCAGTATGGCAGTAATGTTGATAGCACAGTGATGTTTTGGTTGTTGCTAAGTAGTGTTTGCCTTAACTCAGGGAATTTTATGCCTATGCTCTGACAGTGAGGAGCTGCACAAAAGCTGGAAGGGAACATAGCTAGGACATCTGCCCCAAACTGACCAAAGGGATATTCCATACCACAGAACATCATGCCCCCTGTATGAACTGGGGGAGTTACCCAGAAAGGGGCTGTCTTTAAGCTTTTATTTGTCTTTTAGGCTTCTAATCTATCTTTCTCTCTCTATTCTTTTTATTACTGTTATATTTTAGTTCATTTCTATTATGAAATTTTCCTTATCACAACACATAAGATTTACTTTTTCCCTCCTAATTCTCCTTCCCATCCCACTTGAGGCAGGGTGGGCAGTAAGTAAGTAGCTGTGTAGGACTAAGTTGCCAGCTGGGGTTAAACCACAACACCCCCATAAAATCCTATGCAGACACTGCTGTCTATTATTGGTTCATTGGTGGCTGAGTTGCTAAGCCTTTTGGCAGGGAAAATCAGAATGTACTTGACTTCACTCTGCTGTAGCCAGCATGCTTTCAGGGCCCAACATAACTGTTTAAATGCCAGCTCGAGTATCGCTGCACTGCAGCACTGCCATACATTGTCTCAGCAAAGAACAGAGCAAGCTAAAAAACTGCACCTCCACTCAAAGCTTCCTCTTCTTTTGTCCTAGAGGTAAAACTACAAGCAGCACCAACAAAAAGAAATAAAAAGAAATAAATTGGTAGCAGTATTGCCTCTGAGATCTTAGTAACTGTAATAATCCAAATAAATTAGATAATTGGAAGGCTTCAAAAAAAAAACCCCTGAGACCTAAGCTGTCCTATCTACAATACTGACAAGGGGTAGAAAAGGGAAACTCACTAAACCCAAATCCAGAGGAAAAAATACCATCTTTAAGCTTCAACCTTGATTTAATAATTGAAATATCATGTTCCCTAACATTACATGTGACATGCTGTGGCATGACTTCTCTGATGTGCCAAACTCCCAGACAACTGCCTGGTTTAGATGTTATTAGTCTGCTGACACCCTGTCTGTCTTAATTCTGCAATTTCCAAGTAGGGATAAAGTCACAGCTCTAAAACCTGGTGTGGATACCCACACATTGCACTTGTCTTTCCAATGGAAGCTTCCCAACAGATCAGTTTACAAAGGCCAACCCCATTTGGCTGGTATCACTCTCCTGAAATATAAACTGTTTGAGAAGATAAATTATTGTTACTACATGCATAGCACCTGTCACATCTTACCCACTGAAATGTGTATAAAATACATTTCCAGTGGCTGTCAGGGAAGGAAGGATTGGTGTTGGCTGCCACTAGTGACAAGTCCCTTCCTCCAGCCTCTTGCCTGGGTTGTGCAAAGCCCTCATGAAGACTTATCCACATCCTTCAGCAGACTTGAGGAAAACCTCGAGCTGGGCTCGGCTACTTGCCACAAATTCTTGCCACTTTAACCTGTGAAATAGATGCTGTCTTTCGACTGCTGGCAATTAGCTCATGTGAGAGGACGACAAGGAGGAGGCTGGGCTCTTGTTCAGCAATGATACTGCTGCTGTCAGTTTGTCAACCAGCCAGGGACAAGCAGTTTGTTGTGCAAGTGTTATCATTTTACTGAGCAGATCCCCAGTGCCACACTACAGCTGGCAAACAGCAGAAACAGAAGTAGCTCCATTAAAAGCATGTGCTGCACTCCAGCCTTCTATGGGACACAATTCCCACATCCTTCACCTTTGCTCTGGCCTCCCCACATCCCTTCCCCACATTCACTCTGGCTTTTCCACATCCCCACATTTGCCACCACAACCTTAAGGACACCAAATCTGAAGGTTTTCAGCCTACTGAAGAAAAAACCACATTTAGCATTCACACAGTGAGAAAGCTGTCTTTTCCAAAATGTTACATTTAAGATTGATTCAGAATCATAATGGAATGAGACCTCAGCTGAGAAAAGGAAGAAGATGAAGTTAATTAAAGTGCTGTCCAGCTGGAACTTGAAAATTCTCCAATCAAGGAAATGTATCATACTCTGCCTCTTCCTATGTACATTGAAAAATAGCAACTGCTGTGGATTTAATTAAAACTTAGACTTAGTTTTTTAGTTAATACTCTTAACTTGATTCATTATTATTCAGTCAAGATGAAAAGTTATGACCCTCATCAGGAAAAGGAATGTTTTCCTACATTATGATAACCTATGTGATTTTTTTGTTAGTTTTGAATTTCTAATAATACCCAAGGAAAGCTGGAGAAAGGTTATTAGCTCAGCTGGTTTAACTTGGCCTTTCCATTTAGTCTAAAGGTGGAGGATTTTGCTTGCTCTTTTATGCTCAATAAATTTTCATTGTTTCTCAAGCAGAGATTTGAAGTTAAAATGTTGTATTAAGAGATGGATACTCAAAGATTGCCCAAAACTCCTTCTCCATAAAAGCCCATAATCCACTAGTTCCTTCACTGGCAGGGACCTGTTCTGCAGCCAAAAAAAGCCCACCTTGAAGCAGCAAGGTACTTAGTTTAAATATCTTTGTGGTTTCCTCATCACCTACAGAATCCAAATCCCAGCTCACCAAACACACCTGTATGTACTTTTTTTAAAGATTCAAACACATTTCTTCTCCCAGCTGCAAGCCCAGCTCAGAAGTCTTTTGGCATGAAGAGCAGTAACATTTATCCCAGCATCCCTCAGCTGCAGTGCCACATTATGAATAAAGGATGAATTTGAAATCACTGTGGGGTGAATATCTCAACCTGCAGTTGCTCTGTCAGCAGGGCAGGCTGCTCTAAGCTGGCTCCATGCTCCCCAAGTCAGGTGGGCTTTGCACTTTTGCACACAGTCTCACACTAACAAGGCTCTGGTGATTTCAGAGGCCTTTTGGAGAGCTTGGGTAAGATGGGATGGTACATGGCCCAGGCTAAGAAGATGCTCCAGGCATTTGCTGATCTCATGTTGTTATTTGCACTGCCCTCTCAAGCATGGGCATGCTGAGGAGCCAAAAACAAACCACATCAAATAGTTTTCACCATCTGAACATGCTTCCTTCCATGCTCTGTGCTGATAGAGTGGATTCATTTTGCAAACTGAAAATAAATCCTTCTGGCCTAATTGATAAATCAAATCTATGAGCTAAAGGCACTGCTTGACTGTCTGCCTCAGTGGCTGGGAAAAAATAACCAGATTACAGACTTACAGCCTGTTTTCAGTGACCAGCACTCAGCAGCAGTGGAATTTTTTACCTTTCTAACATAACTGCCCAACCAAACTCATACAGAGATGCTATATGTCTTACTGTAGTCTCTACTATAGGGCAGTGCAGAGCAGGAGCAGTCACTGAGCCTCCTGCATCAATATGAAAAACAAAACAAGCATGGTCTTAAAAATATGCATACTGAGAAGATTGAAATTAAGGTGAAAATGTCCACTTTAACCTGAAGACCGAAATAACACAACAAAATAGGTTTGTTTAAGGCTTTAAGGTTTTAGCTTTGAGAACAGGATAGATGAAAAAAACTGTATCCAGGAGTTATCTGAGCTCCCACTGGGTGGCTGTGTAAGTACCATCCTTCACACTGTAATCTGTAACTGTGGCAACTCGGTTCTTTTTAAAGGGGACAGAGGTGGAAAATAAGGTCTCCACTCCCTACAGCCTGAGAAAACCATCACTCAATAGCATAGCCTTGGGCAGGGAGACACATCTGGTAGGAAGGAGTCGAGGAGAGGCTGAGGACGCTGCAGAAGGGTTAGGGTCAGGCAGGTGAGAGAAGGAAAATGCTCTCTGATGCCTACACACCTGCAACTTGCACCACTGTTCCCTTACAGGGTCTGTTTCATTTTAAATCCTTGTATGATTAACCTAAGGGTTTCATAAATTTAAAATTACAGTAATTTCACGCATATACGGGGCACCTTTTGGACTGAAGTTTTGATGCAAACCCAGAAGTGCACCTTATAGGCCGGTGCACCTTATATATGGACAAAGTTCGAAAATTTGCCAACCCAGAAGTGCAAGCCTGCAGCAGCCCTGAGCTGAGCCGAGCCCACCTGGCCCCACACGGGGCCAGGGGCGGGAGGAGTGCTGGGACCCGCGGCAGGGCAGGGGTGCCTTGGGCTGCGTTTAAAGGCTACACCATTCTGTGAAAATTGTTTGCAAATTGAGCACCTGACAGTATGCTGTTACTAATTTGTTACTTTGTGGCACACAGACTCTCACTTTAAAAAAAAAAGAGTGCACCTTATAGGCTGGTGCATCTTATATACGGACAAATTCCGTGGACTTCCTGGCTCCCCGGAAGTGCGCCTTATAACCCAGTGCGCCTTTTAAGTGTGAAACTACTGTAGTTATAAAAACAGGAATAAGAATAAAATATTCCTAGAAGAGGTTTCCCTCCATAAGTGTTAGGATATAAATGGGAAAAGATAACAAAGAGTTGCTGCTCTCTGTGACTTCCTGTCCCACTCCCCACCAGAGCAGTTACAATTTTTGTCACATCAAAGATTCGTAGAATATGGATTTAGATTCAAGGAAACACTACCTGTATTTTAGAGAAACTATATTCTTCATATTAACAGTTTCTAGTATTTGTGCTTTTTCATTGTTTCATATCCTTTGCAAAAGGAAAGCAAGAAACCTCACAATACTTCCTTGAATAAAACTGTTTTTTGATGTTTTCTGTACGGTAGACAAGCTCACATAATGAAAGAATTTGCAAGACCCTGCAGTTTAACTTAAAAAATGGTGGATAAATCAGCAGAAGGACCTACAGAGTACTGAAAATGTGTCTCCATGTGCCTAGGATGAAACAGAAAAATAAGTAAAAGACTCAGTAAGTACACCTATTACTATGTACAAAAAAAAAGCAGAAAAAAGAACAACAACAAAATCTATTAAGTGTGGGAACTGAAATTAACTAGTTAGTATTCCTGGAATTAGTTTTTCACATTCACAGTAGTGCAGAAAAAGTAAATTTAAGGCAATGTGATAGAGACATATCATTTACATACCTCCTTCTAGAGCAGGGAGTAGTGCTGACAAGTACAGATGACATAAGGGAAAAGAAAATATAACACTCATTCAGCAAGTCCCCAGGAAGATCCACACAGAAAAATGCTCCTCTCTCTAAATTGTCTACTGCAGCCTTTGAATTTTCAGGACACTTATTTCATGTTAGCTTGTTTTAATCAACAAAAACCAACTCACTGCCTGTTCTAGAGACCCCAGAGGCACACTCTGATCGGTGATGGTGAAGCCTCAGCACCAGGCTGCAGGAAGCAGAGATTAGGAAGCCTATGCACCAAGGGCATGCACAGAGCAGTCAGTGCATCCACAATTCACAGTGGTGTGGATTTGAATTAGGAACCACCATGCAAATGGTAGCCTGAAAAATTTGTTCCACAACACACACACCCACTGCTCACACTCAGATGAGTCTCAATATAGACCACAAACATTTGCCAAGTGTCTAGACAAGCATTTCTGGTGCTATTAGCTGAGTAAATTTGCAGTGAGTGAACATTAGTCTAAAGAAGGCCAAATAAGTTAACAGATTCATCACAAGGAGTCAATTCTCATCTTCAGGGTAACTCAGTGGGTCAGGCACATCGACACTAGAAAATGCTTCAAAAAAAAGAACAAGACACAAAAAGATGATAAGACGTCTGTACACAACACCATGCAAGCCAATACATTGGGATAGTGGCAAGCTCAAGTCCTACTTGCTTCAGTTTCCCATTCCTCATTGGATTAAGAAGCTTGAAGGGATGGATGATACCATGTGGAAGAGATAGGCAAATTAAAAGGATAAAATGGCAAAAGTGAGAAGGCGAAGAGAGATGACCAAGGGAAGTGGGGGACAACTTTTGCCAATTCACTGACATTGGTATATTCTGTTATATTTTTAAAAGATAATTTTTCCCTTTAGAAATACTCATCTTTGGCTACATGCCTGGATGAGTCAAAAAGAAGACACATAGGCACTAAACAGACAGGGAGATCTAACATATTGTCATGTTCCCTGGAATTTATTTCAGATAATGAATATTCCAGAACAGAATTCTTTTCCTTTGGTCCAAATATTACTGAAAATATTTAGCTTAAACCAGTCTGCTAATGTATTCTCATAACTGTGTATCTTTGACAGTTACATTAGCAGCTGAAAATCCACGAAATAAACAATATATGGAAAACTAGGCCATCAGTCATATTATGGAATGAAAAATGCAATCAGAACTACTTTTAATAAATGCTCACACAGCATTTCTGCGCTTCTGCATTTCTTTTACAGAAGATTTGACGTTGCTGAGTATTCGATGTTGAATTTTTATTTCCGAAAGAAGTTATAAATTAAGCAGCTATTGTGCTTAGAGTAAGGTTGTGATCACTGTACTACATGTCAAGTCATTCTTTCAGACTCTGTGCTAAAAATACAACGTTGTGAAAATCCCTGCTACTGCTAACAACCCCACGAAGTTCTTTGAAGTGTAGTGTGGCTGTCAAATATGTCAGTTGCTGAGGGAGCCTCTCATGGTGCTGAAGAATGAAATATTTGATTTGTGAGTCAGGAAAAGTGGAATAGAGGCGTACTGCCACAGAACTGAGCAGGTTCAATTGCCTGATCACCTGTTCTTTAGCTGGGTACATAAATGCCAGATGCCAGAAGTAGATCAAAGTGCCCCAGGGTGCCGTGAGCTCTGTGTGCCACATTTGGAGCCATTAGAGAGTCTGTCCCTGCACTTCATTGCACTGCAGCCACCTGGAACTCAGTGCAGAACAGAGGCCACAATGCAGGGGGAGGCACTGTGGCAGAAGCAAAATGAGACAAGTGTTTGGGAAGATAATCTGAGCAAACCAATTCAACCTGAGGCGCTTGTGACGTGAGCCATCCTGCAAGGCCTGGGGCTGAATGCAGCATCTCTGGCACACCCAGACACACCTTGTAGTTCTGCTGTTTGGGGAGGACATCTCACAGCCCATCCCCAGAGATGTGGTCTTCATAGGGTGGAAGAACATGGCCCCAAATGCTGCTTGTCAGGGCCAGTTCCTACTGCTGTGCAGTATTTGCAACATTTCAACCCTCCAGTTACGACCCTGTTATGTTAACCACTACCCAAAATACTGTGAAACCCCCACTCCAAATCCAAAAATACTATTATCAGTCACATATCTTTGGTTGTGCTAAGTGGTTTTTCAATATATTAAAAAAAAGAACATGAAGAACCTTTAGTTTTTTCATTTTTAAATTATAACTACGCCTCATAACCAGGGACTCCTAAATAGTCATGTCATAGGACTTTGAGTTCTCTTCTTCTTTTGCAACATAATGCAACTCATTTTTAATTTCTTCATCTTAAAGTCATAAAAGAAGCTGCTGTCCTCTGCTGACAAAAAAGATTTCTCTTCTTATTCCCACAATCAAGACACTTCCAGGTTTTTTCAAGCTGATTGTGAGCTAGTTTAGAAATTGTTATTGTTTTAGTGTAATGGTTTAGCTCTTAAAAATCCAATATATTTATTTGAAGGAAATAAAACAGAATAGTCTTATTCTCTTTGTACTATCTGAATATTAAAAAGTATGTCTGTATGCTTTAGTTCTCCAAGGTTCAAATCTCACAGAAAGAGTTTCTTATATTTTTCATTTCTTTTTTCTATTTACATATTAATTTGAATCTCTCTAGCTAGATTCCTCCCAGTTTCTGATATAAAGTAGCCATCAATTAAGACTGGCATGTGCTATTCTCCTCAAAATCACTTGGCCATGTTATTCCATGTACATGTGTTTAATACACTATTTTTGGTGTTGACACAGACTGCTTTGTGAGCAGCTCTGCAATTGAAGATTTAATGAGATTTGCTAAAGATGAAAGATGAAGCACTGAATTTCATGAAATTGTAAATCCTACCACAATTAATTTGAAGATGCACGTTCCAAGCGTGTGCCAAGACCCATGTGATTAAAGGAGAAAGCATCAATCTCCTTTTAACACTGCCTAGATTTTACATCATAGCCCTAACGTTGTTTAAACAAAATTTTAATATTTGACTACGGAAAGGTTTGCTTTGTTTAAAATTAGATGTACACCCAAGGAAAGTTGAGGGACATTACTGGCCTGTAGGGGTAGGCAGGAAGAGCATTGCTCACACCCTCAGTAATGTCTGGATGTCTGTGAAAGTCACAAGACATACTCAGAGTCTTTAGAAAGAATAATCTCTGTACAGGTGTACAGATTAACTTTATAATATTGCAATGAGTTCCAGTGATCATTCAATTCATATGAACAGTAACTTCCAAAGAATGTTAGAAATAATGAAGTTATGATGAAGTGCAAACAGGGAAAATATGCCAAACCTCAACCTGACGTGACCAGCAAGTCATAGAAACATTTTCACATACTTAAACTAGCAGGATAGTTGAATAATTGATTGGAAAATCACAGAGAAAATAAACTTCCATTGGAAAAGATAATTTTGGGCCCAGGAGGTTTCACTCAGAAAGTTTCTTTGGTCTTCAAGCACTCCACTCCAGACATGGAGCACCACATCTGTGCCCTGTCCAAGCCAGTAGTCCTGTCAGCTCATTAACTTGAGCTCTGTATCCCATGAGAGCAGTCACCTGGCCTTCTGATCTGAGCAGCCTTCCCAGACCAGTGGCACAGCCCAGTGCTCCTAGTCCAGGCACGCTTCCCTCGCACCAAGCTGCATCCTCTCCTGTTGGATCTGCCTTGAGAAAACAGATGCGCTCTCACTGCTGAGCCTTTTAAAGGATTTTCACATTCCCATGTACTATAGATAGTAAGATACAACTTATTAGAGCTCATTTGGAGAATTTTCTCAAAGAGGAATCTCACTGTGCTTCAATCCTGTTTCAATTCATCGGTGTTGATTTTTTTAAACTGGTGTCCACCGTATTTATTTGTTGTCTTTTTCAATATTTACTCAGGATGTACCGATCCACTGATAGTTCATTAAGTAGTTCATTTATCTTGTTACCGTCCAAACTAGGAAATCTCTAGGAAGCATGGCCAGCAGTCCAAGGGAGGTTATGCTCCCCCTCTTACTCCATTTCAGTGAGACCCCCTCCTGGAGTACTGAATCCAGCTCTGGACTCCCCAACATAAGGATGTGAGAGAGAGAGACCAGGGGAGACCATGAAGATGATTATAGGGTTGGAGAGCCTCTCCTATGAAGACAGGCTGAGAGGTGGGGTAGTTCATCCTGAAAAAGGCTCAGGGAGACCTTGCAGCCTTTACTACAGGAAAGGTGAAGAGGAAATTTTCACAAGAGCATGCGGTGATACGATACAGGGGAATGGCTTTAAGATGAAAGAGGTTTAGGTCAGATATTAGGAAGAAACTCTTTACTGTGAAACTGGTGAGGAACTGGAACAAGTTACCCAGAGCAGTGGTGGATCAAGGAAGTGTTTAAAGGCCAGACTGAACCAGGAAGCCTGGACTAATGAAAAGTGTCCCTGCCCACAGTAGAGGTGTTGCAAGTAGATAATCTTTAAGGCCTCCTCCAACCCAAACCTTTCAATGATTATATGATCTCCAAATAGTTTTACAAGAGCTCATATCCAGAAATTTACAACCTGCAGATCAGTATGCAGGACCAGTGTTTTCAAAATTCCTCCATTCCATATATTTCCAAGAGAAAATCCCATTTTCCCTCTTTTTATGACACCCAGTTCATGGCCAGAAGAGCCAGGTCTCAGCCCTCCTGAGGGAGACTGAGAGATATTGCACCACAAACAAATACTGGCAGCAAGACTCTTGAAACCCTCAGAAAGGGAAACAAAGAAAGATTCTGCTTACACCATCACCCCTCTCTGTATTATCACACAGTCAACCTAAGTCACGGTTACTTGCTTCCTCCAGGTTTTCTGGTATCAGTTTTTGGATGGGTTGGGCCAGCAGCCACTCCTGGACAAATTCTAACTGACCCCAAGAGAATCAGCCACATTTTTCCAACTTTACCCAGATATTACAGACAAGGACTATGCAGAGTGTTGGTGCAAGGCAATGTAGACATTTTAAGATTATAGTAATAGATATAATCAGAACTTCAAATACATTTCACATATATACAGTAATT
>VRYO01002772.1:78923574-78934555 GCA_009812075.1 Sialia sialis
GGAGGTGATCCTGCCCCTCCACTCAGCCCCACTGAGGGCTGTCTGGAGTGCTGGCTCTTGCCAGGATTTCCAAATTTAGGACAAGAGGCAACAGGCAGAGACTGATGTACAGCAGGCTCTGTTCATATTCAGGTTCTTCCTGAATATGTGGAAGAATTTCTTCCCATTGCAGTGACTGAGCACTGGCACAGATTACCCAGAGAGGGTGTGGAGTTTCCTTCACTGGAGATGTTCAAGAACCATCTGGACACAATCCTGTGCCATGTGCTCTGGGATTGCCCTGCTTGAGCAGGGAGGTGGGACCAGGTGACCTTCCAGCCTTATCCATTCACCCGTGATTCTGTGAGATTGCTTTTTTTTTGTGCCACCATAAAAAGATTCACAAGCTCTGTGTCCAGGAAGGGAGGAGACAGAAAACTGCAATTCTAACAACTTCTGACACCAGAGAATGAGCAGGGTATGGAAAACCAACACATCAGAAAGGCTTTGTTCATCTCAGTCACAGACAAACTCAAACAAGGCTTCATTTGCATTTGCACAAACAGCAAAGTGTGCTACAATAAGCTTTTCTAAATTGATTATCTGGAGGAGGGGAAAGCAGACCTTCCTAGCAAGCTGTTTGAAGACTCATTTGTAAACAGGGCAGGGATGCGATGAGCGATGTGTGAAGCGATCCAGAGGATCCATATCCACGCTGCTTCAGAGGACTCTGCCTTGGGAGAGCCCACAGAGCTAATCTTCAGTTTTTCAAGAAGTGCTTGGGGAACAGATTTGTTTTTGACACATTTACCATACTAAATTTGATGCTTCCATAGAAGCAGCTCCATCTCCATAATCAAGAGCTTTTCTCTTTGCTTTCCTGTTTTGATTTTAAGCTCGTCTAGCCACAGTATTTGGACAAATTTAGAGTACATCAGACTTAGGGATATAATACATTCAAGTGATGTTGCAGACAAGCTGTATGCAAACTGACATAAGTCTGGGAATCCACGGGGTCATGGTGAAGCGCTAGGAACAAAGGGAAAAACTTCATGGGGAGGAATTATTCACTGGTTTCTGACACAGTTTCAAGCTGAGAGAATCAGCTGCTTTGAAAAAGTCTCACATCATCACAGGTGTCTCTTCTGATAAAAACTTCAGGTAACCCTATGTTCCAGATGTAAAGTACTCAGCTTGCTTATTGACTGCACAGTGGTAAATTCTTCATTAAAGCTGGTTTCTAGCTGTATCTCAGAAACTGAATGTTCATTTAAGTGAAAAGTGACCTGAAACCATTGCCACCAAGCAATCTATGTGGGAAAATCTGTGCAAGTCATCAGACAGATTGTGATACTGTGTCTGAGAGGTGAAAAATAAAAGCCCAACTACAGTTGGCTTTGCAAAAAGTGTTGTCACAGGAACATATTGCTCCATGAACACTGCCATTCATTAAAATAGACCAACTTTAGGCATGGTTCCTAAGATTCAGGGGAGTCTGGGGACCAGACAAACATCCCTTCTTCAAAATAAGAATTTAAATTGTTTGCTGAAATGAGATCAACCCAGGCCAGAAGAATGTAATCCCCCAAGAAAACTGTCATGCATAGGGCTGGTCTTCATGACAAGAAGGGGAACTTGAATATGAGGTTTCTGCATGCCAACAAACTTTTGTAAGTAATTAGCTCAAGACCATTAATTTCTTAATTGGTTAGCTATTCCTTCCTTCTTATAACTGCAAATGAGAAGGTAAATTTTCCTGTGATAGGAAACTCAGCTATAATGTTATATCCTAAGGAGAGTAGTTTCAAAGCATTGTTTTTCTCCTGAGACCTGATGTGGCAGAATCTAATTGTTTTAATCTCTATGAGTTCAGGAGCTCAATGACCTTTTGGTATATGTATACGAAGGTAAGACCATTCATTCAGGCAGGCGGTCCCACACCCTTGCATCCCTAAATTACAGCTTTTCATTGGAACTACATTTCACTGCTCTAGTTCCAGCACCTCTAGGTAAGCCTCATGTTTCAACCAAGGTAATTTCCAGCTAGTGATAATTTTTATTCTCCTGCTTCATTGCTTTATAAAAATTTTGATGAAAGATTAGGAAAAAAAAAAAATCTGTTAGTGTAAAATTGCTTCCTTTTTATACAGCAAGCTGGTTACATTAAGCAGCAAAGATATTAAACTGCCACACTGGCATCGAACAGCAAGCTGAATTTGATTTGCTTTTTGAAACCAGAATCAGCAGAAATTAATTTGTATTTCCTTAAATGTTGCATACGTGCAAATATTATTTTAGTGTTCAGTAGGCAGACAGTTCAGTAAACCTACAGCACACTGTAAAACCTCAGCAGCATCTGAATGGGAGTAACACAGAAAAAGGAGTTGGACAGAAATCACCATTTCCCTGTACAGCTACGTAGTTTATTACAGCTGATTTTTCACACAATTAGTAAATTAGATCAGGATGTTCTAGGTTTCTTTTTTCAGCAATCTTCAAAATATTAAAAGCAATAAAACAACAAATCCAGACATTTATACTGAAGTGCCTACGGGGCAAGTTGCCATATTTCAGGCTTACTAAGGACTTTATTGCCAAATCCCAAATTACAGGACTATGACATAAAATGAATCCTTTTAGTGCAGCTGTGTTTATTTTAGTACAGAGTATGCCTACATTTATGCTTTAGTTCAGATCATGAACATGCTTTCGAAGGGAGATTGTGCAGTGGTTGCCACTTAGTTTGCTTGGATTCATATGATGGAAAGGCCTCAGAGGATACTTTTACAATTAACCAGATTCTTTTCAAATTAAATCAAACTCGAGGATGGGATTGAGGAACACATTTACTGTCGTCCAGCTGCCATGACCATTTCGTCCTTTGCACCAGAACAGAGCTATTTTGAAGTAAAGCTCACCTGAAACGGGAAAAAAATTGTCCTCAATGAGTCCTCAGCAGCATCTGGGTCTCTTCCCATGGCACTGAACTTCTTGCATGTGTAGATACAACCTCCAGAGACCTACAGTAAGCATCAACAATTCCTTTCTATTCTTAACAAGGAAAAATATCCCAGCTTGATGTACTGTGGGTTTCCCAGGCAAGTGCTTTCGAGCCTCTGATGTACAAGTGGGATCATAAATTGTCTAACTACTAAACCACAGAGAAGTTTAATGTGATCTTTCCCAAACAGCAATTAACCTAATATTATCCTACAAAAACTCCAATGACATTTCAAACCAGGCTGGTGTATGTCATTAAAACATTGCTTATGTCACATCATATTCACTGGCTTGCATGAAAACCCCCAGGAACAAATATCTCTCTTTTGTCTTTATTTTAGACTGTAAGGCCGCTGGCTTAGGGACCACAACCCTGTGATATGCGAGTGGAAATCCCCATTCTGTTCAGGACTTGTACTTGCTGCTGTTTATCAATTCAGCAGCGTCACCTCCCTGTGTATGCTCTTCACAAAAGCTAAGCGTATTGGTCTACACATTTGGCAATTAGGGATTTCCATCTTCAGTTAAGTTATGCACTCTTACTGAAGTGCCTCACAAGGACAGTCAGTCTCATTAATACAAAACCTCCTACAACAGATAACAGCATTATTTCAATGTCAAGTACCTTGACTTGTTAAAATATTTTACATTTAAATTTGAAATCAAACCATAAAAGTTGTAATAGGTATTTTAAGTCAAGCATAAGCTCTGTTTTTATGACCTTAGGCTTACCTATATTATTATTTTATTTATTTTGCTTGAGGATAATAAATAACAGGAGTTACAGGTAGTTTCCATGCAGTCAGACAATGATTAGTTATTCCAGGGACAGAGCTCAAGTGAATGTTACCCCTTAACCCTGTATCCCCTCAGGGAAGTTTAGTTGTTAACAGTCTCAAACAAGTGCAAAGTAGTATGGAGCACATACAAATTGCATAGTTATGTAATTATGCAAATGACACTTGCATGAAATAGATCATCCATAAGAGAAAAAAATACCACTAAGCCTTGTGGACAAGAGTTTCCTTCTTTTAGAGGAACGAAATTTAGATGCCTAATCTAAACACCAAGGCAGCCATTACCTGATTCTGTTTATGATCTAAGCAGGGAATAATTGCACCTGCCTCTGCTGAGGAACAACATAATTTTCATAGTAGGTGGAAGTCAGTGATATGCTGGGAGGGATTGGGAAGTATATGAGCTGGATTGCAAATTCTTTGATTCTGAATGGAAACAGAATCAGACCCTGGCACAGGATCAGGATTTTCTACCAGCCAGGACTTTGAGGACATGCTGTGTAGACCATATTCAAGTCCTTGCCCACGTATGGTAGATCCACTTTTATACCTTGCCAACAGAAACATTTCGTAGACTTTTCTGGATTTGATGTAAGGTTAGAACCAGTCTGAATTTTCCTGAGTTCCCATTGGCTACATTTTTATGAGGCTCAATTTTGATATTGCAAACGTACAGTTCACTTTGGTCTATACGTGTGTGGCATAGCAAGCTTTAAGAGGATGAAACCAGAGTGCTCTAGCAAAGCCCACCACACCAGCACAATTCTCTATGGTATCAGTAAGCAGCAGGGTGCATTCCACTTTAATGCCAGGGCCAGCTGGTAATACAAGAACCCCTGTGTAAGAGGCATCTTTCACCAGGCAGCAGCACAGGACTGACCCTAGGAAGCTGTAGGAAAGTGAGAAGCAAATGTTAAAATGGAATGTCAGAACACAGAAGGTCTTCCCAGGAGTTCTTAAGAATAACAAAGCTGAGGTAGGACTTCTGTCTGCCTGTCATTTAACTTAAATCATAGCTATCCCCTGACAACACAAGATCAATTTACATTGCTTTGGAGATTCAGTGTGTATTTGCTTTGCTTGCTTTCTCTTTATTTGGAGAATATAAATGAGGATAGGAAAAAAGAAAAATTTTCAGAGGAAATCTTGTTCTCAAGGCAGAGACCAAGCAACTGAAATAAAAAAGCCTTTTCTTGATAAGGGATAGGGTGGTATTGCAGAGCCATGAACAAAGCAGCACTATGTAAACCAAACTTAACAGAGCCTGATGGGCCAGTCAGGTGTATAAACGTGCCGACATCAGAAATCTGCTTACACAGAAACAGAACTGATGGCACTGAAAACCTTTTCAGAGAATTCATTATTGCTGAAGGGCAGGTACAGACTTTAATCCAGACTGGGAAAACTGTCTGCAGTTTTGGTTTTCCAATGAAGGAACCTGCTGGTGGCAAAGCAGGAGTATTTCCAGCCTAGACATGTAGATGCAGGGAACAGAAGAAGTCACTTATGGAGATAGGTGAAATTGCCAAAAGACTGGTTGGGAGTTGAGGCTGAAATAAGTAGCTGTGGGCCAATTGAATGATCATATTGCACGAGGAGAATAAGTCATGTTCATCTTATAGAGAAGACTCATACATTGAGAAATTACTTACCTTTTTTCAAAAGTGCAAAATATTCACACACTAACAGAAGATCCCAAGGTTTACATTATCTACAGTGAGAGTAGAAAGCTTAGACCTCTTTATCATTGTACTACAAGAGAACTTGAGATATTCTGTGTAGAGACACTCCATGATGAATACTTAACATCTTTGACACATGCAGTGTCAAAACCACTAGAACTTCAAGGGGTAAAAAAAAAAAAAAAAAAGAGAGAGGCTCATGTAAATGTCTGTTAAACTTTCTAGTTTTGCTAAGCGGATAAAGTGAGAGCCTTATTTATATGGAGAAACCATAACAGGTGCAAAGCCAGCTTTCAGTAGTGGGGTGGGGGGAATACATCTCAGTGAGGGACCAAAAAAAAAGGCAAGAGAGAAAAGGTAAGAGAAAATTATTTAGGACTCATCCACGAGGCACAAGAAGAAACTAAATTATGAAGACCTGTGCAGCTAAATTCCAAGACTAAACAACTTTTGCTATTCTGAAGCTGAAACTAGAACAACTGGTGCTGCAAATCCTGACGGTCTTTGTAGTGGTTTTGTGAGGTGGGCAGATGGGCCCATTATAAAATCATCAGCTTGTACACAGCATTTCAGTACAGCTCAGTTATGACCAGTGTGTCTATCCCCATGTTTCAATTCCCACTTATTTCCTTTGTAGTGAATGGAGCACAAACCCAGAGACACAGCAATTAAATTGTCATTCACAGAGGCTGGAATTGAAGTACATCTTTCCAACAGGGGCATCTATGCCTGCATTCACATTATTGCTAGATCCTTTACTGTTTCCTTTTCAGTGGTTTTACAGTTGCCTAATAATTAGATATTCAGTTAACTTCTCAAAAACTCCTGGAAACATGATGTGAAAAAGAAAAAGATAAATGAGAAAGTGATACATCTGTCAGAGGAAATGCAGAGAAAGCCAAACTCCATCTGCCTGCAGTCATCTGCCTGGACATTGGATGCAGATTGTCTGAAAGCCCCACACCTGCAGAGTAGGTAAAGCTGCACATCAGTTTGCACACCAGAGCAGAGCACATTCGTTTCAAGAAAATTGCTGTTCCAACCTTTTGGCCAGCCCTACCTCATGTCTCATTAGCCCTGGCCACAGAAGTCTTGCTGTTTCTGAAATTTATCCCAGCAAACCACCAAAACTTATCCTAGTTTCTTAAGCTGGAATTAGATATTTCGTTCCCCTTGCACTGACCTTCTGCTTTTGAGCAAATTTTGCCTTTGTTGCTAGATGGGAATAGTTTTTACTATATGCAACAGGTTTTCATTAATCACTTTTACTGGTGTCCTTTCTAAATTACAGGCCCTGGCATATCTCCAATTAACACCTGGTGACAGTTGTTTTAAAAATCTGCTTCTGTCTGCAAGAATTGACTGGTCAAAGCCAACAAATAAAAGTGGCAGGCAGGTCCATAGTCAATAACACCAGCATCCTTCAGGATAGGAAGGGAAGGAGAGGGAACACAGTGAAATTGAGGGGCAGATAGGGAATAACTGATCGGAACACATGGAAAAGGACAGATGATCCTGAGGTTCATAAACCCTTCTGTAGATCTCAAGGCTTAGCAGCATTCAGGCAGAAGCAGGAGCTCATTTTATTTTAAAAGTGCTATCTTGGCATTACAGAAATGGACTGGTCCCTGACTGGCATTACATTAATCAGCCTCACTATCATTGCTATAAAAAAATTCGTCTCTGTAGCTACATAGGGTATGGCTATACATGTGCAGAATATGGCTCCACCAGAGCATGGCTGGGGAGTACTGCTGATTTTCTAACAACAGTAGAACCACGTAGTAGAATCATATTTATCCACCCTGCTGAGCTCTGTGCCTGCTCCTCAGAAAAGCAGCCTTTGCCATATCCCAACATGACAGATCTATCAAAAGATCTGCTTCTTGGTGCCAGTGATACCAGGTACAGAAAAAGAGATGATATCAAGGACATGCTTAGTTATCTTTGTTTGCTCAAAGTCTGTAAAGCAACAATGAGGAAGCTAATTAATTAGAGGTAATTAGTGCAAGGAAAAAAATTACAAAATTAAATAGATTGACTTTGGATGCGATTGTATCTTTTTCTACTTTGTCACAATAATTTCTATTGACTTACATATTTGACATCATAGGAAAAATTTAGTTTGATGTGAAGACATTTACATGTTGGCATTCACAGACAAATGCCTAAACTCTATTTTTAGTTAGTAAATGCTAAGGAGCTCCTTAGTAACAGTTCATTTGGACACCTGCCTGGGATTCAGATGCCTAAACATAGACAACCCATGGTGTTTGGGTGCTGTGGAGACCCCTGTACCAGTCCCTAGCATATGCTCCAGGGAGTGCTCCTGGACTCCTCTGGTAGTGGCAGATATCGGGGGGACCAAGGGGCACCTCAGAAGTTTGGGCAACTGAGAACTGTCCATAATGGCCTTGCTGAAATTACTTTGACTGTCTTGTGTTCAAGAAATAACTGGATGTGGTACTCAGTGCCACAGTCTAGTTGAGCTTTGGTTAATGGTTGAACTTGATGATACCAGAGGCTTGTTCAACATAATTGATTCTGTGACCTAAAATAATTTTCTGTATCTGTTTCTATGAAGGTTTTATGCTTCAATGTGAATATAAATAATGCTCTTCAAAGGAGATGGTCTCTGTCAGCTGAAGTTCCAGTTATATAAGGTACAGTAATTTCACAATTACAAGCCGCACCTGAATATAAGCCGCACTTTTTTTTTTTTTTTTAAAGCCAGGATCCATGTGCGACAAAGTAATGAGTTAGTTGCAGAATAGTGCCAGTGCGGGGTTTGGTGTCAGGTGCTCAAGTTGCAAACAGTTTTCATAGACCAGCCAAGCCTTTAAAGGCAGCCCCAGGCACCCTCCCCAGCTGGCTCTCACTTCTGGGTTGGCATTTCACTGGGATTTGTCCATAAATAAGCTGCACCTGGTTAGCCACACTACTGGGGTAGGCTGGATTCCCCAATGAAAAAGGTGCGGCTTATAATCGTGAAATTACTGTAATTTCCTGTATCTTTGTTAAAAACATGAACTTCCACTTTGTTTAGAAAAAGACAAAACAAAAAGGCAGCAAACAAAGCCAAACAAAATCTCAAAGAAATCTGTCTTTGCACACAATTCATTTGTGTTTCTGAGTTTTATAAATGCGCTCTCCTCATGTGTCACCATTAAGTTTTTAGTTCGGATCAGGAATGCATTTCCAAAGCCAAATCTCTCAGTTTTTCCCAATTACCATGCCTGGCTTTTCCTATTGATCTACGCTCTCACTGTATGTTTCAGAATCACTACACTGCAATTTTAGACATGATGGGGGATTAAAAATTCAGTAACTGGAGAAACATTTAATTACTGTGTTTTGAAAGCTGTGATGTAACAAGGAACTAAGAAAGTAGTAAGCAGAGAGACTTTCCAAAGTAGAAAGAACCTTCAGAGCAAAATACGAGTTTACCTAATAGCTGCTGCAAAGGGAATCACTGGCAAGCACAGCAGGGAATCAAGCAAGTAAACATCCAGATTAATATATTGTATGAATCATGAAATATTAATGAATAAATAATGCAAAGCATCTTAATAGCTTTTTTTGGCAGAACTGTGAACTACATGGTCAATGGACCAGGATATAAATATAAAACATTGATTTTAATAAGGCATTTGAAACATTTTGAAATATCCTTACATTCATTGGTTTGGACATACTCAGGCCACCATGCTTTATCTACCTGCAATATCACACTGAAACACCTGACATAGTATTTCCATTATCTTCATGTTTGGGAAAATGAAGGGAGCATGTGTTAGTTTTACAAAGAATAACAGTATTTTTTCTTGAGGATGAACAGCAATCTCTTATTTTAAAAACTGACCTAAGAGATCTCCAGAATTTACAGTCTCATGTTCAAGGCTGCAGGACGCACTTTTCAAGAATCACTGTAGGTCAACAGGTGCTGTAAAGAATTGTTAGTTAATTTGAGTTCCAAATGAGGAGCATAGCAGGGAAACACATTGAGAAACCACATAGCCTGTCTTCTTGACTAAGGCTCTGGAGAGAGACTTGGGAATAAAGGGCAGCACAAGAGGAGCCAAAATCTGCTGTTTGCAACGTGGGCATCGCTGTGTGACTTGATGTCATAAAATCCAGACAGTAACCAATTTCTCAGTTCATGGGAGGAGCCCACAGAGGAGAAACACAAATACCTAAGGCAATGCACTGAGGAGCCTCATGATATTGTCTGGAAACAATTTTCCAAACTGGGAAAATGCAGAAGAGAAAATGTGATGAATCATACACTGCACAGCAAATACTCCATGGGAGAAAGGGAACAGAAAGGTAGCAAGACTGAAAAAGATCTGAGCGGTGTACACAGGAAAAAGGCTCAGAACTGAGATTGCAGCATTATTTCAGTAACAACAAAAAAAAAAAGCCCAAACTAAGAGCCAGTGCAATTCACAGCTCTTTTATTAGGTGCTCCATTGTGTGCAGTCTGCAATATAGAGTTTAGGATGAGGAAGCCACCAGGGAGATGGCAGGGGTTGGGTGGCCCTTCCTGATGGCATATTCTTTAAAACACACCCCAAACACTGCCTGGCTACCTTCATGCCAGGATGGATTGGAAAGGAACCAGGCAAAAGCAAGACAAATGACAAAGAGCTGGAGGGAATGACTTCAAAGGAAAGAGTAAATGAGCTAAAATATGCATAGCATGGCTAAGGAGCCACTGTAGGTCAGGAGACAGGGAATGCAGCAACTGTGAGCCATTCTCAGGCAGAGGTATAAATGGAAAGGTCGATCATTGACAACAAACAGACAGGAGGAAGAATTTGTCATCTTATTAATATTCTCCTCCTTCAATTTTTGCTCTATACATGGTAGCTTCTTACTAGTGCACTTTGAATTCCATTTCATAATTCATTTAATTTTCTCCTTTCTCATTGCTCTGGGCCAGGCTCATCATTACACAGGACTAAGGAACCAGTTCTCTCTGAAACTGAGACTATTTCAAGGCACATTCAAAATAATTTATGAATATATCTAGTACTGCTACAAGATTATTCCTTCTTCTATGCCTTGTTGTTGCAGTATCAGTCTTGGAATTCCTTGGGCTCATATAATTTGAATGAAATAATATATCATATAATGATTTTTCATGAGAATTCTTCCTCCCATTTGTTTTTTGTTGTCATTTTTTTTATTTTGTTTGGATTTTTTTTTCTTTTTGTGTTCTATCCTTGGGGCACAGGCAGATATATGTGAATACACAAGACTCACCCAAGCCTCACCTCTCAGGAGAGTTCTCGTCCTGGCATTAGCTCCCTGTTCAGGTGGATTGTGGGCAGAGACTCCAACTGTGCTTTCTGCATATGGAATTTGTGCCTAGGACAATTATTTTCATGTTATTCTCTCCTATGTCCAAATCCTAATTTTTCAACAGCCGCGTTTGTACTGTTTTTCTTACATTAGTTTCTTCTTTGATTCCTAATGATAGTACAGTAATTTCACAATTGTAAGCCGCACCTGATTATAAGC
>VRYO01002772.1:78938558-78970403 GCA_009812075.1 Sialia sialis
TATAGTCGTGAAATTACTGTACGCAGTCAGTCAGAGAGCTCAGCGGCACTTCCCCACATCTCCAGCTGTACTCAGATGGCACACAGGTGCTGCAGTTGGGTGTGGCTGTTTGCCAGCTACACACGTCACAGGAGATCCTGTAGGATCTCCTTGCTGACAGCTGTCTTTCAGAAGCAGAGCCAATGTGAAACACAAAACCAGGCAGATGCAGTGGCTGCTCAGCACATTGGAAATGAGGCCACTTGCATTTAAGAGCTTATAAATGGATTTGATTTTCTAATTTCAGGACCTACATTTGGGAGGAAGAACTCCTAATTCATCATACGGTTTTCATTTTTAACCTCTCTGTAGATGTACAGATCTTTAATTTTCAGTTCTGTGCATACACATTATAATCTCTCTAAGTATAAACCAGTCAAATGGTCTTCCTGTATATAAATTTAGTACTCGATCAATGTATCTTTCATATGCATGAAAGAACTATCCCACATGCTACTGCAGACTCCTACATTTCCCTGTTCTTTTATTCAGAGGTATTGGATTTTCTTTTTTTTTGAGCAGTCATACTCCTTTGACAGTACATAGCTGTCATGGTTCTGTCTCACAGGTTTCTATACATCAGAGACCAGCTTTAAAACTATTTTGACAGGTTAAAAGCTGGGATTTTTCCAGGGACAGGATGGAGAGAAGCAGGAATGAGAGAAGTGAAAAAGAGTATTCCTTGACACCCCCTAATCTCCTCACAGCAGATGGCACTGTCATTTTCAAGTAGTTTCTGTGCACAACAGCCATTGCAAAAGAGTGAAAGTTGTAATGCTGAAAAAAGTCTTTTTGGGAGAAACATACATATCTGTATGTGCATCTAGCCAACATGTCCAGCTGTGAATGCCTGAGCAGACAAATGAGCAAAGCTTACCTTCCCTCTTCCTCCCCCTGTCCATTCACTAAAATTAATTGTTCCCCACGATGCTGTATGCCACATTGTTAATTATTGTCTCTCTCTTCTGCACCTGAGGCATCACACTGGTTTAGAAAACAGCCTGCAAACAGATGGAGAGCTGCTGGAGATGAATCTGAAGGTATGTGAAAAAAAAAAAAAAAAGATACAGACTTTATGATACTGCAGCCTCAGATGGTGTATTAATTTTCAATAATATTCTGGAAAGGAAGGAGGTCTCTACATGTTTTTAGGCTTAATTTGTTTTCAAAAAAGGAGCTACAAGAGCCAATTACTTTTATGATTTCATCACAATAATTTATGTTTAAAGAATATTTATGGGAAAATATTCCAATCACTCCTGCACCAGCCTTGCTGTTTCTCAGACAGCCCTTCCCCCAGCAGGCAGCTGTACATGCACTGTGCCTGACAGGACCACTGCTGGCTGTCTTGCACGCCAGATAGAAATGCCAGCTTGAACTGGATGCAGCCTCTTGCTTGCTGCTTTAATGCCACTGACTCATCCCCAACCTACCCTAACAACCTGATTCTGCCACCATGTTGCCACAGAAAGCCGCAGCAGCCTGGGGCAACGCTGTCCTTTCCATGCCCAGCCTGTCTTCTAGCAATGTCCTGGTGCAGTCCCAACAAAAATGCTCCACTCTTTGATCCAGCCTGGCAATTAACAAAAAGCCACTGCAGTTGTTGACATCAACTGTTTTTTCATCTTCCCATGGTGAGGATCAAAGGTGGTGCAAGCATAAGGAGGCAGGGATGTCTCTAATGGTGCTCAAAGCTGTCCTGTCCTACTGAGGAGGGCACTGCAAAGCCACACAAAGCACAGGCATCCAGACCCACCTGATGTGCACCATGCCAGCTTCAAAACAAGTAAAAGGATTTCCCTTTCATAAGCACCTCAATGTGATCATTTTCTGTGTAAAACTACCCAAGAGACATATCCAAAAAACCATAAACTCTTCTAATAGAGGCATCTCACCCGCTTCAAAGGGAAAACTATTGCTGCACATAAGGAACAGTTGCAATTTCTAAATGGGGAAAAAAGCCTTCTAGACTTGGCGGGAAGTTCAGCTCTGCACATTAGCCAAATTACCTCAGAAAGGCACTGAAAAAGGTATTAATAGATTTACCAAATGACTGTCCAAAGGAATCCAGATATTTTAGCCAAGAAGCGAAAAAAAGCAAGTTAATTATACCACAACCAGATCTCTGGCATATAGAAGCAAGGAAGAAAAGGTTATACCTAAAATGCAATGGCCATCCTTCCTTTCCCCGTGTTGGCATTGTGCAGATTTTGTGGAGCAGAGTGTGCTTGGTAGAGATTGATACACAATTTGTTGTTATACACAGTGTGTCAGCTGTTATATGAATGTGTAAAGGAACTCTGGAACTTCAGTATGGTGTAATTTCCTCCACTACTCGAATTCTGTATATAAGTATTTTGCAGTCCAGCAGAGATTCTCAGCTGCCATCACTTCATAAAATTCTTGGTACAGAAACAACTGAATGCATAATGCATTGTATATGCTCCCATACATTTAGCTTAGATAACTAAATCTACTGTCTTTCACTCTTTTAGAAAGCTTATCAAATACAACAATTGTCACAAGAATCAGTCTGTATCATTATCACCTGCACAGGTCAATAAACAGTATATTGTTGCTTGACCTTGGGATTCCTAGTCAAGGATTCTTAACCTGCCTTTTCTCCTGTTCTGCAGACAGTGCAGAATGTGAATATTTAAAGCCAGTAGGGCTGAATACATGTCTAGCTCGCTCTCTCTTTGCAAAAGCAATATCAAGCCTCAGGCACTCATCAAACCCATGGGTAAACGTGATGAACCATCATCGCCTTGGTGCTGCAGAGGATGAGATGGGTAACCAGCCAGTGGTGATGCCTGGCCTCAGCACTGCAGACTTCCCAAAAACAGTGCTGCAAATATTACTAGCATTTGATCTGGAAAGGACAATCTATTCCAATACTATTTTAGATTTCTTTCTTTCTTCACTGAACACTTTTGTTTTGGACAACAAGTCTTTGGTAAAATGCAATTGTCTTTAATGAATTGCTTTTCCCAGCTGTCACTGTCATTCTACCGAAAATTCAGGGTGATTTATCTGACCTGTAGCAGAGATGTAAGACTAAGACTTTAGCTGTTCTCCATTCTAACAGGAGTGTTTGCTCTGATAGGATCAGCTCACTAATGGGGGCTTTTGGCTATGGATAGGCACAGAAGAAAGATGTAGTATTTGGATACCTATCAGACACCAAGGTTTGTAGGCAGGGCTGAGAGCAAACTTATCCAATGGTGGTGATATGTCACAGACTGTTCCCTGGCTCCCATAGGCCCAAGGACATTTCTTCCACTTCTGCCTTTTATAAGGCAAAATGAGAGAAGACCTATGAAATCAATTCACACTCTCAGAATGGTGCTTTAGTCATGGGTCACACAATTAGCCACATCTGCAAAGTGGTACATTTGCTGATTGCGAAATTCTCACCTCCAAGAACCTGGGCTAAATTTTAGTTTAAACACCTTGGTACATGGAAAAATTGTTGCAATTGCACCCCTAAATGCCTGGTATTGCAATGAACATATGAGTCAAGGAAGTTTTTTTCCCATGAAAAAAGGTTGCAGCTGAAGGTTCTGGTCAGTTCTGTATCATTTGTATCCCCTTTTGCTTTTCCAAGATATTTCTATCCTTCAGAGCCATAAGATATTTCCAGTGAGAAATATATCTCAGCTAGACTTTATCTGTTAGCTTTTAACTCACACTTGGTACCAAAACCTTTTACATCCCCACAAAATAAGATTTTGCCTCTAGCATCAATTATCATTCATCTGGCTTTTGAAGAAGCTGACAGGTCTGTATTGTCCTTGCTCTCCCTTTTCATGTATCTTGAAAAATATTTGCTTTTCTTTCACCTCATGGCACCTCAACATCCTCCTCATTTCTCAAAGATATTTGCTAACAAGGCTTTCAGAAATCATCACCCCCCTTTTAAAAATTCAGCTATGACACCCATACCTGCAACCTGATTTAAAATTGTCTTACTTAGCCAGTTCCTGACCCCTTTTGCTGCTAAAGTAAGGTTAAATCTTGTCCATAGACTACTTCTGTATGGACCTAAGGCCTGGTGCAGTTACATAAATAAAATATGCTAAGCTGCCTTCTAGTTCTGATAACTGAGAATAGTAAGGCTTCAGCTAAACTGCTGGTATTTACAAAATCTTGGGAGTTGTCAATAGACATCCCAGATTTTGTTGTACGCCTCAAACAGATCATACAGGACACCCTTCTGCACAATGACTCCAGTGACCTTGCTGAGCTCACCCAAGAATGATCAGCCCAGTGAAAAGGGACAAAATAGAATGCAAAAGCAGAATGACAAACAAACAAACAAAGTTCTCTGTCATAGCAATTAGCAAAGCAATCTTTTGGAGGATGATGTCAGCACAGGCTGGCATCTGCTCCTAGGAGGGGAAAAAACAAAGCGAATGGCAGATAGGAATGAAATGTTTTAACAGAGAGGGAGAGAGACTTGCTCTAAACTTCAAAGAGGAAACACTGCTAAAAGGAAAGGAGAAAGAAAAAGCATGAGAAAAGCCTAGGAGGGATGAAAGAATGCTAACATGAAGGAAAAGGAAAGCAAGCAGGGAGGATAAAGAGAGCTCCATAAAGTAGCTCTGCCAGGGGACCATGTCAAAAGCCAGAACCAGTGCAGCATTAAAATGGCACTTTAGTAGAGGAGAGAAATCCAACCCAATGTAGCCAGGAGACAGCTCAGAGGTACATAAAGCCTTCGTTGAATGGATGCATAATGAATAAGACTGCAAGGAAAAGAACAAAACTTGCACTAATATGTCATACATTCTCTCATAAACTCTGAACTTTCCTGAAATCAACACAGCCAAAATAGCTAAACTACTTGCAGTACTTACATGTAGTGTCTGCACCTCACAATGAGTGATTATTAATTTTCTGTGCATAGGTCATGTAAAGAGTCACGTAGTTTCTCTGTGATTTAGTTTCCCATCTGTAAAGCTGCCACCTCTGCTTCATTAAAGGGAAAGAGGCAATAAATTGACAAGAAAGAATATAAATAAAGAGGAACAAAGCAGATGATTTAATGGCAACATCAGGCTCAGGTCCAGATTAAAATAAAAAGCATATAAAAGAGTGAAGTAGTTAACTGATACATTTTATAACTAAACCAGAAGCATCTTCCAAAATATATCTGAAAAGAGAACAGGACAATTCAATGTATCAGTATGAAATTAAACTCCTCTCTTCGTTGTAGGCATTTACAGGCTCTGCTTCCCTGTTGCCTCCCTTCTAGTAAGACTTCCCCCCTTCTTTACTCTTCCTAATTGTCAAGGTTTAAAGGACACTGAACAGCACAGGATGGGTTCATTAGAATTGCAAAGTATTGCTGCATACCATTTGCAGCAGGGCACCATTTATCTCTGTTGCCACACCATACTGTGAGGTGGCACCAAAAACCAGACACTGCAGTCCAGAGCTAGGGAATGCTAATCATCCTACATCAGACCCAAACCATGCAGCATTCAAGGTTAACTGTGGTTGAGAGCATCTGTTCAAGGCAGTAAATGACTCCCAAATGCAGTCAGGAGTGGGCTTTAGATTTTTGACATGACCAGCTTCCGTCTGTTGGCCTGGAAGACCTGAGTCGAATTCTTGGCCATTTGTTTCAATCTCTTGTATCTACATAACCACTTCTGTCCCTTCCTTGAATGGAAGGCAAAATTACCGCTCCTCAGACCCAAACCATGCAGGATTTAAGTTGCAGCAAAGTAAAAATATAAATTACAGCTCCTGCAAAGACTTTAGCACAGCAGTCTATGCATAAATACCAGGCTGTAGTTTGGCTAAAGGAATCTGTCCAGCCAGTTGCCCAGGTTCACCCTAAAGTTGTGTCCAGACTGACACCTGAGTTTAGTCTACCTCAGAAATTTCTACCTTTCTCCAAAATTTACAGTAATTTCATGATTATAAGCCACACCTTTTTCATTGAAGAATCCAGCCTACCCCAGTAGTGCGGCTTATTTATGGACAAATCCCAGTGAAATGCCAACCCAGAAGTGAGAGCCAGACGGGGAGGGTGCCTGGGCTGCCTTCAAAGGCTTCGCTGGTCTATGAAAACTGTTTGAAACTTGTTGCACCTGACACCAAACCCAGCTGGCAGCTATTCTATTACTAATTTGTTACTTTGTTACTCATGGATCCTGGCTTTTAAAAAATAAAAAATAAATAACAAAGTGCAGCTTATATTCAGGTGCGGCTTATATATGGACAAATCCTGTTCTCTACCCAGCTACCAGGAGGTGCAACTTATAATCAGGTGTGGCTTATAATTGTGAAATCACTGTACTTTAAAAATATTTATATTTTAATTTCTTTCATATTAAATGTCACACGTGTTTCCTGTCCTACAGCAAAAATAAGCAGAACTGGAAAAGGTACTCAGTCCGCACTACATTGTGGTGCTGAAGCACAACTAAGAAGTAAGCATGAGGCTGCCAGATCAGAGATTGCACATTAAGTTACTTTGCATTTGGTCTGAGTCTGTAGTCCTGCTCTTATTGAAGTCAGCAGCAAGCCTGCAGTAAATTGCAACAATAGTAAGGTGTATTTTAGGGAGCCACCGTAAAGAGGTAGGCTGGATTATCTAATGACACTACTAAATGTGTTACTTGTCAAGCTAATTAGTCACCCTGTAAATGAAAAGGTCAACCCTGCATAATATTTGCATCTCATCTTTCTGAGTGAAATTTCCTGTGCATGGTAGGTGGAAAGAAATAAATTCTACTGAAGTTGTGAACAGCTGATAGGAACACTTTGGCAGGCAGAGAAAAGTTTCAAAAAAGCTGTTTAAGGCTGATCTGAAGTGAAGAACATGGAATATGTCCATCAGGAAGACACCAGTCCCATGCCCACCAACTCCATATTGTACAATTTGTTTCGAACAGCTCTGCAGCCAAGCAATACATTGAAACTGTCAGTCACACTTTACACTTCTTCCACTTCTTCTGCTGCTCTTTACTAAGCCACATATGCATGTCAAGGAGAGATAAGGCTCATGAAATCATTCCACTGCACCAATGTGCTGCTTTTGACTCTGAGTTGCCACTCTGTAGAGTTACCTGATAAGCCACGCTATATCATGTACACACTCCACTGTGTGCCTTTCCCCCTATTTCTACAGCTGGAGGAGAAATCCATCACAGTATAACTCCTCTGCACCAGTAGCTCACTAATTTTGTAGGTCTCAGAGCCCTGTACATCTATAGCAGCCCTTTTCCAATACCTTCATCATTTGCATGTATCTGAAGTATGAATACTTGACACAATAACAAATGCTTGAAAGATATTGACAAAGCCACCAGAAAGAGGTTAAAGAAAAAGCACCAGAAGCCTTCTTGGGAAATATCAAACCAAAACAAACAGAATGTTTCAGGGCAGCCAGTAGATTAGCCAGGAACTCTTGACATTTTTTCTTTTTCAGTGAAACAGTCAGCTTTGTGTTTCAGCCTGTAAACATCCTATGCCAGAAGAGGATCTTCAGAGACTCTTTGTCCTTGCTAAAGGGCTTTACTTAATGGGGTGTTACATGAAAAAGCATATCTGTCTTTCAGGAAAATGTGCCCTGCAGGCTCACTGGAACAGTGGCAATATCTAGAGGAAAAGAAAAGCAGGATATGAAATATGTCCTGGCTATTGTAAGTTTAAATATATATTAAGCCACTCTGCCAGGACTGAAAACTCTGGTGTCATAAATTTCCCAGCAACCTGTGTGCATTAAGTAGGTGTCAGGGGACCTTGCTCCCTTCAACAAGGAGTCACACCTTCCAAGCAGCAAAGCTCACTGTCAAAGGCTTGAGTTTTACTTGCAGGAGCTGCCCAAGCCAGCTCTGAGCTCACTCTGCAGACAGACTCTCCATTGCAGGGAAGCCACAGGATCCTGGGGCCTGGGGCTCATCCCCCTGCCCATGGGCTGACCCCCTTCAGTACTTCCACTGTCGCTGGCACATGAGCTGGGAACTTAAAGCCTTTCACCTATATTCCAAATGGCTACATCAATCTCCAAATTACTGTCATTTGAAATATCTGAATGATGTCAGACTATTTCCTTTGGGAGCCAGGATAGGAACTCTGCACCCCACTTAGCTGGCCTATAGGTAACAGAAGCAAGTGGATTGCTTAAGATAAAATAAAAACTTACAGTAATTTCACGAGTATAAGCCGCACCCTTTTCATTGAAGAATCCAGCCTACCCCAGTAGTGTGGCTAATCATCAGGTGCAGCTTATTTATGGACAAATCCCAGCAAAATGCCAACCCAGAAGTGAGAGCTGGCCAACCAGGGAAGGCTCCTGGGGTTGCCTTTAAAGGCTTCGCTGGTCTATGAAAACTGTTGCAACTTGAGCACCTGACACCAAACTTGGCTGGCAGTGATTCTGTTACTAATTTGTTACTTTGTCACACATGGATGCTCATTTAAAAAAAAAAAAAAAAAGAAAAAAAAAGGTTCTGTTTATATTCAGGCGCAGCTTATATATGGAAAAATCCCGTGGTCTGCCCAGCTACCGGGAGGTGTGGCTTATAATCAGGTGCGGCTTATAATTGTGAAATTACTGTACTTTATGACTTGTTTTTCAAAACCCTTCATTCCCCATATGTTTGAACCAAAATATGAAATTTAGATGTACTTAAAGATGCCTTTTTTTTTTCTGGTGCACATACAAGCTTATGAACACGTAGCACAAGGAATCAGGTAGCCCATTATAAAGGAGGTTAACACATACTCAGTTCTAGGCTTCAGAGAAGACACACCCCCTCCATGTATCTTTCATCAGGCAGGATTTTCCTGAATCCAAATAGCAATGCAAATGGCACTCATGTTCACCCTCCTCTACTCATGGTTCATCTAAGAAATGCTTCCTTCTGGCTCTGAATTACCCATCTTACCTGACAGAAGGGATAATAAATAATTCCTCTGTGTTACATCAACTCAATTATCTAGAAACAAAAAAACAGAACTTCCTGATTTTACTCATAAGACTTGTGCAAGACAGATTTAGGAGGTAGCAGTAAATTTTAAATCTCTTTCTTGTGTGTTTCTGACTAAAAGCTCTCTCTCTTCCCTCATTCAATTTGGACTTAGTTCAAGAGTATCTGCCTTGTGTGTAACTGTTGAAATCATCTGGAACTATCAAAAATCCCACAATATGTATAGTTGTGGAATTAATCTGAAAAGGTTTTGGTGTTTGGAATGCAAACATTCTGTGTCAACTTTAGCATTTTATGAGGAATATTGAAATTCCCAGTGCTTACCTCAAGGGCCCTAGTACCTTTAAACACAAATTACCTTTGAGGCCAGTAACCAACAGTTCCATTTGGTACCTCTTCTGTTGGCTTAGCTCTGTGCTGTGCTATTTTCAGCCCCAACTGTCCTATTCTTGAATTGGTTTTTGTCCTGCTCTTTAACATACAGCTTGCTGTAGAAAGAGAAAATGTGAACACCAGTGCAGACTTCTTCTTAAAATAAATACACCCTTAATCAAAATTGGATGACTAACAAGCATAAAATTATGGCTCTAATACCACATATAATCGTTTATCTCATTGCAAAGAGGCATACATCATTTGCATTGTGTTCCAGTAGTGTTTTATACCCACTTTACTATAATCTAAATGAGCATGCACAGCACAGATTCTAGCCCCTCTTATGCATTTGCCTGGAGAGCAATGATGTTTATTGTGTATGCTTTTAAAAATCATGTTCCTATAAATAAACACATCAAAATGTAAAGATAAAGCAGTGGGCAATCTCACAGCCTAAGCAGGTTTAATTGTGAGATATACTTTTCACAAAAAAAGGGATGCTTTTAAAATATATTTCTGGACAGAAATTTTAATAAAGCATATTTGAAACTTATATGAACAATGGAATAAGTTTGTTGAAGAGAATTTAAACCTATGGATACATCAGCTCAACACACAAGTACTACCAACCACACTTAGAGCTCAGACTAGATATTTTCTTCTGCCCACTCCTCATTATCTGGGATACACTTAACAGTCTGAGCCAGCGACTCAGCTTTAAACAACTTTAAATCTTGTAAAAATGACAACTGCCAGAGTATGTATTTCTTTCCTTGAACTAACTTCTGCACAAAGGCTGTAAGAAACTTCATTTCTCCATCTGCAGCATCCTTCCTATTGGATGGAAAGGTTCCCATTGGAACCACCACAGCTATGAAATTCAATAATGCATGTTCCTTCAGGGAGAGCAAGAAGGGCTTCACATGGCAAAATTTGCAAGAGCTGATTCCAGCTCCCATGTATGGCTTTACATCCTTTTCTGACCTTGTAGATATGTGAGAAATTGGCACTCGAAACTCTGACATTTTTATAAGACACAAGCTGATCTTATACCTAATTTTAGAGAGCTGTATAAAGCTCTTTTTCCTGTTCACAAGGATAACTCACTCAGCACAGCTGATCTTACTCTACAGAAGTATGAGGCTTTACAAGCAAAAAGATATGCATACTAAAATACATGGCAAAATTCTCTTATGTATTGTTAAAATCATTTATCTGTGACATATGTGGCATGAAGATGAAAATATGATATGGTCTAAAGGCTTTATTGTTATTTCACTTGGACTGAACTGAATTGCTTATGCTCAATGCACCATTTGTACAACATGATTTTCTGATTCTGCCCACAACCTAAGGCTACCACCCAAAAAATCAAGGGAGCAGTATGATGTTGACACAGATTAACCTCCAAAAATAAAGTGTAGTTATATTAAAGAACTGTGAAATTCTACCTGGGGATTATTTGCTCAAAGAATGGGAATATGACAGAGATGGTAGGAGGATGAATTGAAAATGTCCCTGCTCATCATAGGGGTGTTGGTTTAGACGACCTTTAAATGTCCCATCCAACACTAACTATTCTATGATACTATGATTCTATGGTTCTATGACTGATCCTCAGCAAAATAAAAGAGATAGATGGATACTCTGCACAGCACATTAAACCCTTTAGAGTTCAGCAGAGTATCATTCCTCTTTTTCCATCAGTCTGTCTTGTACGAATTTAGCACTTAAGAGAGTAACTATATTACATATTTTACATGTAAGTACAGTAACTATATTACATATTGGTATAAGTATGTTTATGTGTGGAAATTAAGGATTCTCTATTATTTATCTTGGTAAGTATTGTGCAGGTAGTTTGTTATCTCTATGTCCAGATCTAATTATGGATTGACATTCAGTGTTCTGCTGCTAGGGTTGGGTTTAATTGCATTCCTCTAGTACTTTAAACTTTACTACTTCTTTCCTACCAGCATAAACTTAAAAACATTATTTGGTCTTTACACACTCTTGTTTCTACATTCATTCTTATTCTTTTCCTGGAGAATCTGTTCTTTTTCCAATAACTCCTCTCTTGTACATCAGAGTAGTATTGTTCATCTTTGACCACTAGTTCTGCTGCATTTGTTTCATCTCTTCTCACAAAGAGAAGCTTCAGCTTATATGTTGTTTTTTCCCCTCTTAAATTTATTTAAAATTCATTTCATCAGTCCTTGGTGTTTATTTCAGCTTAGCTTTTTAGAGAAATCAGTTTTGTGTGTGTCTATGTATGACATAGTGTCAAGAGACTTACACGCCCAAGAACAACATGTCTTTAGTTTACTTTTGCTTGTCTCTTCAGGACTGTCCACACAGAAATACTGCACCTTCATCAAGCCTGACTGTCTTTAAACAACAGCAATTGTTCTTTCCATAGTACACATCCAAAGAATCACAAAATGTTCTGATTTGGAAGGGATGCACAAAGATCACCAAGTGCAACTCTGTCAGGCAGACAGGGATCAAACCCACGGCCTTGGCCTTGTCAGCACCATGTTCTAAACAGCTGAGATAATTCCATGTAATACTCCCTCCAACTTTCTCCCAAAATACAGAAAAACTACTGCCCTCTTTCTGTCTTTTGACATTTCCTTAGCTGTTAACAAGAAAAAAAAGATATTCTAAAGGCTTTTCTTACTTTACCTTAATGATTTCTCTGGAATTTGTGAAAGTCGTTCATCTAGATCAGTTACCTTGTCAAAATGTAATGGTTCCCTATACTTAACAGGGTGCTCTAGCATAATCATAACCCCTTTAATACCTTCTGTGGGAAAATACATTTTCATGTTCCAGATGTGACCTTCAGCTTCTGTCAGAAATGCCTATACTATGGAAGAGAAAACACATGAGTTCTCTGAAATATATTCGTTAGCAATGTTAGCTCTTATTCACGTTGCTTTATGACCTTGCAGGCTAGGTTTGACAGATAACTCTACATATTCTATGCTTATAAAACTGTTTCTTTTTAACATATTAATGTCATTAATTAGCATTGTTATTACCAACATTAACGTCTAAATTTTGCTTATCATCAATTTATCAATATCTTCAGCCTTCTCTGCAGCTGCAAGAACTCTTCTTTTTGAATGTGAAGCATTTTCTTCCTCCATAAATAATTTTGTTGAGTATGAGGCAAAGTCTGGGTTATCTGTCCAAGCAATCTAGCTTACACTTGGCATTCACATACTTTTCACATACATAAATGTACACTTTGAGAACTTCTACCTTCTGCATCAGACCATGGAATGGAACAGAACCATCTGTAGCTATCTGTAATGACATATACAGAAAGAGGGAAATTCTAAATTTGGTTCACACTACCAGATTTGTGCATGTGATGTTGGGTGTTATGAGAAGGAGGAAAAAGTTTGCAGACCTAACAGCAGTGGAGAGCACTGGAATAAGAGGATGCCTGACATACATGAGCCTGTTCATTCATGAAGGGCAAACTGACAGCTGTGAAACTCTGTACTGTAGACAGAGCTTGGCCCGATGTGTATGATATTGCACACATGGCAAAACTTGAATATTCTAATTCAGATTTTCTCCACACTGCTCAGGTACAAAGCACCTGTCTGGTGCTTTCCATCCTAAGGCTATTGATAGATTCTGTGTTATTAGTTTCATATAATTTCACTAAATGTTCCTTGAAAAATGTTTTGTGGATATGCAGAAAGAGAGGACCTGGGTATATAAATGTATACATGCAATGTGCAGGGCCTGGAGAAACTAACTACCCTACTAAGAACAATGAAAGCATCAAAGTATACAAGATGACAATTGTTACTGCGAAATCTTACAATATGTCACAAATCCATGCAAGACAAGCATTTGACCATCCCAACTACTATGCATACATATGTATAGATATACATAGATTAGATATAGATATAGATATAGATATAGATATAGATATAGATATAGATATAGATATATAGATATATGATATAGATATAGATTATATATAGATATAGATATAGATATATACACATACAGATAGATAGATATGCTACATAAACAGCTTTGCATGGCTTTCTGCACAATCAGATCATTACCTGAACAGTAGAAAGTCCCTGTTTGAGACAGCTGCAATCAGTGCAAGATTTTTCATTCCAAGCAGTGCCATTCCATGGGTCTATGCCAGTTTGCACTGATGCCATTTGCAGACCCCATCAGTTCATGCTATCATCCTCACTGTGTGTCTTCTACAGCTATTGTCCCTTTCATCTACAGACCACTTCCCTTTCATGTACTGTCATCTCCACCTTTTTCCTTAAAACAGTCTTTCTCTTAACTGATTCTATATTTAAAGCTTGCAGCTCTCTCTGCTTGCTTTGTGGAATTGGCTCTTAAAACCTTCCTCACAATGAAGTAACTAATTAAATTATTTTGATCAGTTTCCAAAACTTTCCTGAGAAAGTGAATAATGTATCAGTTTGCATTATAATTTTCTTAGCTATTTCATTTAAGTAATTTTGGAGCATTTTTCCATTCATTGGGACAGGGGTACAGAAGCAAATTTGGCTCACAGGGAAGCTGGCTTGGGAAACTGTATCCAAAGAGTCCTATATATCAGTCTCTGACTAAGTAATACAATATAACTAAATTGTCCTTGAAGCAGAGACTAGATTTCTCCAAATCCTTGGAAAATCAGGGTTGCACTTACTCCTACTCCACTCTGTAGCTCATTGGATCGTTAAATCTTTTACACAATCTGTCGTATCTTCTGGGGCAGAGTTTGAAAGTACTCATCCTCCCCAGCCATCTATATGCTGGGGAACTTTCCAGGTCAGATTGTGCTTGCAAAAGCAGAAAAAGGGGCTGAAACAAGATGTCCTCTTGAAAAGGCTGAGGAGGAGGTGAGAGGAATCACCACCTACTACTGCTCTGGCTCCCTTTTAAAAGAAAAGATTGATTCTTCTATGTGTTTTTCCATCAAGAGGAGGATTAAGTTCCTACTTTCATGGCTGCAAATCATGTGTGGAGAGAAATGCATGCAGAGAAATGCACAGTTAAGCACGTAAGCCTCCAAGAGGATGGGGATTTCAAACATGAGTGAGTCCTCAGGGCTTTACTTTTGCTGCCTCAGCTGGTTCAGGGCTGAGGGCTGTGCACACCACTACGGATCACACATTCCTTCTTTGCTGTTGTACAGGAATCCTACAATTCCAACCCAAGGCCACAGATTCTGCCACGAGTCTCCAAATATTACATTGTATCAAAGTCCTTGTTTGCCAAAACTTAAATCTCCATAGCTTATCAATAATTACAGTAATTTCACAGCTGTAAGGCGCGCTTCTGGGTTGTCGGAAAATTTCCGAACTTTGTCAATAGATAAGGTGCACTGGATTATAAGGCATACTTTTTTTCCGCAGCGAGGATCCACATGCAACAAAGTAACGAATTAGTAACAGATCGCAGGGTTTACAGGCAGGTGCTCAATTTGCAAACATTTTTCACGGATCGGCACAGCCTTTAAACACAGCCCCAGGCACCCTCCCCATGCCGCGGGCGCTGGCACTCCTGCCCCCGGCGCCAGCTGGGGCGGCTCGTGCGGCTCATGGGGCTCACTCGTGCAGCTGGCGTGGGTCTCGTGGCTGGCACAGGTCTCACAGCTCATGGCTCTCATGACGTGTGGCTGGCGTGGCTCTCGCGGCTCAGCTTGCAGCTCGGCTCGCAGCTTGCACTTCCGGGTTGGCAAATTTCCAAACTTTGTCCACATATAAAGCACACAAGATTATAAGGCGCACTTCCAGGTTTCGATCAAAATGTTAGTCAATAGGGTGTGCCTTATAGTTGTGAAATTACTGTACTTCTTTTTCACATGTAATACTGTATGCCTTTGATCATTCAGACACATTAAATGTTTCAGCACCTGGAATAGGACAGGATATACATGCAAGTATGTGAATGAGAGCACTGTCTGGCAACACACTGATGTACTGTATTTAAATAAATCCTTCTGTACCAATAGGCACCAAACCTGGCAGGTGCTGGAACCACTGATGTGTGCCTCACCAGCCTGCTTTTGTGCCTTACCATCCCATGCATACCACAGGAGTCATGCTTCCATTTGTTTTGTGGGTTTATGGCCTTGCTACAGCTCTTATTTCTCCTCTCCTCATGCACTGCTCCTATGACCACAGCCAGAATATTGCTCCCTGTGTGACCCCACTGCTGCAGTGGGGCAGGGGAAGGGAGCAGGCAGAGCTGCCGGGTGCACTGGTGTGGTTGGAAGCTGTAGGTCTTGCAAGAACAGCCCATTGTTCAGGGTCTGTCTTCCAGGAGTGGAGAGAAGAGCAAGGTTTCAATCTTCCTGACATCCTTATGGTCCAAACTGCAGTATGATTTGGAGGTCTTCTCTCCCTGATCAGCTCCATAGACAGCAAGACAGAGCAATATGTTAACTCTACGCCTTCCACCACCTATTCAAACCTCAGAGAAGTTTCATCCCAATGTCCTGACAGAGCAAATGCCAGCTGGAGTGATTTCCTCATGTACTGAGTCACAGTGTGGGCTGAACACCTGTCCTGAACTATGATAAAACCACCTACCTCTGAACTTTGACAGTCTGTGCCAATAAAGTTATTGAGTAATCATGACCATTTTCTGTTAACTTTTTTTTTAATGTTTTATTTGCTACAAAGGTAATTTTAGCTCCTGAAGAAGGCATTTTAAGCAAAACTCAGAAATGTGACCTGGAAAGATCATATAAATGGGATTTTTCTCTGTCATCTCTCTATGCTTTTGATTATTCTTGACATTCTATAATGTTGAGTTATAAATAGAAAGCATTTTGAAAATGTCATAATATCCTAAGACTAATATGAGAATACCAAAGCTAGAAAATATGCTTAAGAAACCAAGATTACAGAGCAGACTCAAGAGGAAGAATTAAACTGGGCTTCACTGCAATGGAACTTAACAGCTACAAAAAAAAATGTGGACTGTGAGCTCAAGCTGAAGCTACAATTGAAATGTAAACATTACTTATTGAAAGCAAGATCCCACATTAATAACAGCAACCACAAAAGCTGAAGACTTGTGGCATTACTGGATAGAGCAGTGATGCTTTTTCACCCTTTCAAGTGGATCTAATTCAGATGATGTCCCCCAGCTAACCCAAACATTCAAAGTCTTTGTGCTTGATCCTTCAGCAGAGCATGAATTGGTTTGAAATATCCTAGCTGAATTGATTTCTTTTTCTATGGCCTTTCCCTCTCATATATAAATTATTCTCATATCATTGCAGGTTTTCTGTGTCTTAACTCTGCACAGGTAAAAGAGATGGCACTGATGAATACATGACAAGCTTTTCCAATTCTCATAAATTAAATCAGAATATTTACTGAAGATCAAAATCAATTCTTTCTTTTCTATGCTTGAACCTAAAGCATAGAGCAATTTCTGCTTTGATTTGTACAGAACACTTTGCTGACTATCACTTGCTACAAATTCACCCCAGACCATGTGGAACAGAGTTTGGTTCCTAGAATGTGCCTGGGAATATTTCAGGGACTCAGCATCACTCTGATTCACCCCCCCAGGAGGCAGCAACCACTGACTCCTCTGAAGAGTCACAAACATAGCTAGAATTGTTTTTGACTAGTACTGAAGCACAACTAAAGTTATAATAATATAATCATGGCAATCAGATGATATGTGCTGATGTAACTGGTGAAAATGTCAATGAGCGATCTGCAAGATCAATAAAAATTAGACTCAACATAGTCAATAAAATGGTTCAGAAGTATTTCAGAAATTAATATATGAAGAAGAAAAATTCACTAGGGCAATTTCTGTGGAGCTTTGCCCAAACTGACATTTATTCCATTGCACCATCCCATTCTAACAGTGCCTTGTTTAGGCATCTAAGGCAACCAGTGAAAACCCAACGAAAAATACCTTTTTCACTCTAGAACCCAAGCTTCTTGACTACAAAGAGGTGAAGCTAAGACTTTGAGCAACTAAAGGTGACTGGTCAGAGAAGAAAACACAAACAGTACGTAGGATCAATGTAATATGACAGTCCCAGCTGCAGAAGGGTGAGGTCTGTCACACTGCCACTGACCCACTGGGGAATTAACATCCACAATAATAAGCAAAACAGCAGGGGTCTTAAAAACTTTACAGCAGAGAATACAGATTTTTTTAATTTCACCTGACCCAATCAAAAATATTTGGCTTTAATTGCATGATGGGAGAAAGAGCGCCCTTTGAAGTTTAAGAGTTACCTGCCTATTTAGAAGCTGTTTATAAGATAGGTCATTTTTCTTCCAAATGTGACTGATCTGTTCCACATGAATGCAAATTCTCATTTCTGCTTTGTTATTTGTCAAGAAAATTGCAATCAATATTATCTTAATCTACCACATATACAGTGTTGAACCTTTTATTTGTCTCAATAAATAAATCATTTGAACTGAGTCGGTGCTCAGTGCTTTCTGAGTATCTAAAAAAGAAAAAAAAAGCTGGATTCTCCTTTTCATTTTTAAGCTTTGAATTGTGGACCATGCCATTGCCTGGAAGCAATGGAAATTCTTAAATTATAAACAGTGAATTATCTTCTTGCTTTTGTTATTAAAACAAAAAGTAAACACATTTGGGAGACAATAAAAATTTAATGAAATCAGTAAAAAATTAAAAAGTCTCCATAAATTGACACTCGTATTTTCTTTAGGTTTGGTTAGGGTTTTTTTAGTTTTTTGGGTTTTTTTTTGGTTGGTGGGTTTTTGGTTTTGTTTTTGGGGTTTTGTTGATGTTGTTGTTGGGGTGGGGTTTTCTTCATTGTTTTTTGTTGGGGTTTTTTTTCAGCTTTTAAATTAACATTTCCTAGACTTGATTGCATTAATTTAGTTTTAGGAAAGATTGCCATGCTGGATATACATATATAACAAACATTTACATTAACACTAACTGCAGTCATCAGAAGTTACGGGTTTGTGTTTACCTCCTGATGGAGAAGGTGAATTCCCACAATCCCCAAATCCTTAAATGTACATAACAAAGGTAATTTTGGCAATGTTTTGGAAGAATATAAATAAATGTCTTGTTATGATGTCGATTTCTGCACCCAGACTGACATTCCTCTTTTGAAGAGTTTTAGCATCTGTAACAAGTAATATTTATAACAAGTGAAAAGTAGGTCTTGAGAAAATCAAGCTGACATTTAAAGAGCTACATTTGGTGCAACTCAAATTCACTGCAGCTGCAGTATAAATAATATGAGCACTGCCAAAGATGAGCTACTTATATCTGTATACACACAGAACAATTTAAACTTCTCCACATTTAATTTCAAATAAAGGACAGTTTTACGGCTGATCAGTGCAATACACAGAATCTCAAGCATGACAAAACCATGAAATCTGAAGGAACTTCCATCACAAAGAGCCTAAGAATACACCAATTTCTTCAAAACTGCTTCACAGCCCTCTCCACTAAATCCAGGTGTAATGTAGGAATACATTTGGTGTCATTCCTTTTTAATTATGGTGAATACCATTTGCAGATAAAATTTGTAGAAAGTTAGAGAGTCAATGTTTGCTACAGCACTTTATATTTTTGATAGTGCTGGATAGAGGAGGCTGGGGGAATACAGGCAAAGATAGGGCTGGAATTTTAGGACAAATTCTTGCAATAGAAAACACCTCTGTCCTAGCTTTTCCCCAGGCACTACACAGCAGCTGAGCCACAGATGCTCAGCTCCTCTGTGGATTTGGAAGGGCTACAGCCAGCACTGCCACCCCCTCAGGGGTGACATGGGAACCACATCACTCACAGGGACTACAAATTTCATGCATCAGTTTCTGGCTCAGTGGGAGGAAAATGAGACATTCAGGACTCAGTTGGGCCAAAGTCATTATTGGAAGATTTGATAGTTGGGTTAAAGCAGGGATCTCTTCTTAAATCAGCCCCTTGAAGTCACCTTTTTCACTATCTCAAAATCAGTTTTTAGAAAAAGTTTATGGTCCATGGGCTATATGGAAACATTTATGCCACTACAAGCTCAGTAGAAGGGGAAAAAAAAGTGTGCTGATTCTTTTAAAAATGGCATTGCTTACTTTGCTTACATTGGTGTTTGCCTTATCCACATTTCATTGCTGTCTCACAAACAGTATGGGTAAACTGGAAAAGCAATAGAATAATGGTGGAAATAAAAACAGAGAAGTCTGCTAACAAACATTTATTCAGATGTTGCTTTTAATCATAAAAATCAAGTTGCTATTCCAGTCTTAGAAATTATATAATTCAGATTGTATTTTCAGATATTTGTCCCTCTTGCTTTTTTTTTCTTTTGCACAATTGTCCTGGGGTGACTTAGTGATGCTTGCATCCTCAATCGTCAGTTCTGTTTATGCTAGATATAAAATTCTGCACCTTCAAGACTGGTTCTGAGAGCCAAGTGGGGGAGAAGGGAAGGCGGTGGGATTTTTTCACGGCTGTATTCAAAAGCAGAGAGAAGAGCTTCAGCTCTCTCCCAGTGTGTTGTCTGCAGCTTTTAGTTAGTATAGTAATTTCACAATTATAAGTCACACCTTTTTCATTGAAGAATCCAGCCTAGCCCAGTAGTGCGGCTAATCATCAGGTGCGGCTTATCTATGGACAAATCCCAGTGAAATGCCAACCCGGAAGTGAGAGCCGGCCAGGGAGGGCGCCTGGGGCTGCCTTTAAAGGCTTGGCTGGTCTATGAAAACTGTTTGCAACTTGAGCACCTGACACCAAACCTCGCGCTTCTGTTACTAATTTGCTACTTTGTTACACATGGATCCCGGCTTTAAAAAAAAAAAAAAAAAAAAGGTGCGGCTTATATTCAGGTGCGGCTTATAAATTGTGAAATTACTGTATTTCTTTAGTGAGCTGAAGCCAGACTTTTTTTGGAGCTGTTCAGCTATTGCTCGGTCCGGGGCCCCCCGAGCTGGACACCGGACCCGAGCCCCGGAGAGCCCGAGACAGCCGAGGACTGACCCACGGAAAGGGCTCTCTCCGACCCACAGAAGGACTTTCTGAATTTGCCATCGCTTCAGAACAATGAGAGGTTCCACTGTCTAATGTTATTCATTAAATAAACATTTTTTTCCACTTTTCTTGAAGGAGATTTATGTCCTCTGAACCAATTGGGGCAACTTGAATTTGCTTTCTAGAGGACCACTTCAAAAGTTCCCTCCAAAATTTGCCCAAAACCAGGACAAAAATTCTTGAATTGTTAGAGTTGCCTTATCATTTCAATGACATATGAATAATATCCAGATTGCTGTAAAATATTGAGTTTCATTGAGAACTTTTCTGAATAATTAAAGAAGCAATAGAGATGCTTGAAAGTGTTCCAGAGTTAAAAAAAAAAAAATTAAAAAATTAGGCATGTGCTGATGTTTAATATAATTTTTACTGAAATCTGTAATTTTTAATTAACTCCCTTTGAAATCTTTGAGTCATACCATGAAGGAGCAGAAAGTCTATGTTAGATTTAGAAGACTAATCATGCAATCAAAGAACAAGTTAATCCAAACTCAGTGTGATCTCTACAGAAACAGAGTCGGACTTTAAAGTATTCATTGCAACCTTTTCATGAACATTTTTACTTTTCAAGATAAATTACTCACTCACCCAGGAACATCACTGATTTTTCAGGAGTGTCATCATCCAAAACCAAGCCACTCAATACTTTGTAAATTTATAGCTGAAGCTACAATTAAGAGTAACTTCTGATAGATTTAGGGAAATACATGAAATTAATGAAATTACATTACACAAATGCCCTTAACCTTGTCCTGCAGATATTATATTCAATAATTACATTTAAATATCTTATCCTATTAGGATCAATTGGATTTTTTTAAAAAATGTGTTTCTTCTTTTCTTGGCATCCTAGAGAGAAGAGATAAAGCTGCTGAAGTGAACCTATGCATTCCTTCCACTGGCTCAGAACAACAGCTGCACATACCTATGGGCATAATTTTGCAGCTAGGACATAAACCAATATATCTGTCAGTCAGGAAGCCATATAAATGACTTAGGTTGCATCTGTAATTAAATGTGCCTAGAAAGTGGGAGCCAAAAAAAGCCACAGACAGCAATTAAAAAATCCATCCCTTCTGGTGGATCTGATATGACCCTGATCTCTTGTGTTATATATGTGTCAATACTGTCACTAGTACAATTGTTCTGAAGGGGCTGTTTCTGACTGACACCATTGGGGAGCTCAGAATCTGGCCCAGAGTTGTTCAGATCACCAGATGGATTCCACAAGTTTGATGGCCTTCCCAATCTCATTCACAAAATCATTTTTGCACCCACTTCCAATGGAAGTGTCCTTGCACAATAAGTTTCACTCTTCATGCCAGGTTATTCAAGAGAAACAAAACATCCAACACCAAGCCATGGCTGATATCACATGGCCTGTCCCTTAATTTTATGATTTCTCACAATGAAGCTAAGGCTGGGACATGAGGAAGAAATTTAATGCAGCTTCCCTCCTCTAAGCACTGTCTGAACTGAAAAGAGGAGGGTATCACAGCCAACATAAACTTACTGGCGCAAACACAAAGTCTGCACCTGTCTGAGGTTGCACAGAAACACTCTGATTCACTGCTGGAAACCAGCTAAGGATGGTTATGTACTTATAGTGCAGTTCATCTCTTCCACATGGAAAAGGAAGAGCAATTCAGGGTCTGAACAGGGTCTGTGACTTCAGGGCTGATCCTGTACTGCTTGGTCCATCAGATTTGCTCCTCTTCTGAGTGGGCTGCAGATCTCAACATTAGTCTTGTTCAGAAGAATATGGAGAAAGATCTTTTACCTGCTTTGTTTTTTCATTGGCTTGTCTGTAAGACAGTGATTCTCTCGTTCTGTTTTGATAGCTTTGAAAAAAAAAACAGAATCATGGAATGGTTTGGGTTGAAAGTGATTTGAATTTCCAACAGCTCTGTGACATCTTGAAACAACGCCTTCAACTGCTACAACTTGAGCAAAAGGGAGACAAGAAAACCAATACTACATGGTGGTCCTTCTGTTTCTCATAGAGACTTCCAGATATGCAGATGACTGAGGCAAAGGCTACTGAGCTGCTCTGCCCTTCTGGCTTTAAGAAATGTCCAACTGGTTCATTGCTGCTACATTATCCTAAGCAACACATGTAAAGGAGCCCTCCTCTCTGTTCAGGGTGCCGTTATCTTCCCTGTTATCTCTCACCATATTGTAAAGGGGAGATAATCTTTATGTTGGAGAGAGAAAACTACAGTAATTTCACAATTATAAACCACTCCCGATTATAAGCCACACATCTGGGCAGAGCACGAGATTTGTCCATATATAATCCGCACCAGAATATAAGCCGCATTTTTTTTTTTTTTTAAAGCAAGGATCCATGTGCAACAAAGCAACAAATTAGTAACAGAATCACGCCAGCGCTGGGTTTGGTGTCAGGTGCTCAAGTTGCAAACAGTTTTCATAGACCAGCGAAGCCTTTAAAGGCAGCCCTGGGCGCCCTCCCCGGCCAGCTCTCACTTCCCATTTCACTGGGATTTGTCCATAAATAAGCCGCACCTGATGATTAGCCGCACTACTGGGGTAGGCTGGATTCTTCAATGAAAAAGGAGTGGCTTATAATCGTGAAATTACTGTACTTTCTAGAGGTAGAAAATTCTGTCTGCATCAAAGTCACAACTCCTAACTTACTTCTCTACACATTGTCTATATGTAGCTGGAGCAAAAGAGACATTTTAGGCTTCTGACATCAGCAACTGACTGTCCAAACAAGCACATCTTCTAATGCAGCATGGCTGGGCCACGTCAGCTCATCTTCTACATCCTTATCAGTCATTCCTAACCAACTTTCTTATAATAACTACTTCTTCATATCAGTTCTGTTTGTTGCAACATTATGGCCCACAGGCAAACAACTTAAAATTTTTAGCTCATAATTTCATGCATTTCTAATTTTTGTCTCACTTTAAATCTCCAGTAAAATGAAAATAGAAGAAGGGAAAAAACCCGGTCCTTTGCATGCTTATTCACCAAGCAGCTAAGGTTCTTAGAGGTCTAATTATGATATGAAAACATGATTTCCAACTTTGCAGATGATACTAAATTGGAAGAGAACAAAAACAAATGAGGAATAATTAGGTGGTGCAGCCAGATATAAAAGAATTTAGATCATTTTATATTTCAGGAATAATAGATGGCAAATGCAGGGCTGTGCAAATAAATTGAGAATAATTAGCCTCACGGTGTGGCATAAAAAGTGAGATCCTGTTTAGAAAGACAAGAGGCTACAACACACTGAGATAAATTCTGAACTTTGAATGCAAAATTCACATCTAAGGTTCCCTTACTTATGTGACTTGCTAGCAGTATCAGTGGTACTTCCCTAGAAATAAGATAGAACTGAGAGTCAACAAGAAAAGGACCACTTGGATTCTGGGATAGGAAGGGCTACATGGTCTAGTCTAAGAAGAGCAGTTCCTTCCACAGTAATTACACAGGACTGTATCACTTAAATGATGGACCACAGGCTGACTCAGTCTGCAAGACGTCTCTGCCCAAACCACTTCTTTCTCTGGGGGCAAGAAGAGAAAGAGTGAGGAGAATACACCACGGAAACATTTTGCTTCTTTGCTCGAGGGCTCCTGCAGAAGAGCCACCTGACCCTGACTGCAGCAGGAATGCACCACTTGTTTGGAAAGAGCTCTCAGCTTATCAAGAGCAGTCATGTTTTATTTCCTTACTTTATGTTATTGCCATAATGTATTCAGGCCTGAAGTTAGAAAAATGTTTCCAACAGTTGAGCTGGGAGGTTCCAGGAGAGCTGTCTGCGGGAACAATGGTGGGAAGATACCTCGCTGGTTTTAAAATGTTGCTTCATGAACCATAACAGATGAAAGGCTGAGATAGCAGGGATGGCAAGGGACATCCCCCTAAGAGATCACCATGGTTTCCTACGCTGCTGCTTTCCGCTCTATATACTGCTGCCTACTTCTGACTGAAACATAGCCTGTCAAAAACACACTCCCTCTTCTGCATATATCAGCACATTAATTTTCAGCTATGTCATATGGGATGTTCTTCCATACCAACCCAAGGGAAAAAAAAGAAAGAGCTTTTTTTCTTTCTTGAAGAGATGAAAATTTATTGAGGAAACTGATTTTTTATTTTATTGAGTTGTCTGTTCATTTTGAAGGTAGGTGAAGATGGAAAATGGACAAATGCATAAGGGAATTAAAATCACTGCTGGTGAGTCAGTACTGCAAGGGATTACTGATTACAGAATATTTTCACTGAAAATAGAATTAAATAGACCTCTCTTGAATAATGATGTCTAAAATCTATCATTAGTTCATGGAATTTGAAAAGTATTAGGTTGATCTGTTTGCCCATCTAGAGGTGCCTTTATAGGGGTGAAAATTTACCTTCCTAGATCTTCTTATAGCAGACTTTCCGTTTTTTAACCAGTAGAAAAATTGTGACAAAAGCTTCATTTTAGGGCATTTATTCATTTTTTCCTAGGCATGTTTTCCACAGAATAGGTCTGAGTTATTAGCCATCTTTCAAAGCATGCAAGTGAAAGGCCATTGAATTCTTCCAGATGCAGTGAAGTGTATTTCAGCATTAAATGCCTGCATAATTTATGGCAGAATCCACATAATTTCTATGTATGGCTATACTTAAGACAGGCTCATTTCACATTTGAAATTCAATTCTTCCAGCTGACTAATTGATTCATTTTCATAAATACTCTAAAATTTGTAATAAGAACAATGCTTTGCTGTAAGATATTGTTTTGGCCAGTACCAAAATTAACTATGAATATTTAATTTCAACAAAAGCCACTGGGACAAACAGCAAATAATGAAAAGATAATGATTTATAATTTCTTTTTGCAATTCTTTCGTTACATGAGATTCAGCAAAATTTCAAATCCCATAAACCATCCCCTTAAAATAGGGTTATTATGTCACTCAATCTCAGTTTTCTGTTCTCTGCTTCTCTGCCCATTCCTTCCAGGAGCCCTCCCTCTCCTGGGATTTCTCCAGTTCTGTCCCAGGATGTGAGAGAGACAGTGAACAAACTTCTGACATGAGCTTTGATAGCCACTATGTCCATGATCCTTCACCAGAAAAGTTGAATTAGGATGCTTTCAGGGAAGGTGGGAAATAGTTTGATTTCATAAGAAATGATAAATCATTCCCCAAACCCTTGAACACACATCCTGAAGTCAACCAGGTTTTCAGAGCAGACCTGATTTAAAACATACAAGCTCAGACCCAGGCAGTGTCCTCAGGAAGCACTGAAGAGGGTTGCACTTCAGCTCCCTCCCACAAGTCCCATCAGGTGAAGTTGTGCAGCTGCAGCAGGAAAGGTGGGATTAACATAAAGTATGGGAGGTGATTCATTAGTCCAGTGCAACTCTTGCATGGTCAGGCTTGGAGAGCAGCACCTGCACTGGTGATGGACACTTCTAGCCGCTCTAGGCTTTTGGGAGCATAGTCCAGCCCTGGCACATCATCCTTCTCCCCAGCTGCAGTACAGCAGCTCTCCCTCCTGTCTGACCATTAGTCTGTGGAACTGACACCTGGCATTTGGGGAAACAGGCAGGATGGGCCCCAGGTACCTTTAGAATCAATTATATTTATTTATAAATAATATCAATTTTAGATTAGCATGGTTTTAGTATGAGAGGTAACTTAAAATCTGTGCTATCATCAAGCTTTCTATGTCCCAGAGCTCTGTAACAGAGTTCAGGGACAAGCACATCTTCCCCTGAAACCCATCAGCTTTCCACTCTTCCTAGCTCTTTGCCATTGCCTTGTGAGCTGTTTTAGCCCCAAATGGGGCAGGAAGAGGTAGCAGTACCAGATCTGCCCTCCAAAAGGATTCTGTAGTCTGCCACAGCCACAAGGAGAGCCTACCATATAAAATCTAGCTTCAAATCCGTCAGCTGTGCTCTAGAGCCCTCACTCTGAGCTCCAGCCACTTAGGAAACGTGCCACAAGGAATCACAGCTGCCACGTAAACAGCAGGAAGCAAACACCCTGTGAACTTGCAGGTAGCTCCAGGGGGGCTGTGCCCATGGCCACTGCTCCCATTGAACACTGGGACCACGGCACCAGCTGTAGGCCAAGAGCCCAGAGCTTGGCACCAGGAGCCTGCAGCCTTGGCTGACATCACACTGCCACTCCAGCAAATCCCAGCTGTGCGCTCCTCTGCACCCTGGCTGTGCTCTTGCCCATCTTTTTCTGCAGAAGATATGCACAGTTTGAGCTTTTGTTGTTTTTATTTTAATTTTCAGGAAGATTTCTTGGTCCAAGAATTTATCATGACATTTAATTTACAGTAATTTCGCAATTATAAGCCGCACCTGATTAAAAGCCGCACATCCGGGTAGCCAGGTAGACCACGGGATTTGTCCATATACAAGCCGCAGCCGAATATAAGCTGGTTTTTTTGGGTTTTTTTAAGTGAGGATCCATGTGTAACAAAGTAACAAATTAGTAACAGAATCGCACCAGCATGGGGTTTGGTGTCAGGTGCTCAAGTTGCAAACAGTTTTCATAGACCAGTGAAGCCTTTAAAGGCAGCCCCAGGTGCCCTCCCCGGCCGGCTCTCACTTCCGGGTTGGCATTTCACTGGGATTTGTCCATAGATAAGCCGCACCTGATGATTAGCCGCACTACTGGGGTAGGCTGGATTCTTCAATGAAAAAGGTGCGGCTTATAATTGTGAAATTACTGTAAGTATAATTTTGTTAGTGATATATATATAATTCTTTAATTTATTTTTTGTTGAGAAAAGCAACTCTGTATAAATAAAAATAAAAAACTACTTAAAAGGTAAAAACAGCTTGACTTGCTCTGCAGAATTTTCAATCCAGGATTCAGCAAAAATAGAATGAAGTACTTACATCTTCAAAAAGCATTAAGCCAAGTACTTCATCAAAGGATAAAGTGGAGAAATATGAAATAACTGAAAAGTTGGCTCACTGGACTGCAAATTGGCCAAGAAGAGGAAGTGAATTTGAAGAGGAAAAGAATTTATAAGAAGTTGTGATAGACATCAGAGGATCTTCGGCCTCTCAATATTATGTTAACCATGGCATCAAAAATTTCTGCTGTCAGTTCCTAATAGTAAATTCTAGTTAACAATAAGGAAAGAACAATACAATCAGAAACAGGAAAACGTAAAATATTCATGCATTGCAGTACTCATAAATATCAACACATGAGAGGGAGAAACAGTCAAGAAAGGGATCACTGTCTAATGGAAAATTGTTGCAGAATTACAAGGAAAACAATTCTATTCCAGAAAAAAAGTCTCTATCTAGTTCAACTGAAAATGTAACTTCTGTAAATAAGAAAAGCTAAATCACCTTAGAATTAGGCTCAGCTTTCAGGAAAGCTGAGAATGTCTTTTGTATACATATATATATTTATAAATGTATGTGTGTACATAGTTAGCAAATTATAATCTAGATTAAACTGATTTCAATACTTTGTTAAAGACTGAAAGCATTTGAGTAGGCACACATTTGTAACTACAAATTGTATCTAATCTGCAGTGTCCTATTGGTCAGCCTTGCAGACTCTGTGGTTTGTCTCAAACCACATTCCCAAGTATTTTCTACTCCTGCCAGTTTTGTAATCATCACAGGTGCTCTGTTTTATCAGCATGAGGTCTACCAGGACTCTGGGATGAAGAGACAAGCCATGGCCACCAGCTGCCCTGCATCACAAGAGATGCATCAGTGCAGATTGCATGAGAAGAGGATTAACCAGGCATCACCATTCCTAGCTCAAGTCTAAAAAAAAAAGAGGTTTTCTTACACAATTCTTCATTTTTTCTCTCAAGCTATATAGTTTCCTACACAATCCATAATGGTGTTAAAGCAGAAAAACTCACATCACACCTTCCTCTGATCAAAGGCTTAGACTGGCCTTCCAGTTGTTGCCTCTCTGCCAAAGCTCTAGTGAAGTCTAAAATGAAGCATAAGGCTTCAGAGGACTTTCTCTCTTCTTTAAGAAAGAAAAGAGAAACAAACAAAAGAAACCTTGTAATTTAAATTTTTACATAGTATTTGCTTAGCATGTTCCTTTGAAATATTCCCTACGGGAATGTCTCTAAATAGACACTCTGCAAATTTATCACTCAAAATTCCTGAGAAGTAATATTGAGAATGACCATGAAAATGTAATAAATTTCCTTCATCCTTTCACAGGATGCTGGTTGTTTCCTTGTTAGATGCCAATGCTATTTAAAGGAATTTCTGAAACTCTTTTTGTCACTCTGAATTTCCAAAAATTAGGGAAAAAACACGTTAAAGAACAGTCTTTTTCAGGTGTGTAACTTTTCCACACTCTGATCTTGGACAAATTTGGCTGGGAATGCAGAGAAACACTGAGCCAGGAAGCAGGAACTGACCTGAGATTTTACGTTGGCATTGAGTTGAACCAATGGACTCTGAGAAATTATGTGTTGCTAAAATTTCAGTGTGACCAGTGAGGACATGACAAAAGGATTTTGAGAACCTCACAGAGATGTCTGATGATATTAGGACAAGGATTAGGACAATATTAAGCAGAGGAGAAAATCTATACAACTTCATCAGAATAAAAATGCCAGCCCATGCTCCTGATTGGTAAAATAGGCAAATGGCATCGAGTCAACAAGTACTGCAGTGGCTAGATCTCTGCACAGAATCTGATAGATTTCTCCATTGGGAAAAGAATCTAAGCAAAAAGTCACTACATTTCTTTCTGAGAATTGGTTTTAAGAGTGTAGGTTACAAAGAGGCAGTGCTGTTTTCAAAAGACTGTCTTATTCCTTGTTTTTCCAGACAAGTCATAGCTATTCTACTCCATAAAATGTGATTCATGTCAGAGCAATGGCAATTTTTTTAAAAATCTATGATACACCACCTGCATTAAATGTTTAGGCATGGGGAAAAAAAAGGATGACAGAAATGTAAAGACACCAATTGTTTAAGAATGTATATAGTGGAATAACAGCCCTCCATAAAAAGCAAAAAGCATCTCCATAATAAATGTTCAAAATTAAAAGCTTTTGATTGCTCTTGGTTCTGAAAATTGTGTTTATCTGAGTAAACATGATTCTCTTTGAAGACCAGACTACCCTTTAGCATGTATTATTTTCCTGTCAATCAACAATTTCCATAGCTGTGCAATTGCAGTGGATACCTCTGGATACCTCATTACCAACAGCTTCCACTTGTCCCAGTGCCACTCTGATTTTTAAAACCAAGCACTCTGAGATTTACTAGTTTTCATAACTTAAGGTATTACTGAGAAAAAAATCAGGGGAAAAAGAATGTGTCCCCAGATCTCTTCACAAAAGGGCTCCATCACAGGATATAAGCAAGACAAAGCAAATGCTGAAGATGAATACTTTTATATCAGCTGGCACATTTATTTTCCAGGCATCAGTCTAAGAACATCCACGCTAAAAGCAGTGGGAAATAGTCTGGGAAAATTAAATTCCTTCATCTTTATAGATAGTGTTTTGTAAAAATGTACTTTAGCAAAATCTTTGATACTTCTATGCCTTGGAATCATGGAATGAGGGGTTTGGATTTGCCTAGCTATGGAAGATCGCCAAACAACAAACTTCTTGAAAACAAAGCTATTATGCATCCTCTGGTTCAGAGCGTATCACACAGGACTGTTCTTTCAAGGACAGTTTTCTTAATCCTTTCTCAAAGGTAGGTTTACATCTTTCCAGTGAAGGGCTCATAATTTTTCCTTTATTAGATTCATGGTCATCTGCATTCACTGCATTGACTGATTTCTGACTTCCTAGTATTACAAGCTTAATTTTGGCCAGAACTAGATTCCTGCTTTGCACTGGAAGTTATGAATCTTTCAGAAAAAGCAAGCCTTACATGAAAATGAAGATGTAAATTTCGAGTGGGTATGTAAAACTGAACAGGCAGAAAACTATGAAGACAAACATAAAGCAATACATCACTGGAGCATCAGTTTCTGTTTGCTGTGTCATAATACATCCCATAATGTCATTTAAACATTGTATCCCATAATGTCACGAAACAAACTTTAAAAAGGAGTTTCAATGGGCCAAGTCTTCAATTACTATGAATGGAAATCACAGCCATCTAACTGCACCAAAAGGTTCCCCTTTTAATTCCATTTTTAGACCTTCCAAATATTGCAATATTTAACTATATCTCCAAAAATCAGTTTTTTGTCCAGCTATACACTATTTTCTCTAATTATCATCACATATCTCCTTCCATGTTAGTTTCTTTTTCACTAAGATCACTAATAATACAAATGGAAATTTGGTGCAATCACTTATAAACTGCTTTACATTACAGAAAAATAACAGAAAGTCAAATAAAATCTTCCATGCATCTATATGTAAATGATGCAAATATAAATAAAAGAAGCGAAGGATTGAATGTAATGAACAGAAAAAAACCCATGAAAGTAACTTCCAATAAACTTGAGGCACACAGTTAACCACAAAGTCAAGAGGTACTAATCCAGAAAATACTACAGCTTTGGGCAGAATCTCGCCCTCTTTCCAAATGCTGACATATATATCCAAGAAGAGTGACCATTTTTATGTTCAATCTACTTGACATAGCATGACAGATGAAATTAACTTACAATGCTAAGCAAAAAAACCATCAGTGCATGCTGATCTGAGCACAGACTTTCTGTTCTACTGGAAAACATGAGATTTGTTTCCATTATGACAGGAACAAAAGGAAGAGCTGAATTTTATTTGTAAGGAAAATAATTTGATAAATTAATATGTTTCATTTTAAATTGAGCATTTTTGTTCTGATTTTGATTTAATATTATGTTCAAACTATAGACAGTAAAAACAGAAAGTATTTTAAAATAAGAAACCACAGAATTTCATTATGGAAAAGACTGAAAACTGCATTTTCATAATTTCTCCTTAATTAGATTTTATTGAAAGTGAAGCTTCACACAAAATTTTACTACATATAAATAAAAATTATTTTTCCAATTAGAAACTTGTATTTAGGAAACCTCTCCACTTTTCTATCTTACAACTGAGAAAATAATGGGCCCATGTTATCAGTACATAATACAACTTTTAAGCAGCCAAGAATTTAATCACAACCAAATCAAACCAAAATCCACCTAGGTGAAAACCAAATTCTTGGAACTGACAGACTGTTAGAAGTGTGGATACTAGACACAATCCAGAAATTCAGTGCAAACTGTGTGCCCTGCACACTGTAAACACTGAACACCAGCAAGCAGATATCATCAGAGAATGAAGAGCATTAAATGTCGAGGGCAGCAGGCACAGAAAGAGGAAGGCAGTGAATGCACTTAAGAAGTCACCCAAAGTGGAAGCATTCAAGAAACATTCACACAAATATGCTACAATATTAATAAAAATGGTGTTCTTAGAGACTGTTGCAGCAATACAT
>VRYO01002772.1:78976306-78990621 GCA_009812075.1 Sialia sialis
AAGGTGTGGCTTATATTTGGGTGCGGCTTATATATGGACAAATCCCATGGTCTAGCCGGCTACCAGGAAGTGCTGCTTATAATTGTGAAATTACTGTACTAGGATTTAATACTTAGCAAATTCCACAAGAAGATAAACAGAGACTTGGCAGTCCGAAACTTGCACAAGGCATCACACCTGCTGTGCGTGCACAGGCAAGTGTTAGAGATGGGAGAGAGGCTCCCCACACAGCACATGTGATCACCAGCCAGCCCTGGCAGCACTGCTGCTCACACGGCATTCACACACTGCACATGGGGGTGCTAATGACAGGAGCAGAGTCCTGCTGACCAGTCTGAACTTCTTCATGACCCCCCCAGAGTCCCACCATCAGACTTCCATGTTGCTTAAGAGGGATGGTCAATTAGGTCATTGCTCTTTTCCTCTTTCTCATTGTTTTACCTGAACCTCTTCTCTACTGCATTTTTCTTTTGTTTTTCTGTCCCATGCATGTCCTTGATTTCTTCTGCTTGTAGCAATTTTTCAGAGTCTCCTTTTTTTTCAACATGATTTGCTTCCATTTAGAATGTGAAAATGTACTATTTGCTTCTCTTCAGCTTTTGCAGCTAGGGCTTCTGTCCATAAGGCCTTGTCAGAGATCATCCTTTTAAGTGTCAAACATGGAAGGGGTTCACAATCAGCACGGAGATGCAAACAACTCAGACTATCACACTTTCCAAAACAATCCTGCACCATGTCAGCCAGCCTGCTCAGTTTTTTGTTGTCAGATTCTTATAGGTTATGAGCAAACATCTCCAACAGGAGTGATGGGGATAACCCAAAAGCATATCAAACCTGCTATAACTAAATACTGTTGGAAGAGAACCCAGAGACTGGGTTCTTTGACTCCTTGTGGCTTATGCAAAAAAAACAAACAAAAAAAAAAAAACTGAAATATTATCTTATTTGAAAGACACCAATTAATTCTGCATAATGAACACTATTAGCAATTGATACATTTGCTTTGTTTAGGGAAATTTGAAGAATAAAACAGATTGCTGTTTCCATCAAAACACTTCAAGCTGGATTTAATAGTGCTGAAATGCTAATTGTGAATTGTATTTCACATCATACACTGCAGACTAATTTAAAAAGAGGAAAACATATTATGGTAAATACCACAATGCATTCACTATGAATCATCTAAGCATATGATGAGCTGGAACAATACCAGCAGCACAACACAAAGAAGCTGAATTAAAGCTAGAGGGAGTACAATACCTTTTGATCAGGCATAGCATATACTGAGCATATATACAGCTGCTCATACAGCATTAGGTTTCTAGCAAAGAAAATGTGAATATCTTTTGTCTCTCCCTCTTCTTTCCCCAGTGCAGCACTTTCAAATATAGTTGTTTTAAGTCAATAAGAAGCAAAATTAGCAGTCTTGCTTGTATGGAGAGCAGGCAGCTTCAGCATCAGTCCCCCATGCTCCACTGTGATGCTGACACAGATGCATGCTTTTAGCATCCTAATGAGAACTTTCAAGAATTCAATTACTATTAAATTAGCTTTACTGAATGTTATCAGAATGCTTCTAAGGGTTTTGTATTATCCTATCAGCACAGGAAGGAAGGAATACCACACTGTCAATCCAATTATTTTTTCGTGTACTTTTTACAAGGAGGGGAAGGGTCAAGCACATGATTTGTCTTTCTCAGGGGAAAAAGAAGAAGGGAGCTGACATCTCTAGGAATTCAGCACCAGTTCCCTGGAACCTGAAAAAAGCCACTTTTTTCAAAGTCTCTCAATCCTCTCAGTAACCACCAGTTTTTAGTAGTCACTGTAGCATTTCCAGAGACACTAGCTCCCTCTGAAACAGCTAGCAAGTAGTTAGGATCCTCATTATCCACAACACAGAGCTGGAATTCAAAAGACTTTAGTTGATTCTCTGCCTCATAAAACTGCAGATCTTCTCTAAGGTGAAAGAAGCTCTGAAAAAGCCCAAATGGCTTCCTCCAGCTAGGTTCTGAAGCCCTCTTCAAAGTCCTTTGACTATGACTGTATGACTCTGAGATACCTGGGTGTGGAGGTGTGATTGCTCCCAGGGATAGCTCTGCTTTCAGAAGAAAGCTCAGGACTCTGCTCCCTAGCCCTTCCATCCAATAACTCTTGATGTTTTCCCCAATACCTTGAAGCAGTGTCCAAAGCAATATTACAGAGGGGAGTGTATTTCAGTTACAGTTCCATAGTAACATTATGTAAATGTTAGATATTTGTAAACAAGCACGACACAGACACATTTTTCTCAGCTTTCCTTCTTTGCATCCCTGGATACTCTTATTTTTCTCTAAAATATGCACTAGAAAGCTCTTTGGTACTTTACTCCTCTGATCTCCATTCTGGTAGTTGTGTTTCCTCAACTTTTTTCTGAGGATCAAGCATTAACAGGCCTCCATTGGCTCAAAATTGTATTCTGTTTCTGAGATGTGTAACAACCCTGTGAAGAACTGAGTCAGAAACTAGAGTAGGGATTTGATATATAAATCCTCAGATGTCCCACTGTGCCCATCATTCATCAATAGCTCACTCAACTGCCCTCCTATTAGAACTAGAGGATGCCAGCAGGGATCAAAGCACAAGGGACTCTGAGTGCACATTAACTGCATTAAATTGTCAATGTATTAAACTTCCATGAATTCACAGGTTGCTTTTAGCTTGTTTAGAAATTAAATTTCTACTGGGTGATAAAAAAATGCCCACATACAAACACATACCTACAAAAAGAGGGAATCAATACTCTCAATTCATAGCAAATTTAAAAGAATCAAACACAATTAAAACCTGCTTAGCTTAGCTGTAATGCAGAAGAATATAATTATTTTTCTCAGTGCTTAGATTACCTTCTCAGTTAAAACCTTTTCTTCTGGAAAACTTTAGCTGTTCAGAGAGCATAAAGAACAGTAAATAAATATGTGGCAATAATAATTTAGTTATTCATACTAATGGAAAAAATGGTTGTATTTATCTCTTTAGCATACACAGTGCCATAAGATTGCCTTTTCTAATTTATTGCACTAAGCCAGGAAACAATTACCATCCAAAAATACCAAATTCCTGGGCACACACACTCCCAGACTTCAATCTGGAACATTCCTGTGCCATGCAGCCACAGGGGACCTCAGTGACACTGTAAGGTGCCAAAACACGGCACTGTGCTCATGAAACAGAAGCACAGCACGTTCTGCAGGAGGCAGCATCCAGAGGGTGCACCATTCTTCCAGCATCAGTCACATTTGAGCCAGGCAGGTAGCATCCCTGGGGGGAGGGCAGCAGATGTGCTCCCATCTCCCATCCTTCAGAGCCCAGGCAGGATCATTTGCACTCTATTTCCATGAGCCACCAGCTGTCGCGGCACCAGGAGCTTCTGCTGATGGAGGGCAGCACACAGCAAAGGGAGGTCAGGTCCAGGCAGCTCCCAGAGGTTTTCTGTGCTGTACAGAAACCAGGAAGGGAACAGGCACCCAGCCTGGCTCACCTTGTCCTTAACACCTCCCTGAGAGGAGAGCACCTCCCTCTGCTGCCTTGCTGGCCAGCTGTCTCCTCGACAAGCACAGAGCTTGAAGAGGCAAAAGATTCAGATTTTATTTTGTTATTTCAAATGAACCAAGGGGTGTTGACTGGCGTGGACCAGCCTTTGCAATGCCAGAAGAGCAATCCACTTCAGCTGGACCACTGCAGAGGAGTCTCCCCACTGCCAGTAAATTGGAGAATTGGATAAGACACCACCTTTTTAAAGCTGTGCAAAGCCAGGACAGCTTCCCAGCTACTTTCCTTCATGCTTCTTGTACATTCATTTTTCTATGAGGTTTTAGACTAAACTTTGAAGGCTTTTTCAAAGTCAGACCTACAGCTTTTTCCTGTATTTAGTTTTACCCAGCTGAGCTTCGACTGAATTAAACTTTAACCCAGTAAACTTGATCAAGAAGAGCTTTGGGGGAACCTTGATATGTGTGAGAAAAGGGCTTCCAGCTTTCCTTCCTCCTCCTCCTCTACTCCAGGATAACTGGCAGCAGCAGCACAAGCTACTTTACCTCTTGTCACCTCACAGCAATAATCAATACAAACTAAAAAAGCAAACAGTGCAGCTATTATTTGAGAAAGAAACTGCAAAGACACCCATGGTCTATGGTCTGTGGAGATGACTCATTCCACAGTACAATCTAATTCCAAAACAATTACAGCAAAATCAAAATCCTCACACAAAGGAGAGACAAAACACAAAGTCTGGACCTCTGCTGAGCACATGACTCTATAAAGCTGACATGACTGCAGAGATTGCACTGCTTTCTAACCATAAAGCACAACTGTCCATTTTCTTTAAACTCTTCCATGGAGAATTAAATGGTAAAGAAAACAGACTACAGGGCAATATGGTTCAAATGTGAGTGCTTGTGCACCAAATTTGCTACTGCAGTTTAATTCAAAAAGAGAATTAGCATTCTTTTCCTCCACTGTAATTTAAAATAAATTACCCACTGACCAAAACCAATAGATTATCATATTAATTGGTAACTTTAATGTTCATTATATTGTAAGAGAAAACCACAATTTCTCTAAATATGTTCATTACTCAGATAATTATCCAAAACAATTATGCAATACAATTACCCAGACAATTACTCAGGAGGGAAATTATCTCCAGATGCATCACAAGCTATTCTATGAAGTGCTCAGTATTTATCGTTTCAGTTGTATTGGCTATGATTGATCAAATGAGTCACTCATTGTTCTGTCAATTCTCCATTGTGAGCAAATACTTCGAGAGCAAATATCCACTAATTCTAACTTCAGGTGGTGTAAATATCACACATGGGAGCTCACACTTCACATTCATACTCTGTGGCAGAAAAAGTCTGAGCTAACTGAAATCCAATCCAGGCAAAATGCCACTTGACTATTTATTGCACTATTTTCTACCTGTTCAAAGCAAACTAGGCCAAGTTCTGTGAAACAACAAGATGAACAGACAGATTCCTTCTCTTGATCTGAACCTAATCACTAATTTAGTATTTTAAAAATCACAGTTTTCCATGTCAATGCAGAAAATTAAGTGGTAACTATTGTGATCTCATATAGTATTGCAAATTCTCAATCATGCAAAAGAACTTAAGCATTTATTTTAGATCTGAATTTATGGGCTTCTTGATTTGAACTTAAAATAGATTATCTTCTGCTTATTAGCTTTTCTTGATGTTTGGAACCTAAGAATTCAAAGCACAACCACAGCCAAAGCAGGCAAATTTTGCCTGTGTTCGTGAGCAAAAAGAATGGAAATGACAAACCAGGCTTCAGTATCTAGTAACTCTGAGTAAAAAAAATTAACAGATTACCTGCTTTATAATTAAAGTTTCAGGATATGCTATGAAAGCCTTAAGAAAGTGTAGGGCTGAATCAACAAATTCTTGAGCAAGTTCATCACGAAATCATTAGTATTTCTGCATCACTGCATTTCTAGCATTTTTGGGAGTTTCAAGGGTCACAATGCCAAGGCTCACTGAGGTCCAGAATGGTTTTTGAATCACCTTAAGCAGCAAGGTTTAAAAAGCCCACACAGTATACCTCATTTTACTTTTTCAAAACATCGCATATTAAGATATTCCAGTTTGATGATCACAAAGACTTGCCAAGGCTTACCCTGACACCACATTCTTCAAAATATTCTTGGGCCTTGTTTTCAGATGTTTTTGTCCTAGTTGGACAGATTTGACAGTACAGATAGGCAACTAAGCCCTAGGGCTAGGCATGAGTTTCACTTCTTAACAATATTTTATCTACAAAGAGCAGCATATGAACAGACAAGTTGCTCTGTGCTCTGCAGCTTCTATTGACTTTAAAACGCAAACTCATACTTCCTCCTCTGCTTTCATAGAATTTAATTGGTGCCAAAGTGAAAGATCCCAGCATGACCTGTCTCCACTCTCAGCCACTCCAGCTGTGACTGTGAGCAAATTTGTACATTCAGACACTGCTGCAAGAGAGACCTTCCTAATAAGCTGAGGTTTGGCACTGATGGAGGCAAAAAAGAAGTGCTTGGTTGGGAACAGTGAGAGCTGAGACATGGCTTACCCCACCCTTAGAGTTAAACAAAGATTTAAAGGCCTCAATGAGGACCAAATGGAAACAGAATAAGGACTTGACTATTTACTCCACACAAAAGAGTTAGTACAGGTAATAGTGCTAACAAGTTGAATAGGATTAGTGAGCAAGTCTATAGTTTATTAACCTATATTGTGTAGGCATTAAGATTGCACTTCCTCATATTTTTTTTCCCAATTTTCTGGCCAGAATCTCACTGGGATGAGACTCCTTTGTAGTTTCTAGGTTTTTCACGACACTGTGAGCAAGTCTGAGTTAGCTTCAAACTACCTGCTGCTGCTTGTAGTGAAAGTGAGTCACTCAGCCTCAGCACAGTATGTTTGCTACCCACCAGTGCAAGGTGGGCATGCTTTATCATAGAATCACAGAATAGTTTGGGTTGAAAGGCACCTTAAACATTACCTAGTTCCAATCTCCCTGCCATGGACAGGAACACCCTCCACTAGACCATGTTTCTCAGAATCTCATCCAACCTGCCAGGAATGGGGCCTTCTATGAGCAACTCATTCCTGTGCCTTAGCATACTCACAGTACAGAATTTCTTCCTGCTATCTAATCTAAACCCTCTCTCAGTTTAAAGCCATTGCCCCTTGTCCCTGGAGTCTTCTCTTCTCTAGACAGATCAACCCCAGCTCTCTCATCCATTATGAACTGCACTGAATGGGCATCCCTTGATTTCACACACTGCTCCCTTCCTCAGAGGGCTGAGAAGGGGAAGGTGTGATGCAAACATGTACACACCCTCACTGATATGGCAATATCCACAGCCAAAACACATCTGGCAACCTGCTCCTCTTACTGATTTTGGCTTTACAAACCTTAATCCTTGCACATTAAAATAAGAATTTAACCATGAAGAAATTTAAGCAGTAGTTTGACTCAGTGTGTTGAGTTAGATATCAGAAAAAGAGGTTTTTGACTGTTTTTCAGTACTGTCAATGGAGAACCATAGCATGCAGGTAAAGAGCAACAGAGTGAAGAAATTATTGGAAAGATAATGTCAGCCATTTAAAACTGTGCTACAGATGGGGCTAAATGTGAACACAGGCTAAATTGTCTCAGTGTCCCAATAGTTTTATAAGGAAAAACTGAAGCCTACTGAAAATAGTCCTGTTCTAGAAGAATTTTCCCAACCTTGGGTACTTTTCTATTTATCTTTAATGTATCACAGACATGTAAAAATTTATTACACACCTATCTGGACTGAATAAGGATTTCATCCAATTACAGTAATTTCACAACTATAAGGTGCACTGGATTATAAGGCGCACTTCCGGGCTGTCGGCAAATTTCCGAACTCTGTCCATATATAAGGTGCACCGGACTGTAAGGCGCACTTTTTTCCTGCAGCAAGAATCTGCACACAACAAAGTAACGGAATCGCACAATCGTGGGGTTTACTGTCAGGTGCTCAATTTGCAAACATTTTTCATGGATCGGCGCAGCCTTTAAACACAGCCCCAGGCACCCTCCCAGTGCCTCGGGCCCCGGGACTCCTGCCCGACCCCAGCGCTGGCTGCTGCGGCTCTCGCGGCTCACACTTCTAGGTTGGCAAATCTCTGAACTTTGTTTATATATAAGGCACACCGGATTATAAGGCACGCTTCCAGGTTTCAATCAAAATTTTTGTCAAAAGGGTGCGCCTTATAGTCATGAAATTACTGTAAATGTATTGTTTTAAACTTCAGAAAATAATGACCAAGAGAAATACACAGCAATAAAAACACCTTTAAAATTCTGTGTCTTCATCAATAAAAAGAAAAAACCACTAGGTTTCCTATAACTTCAGCTTGAAACAATTAAGCATCACCTCCACATGCTTAGAAGAGGGCTTTCTGCAACCAGTAACACTAGAAAGGACAGACAAAACCAGAGGTGAAAGGCAGAGCTGGCACATGGGTATATTCTTTTCTTGCTTTTTTGTGCAACTGAATTGGTCCATATCCTGAGTTTGCTACATTCACTCCTTTCCATCTCAGTCATAAACAGGTTACCTCAAAAATCTCCTCTTCCAGTTTTGATACTGAAGGGATAGATAAACCAAAAAACTTATTCTTCTGTAGTTTGAAAGAATGTTCAGCTCAGCACACTGGGAAGTAGTTCATTGCTAAGAAAGAAACAAGATCTGATTGAGCTGCTGTGCCATATGAGAAGGTAAGGGAAAATAACCTGCAGGATGAGTTCAGGACAGCATCACTCAAACACAAATAATGGACAGAAGATTTAATGCCCTTTGGGGAACATTATGGCTGAAATTTGTGATCCAATGGAGCATTTATTTGCCACTGACTGTAATGGGACTATTATTTAATTGTTTCTGTGCTCTCCCAAAGTGTGAAGGACTCAATTTTTGAAACTTCAGGCACAAAGTGGGAAAGAATGAAAGAAATAAACTAGTCATAAATCAGAAAATGTAAGCAATAATTGTAAAATTAGTATTTTCTTCTTTGTGATTTCTGAACACAGTAATAGCCATGTAGATTAAAGTCAATCAGACTTTTTTTTCTAATTCCAAAATGTTTTGCAGAGAAGCATTTATTTCAATGACATTTTAAAGAGGGCCCATGCCAATTTCAAAAGAAAAACAAGGAAGAGAAAAAGGAATCAAAACACTTCCTTTCTCAGTTTGAAAACTGACATTTTGATTCAAACATTTTTATCTAACAGAATTATAACACTGTGACTTTGTGCCAGTTTGGAACAAAAATAGATGTATAACCTTCAAAAAATCATCATCAAATCAATCTCTTTCTTTTGACCTGCTCTCTAATTGCCTGGGATTATATCATACGGCTTAAGAAGCTGCCAAGAAATGTCCAAATTCAATGACATTACGAAAGTAAGCATAAAATACGGGGTTTTTTTTTAAATATAAGCTCACTGATTTCTTAAAAACCTTGGCTTGATGGCCTCTTTAAATTGCTTTTTTCCTCTGTATGTGAAACTATAAATCCCTTCTTGCTACTAGATGTTTTTTGTATCTCGAGTGATCTCAGATCCAACTGCCTCACTTTTTATTAGCAAAAAGAAAATTGGCTTGTTATTTGCCATACCATCAAAATCTGAAAACATTTTCAGTTCTTATCTATATTTCTGTAGGTGACAATTGTAGCTGCTGTTGGTTGGGCTTTAACTGGAAGCTCACTTTTGCTTTCAAAATTATACATTAATGGCAGGATGGGCAGAGATGAGGCAAATCCCGCTCCTCCTGGCAGCCTGAATGTGTGATGCTGGCGGGTAGGAAATCAACATTTCTTTGGTCTGGAAACCAATAATACAAAACTTAAGATGGGCCAGAGTGTTTTTCAGTGTCTCTACACACCCAAACCTCATCTTGGGGACCCCTAGAGTCCATTTCCAGAGCCAAGTCTTTACCCTGCTACCCCTGCCTGGATGCGTAGAAATCCAGTGGAGGCAACATCTGGCACAAGTTGGAAAGGTGAGGTGGAAACAAGCTGCTTAGGAGCCAGTCACTAGAGGGCAATGCAGCACTTTAGCTGTCCCATTCCTGCCACCCGAGTGTCCAGCCTGAGCCCTCCAGGAGATCCAGGCCACTCCTCGTGCCTGTGCAGCCCAGCCACGCTCTGCTTTGCCAGGGAACCAGAACAAACTCACCCCAGTCTAGAGGAAGACGCTGCTTAAACAGAAGCCATCTGATTGGCATGTGGGATGTTGCAAAACTTGGAATGCTTGGTGTGTAATTGGCAGGCATTAATTAGGTGAGGGGATATGTGCAGGTAACGGGACCTCCTGGAAGGTGATGTAGGAGACAACAGCAGGAGAGAGGCAGACCCTGAGAGAAAATTGAGTCTGCATATCAGCAAGCAAGAATCCCATTTAAGACCAAGAATCACAGCAATTGTTAGGCATCCAAAGCAGCATCTATTCACTCCCAGTTTTGTGCACAGAGAGAGAGGAAACAACCAAGTTTTGAATGGGAGAGTGCAGAGGATATGTCAAATTTTGAACTCAGTGTTGAAGTGCAATAAGTTTGGTGCTGCTGCTACGTGATGAGTGTTTGGTCTAAGATTCTCAGTATTTAAAGAATATGCTTATTTTCACAGAAATGGAAAAATTTCTCCTTTTAATGCAGATTAAAATTCTCTACCCAGTTATAAATCAAAAATTAACAGCTTTATCTAGGCCAGAGCATTGAAGCTACATTAAAGTTTTATCCTCATTCACTAAATTTTAATTTTAATGTGGCACATCTGACAAGTCTTGTGGGGCTACTTAGAATCCATTGACATCCTTCTGTCACTCGTATCAAAGCCTCATCTTTGAGACTCTTGTTTCCAGATACCTAGCTGTCACTGGATTATTTTGTTTCTGTAATGGTGTCACAATCAATGCCTGTGCAGGCATTCACATACATGTCCCATATATGTCAGCTAAAGCTCTCATACCACAGAAATAAACAACTTTACTTCTAGAATCACAGATTTCTATGTAATCACTTAAAGGGGAAGCTATGAATAATTTTTTAATCCCTTCCAGCCTTTTTTAAGTTACTGGAACTGGTTGCCTGTAAATTAAAGCTCCACAACAATTCCACAGTTTAATTTCCAAACAATATTTAATTACAAGAATGGCTATGAGAAGAAAAAAATATTTTCCATATCCCTGCCATCATTTTTATGAGTATTTATGGCAGAAATGTTGATGCATTATTTGACAATACTGTCTGTGGACCTGGAAGACATCTAATTCTGGAGTAGAAACAGTACCACATGATTTATTTAGTCAGTCAGTCCCAAATTATGGCAGAAATTAAGTGTTTCAGCTATTGTGGCCTTTAGCATCTGAGCAATTACCAGACTTAAACACAGGCCTCTTAGAGAATAATAGTTATGACACATTCATGCAATGTCAAAGTACATTTACAGATCCTTCCCTGCCCAAAAATTCAATGCCAATATTTAAAAAATACAAATGGTGACATACATATCTATAAGGCAGAGGTAAATAGATTCATATCAACTTCTTAGAAATTAATTTGACCCGGGAAAGAATCCCCAAACTTTTCTTCTGCTTGTATTCCCAAGCAGCTGCCAAGGTTTGCTCTCAGATCTCAGACCTGCTGTTAGCATGGCTGTGATGAAATAGAGGAAATATCCTGTCAGCCAGGGCAGCTGGCTAATCCTTGTGTAAAAGAGAGAGGGGAAAGATGTAGGACAGAAAGAGACATTCCTAACACATGCAAAATGACAACACATGGCAGAATCACAAAGAGATTTTCTTTTCATTGGCAGTTGTGTCCCATTGCACATTCCTGCCTTCTCATAGGTGCCCCTGACACTCAGGGGAAGCACCACTGTCCTTGTGATTCACAGGATGGAAGGTGCTACGCTAGGTCTAAACTCACCAAAGTACTACATCAACCTGCATTTCTCTTCACATCCCTGAAACTTTTTCCTACTGGAGAGCTTTTAAGTCTACTTCCTTCTGTGATTCTGCACATAGACCAACTTTCAGGCACCAGAGGCTTCTAACAAACACAGGGCTGGGATGAAGGAAAGGATAAAACACATCCTGTAATATGTGTTGTATCTAATTAACATAAGTAGACAGTGCTCTCACTGTGTTTTTGACTTTGAACGCAGCATGCACTCCATTCTGTCCCAGCCTGTCCACATCACAATGCACCAATATTTTAACCTCAATTTACAGACAATGTTCAATTGTAAGACTCTCTCACAGTCACTTGAAGCTTCCTGCACTGTTTCCACACTTCTCTCCTCCAGAATCTCTGCCTCCTATGGGGAAATTATGTTTTACTTTATTCTTCTCTAAGAATAAAAATGTGTAGATAAAACTCTAACAGTGTCAAGAAATGCTTCTGCCCATTAGAAACACTGGCCTGGTTCTAGCTAGACTGGCCTGGTCTTCAGGTGGGAAAACTAAATAATGTACCTCACAGCAATAAGGCAATTTTCCTTAAGAGAAAAATATTTTATTTACATGTGATTGGTACTGATAATTGACCTTCTAGTTCAAAGCTGAAGTTCTGCTCCTTCACCCAGCTACAACTAAGTCCCAAGTATTTGTTGCTCTTGACATATTAGGATTTCATTTATTGAACTTCAGCTTTGTTTTTAATTGAATGATGTTGCATAATCTTAACACTTATTAGCCTTATTTTTCTTTCCTGTTGCAGATACTTAGGTGTTCCAAGCACCATTCTACCTTAAAAATAAAGCTCCTGCTTGTTTGCTTTTTTGTTCCCTTAGCCAGACTTCAGATTGCATTTTCCTGTACACCACAACTATTTATCCAGGAGAAGGACTAAAGGACAGATTCCTTCTGACATTCTCAGCATGATGCTGTGAAGACTTCTGGCTTCAAGGGCCCATAATAATGGGAGATGAAAGCTTTTTAACAGTTCACCTTCTTGAGTAAATTGCCAACACAAAGTTCAAATAGGTTCAAAATTCATATTCCCCTCCTCAGGAACTGACATCAACAAAAGCAAAGTAAATGTATGAAGATCACTAAGCACACATTTTTGCATTTACATAGAGCAACAAAAAAAAATACTTTTTCTAAAGGAGAAAAAAAAGTAAATAAAAAGGACTTTTTATAGAGCCTAATTTCAAGGATATTTCAGTATCCAGTCTCCATTATTTGTGCCTGGATTCATATCTTCCAGCACACAAATCAGCCAATTCTGCAACTTGGCTTCATTAAATTACTTTATACATAATTCAAGATGGAAGTAAATTCTTTTCTTCTTACTTGCACCCTTCCTCTTTACACCTGTCAGTCACAGGACTACATTCCCATAGAGCGGCTCAGTGACTGTTACACCCTCTGACAGGAGCAAACAAAGAAACATTTTTTAAGCACGGCCATTCCTGTGGCTATGGGGAGGGGTGAATTCCAATTTCCATCAGTAAAACATCCACCAGGAGTACACTGAGCATTGGTACCACCGAGTCCCTGAAGCCATGAAACCATTCAAAGCATTCACAACAGCTCAGGCACTTTGTCCCACTGACCCATATTCACCACCAGCCCCTGCCTATTCCCATCACTGTTTATACTCCCCTAAGTCCCTGGATCAGCTGATGCTTGTCACTGGTCAACATTCTCAAATACCAGGGGTATTTTCTAATTTCAAACTGGTAAGGACCTCAGATGTTACAGTAAGGAAGCACTTTCATTTATGTTGACCAATATATGCAAAAAAAATGAAGAAAACAGTCACCACTTTCTTTTAGACATCAGATACAGCACTTTGCACCAAGGAAAATCCCCCACTGATTTAGTAATTGCCTAGTAGAGGAGAAGTTAAAAACAAACGCATATAGTTTAAAACTTTGCTGATCTGTCATAACATTAACAATTTTCCAACTTTAACACAGCCTTGAATAGAACATAGGTCTAAAAGCAAAAATAAAATGAAAAAAAAAAACCTCCCCAAATGCCTTCATCTTCACATTAAGATGGATTTTTGGATTGAATGAATAACCTCTTTCACTTTTAATTTAGACCTACCCATCAACATGGCTGTTATTATTCACAGCAGCAAAGTCCTTGCCACACTACAGCAGAAATAATAGCTGCATCTCTGGGTTCTGTTTTCCCCAAGAATTCACAATGTTATTTAAATAAGTCTACTATGCCATAGGTACAGCAGACAAGGTTGCTTCTAATGAAGGGCTATTTTTATTTCTGTCCCAACTTTATATAACCTGACTGGAATTTGCTTGTGGAAGAAAGGATCATTAATAGCATGCCATCTCTCCCTTGTGTGCAAGGACTCATGACACCCTTGGACATCTTCAATAGTCATGTTGATATCTATATTCTGCCAAGAAGCACTGTCATTTACAAACTGCACAGGCAAGACAGTATCCTTGATGTTTCCATAATACATGATGCAGTGTTTTCTGAGAGAAGCAAAGCAAGAGATAAATCTACTGCCAAGTAAGTCACGAACTGAGGAAAAGCCATCATCATCTTCATCTATGCCTCTCCAAGACCAAGCACAACGGGATCCCACTGCCTGGCTCATGACTGGGACTCTGATCCCCCTGTCACACAGGACCATTGGGTCTCCTCTCCTGCATGGCAGAGAAGTGAATTACAGCACTGAGTAAAGCTTTCCCTGATCTAATTCCACAGTTCAGTCTTTCAAAGGGACATCAGTGAGCTGCCCGGAGGGGTTATGGTAA
>VRYO01002772.1:79012189-79028156 GCA_009812075.1 Sialia sialis
GCTGGATTCTTCAATGAAAAAGGTGCGGCTTATAATCATGACATTACTGTAATATATCTCAGGGTGCAGGGTGCATGTGCCCAGGTACTGACAGGGACGATGTCTTTGAGGACCATCCAGGCCTCTCCCATGCCAGGCACAGCAGCTTCCAGCCAGGAATGAAGGACTAAATTTGAGCCTGGAAAAGGCTGGGGAGAGGGCAAGTGTTTTAATTTTTAATTTGCTTCTCATTACCCAAATCTGCTTTAAATTGTCAATAAATCAAATTAATTTTCCTGCAGTCCAGTCAGTTTTGGCTGTGATGATAACTGGAGAAATCTTCCTGTCTTTATATCCACTCAGAAGCTCTTCCCTCTAATTTCCTAGCCCTGTCCTGTTGAGCAAGGGAGGGAGGGAGTGGCTGGGTGGGCAGCCAGGTGCTGGCCAAGGCAGTGTAACCCACTACACTGTGGCTGGAGGAGCCAGAGATCACCTCGTGCTGTCACCTGCAGCTCCTGTCACACCACAGGTACGTCTGATCCTGCTGCTGCAGGCTGAGCTCACAACAAGCAGCATAAGCCAGTTCTACAGCTGGACACCTCCAAGGAAAGAAAATTCCACACTATTATCAAGAAACAGCTTGTTTTTGTTTCTGCACCATGAGTAGAATTGATAAGATGAACTTTTTTAAACCACACAAAGGTCAGTACAGCAGAAGTTAAAAGTCAGTGCTTGTTTTACGAAGTTAGTGAGATACAGAAAAAAAATCACTACTATGATACAATAGAAGCAGCCTTTTCTACAAATAACTATAATTTGAAATTCTATAAAGCATCAAATGGGGCACACAAATCCTTCTACTTCCAGACATGTGAGCTAACCTTAGTAAATACACAAAAGGTTACAATTTCATTTGGGTCTAAGATATGTCTACGTGCTACTACTACATAGTAGCAAATTAAAAATAAAATTACTTCAAAAACCTTTGCAACCCACAATCCTTTTGAGTTACTTTACATACCTTGGGGGAGCCCTAAGCTTTAACAGCAGAAGGACATCCAAATTCACTGAAACATGAGCAGAAAATGTACAAGGTCAGCAAGGCAAGGTGGAAAGTAGATCTCTTAATTAGTAGGGGGAAAATGTATTTTCTTCAGAAGAGGTTCTGTTTATATCCTGGTTACTTTATTCCAGTGCTTGTACCCTTCTTCACCTGAACTCATGTTATTTCTCTTGTTAAGGTTGCTTAATCCAATTTCCTCTTGAAATAATTTCCATTTATTGCTAAAGCATAGTTTGCTACAGTATTCCCTTGTGTGAACTCAAATGCTTCACTTCAATGCTTTGTCTACATTTGTCTGTTTCCAAGTCTACCTGTCAGCTTCATGGTATGTGACCTCACATTTTTGAAGCAACTAGTCTTAAACCATGGAGACATATCAATCTATAGCATTCCTTCAGTGTATTTCATCCCACTGTGAGATGCCCTCTTCACCTCAATTTATCTATGCTGTCTAATATACTACAGGTATATGGCTAGGTCTGTCTAATCTGTCTTCATAACTCATATTCTCACAGTCCTAGGCACTTAGACAATTCTTTGCTACAGCCTCTTCAATCTTGACAGCAGGTTTTTTAATATGGGGAAGAATTTGCTCACAGCATTTAGAAGATGGGTGAAACTCAAATTACAATTATTATAGATTTTATCATAAACTACAGACTCATTGGAAATTGTTTGAATTACTCCAATTTTTGCACATTGTTACAAAATTTAATAAAGATAAAACTATTAGAGTTCAGTTGATAGTATCTTTCAAACATTTAAAGGAAAGTAAGGGACTTCTAACTACTTCAAACAATGATTTCTTCAGTAAGAACAATCAAGTGGATTCTTTCAAAATAGATTTTACTCCGTGTTGTAACCATTTGGGAATTTGCTCCAAAATGTCTTGCAAAATCTAGACATATATGACAGTATGAAAATTTAAGAAAATTGATTACAGTAATTGCACAATTATACACCGCACCTTTTTCACTGAAGAATCCAGCCTACCCCAGTAGTGCAGCTAATCATCAGGTGTGGCTTATTTATGGACAAATCCCAGTGAAATGCCAACCCAGAAGTGAGAGCCAGCCGGGGAGGGCCTGGGGCTGCCTTTAAAGGCTTGGCTGGTCTATGAAAACTGTTTGCAACTTGAGCACCTGACACCAAACCCCGCGCTGACATGATTCTGTTACTAATTTGTTACTTTGTTACACATGGATCCTCGCTTAAAAAAAAAAAAAAAAAAAAAAGTGCGGCTTATAATCAGGTGCGGCTTATAATTGCGAAATTACTGTAATTTGTATTTCCAAGGACAGTAATGTCAGTTTTCCCACACATTTATAACCATTGCAGTATTTCATACAAGTGTTTACTTCTAAGGACAGACACGAGAAAGTCTGGGCTTTATTTGTGGGGGTCAAACAGCACTGAAAGCACACTTGCACCCAGAAATGCAGTAAAGCACTGAACTGGTATTGCCATCGCATTCACCCTGCAGGGGGATCCAGTGAGGCACAATCCCAGACCCAGGATATAACTACTCTAAAGGAATCCAACAGCATTTGCTCTGAAATCATTAACAGAAACACCTGCCCCACCACACTCATCTGGGAAGATTTCTGGAGACTGGGAAGCCTGAGCTGTAGGTAAGGTGAAGTAATTTTATCTTGCATTCTTTAACTGGTAACTGATTTGCATTGAAAGAGAATCAGACTCAACCAGACCCGTCCGTGCTTCCATCACCAAAGAAATGCTTCCCCTCCAGTGGAAAAAAACTCCAGCACCATTTCCTTGGAATCCCTATTACCAGCATTGCTTTCAGCCATTTCTGCACATACCATTACACACATATAAAAAGGTGAACAATCACTTTACAAAGGTTCATGTGCAAGAAAATAATGAAGAATGCTTAAGTAAATCAGAAGACCCAAACCTGCATTTTATAGGTTGCAACAGTATTTTGTGTGAACAATCTGCTGTCACCTTCCTTTAGTACTTTGGGCTCTGTTACACTGAGATGCAAAAAAAAAATCTAGGAATTTAGTGCAAAATGCATTAACTGGAAACATGTTTATAAAAGTGCATCATTAAAATAAAGTATTTTAATATTTGATCATATTTTGTTGCTACTATGGTTATTTTCTATAGAAACGCCCAGAAGGACAGGATCTGAACTGATTCCTTGACTGGATTCCCAACCAAGTCAAAAACATAACCAGAAAGGGATTAATTAATGGAGGAAAAATCATACACAGAAAGAAGCAGAGCAAGGAAGATTTGGAACCTTGGTTACATGCATAAAACTGATGTTACTTGAGGCACCACTGGACAGCCCCATATATCACAGAAATCTTACATCTATTTCAGACAGTGGGCTATTATTCCTACAGAACAAAATGCTGTCTTGCCTGTGCTTCACAGCCTTCTGGATGTTCTTTTCAGGGACAATGAAATTGCATGTAATCTCTTCTGATTACACCAAAATTGCTAGGATTTGCAAAGAACACATTTGAATTCATACATCCAAAAAGCAAATCAAGCTTATAATTTAGCAACATAACTTTGGTAGATCTGACATCAGACCATTCTGACTGAAAGATTTAAGTCTGACTGAAAGATTTAGGGAGGCTTTTTTTGGATCCATCAATAAAAGGCAGTTTCCCAAGGAATCGTGATATTTATGTGGACGGAGAAAATCGGTTCTGCCTGCATAGATAGGAATATTCACTTTTTATCTGCAAATGTGACATTTTCTACTATGCATTTTAAAATAAAGATTGTTCAGCAGCATCAGACTTCCGTGTGTTGCCATCACAGCCATGATGTGTTGCATGAACATAACTAAGCAAAGGACTGTGCATCCAGTCACAGCTTTGTTGAACTACACCAGTAAAATACAGCAGTAATTACCAGAGGGCTCAGAAAAAGACCTAAATAGGAAACTACTGTCATCATCGGAAGGGTAGGAGATACTGAAAAGATTACAGTGGCAAATCTGCTATTTGCATTTTCATCATAATACAATCTTTCAATGCTGTATTAACAGCCAAGAACTGCCCTTCTTCCATTCTGCATAAAGTCTGCTTCTGCAACACCTCCTTTTGACTTCAGAGGTGATTCACTAGGATTTCCAGACTTGGATGGTTAAACAATCCAAAATGTCTCTTGGGTTTGGGGTTTTTTTCATTAAGTATTATTAAACAAAATACTAATTTAATTAATTTTCTTGGGAGATACAAAATCAAATAGCACTCAGAATACCTTTAATTCCCTCTTTGCTGATCCACAGTGTTAAAAGAAATGAGAGAATGGCTTTTGTTTCCAATATTACTATAGCATAGCAGTTTCTTCGTGCGGCTTTACAAAGGTTTTGAACACCTGGTTTGGCAGCTTTATTTAAACAAAATTCAGATCTAACATTGCAGAGATGGGAGGACAAGGGGCTTTTAGGATTCAAATAGAAACAAAAATTCTCATGGAAGACAGGAAGATTCGTACTCCTAGTTCCCCACAAGAGTGTTAAATTTATGTCCTCTCACCATCAGGACACCCTTTTAAATTCTTACCCATTAACAAAAAGGTGAGGTCAGTGGCAGTAAGTAAAAAACAAACTAGAGAGAATCAAACAAACAGAGCCAGAAATCAATTTGCAGAATCTTATCTGACAGCAAATAATTGCATGTCTCTCCTGAGGTTTCCAGCTTCCATGCTCTGTCATTGTGTCACACACAAAGTCCTGCCGCAGCTGACTTCACAAGTCTCCCTGTCCTCCCCAAAGCACTAAGGACCAAAGCCCATGAGTAATACCATGATTGCCCTCACATTCAGAAGGCCTCACATGTCAGTCTACACTCATTGGAGGCTGTACCCACAGGTATGGAACTGTTCCCTTCCTTCCTCTCTGGTCATGCACTGAGTTTTACCTTGGGGGCCACTTGCTGGGACTCTGTGCCTCTGTTTCCTCCTCCACAATATTCATTTAGAGGCAAGAGCTGGAGTGGAAGGAAGACATGAGAGGTAGGTACTCTCATAGCTTTGAGTCATTCCCCCAGCCCAGCAGGACATAAGGGCAGCAGTTTGGAAATGGATTGACATTATATTTGCTCTCTCATTTCCCCATTCAGAGGGGAAGTTCAGTCTAATCCTTTCTGACTGTGAGAAATTTTGCTTTATCTGAAGTGATTTGCTGATTCAGTCACATCAATGACAGAGACCTGTAAAAGAAAAATACTCCATTCTCTTATAACTTCTGTACCTTCACTGTCAAGCTTGAGATTTTCCATATAATCAACCCACTTGTTAGCAAGATCTTAATCACTGCACATGATTAAGATCTGGACTTAGTTTTCACCCCAAAACTAGAACAGCAGCAGCAAAAGTCTCCTCATACTAATGCTACTCTTATATTGCATGGTCTGGATCTTCTTATCCTAAAATAACATAGAGCTCTTCATCACAAAACAAAGAAGGAAAGAAATAAATGAAGCAGTTCTACTAGCTTCTTGAACTTCAGTGCAGTTTCAAAGCAGTGCACTGCAACTTTTTTAAGTTACTACCTAGTCTGCTTGATTTTAACACATGAAACTCTGAACTTTACATATTCTATTTTTTGTTTGTCTTTATTCATTTTAAACTTTGTTCTTTCAGGGTTTTTTGGGGTTGTTTTTTTTTTTTGCTCTTTCTTTTTGCTATTTTTTTTCCCAGCATGAGTTTTCAATAGTCTAGCAAGCTTTTTTATGATGTTTACTGTTTATCTGTATTGTCTACAACAAAGACCCACAAATGTACTTCCCATAGAAATAAGTGGGCAAAGGCATATAAATCTATTTTTGACTGTGGCCCCCAAGGCTTAGTGGCTCTACCTACAAACTGTGTTCTGAACACACTTATTATTTTAAGTAGCAGTCTTGTTCCCAGAACTTATCATCTGATTAGAAAAAACAGCAAGAGGACAAGGTAAGGTTTATTCCCATTAGCAGATGAGAATAGAGACATAGTTTCATTATCTAAGGTGATCCCAAAAAATCCATGTTATAAGCACAAGTTGAGGTCATTTCTTCAGACTGGCATCCAAGCAACGTCCAACATCCATACAAGATGTTTTTCTCCTTAGTTACAGTAATTCCTACTCTAGCTCAATTTTTGTTTATCTAAATATGCACAGTGAACAAGTCATTCTGATCATGAGCTGGACCAAAAAACAAATATGGAGCGAGGAGGGGGCACCAGTCCTTCTCTTGGACATGGCCTCTTTGTAGTGGGCCACACAAGGTCAGCAGGACAGATGTCCTGTGCATGGGAATATACTCTTGATGCCCATGGCTGGAACTGTTAATTACAGTTCACATGTCCAGCAGATGTTTGTAAGTTCCATCAAACTTCCACAAGTCCTGCATGATGGGGTTATAAGCTGATATTTTCTGCCTTATTTTCTGCAAAGGTCATAAAGGATCCACTTAGCATGACAATTTCAAGCTGAAACAGGGAAGCTCTTACCACTTCTTTTGTTCCTCTTTACACCATTTCTTTGCACAGAAGATTTTGCAAGTGTCACTACCCCACATTTGGAGAGTGGGATTAATGAGAGCTGAGCTCCATCAAGTTCTTTATTAGGCATGTTGTAATGAACTGTAATAAGTACAACGTTTTTGTGACCTACAACTGCTATTTCTTTGTGAGACAGGCAGTGAAAAGATGTGTCACCTGACCAATACTGTAACAATAGAAACACCTGGAATGTAGTTATATATGACAAGTGTTTTACCAACATAAATCATCTTTGTTCTATTTCCTATTTACAGTATAGTCTTGCCACTGAATCTGAACTGGGAGCATTGCAGTTACAGTATATCAGTATTCTTACACTGATGTAGCCCAAAAAAACAAGCTTTAATTAATTCTAAACAATCAGCTAGGAACCTTTCTTCTTCAGCACACAAGCAAATTCCCAATGACAGAACAGTGCAACCAGCATATTTACGTAAGTATTAATTCCTCCCAGAAGATGTAAAATGTGTTTTTGACCAGACAAGAGTGTTATTGTTCTGCAGTATACACAGAATCTTATTAACCTGGCTGAGAAGATAAAAGAAATGGCAATAGCACAGTTAGTGAATTTTAATAGAAAGTCTATATATAAACTGACTCTTGTTAAAATGAAGAAAAAGCAAGAGATGTTTTTCACCATGATGAGACAGAAGACAATTAGAGGAGTCATTCCAAAACAAGATACAGTTTTATCAAATGAGTGTCACATTTTGGGCTCTTGGTAGGCCTTTACTTCCTTTCAGATTTTGCCCTTAGACACAGTGAATTAGCTTATGACTGATTCAAATGAGACAAAAAACATCAGGAACCTCACTACTGCACAGTCATTTTGTCCTCCCCACTGAGACCACAACCTCCAACCCTACGTGAGCAGCTTCCTCAGATCCCATTTTAAAATCTTCTTAACACAGAGGTGTTTCTTCTTTATCTTTTATACTTTTTTTGCACTTCCTTAAACAGTTTTTGTCTGATCTTGGTTGAACAGGACTACTCTGCAGAAGGTAAGAGAAGTCAAAGCCCGCATACATTGACATGACTCAGAGTATGTGCTGAAACAAACAGGGACAGCAATTGCTATTACTGAGAGATAACATGTTTCTTTTAAAAGCCCTACAAGGAGCTTAGTATCACTTTTTGGGAAGAGAGGACAAGAAACACCATCTTTCAGGTCATACTTGTGAGGAAGAATATTCTGTGCTCAGTTCTTCAATAACACATGACTCCAAAAAAATTGAATATTGCTTCATTTTCAGTCTCACTTAATATTTTGTCACATTTTGCTGACGTGGTCATTCACTTTAGTCTCTTTGCATTTACTTGTAATTCATTGGCCCATGCTGATGTAAACTTCTCACCTTCTTTTGTCCCTTCAGATTGCACTAAGCTCCTTCTGCTCTTCTCATGCCATACCTTTAAGGGTTTATGATCCATGGGATGTTTCTCATACAACCTTCTAGGCTACTCTTTTCCTATGAGATATTTACACAACCTGACTGAACACAGGAATAACCATGGCAGCACTTTCCTCGGTTTCTCTGATTCATTACTGGGAATAACCATCTAAGTTTACTTCCATTAAAAACAGATATTACATATAAGCAACTGATTTCAGAAAGTAAAACTTCTAAGAGATTTAGGTTAACTTACAGAGAAAAGTATGTACCTGTAGCACAGCAGTAAACAAATGAGGATTTACAGTAATTTAAGTGATGTTTTATAGCAGAAATTTCATTTGCATTTGTTATAATTCTTAATCGGGACTCAGAAATACAAACTTAATCCTAGCCTTTTGAATCTTCAGGTGAATGAGCTTCAACCTGAAATAAGGAGAATATGTTGATCAGGAAAAGACTTCTCAACAACAGAAAAGCCTGGCCTTGGAAACTATTCATGCCACATCAGGAGTTGTTACATCCTCTATATTTATAACATAACATGAAGTTGCTAAAGCAGTAAGAGAGTAGAAGTGTTTCAATTGCAGTAAAAGGTTGGGCAGGCCAAGGTAACCAATACTTGAAACAACATTTTCGAAAAGGGGTTCAAGTACAGCTCAGGTTTATTTTTTATTTAACAATGATATTAAATGTAGCTTCCTGAAAAGTAAACAAAAGTTTCAAGCCTTGAGAACTCAAGAGGATTTATTACTTGTGCTCTGTGAACTGAAGCAGGCACTCCTGGATCTGTAGTGCATGGCCAGGCTAGATGTTTTGAGGCAGGGCAGGTTTTGTGCAGGAAGGAGGGCTGGAGAAAGGGGCTGGAGACCATAAAAAACACACCCTGAACCAGCAATGCATCGCCATATTACTCCCACTCTGTTGTCACACAGCAATCATACAATAATTTAATGAACAATATCTGCCAGATTAAAACAGGATTTCCTATTTTCTTATAATGAGGAGATAATTTTTTATTTCTGGTCACAAACAAAGAAAATGTAAAGAAGTAAAGCCACATTAGACGACTTCCCTCAAAATCTCTTGAGGAGACATGGATAGAGAAAACTCATCTGAGGTGGGTGAGACCTAAACCAAGAGAGACCCTTGCAGTGGGGTGTAGAACCACCCACCAAAGATGCTGAGCTTTTCTTCAGAGATGGAAAATGAAAAGCCACCCACTACTGCCTTAGGCTGAGGATTACCCTGAGCATCATGATAGTGATAAAAGCAGTGATAAAATATGGTGACTTGGAATAGAACAAAAAAGGACAGCTAATGCTTTACTGAGGCCTGAGACTGCAGAGTGATCAGTGTCTTTGCTGGCAAATGGCTTTCCATGGTCAGGCACTTTTCACAGCAAGGTGCAAATAGCTTTCAGACATAAAAATAGAACAGCTTTTGGGAAACCCGAATTTTCATCAGAGTCAGGAGATGTAAAATTAATGTCAGCAAGCAACAAAACAAAACAAAAAAAAAGAGATGGAACTGTGTACCATCTTGAGAAAGGGTTAAGAAATGATCCAATAATCCCCTTGAGGAGCATCCTAGGGCCATCATGCCCCCAGCTTCCCAGAGAAAGGGGAATGAGTTGGACAGTTCCCACTGGGAGGCAGTCACCAGACAATGCTCCCTACAGTTACCACACACCCTAACACCAGAAGGGCACAGCTCAGGCCAGGCTCTGGGACAGGAGGAACTTTGATGCTGTTCTCTAGCTGTAAGCTGAAGTACTTGCCAAAGGATTCATTGCATCTGCAACATCCATTCATCTTAGCTGGTCATTTAGCTAAAGAACACAGGAAAAGAGGTCAAAGGATAATTTGTGAGCTGCAGAGATATACCTCCAAATGAAGGAGACTGATGTCTTGTACAGTCTGATGACTGCTACATTGTAAAATCTTCTTTTACAGTGAATTTTATCTATTCTGGTAACAGAGGCTCTGAGGGGTTTTCTGTTGATTTTTCTTATTTGCTTGTTTTGGGGAATGGTAAATTGCAATTTCATAGACTGGCAAGAACTCATTTTGCTATGTATCACTACAAGGATCTGTACAAAAATGAAACTAACCAAAAAAAAGCTGCTTAAAGACACCTTCTTAAGGTAATGAAGTTGAGAAGCTGTGCAGTTACCAGTTGACAGATGTGTAACTCTGGAAAAGAGTTAATTAATAAAGTCAAATATCTGTACCTTCTGTTCCTTATTACATCTTGCTGTGGACAACACTTCTAGGAATATCTCATTTCCTTTGTCATCCAAGCTGAAGGGGGAAAATGAGCTCTGATTTAAGATCCTATTTCCCAACATCTACTTCACAAGCTAGCTACTATACTTAATCAACAAGGAGGCTATAAATATGCACACCTTGTTATTTCAATGTTTCACTTGATGAAACATAAGAGGCCACTAGTGGACAGCTAGAATAAGAATGAAGGATTACTGCAGCAGCTCCTAGATGACCTGATATAATGCAAACTTCATGACAGAGCCAAAACTGGGGGGAGGGCCATATTTCACTCTGCCAGGTTTCAGTGACATACACCACATCAGGGCTATTATCCATGATGGAAATTTAAATATGTTGCAATTTATTTGGGAAAGACAGGCTGTTTAGTAAAGAAACAAAAGAAATGATAGATTGAAACAGCAGAGTCCACTGCTTGTGACTAGGTGGACTATCTCAGAAAAGAATAGCTGATAGACTTTTATGAAAGATACAACACCACTTTTCCTCAGCCAGGTTTGATGTATTCCAATCTGAAGGGACATTTTACACCTGAAATATTACTGAGGGGCATGTGAAAACAGAAAATGAGACCTGGCTACACACAGGTGAAAATGTTATGATAAATATGCCACCTATGGGTAAGATCTATAGAGAAGGATATATTGAGGAGGAGGGAGTATTTATATAAGGAGATATACAGGGAGTAGGTTACAAAAGTGAGAATCCATTTTCTATAGGAAATAAGGACAGATTAAACTTAAGTTAAGGTCCAGATCATCTCTTCAACATGTTACAGCATCAACACTCAGCACCGTTGCTATAGCAAAAGAAAGGGTGAAAACAAAATAAAGAGAGACAAAAAGATCAGTGAAAATGATCCACTTTCTCCCACACATGCCTTTATTACAGAATTTTGCTTCTGAATGAGGTTGCCCTTCTGCACATATTCACATGAATTGAGGAGATGGGGTTTCAAGGGACAGAGCAAATAATGAGGCTCTGGGAAAACAACTCACAAAGACTTAAATTTCTGAAATTTCTTCCATAAAAAACAGCAACTGCTTAGAAAGCCCCACCTCTAACAGGGAAACATCAAGTTCAGTGAAGTGTTTTCTCCTCAAATAATACATTCTTTTCTTGTGAACCCAAAGGAAAAAAGATTTCACAGTAGCCAGTTGCACAGGGACAAGATTCAGCATAGGGACTGGAATACAAATCTCTCCAAACACTCCCAAATGTTCTAGCCACTGAATTTCGGGCAATTCACTTCTGATCCATGCTGGGAAGAAAATACATTCCGAACTATTACAAAAACTTAGGTTATTTCAAATAATAGGAGCTATCATCTAGTAAACCCTAATCTCCAGTCCCAGAGATACAGTTAAAGGACCAAAGCTATTCCAAAATCCACTGTTGGCTATGTAGCTTCACATAATTTATTTGCAACACTTGCATGGACATTCTCAAGAAAATCAGCAGTAACCCCTTTGGAAATTATTTCTTCTCTCTTTGTACCACAAAAGAGCACAACACATTTTAATCCATTTTCAGTGTCTGAAAATCTTTCCCTGTTGGGATTTAAAAGAGAAATTAATCCCAAAACAGTGATTCCAGTGCGATTCACAACCCTCCCATAAACTCCTCAGCACTGTTTCAGGACTAATTGACAATGCAGTTACATTGTTGGTGATATAAAAAGAACTCTACTGCAGTATTTCTTCAGTGTCTTAAGACTTAAGTGCAGCAGGTATTTTCTGAAGCAAATAAAACTATCCAGTAAATCCTCTGTAACATTCTGGGGTAGGGAAAAGAGAGAATATTTTCAAAAGGCTGCTACTCTAGACTTGTTTTCATGACCCACCTGGGGAAAAAAAGCTATAGCTACACTGAGTAAGACAACTTCACTTAGATTCCCTGCAATAAAGATGAAATCATCCCTGGGCAACAACACACTGAATTTTAAACTCGGTGCATGGAAAGGATATTTTGAGGGGCATATATCTTTTTCCTTTCATGCTGATCAATAAGTCAAGCTCTCCATCATCAGAGTTCATCATCGTAAATATAAAGTGATTTAAGCCCCAGAATTCACAAGAAGTCACAGGAAATTTTGCTTTTTTACCATTACATTTTTAATAGATTAGTGGCGTGGCAGAGCCTTAATGCTGAATTGCAAACATCAGATTTAAAAACTCCTGCCTGTGCAGCACAGAGCTATGATGCAAAGGAGCTGGGCAGGTGCTTTGCAGTGATCTGGTATCTGGGCCAACACCTAGTTCATCTGCAGACTTTTGCGTCTATTAGGATTAATAAATATTTAAAAGCTCCACCACCAGCTCCAACGGCAAAGAAGACAGAGATCAGATGATCTGATCTATTTTCCTATTTAGACAGTCTTGAATAATTCCATGGCAGTTGCAGCCAACTGCACTGATATTCCCAGTCACTAAATTAGCAGAAAATGTTCTCTCTGGTGACCAGTACCAAAATATGTATAACACTGCATTTGTACCCCTATAGAGCAAAAGGCTCAAACGCTGGGTTTAATGGATGCAGTAATCTTGTCTACAAAAGGATAAGGATATCCTTTCATACTTATTTTTTAAAACTTAAACATGAACAGTCCTGTAAATGTGTGTTGTAGTGAACCTGTCCTCATCACATTCAATTTAAGAAATCTTCGTATTTGTTGCACTTCTTTTGGTGTTTAAGACAGAAGTAAAGAGTCACTTTATCCAGTCTTGGTGATACCTAATTCAATTTTGTTTGCATCCTGCTGAGATCATCCCACACCCTTGCAGACAGGATGCAGTTAACTATTAGAATCTGCCAGAGTGAATCAGCAGGATCTATGCAATTTCTTACTGCAGACTTCCATGTTTAGTAAATCAAGAAAGGCAAGAGAAAAATGCCTGATTATCTCCCAGATTTATAAAAAGTCCAAGTTACTAAAACAATCAATTTTTTATGGAGAAAAGAATTCAAACAAAAATAAACAACCAACTAAACCAAAAACAAACAGGCTAATTAGCATAAGCCAGAGATGGCACAAGTGTATTGCTTCCTTCCAATAAATCACAGAGACGCCAGCAAAGCCCAGTAACAGCAAGCATTGCAAAACTGATACATTATATAATGTTTTTTTATCTCAAGTACGCAACTACTATTATTAATAATTTTATTAAATGAGTGTGTTACACATAATTTATTTTTACTTAGGAATAAACATATTTTCCATAATGTCTTTGGAAGACTGGGATTTTTGTTTGTTTGGTTTGTGTGTATGTGTTTTTCCAGTGGAAATTTTATAAGCACTAAGAACTAAGATTTTATAAGAACTAAAGATGACTCAGAATTTTTATGAAGAGAATTGGGATAAATATTTGCGATAAGACAGAAGGGACAAGTTCATTGCAGAGTCCTATAGTTTCATAAAAAATGCTAAAGTCAGAGTTTGTTGAACTCTGGACACTGTATTATCAGGCAGAAGCTGGGAATACTAATCACAGAAAACTTGCTGTAAATCTGAGAGATAAACAACAGTGTCAGGAACTTAAAATTTCTGGCAGATAAGCTTTGTGCCAGAAATGTTTTAAAGATGGTAAAAAAAAAAATACTGCAAAACTGCCATGAAATAATGGAAGACAGCATCACTTTCTTTCCGGAGAAATCCGTTCTCATTTGGGTATGAATCACCCCATACTTGAAGGTGAGACCCTCTTCTCCCAAGCTGTAAATTACACAAGTACAGTCCCATTCCTACCAGCAGCAACAGCAGCCAACAAGTCCTGCATGGAATTGCTTCCTATCCTGTTCCTACAGGAAAAAAGTGCCAATATTCTGAATGTACATTTACTCTTAATCAGTTAAAAGGAGAAGCTGCTGCACATACGTGAGCTTTCCCCCATTATTTACTTTTAAAAGACTATCCTCACCACCTTATTGGTAAACCAGAGCAGAATGGAAAGGAACTAATGGGAAATTTTTAGTGCATCTGAATGGTTTGAAAATAGAAAGGTGATGCCTATTACACTTACAGTGAAAACCATGGAAATTAAATCACTTTGGTAAACCTAATTATTACAATCTTCTGCACAGAGTCACTATATTGAAAAGAAATGAGAAAAGTTTAGATTTGTAATCAACAGAGAAAAAGAAATCACATAACTGTATTAGCTTTAAATTAATACTGTTGTTGGACAGTTGAGATATGTGCTAGTACAAGATGCCTGAGAAATTAATTTGCTTTTTGTTTTTTCTTAAGCATTTGAATTTAGACTAATCAAGAAAAGTGCATTACTCTTTTGCATTATTTCAAGGTAATGGGCAGGAAAATAGGAACTGTAGGCTTTTCCCCCAGAAACTCGGGGAAAAAAACCAAATAATGTTAGGATGAGAACTGTTGGAGGATTTCATAATTACAGCTGGAGTCCTAAAGTCTTTACTTTGAAAATGCATGATTTTTTGGAAGAACCAAGAAGTTTTTTCTCCAGCCCCCACTGCTAGAAGCTTGCACTTCTGTCTGCAGTTCCCAAGCTTCAGTTTCCAGTTGTCCATTCTACTTGTCATGGTTAAACCCCAGCCAGCAGCCAAGCCCCACACAGCCACTGGCTCATCCCCCACCACCAAGCAGGCTTGGGCAGGCAGTTGGAAGGCTGAAAGTGAGAAAACCTGTGAGTTGAGATAAACACAGCTTAATAGGGAAAGCAAAAGCCATGCACACAAGCAAAGCAAAACCAGGAATTAATTCACCGTTTCCCATGGTTGGGCAGGGCCTCATTGCACACATCAGTGACTTGGAAAGACAAACATCATCACTCCAAACATTCTCCCTTCTTCTGCTTCCCCTTACACTGAGGATGATGACACATGGTCTGGAATATTCCTTGGGTCAGTTTGGGCCACCTGTTCCAGCTGTGTCTCCTCCCAACCTCTGCTGCACTCCCAGCCCCCTTGCCAGCGTGGCTGTAGGAAAAGCAGAAAAAGCCTTGGCTCTGTGTAAGCTCTGCTCTTCATTAACAAAAACATCTCTGTATTATCAACCTTATGTTCAGCACAAATGCAATACACAGTCCCATACCAGCTACTGTGAAGAAAATTAACTCCACCCCAGCCAAAAGCAGCTCACTCCTAAATTCATCAGACTTCAGCTGTGAGACAGCTTCTTGCTACACGGGCACTGCAGTACACTGGATTTCTTTTTCCTCTCTCCTGCAAGAAAGACTATGATGAAGTGTCAGAAACTAGCCTTGTAGTTGCCTGCTGAACTCTCCCCAGCTAGCCAATATACCTGTATGTAAGTATATGGACAGCACAATTGGACTGAGCATCCTGGCACTACTTTCTTTAATGCCAAAACATGGCCATATTTTCATGACTATAATTTCACTCAGTATGCAGCCCACTGACATTTGCTAGGACCTCACTTGTCATTTCTGGCACCACCCTGTAACAGGAGCTCAGTTCAGGCTCTCAGCCACTGGTCCCACATCTGCCCAGACAGCCCAGGCAAGCAAGGGCTACTCACTGCTGGCTGCCCTTCTCTGGCTGTGCTTCACGTGCCTTTCATGTGCCCATCTCCTCCCATGATAACCCTAGTACTTTTAAATTACTCTTCTGCCTTTACTTTACCTTTCATTAACTACTTGTTCTCTGAAACTTCACCAGCAATTATTGAAACACTAATCTTAATGAAATTAGGATTTTAGTAAAAGTTAGAAGAAACTGGGCTT
>VRYO01002772.1:79045304-79064049 GCA_009812075.1 Sialia sialis
TGAAATTACTGTAATAAGGCATCAGGCCTGAGGTAAAGAAATCAGTTGACAAGTCAGGGCTATAATCTAGGGTGTGAACAGGCACAAGCAACAGACTGCAACATCTGCTGCAGAGTGTCCCAAGCAGGAATCAATCTCATTCCCAAGCAGTTGTGGGAAGCCTCTACCATGGGAAGCCTTCTTCCAGCTTATGGTCAAAAAAAGCCCCAGGGCAAAAAAAGGCTTTTCAAATATCTTTTTCTGACCAGAGATCTGGCCTTGGGTGCCAAGGGCCAAACTTCTGGGAAAGGTGTGGAATCACGTTCCAGGCTCTGCCTCTGCTTTTCCAGAGGCAAGAGTGGCTTTCCCTGCTGTCTGCATTGCTCCATACATTGCAGTTGCTTCTGTGGAAAATGCTTTACAGGCTGGATGACTGACATGACTTCTTTGCTTAAGTCTCTCCTCTCTGACGTGCCCTTTTATTTACTCTTTAAAAAAGCTGTTGAGTGAATTTCAATTTAGATTATTTGAAATAACAAGATTTAAAAAGCAGGTCAGGTAGAGAAAATCACTATTGGAAGGCCATAGCTGAACCACCAATTTCATCTGCAATATGGATTTATATCCCATCCTCTCAAAACTCCTATTAAAAAAAGTTTCAACCCACAAGAGCTGACATCAGGTCAGCAGTATAACGTCCTCTTAAGCATCATGTTGATGGTACAAGTTTTCAGTATCATTTTAACCAATGAAAAATTCCTCTGTACAAGTGTTGCTATAATTCAAAACCTAACTGAAAGTTACACAAATACCTCAACACTTTTAATCACTTAGAATAGTATTTTGTAAGTTAAGGGCAGATAATTTCAAGAAAAAGCATGTGCATCAAAGCTACCTTAAGGAACTGGTACAGGTGATAATGACCTCAAAATGACTACTCAAAGGATTAAATACTGTATACAGCAATTTTAACCTCATTAACTGCAGAGTAACCTCAGTTCACTAACTCAATTACTTAAATAATTTCCACAATCACTATTCCTTAATTGCTAGCACAACTTTAATAGCAAAGGTGTAAAACTGCGGAGACATCATTAAAAAATAAAGTTGCTAGAGAATATTTACTAGGTTCTCCTCCAGTGCTTTAAATTAATTCTGCCTGAAAATGGAGCTTGGAAGAACACTGACTGTTAAAGCTAAGGTCCTTCCAAATGTGTATGTTGCTCTGAAGAATTTGAGATGCAATCTGTGAAAGTGGAGAGAGATTTAACAGACTCTGATAAAGGGAGGTCAGCTTCATGATGCTTTTCTTGTTGGCAGACTTGCATATAAATTTAAGAGGGATGTGAATGGGCTCTGGATCAGTTTTTCACTTTGATTGATGTGGGCGGTATGGTGGCAGTGTTTGATCATTTAAGAAAGCAGTAGAGAAGTTTGTAGACAAGTAAGTGAACTGTCTTGAACTTGGCGCCCACTGAATGAATCAGAGGTGGGAGAAAATATTGTCCTGGAAAGAAGGAGACAAGACAGCAATAGAGACAACTGCAAGCTGTCAGGGTAAGGATCACTGTTGACCTTCCATCTTAGTAACTAGTTCATTGTGCATGGAAAAACAAAGGGATAGAGGAAAAAGTTCCAGGACATCTCTTGGAAAACTAGCAGGGAATGGAAGGGGAGAGAGAAGGAAAAAGGATTTCTCTGAGGAGTGCACTGAAGAAGAAAAATCACGGTGAAGAAAAGAAGCAGTACCACAGTCACAGCTGAAAGCAGCAGAGTCAAGCAGATCCTTTCTTTCCTCATAATGCTGAAAGAAACTGCCCTGTCATGTAATTGGAAGTCAGATGCCAATTTTGAGCTTATGTGCATAAGGAGGCCTTGGGAATGTTTTTAATAAAATAGACCGTGACACGGGACTTGCTTCCGTTTTAGTGCAAAAACAAAGTTTGCATTAATTGGTTCATTACAGTACTTTCATATGTTGTTTTCCCCCTGCTTTCTACAGCTGTATGGTAGTAATAAAACTGTCCCAATTAGATCTATTCATTCCACGACAATAATACATCCAGTACAATAACAGAATATAAATGAGCCACAAAATAATGAACTTGTAAAATCTATGGAGGAAAGAAGTCAGTTTTTTTAACCTGATGAGAAATAGACTACAGAAGCATTCGACCAATTATCTGTATATCTGCCCTTTTCTCAGAATATCTGGAAGCACAGGCTCTCTTCCCTGACACCTCAGGAGAGAAGCTGCCAAGCACGGCTCAGCCTCCACTGCTGCAGCTACACCCACTCCTGTACTCTGTGGCAGCATCAGGGAGTAGCAGTCTCTTTTTCCTTCCTGTGAATGTGAGTGAATGTCCACCAGTCCTAGAACTGAGAATCCAGACACATTGCTGCCAGTGACTAATCCAGCCTTCATCACTGTGAAATCTGGAGGGAACACAATTAATTCCTCCATAAGGCATAACTACCTTCTTTTGATTGCCACATTTGTGGGCTCCCTTCTTAACACAATGCACGTTAAAACTTGTCATTGTTGTTTCACACCAGATATGTGCACATGTGGGCAATTTTTGTAAATTAACTTCCTTTCTAGAGATGAAAGTTTTCTGCCTCTGATGTCTTTCTCTCTTGGGATTTGGAACCTTAGCGATGTTTCCATACAGGAACTCTGTTTATCTCCTTGTAAGTGCCAGTCTGGATTGATTTCCTTTCCTCAGTAAATTCCAGTCACTCTCTCAGAACAATTTCCAAATCTTCCTGTGATCTCTCTCTGGCCCTTGGCTGCAGTCCAGGTCCTTCTGGAACCTGACATTACACTAAGGTCACTTTCTTAAGTGTAGGTTTGTGACTAAGTTGTGACAAAAGGGGAAATCATTTTACTTTCTGCTTTCCCCCTTTACTTAACAGCGTGCTATATATATATATATATGTATATTTCTGTCTCTATACCAGCTCCTGAAATGTTTTCATGCTCTTTCACATTTAGCAGTAATATAAAACAGCAGCAGCTCCGTTCAGTGCTTTAGCAGCATTTCTATTACTCCCAGTGCCTGATCCAGCTATTCTAAAGTTAGTTTGTGGATTTCAACATTGTGCCTCTGCCTGCCTTTGGACCATAGGTTTCCCAGTGCCTGTGTTTGTACAGTCCTGACCAAAGGTCCTCCCTCACCCACCACAATTGTTCTGAGACTCTCAGTAATGTCTGCAATTAAACTAAATGTGGGTTTTTTCCTGTGTCACACTGAGTGTGTCAGGCTTAGAAATGTTCATTATACTGTCCTAGGAGAGAAATTTAATGTGTCAAGCTACTCTTAAGTTTTGCAGGGTCAGTTTCCAAATCCAGGAGGCATATGCCCAGCAGAGCCACTCAAACAGACACAACAACCACTGCTCCGAATTTTGGCTTCACTTCATCTCATTACAAAAAGCAGCTCATGTCCTGCTGTGGAGGAGGTGCAGGATTATGCAGGAGGTCAGACTCCATCATTCTGCTGATCACTTCTGTCCTTTACTGTCTAAAAATAAATTTTCAAAGCCCTTCTTAGGTCTAATAGAGGCTTCATAAGAAATCCTTGAACTGAGATCCATTTCTGGATTCATGTAAACAGCTGAATGGATCCATTTACAAGTAAAGGTTCTGATCCAGCACAGAGATCCATTATTATTCCCTTTACTAACAGTTTTCAAAATTCTGAATGTTGATGCTTCATTCTGCACTTTCTGCAATTTCTTTCAAGTGACTTTCACTTAAAGGACAGCTGGCTAATATTCACTACTCAGCTTTGTACAGGAGCTGGTGGTCACAAAAAGAGCAAAGCAACATTCCAGCAAATTTCCTTGTCCTCCTGCATTTCAGTGGGGTTGTTTGCTGTTGCTTATGAACATTTTATTTGCAGCAGCAGCACAGGTGATATTACTAGGTTCGTCTTATATCCTCAAGCTAATAATTAATTGTATGATAGGAAGCCAGTATAAGAAGATTGAAAATGGCAAAAAAAATGTTTTGGGAAATATCTAATTCCTGAAATTATAGAGGTTGGATCAACTTTTCTTTTTTTTCTTAACCAAAAATCACATATTGCTATTTTCACATTATTTTTATAGCAGCTGCTGAATATGCTTATGGCAATTTCCCCTTAAAAAGAATAATCATGATTTCTGAAGACTTGCTCTGCATTATAATGTTTGGTCCAAGAATTATCTGGTATCTGTGCAACACAATATTACATAAAATTCTTGGATTTCAATAAAATTTCTGGATATGGATCAGTTAATAAACTTTGTTTCACCAACAACCTAACAGATACCCAGCTATGACTGCTTAATGAATGTTTCCCTGAAATGAAATCTGGAACATTTCAAACTCTCAGACTGACAGAAAAAATAATTCTCTCTAAGAAAAACCCTGTTGCAGATTCAGTTCTACATAGCCAAAACTCACTTTATTTCAACTGACAGCATTTTCACCTTTGAAAATCTTTTCACATAGCATTGTGGCAGTCTTTTATATTCACGGTGATTATTTACTGAACAATATATTAAAATAGGATGCTGGGAGTGCAAGGCCAACTGTTCCAACACAGTCCAGCTTCTCTAAGTGCTGTATCCCTTCTAGACCTATAAGTTCCACAGAGAAAGGCAGGCACAGACCCTTTCCCTGGGGCAGGCTTGAAATGCTTGAACATTACCTTAGGACTAAAAGCTTGCACACTTTGAAGGAGTGTAACACAAATGCAAGTGGCCCAATTGCAAATATTTAGCCCTCTCCCTGCTTCATGGCACCAAGTGCAGGGCTGGACCTGCAATGGGAGCTGTACCTGAAATGGGAGCTGCACCTGCAATGGGAGCTGCACCTGGTGATGGAAGCTGCTCCTGCAATAGGAGCTGCACCTGCAATGGGAGCTGCACCTGGTGATGGAAGCTGCTCCTGCAATAGGAGCTGCACCTGGTGATGGGAGCTGCATCTGCAATTGGAGCTGTACCTGGTGATGGGAGCTGCTCCTGCAATAGGAGCTGTAACTGCAATAGGAGCTGCACCTGCAATGAGAGCTGTACCTGGTGATGGGAGCTGCACCTGCAATGGGAGCTGCACCTGCAATGAGAGCTGCACCGGGTGATGGGAGCTGCACCTGCAATGGGAGCTGTAACTGCAATTGAAGCTGCACCTGGTGATGGGAGCCACACAGTCCATGCCAGTTGCCTCCTGCTGACCTCAGCTGCAGGTGTCAGGCACATGAGGCCACCAGCCAAGTATCATCTGTGCACTGTATGGAAGATGTGCAACATGCCATGGAGAAGACTGTGACTGCCATGCTTCCATCCTTTTTTTTTATGAGAAGGGAAGACTGGAAACTGGGACCAAGCCCCAGTGCTTGAGCTTACATTACAAACCTGACACAGCCAGCCTTAGTAGGCATCCAAGCTGGACCAGCACAGGCTTGCTTTGTAGTCTTGTTGTACAATCCTGAGCTCAAGGCAATAAATCAGCTGCCTTGTTCCCATCTTAACACTTTTATAGTCCCTGCTACAGACACTGCCTCATAATATTATCACAAAAAATAATATTTGTGATGATGGTGGAGTTGAATCAGCAGTGAGTGCAACTTAGGCACTGGGCTGGTGATGAACAGTGCATCTGACTGTGGAGAGGCAGCCACAGCTACAGTAATGAAACACTGGGGACTGTGGTTCCTGTGATAAACAATATGCCACTTCCTTGCTGCTTCCACCAAAGCATTGTATAAGAAACTACTAATCAGCTGCATGTAGGTGACATAGCAGTTGCCAAATTGCTAATTTATTGGGGTTTGTCAAGCAAATAGCAGCGGTAGCTGTGGAAGAATTATTAGCGGATGGGAAAATGGATTTTGCTTCATAAATGTCAGGACATTGTAATCCATTGGTAATGAGGGAGTTTTAGGCAGCTCCACCTTTTTTCCAAAATCATTAGTTAGAACAGTTCAGCTAAGCCAATGGTGTAGTTTTCTCTTGAGTTCATGAACTGGCTTTTAACAGAAAAACACACAGACAGGAAAAGGGGAAGAAAACACACAAAGGTGGAGCTAAGACATCCTAGTTAGGGACTGGCTTTATTTTTATGGCATAAGTGAAAAGATGCCAAAAACGACCTTTTCACTAAACAAATACCTTTCGATCCTGTCAGCTCAACATGATTGTGGATATTTCAGCTGCTAGACTGAACTACAAATGTCATGAACACCAACTGAGGTGAATAGTACCAATATAGGGGTTGCAGCATCATTTTTGCAAAAGTAACAAAACAAAACAGAGCTTACTATACCTGCTGAGGAACATAGGTAGCAAAGGAGTACATCTGCTCTAAGGACAGAGATTTTACAACCTCTCTGGGCAACTAGTGCCAGTGTTTGATCAGCCTTTCAGGAAACGCTTAAGGGGAACTTCCTCTGTTTCAAATTGTGACAATTACTTCTTGTCCTGTCACTGGGCATTAGAGTCTGGCTCTGTCAGCGTTTCTTCACTCATCCCAACCCAAGCAGGTATTTACACCAGTGGAAAAGAGCCCCTGACTCTTCTCTTCTCCAGGCTGTACAGCCCCAGCTCTCTCAGGCCCACCTTATATGAAAAATGCTCCAATCCTTTAACCATCTTTGTGGTCTTTCAGTGGACTTGCTCCAGTACATTCATGTCTCTCTTGTGCTGGGGAGCCCAGCACTGCACCCAGAACTCCAGATATATCTCACAGGTGCTGGGTGGAGTGGGAGGATCACCACCCTCAGTCCAGTGCAGTACATGGACAGAGCCAAACAGGTCCTAGGTGCCAAAAGACAATAGGAAACTTGTCATAGAATCATAGAACCATTTAGATTGGAAAAGACCTGTAAGATGATTGAGTCCAACTCTTCATTTTGCACTGCCAAAAACCCTGTCCCCAAGTGCCACATCTACACATTTTATACATAGACTCAGGGATGGTGACTCCACCACATCCCTAGCAACCTTATTCCAATGTTTGACAACCTCTTCTTTAAAGAAATCTTTAATTTGTAGAAATTGCAAACTACTCAGCCAACCAGCTAGGAATGAGAAGGTGACATCAGAAAGTTGGTTGGGAGAGAACTTTTTCAAATATTCTGGGACATTATGCTGAGGGATTTCTTTTACTCCTACACCTAATCTACCTAATATTTTGCCATTTTTAGACAACACTAGCAAACTTTTACATAAAAAACCTATTCAGCTATTCATGTGGAAGCCATTCTCTAGTCCTTCTCATTGTGCAGAGACTACAGTTGTCAAATGTTCACACTTTTTCTTGGCCTGCTTAACAGACAATAAATCTATAGAACAATTTTAGAAGTCTGTGTAGTTTATCTTGACAAGCCTTTTTAGTTTAGCTTCTGGATTGAAACACTTCAAGTACCTCAAACAAGTTACCACATGGTTTTCTGGAGCCTGCTACAGGAAATCGTAATAGAAGGCCTATTGCAGAAGAAGCATAGATAACACACAAGGAAGACATAATTCATTGGGACTGGGAAAATTCAATGTCTTCTTGTAGACAATATTTACTTCTTCCTGATTCACAATCACCTGAGGTTTTTCTCCAAGCAGCGGCAAAGTGTCAAAGGCAAGAAGAATTTTAACAGCTCAGTATATGAATAACAGACTTATACTGAGACACAGCCAGCTGAAACTTATAAGGAAGATGAGATGGACAGGCTTGCTCAGGGATTGAGCACTATAAGCAAGTCAGTAGTGCTGGTTGCAGATGTGCCCTGTGCACACACACTGGAAAAAGGCAATGAAAGCCCATAAAAATGGATATGAGAGAAACTTAACAGATGTACTGCAGCCTGGAAAGGGTTGTGGAACTATGACCAAAACGAAACTCCTACTCTATTCAGAGAAATGGAGTTTTGTAGGTGTTTGAAATAACAGATTTGTAGTGGAGAAAATGCGGAGTCTGTATCAATTCCTTTTTTGAATGAAAAAGCTTGTAAGATCCTGACTAATGATTAAATCATCAGGTCAAAGGAACACCTAACTGAACAGGAGAGAAAATGAGATGCTATTCTTGTTGAGCCAAGGTGGAAATAAGATATTCATTGAGCTTAATCAAAAAGCTAACTGAAAGTATTTAAACAAACCTGGCAGAAGAGCTAGAGGCTTTACTGCAGGAGTCTGGGAAGCCTGAGAATGTCTCCAAAGGGCTCAACACCCACAGCTGCAATTTTTGCTGGGTAAAAACATCCAAAGTAAGGCTGAAACCTGGCTTCTGAATTGATTTTGGTGGTTTCAAGAGGTTTGATCATATGTTTGCTATTTATAAGAAAAGAGCCAGAGTCAATACATTTCTGAACTAAAATCTCTGTAACTATAAAAAGGCAAGACAGATCATTTCTAAATATGCATTATAAGTATCAAGTAGATAATTGATAGTAGATACACAAGAAAGGAGTTCAACTATTGATTTACACAACAATTTATTTTTTTTTCTGGGCAAAAGGACAAAATTCTTGTTATTTTGCACCAAATGACCTTCAGAGCAAATGAATTAGCTTCATTTTTCTTTGGAAGTCTCTCAATGCCTCATATTTCATGGGTGATGGATAGCTGTCTATATTTCACAGGAAGAGCTGCCATGCAGGAAGGCACCTTTCAGACAAGAATCACAGAATAGCTGTTTGTGATAATGGTTCACAGCGCACCTGCAGCACATATGAAATCCCTTCAGAACCAAAGATGATTTTTATAAAATACATAAAACCAGAACTGAATTCTGGGGACAATCAGGCAGTAGTTCCATGGGATTGTGGAAGAGTCATAAATCAGGTAAAGATCTGCCCAGCAGTGTAACCCACTTGCCAGCAGAGTTATCTGAAACATTCAAGTCTCTGCAGCAATTTTAACTAAAGAATCCACTGTAATTAACTCATTAGCAGTTGTTCCAATGAGTTTAGCACTGTAAGCCTCTGAGGCTCCAGAAAGCTAGATACTTCAGAGGCTGTAAATTTTGCTAGAATATGGCAGATGTTTGCACAAGGCTTTCCCCGATAAACAAAAGTGAGCTCAACCATCTTCCACTTCCTGGGAAAACGTAAACTTTGTGGCAACCCTTCCTGGCAGAACACATCCTAGGGTGCTTTTCCATGGCTACCCAGGCTACAGAGCAAGGCCAGCAATAAACACACATCTTTTTATGCTTAACAGTCAGGTATTTCTTTACTTTTGGGGCTAAAACAAAACCTCCTACAGCTACAGCTCCATTAGGGACTACAGCAGCTGGTAGTACTGTGTGCAGCAAAGAACAATAGATGTATAACACACAAAGGTCATTTCTGTGACAGAGTGGGACCTGCTCCAGCAAGTTATGAATATGTAAGAGAAAATGGAGTTTGACAGGTGTTTTCTATTCTCCAGGCTGAAGAATTCCATTCCTGCACAATCCATTCCTGCACAATGTGGAAAACTCTTCCCTTTACTGGCTCTTGCAAAAGATACTGAAACCCACTACAGCATCACACTGAGCTCCATACCAGTCAATGCTGCTCCTTGACCAGGAATGCATGACCCTAAGGCTTCCCTTGCAAATCATCCCAGGCAGGAGCACCTTACCCAAGTCCACATTACACATCTTCAGGCACTGAGCCAGCACAGCCCACTGGGGAGACAACTATCCAGCCACCAACTGCACCCTAGTTTAGATCTTCCTCAAATTCTCTGTATGTACAAGCCCAGAATGATGGCTAGACAACAGTAATCCCAGTATGCAGTTAGGACCAGAGGGTTTTTCCAACCTAGGCATCCCTCAGCATCCCCTGGAACTTTTCATCAGGGAGACAGCCTTCCAGTAAAATCACATTACAGGAAAAGAGGGAGAAAAGCCACTCTACACCAGGACAGCTATGCTTTCCACACTTACCTGTTCAGAATTCATTCTTGCCAGTATGCTCCAAGGACAACACATGCAACTCTTGGCCTTCCCTAGGCTGGACCCCTTAAAGATCCCTGTTCCATGAGGGGTGTTCTGCTCCAAGTCTTTCTGGCATATGTGTGTTTTACCAACATCCCTGTCAACTCTGCTTCTACTAGTTATGTCACAGTCCTCCCCATGGAGAAGCAGGGAGTCACCAAGACACTGTGCCATGATTTCCTGTGGGATTGGCTCTGACATCCACAATAGAGCTAGAAAAGCTTACCCTGCCCTCTGATCATATGCCTAGTACAGTCCTTTATACTCTAAGGCAGAGGATCTGGAAAGACTTGCTGTTTTGAAAATAACAACACATGTTTCAGCACTTGAGTTTTTTCTTGTATCAGATGCTCAGTTCAGAATCGTCCGCATTTTAAATATTGAGAGAAACATTTTCTGAACTGTCATTATCTAGTTTGGCAGATAACATATGTAGCTGGGTCATCGTTTTTAGTTTCATCACGGTTTGGTGGAAGTCAAGCATTTCCTAATGAAAGCTAGAATCTGTAGACACTTACAACATACCAGAACTGCACGGGGTACAAAAACACAAAAACAGATAATTCTGAAAGATTTCAGTGAAGATCACCAGAATTTGCAGTCCAGCCAATGCCTGTCCAAGTACAGCTAAGAACAAGCACCCAGGGGTGCTCCTCTACTTCTTTTAGATCTGTTCCCTGCTGGCACTAAAAGAACTGGGGGAGGAAAGGATAGCTCTGTTATGGAGGCTGGAAGGAACAGGACAGCCCAGTCAGAACACACCTGGGGCACTGCTCTGACTTTCTTTAGCTCTGCCTGCAGCCAAACTCTGGCAGAAATGATTGTACAGCTCCTAGTGCACCAAAACCAAGCTTCCTCAAAAGCCATAGGAGATGTGAGATCTGTTGGGCCAAACATCTCTCAGACAGCATCCAGGACAGCTGGCAGCTCAGCCACAGACCAAATGCTCTTAGAAGAGGCACCAAATCTCCCCCGATGTGCTGGCAGAGCAGGAGCCCTGCACTGGTGGGCTTGAGCCATGCAGGGATACAACCTTCCACCACTCCTGTGTTGGCACTGGGTGACAGTGCAAACACAGTTTGTGTCAGGGCAGACAGGACAGACGACCCCAGAACAAAGTAAAAAGCAGCAGCAAATGCAAAGCAAGGCAGGACCTCACTTCAGCTCCATCAGAGTGTCCCAGACAGCCCCTTAAGCAGCGATCTTGAACCTCTGGTGCAGCTGATAGCTGAGCTAGCTGTCCTCACAGCCTTAGCTGATTTTCATATGCAAATAGGACCTCATCAAATAGGGCATGGTTGATGAATAACCTTTACTACTGCGACTGATGTCCTCTTCAGCACAGATAGACTGGGCACTTGCCACAATCAGCTGTTACAAACCTAGTCTTTCTTGGTGTGCTGCATCCCTGTTTTTGGAGAAGGAAAAGACTAAATTTGAAGCTCAATTATTTAAAATAAATTAGTTAGAGATGTGATTTAACAAGTTCGGGACTGACATTTAAAAGTTTAGTGGTGAGTCAGACTGTGCCAAAAGGGTGCAATTGAGAACAGAGTGAAAAGTGAATGTAAATTCTCTGGAGCTTTAATCTTGATTGCAATATTACTGACAAAAACTCAGCCCAGAATTGACCCAGATTCATCTTGCCTAGCTTTTTAAACATAGATGTGACACCCCATTTAGAAACTGTTGTCCTACACACCATCTGTAGTTTATGGAGAAAAATCAAGACCTCTGGGGAAAATCAGCCTGATCTCAAATCCAGATTTCAACAGCCTGTTAGCAACATTCTCCTCCCTTTTAAAAGAAGTCTCCTGATTGCATCACCCCTTGCATCTGTGAGCTGTAGGAGTCAGGCTGCTCATAAAAATCTGCTTTAGTCACTAGAACATCTAGAACTTATCCTCTCTCCTCAAGCTAGATTCTTCCTAGCTGTCTTGATTGTTCTGTCACTCTCCAGCAATGACCACTGAGGACTGCTGTGGTTTAGGGGCACATCCCAGCAGGTGCCATTCTGCACACTCAGCAGATATTGCTCACATCATGCTGCTGCATTAAACCATCTGGAATACATCTCCAGTTGATTTTGAGCAGGACTCCTGATGAAGCCTCATGAGCCTTGTTTAACAGCTGCCAGTTTGCAGTGGCCCCCGTGGCCATCAGGGACACGTCAAGCAGGATCCACGCTCTTCTTCCAAAAGGCTACCCTGGCCTGTACTGGAATTTGGAGTTAACCTGCCCCAGCTGTTGGTCGTTTTGGCCAGACTGCCAGGATGCCTCTGAATAACAGTCCTGTTCTCCAGCCTATCAACCTCGTATCATACAGGGAGGGCTCTGCTTCCTTTTACAATCCTCCAATATATTCTTCCAGGTGTATCAAAAGGAAAAAATATCCCATCTTTGTTTTCTTCTGCTTCTTTCTGAATTCCCCCACACAAGGGGGATCATTGAAAGAGAAATAAGAAACCATGTGTGACAGAGATTACATGAGACTGCATTAATGAAGCTCAGGAGAAGGAATTGAAAGGGAAAACTTTCACTTTCTTGTGTTTTAAGTGCACACAGACAATGCAACACTCCTATTTGCCTTAAAGGTACATAAATTTTTACAGGCTTTATTTTCTGGAAACAAAACATAATGTTCACTATCACAGCAGTGATAGGGGTCTGTAAGTTCTATAGTCACTGGCTAGATCAATAAAATCAAAATGCAGTTTCAAATCTACTAAATATAAAATAATTTCACTATTATAAGCCGCACCTTTTTCATAGAAGAATCTAGCCTATCTCAGTAGTGTGGCTAATCATCAGGTGCGGCTTCTTTATGGACAAATCCCAGCGAAATGCCAACCCGGAAGTGAGAGCCGGCCGGGGAGGGAGCTGCCGAGGACCAGCCATGGAGCCGCAGCCAGGCGGGCAGAGGGCAGGTGGGGAGCGAGCTCTGCGGGGCGGTGGGGCCGCAAGCGGGGAGGGCGAGCGGTTCTGCTGGTGGATGGTGGAGCGGTGCCACTGGCGGAGTGATGCTGGTGGGGGTGCAGTGCCGGTGTGGGTGCGGTGCCACCGGCAGCTGGCGGAGCAGGACTGCCGGCGAGGGGCGAGCGGCGGGGCCATGAGCGAGCAGTGCCGCGGACGAGCAGTGCCACGGGCAGGCGGGGGGGGCACGAGTGCCAGGGCCCACGGCAGGGGGAGGGCGCCTGGGGCTGCGTTTAAAAGCTGCTCAGGTCTGTGAAAACTGTTTGCAATTTGAGCACCTGACACCAAACCCCATGATTGTGCAATTCTGTTACTAACTCGTTACTTTGTTGCACATGGATTCTCACTTAAAAAAAAAAAAAAAAAGGCGGCTTATATTCAGGTGCGGGTTATATATAGACAAATCCCGTGGTCTTCTCAGCTACCCTGATGTGTGGCTTATAATCAGGTGCGGCTTATAGTTGTGAAATTACTGTAACTTCTCTGAAGGCAAAGAACCAGAACAGTCTACCAAGCTGATGGACCATTGAAGAAAAAGATTCAAGAATTCTTTCAGTAAAGTTCTTCAGTATGTTGAGGTGTAATGAACTAGTATTTAAAAATAACTTTGTATTTAAAAGTGCCATTGTACTATGCTTAGAAATCAAGAGACCATACCACTAATATAAATAAATAAATAAATAAATAAATGGATTGTACTATCAAAACACTGTGATCATTTTGCATTTTCTTCAATAGGAAAAAAGTATAATTTCCTGCAGTGAACTCGAGGTGAAGAGGGATTAAAGTGATAACATTCAAAAGAATTGCATTTGGTTTTATTATCTAAAATAGGTGGAGAATAGTGACACAGAAGAAAATATCATCCATGCAATGGAAGATTTTAAGATGCCCTTTCATGCTGATAATCAATGCTAAAATAGCACTTTCCAGTTCCATGTATCTATGTTTGAACTCCACAGGAAGAGGTTATTTTCCTTAGAGAGAAGAAATTCATAAGGATACTGGTTGGAAGACACCTCCAGCACCAGCTCAGCTCTGCCATGGCTGTGTCTTCCTCAGTCTTGAATACTCTGACAGGCAGAGAGGGCACCGTGCACCCAGAGATAAGGCTTCTCCTCACATCCAATCTGAGCCCTGCAAGCTTCAGTGAAGCCATTTATCCCTTGCCACCACCAGGCAAGGGATAAATGTTTTGACTCCACAAGGAAGACCTTGGCTCTGTCATCTCTGTCCCTGTTCTCTAAATAGCTATACACTGCTTTATCCCAACACCTGCCCTTCGAGTTCTTCACTGATTCCCTCTGTCTCTCATTGCAGTCCCTGTTCACCCACTGAACCCTATTCTGTATGCAAAGGGCTGCTACTGCTCCTCTGAGTGATATCCAAACAAGTCAGGAAACACAACATTCGATCATTTCAATATGTTTCCCCTTTTCTTTCCCTTCCCTGAACTTCTTTTGCAAAACAAGTATATTACCACAAATAGTTGCAATGACACAAATTAACCTTATCTGATAAAATTAACATGACCCAAAAGCTGTTCCATCGATCCATGACAAAATATGGGGTTATCTTCTTTACGTAAGGTGCCTAACAAAGACAAAGAATGAAACAAAGAAAAATTTAAGCCTAGGCTATTATTTTTTTTCCCTAGCTGATAATTGAAAAAAACACCCGAAAAGAGCAATTAATCTTCCTTATCTGAGCTGACTTATCATAAGAGGCATCGCCTTCTGGAGTTGTCTGTTCACTTCATTGCCTACAAGAGGAAGGTGATAGACTTAGGCTCAGACATCAAGCTTAGTGTAGATGACTCCCATGTTACTAGCAATGTTTCCTAATAATATGCAAGCTAAACAGTCAAGCTAAGTTCCTCTCCTAAATTGAAGCTGGTTTGATAAAGCAAGCAGGAGCAAAAATGTGGTTATGTTTTGATAGAACAAGAAGCAGTTACAAATCTAAATGCAAAGATGGCATTAATGGTACAATTTGCATCACTCTCCAAATGTAATGTGCAGCCATTACACTTTCTTTTAGTACAATGTAAAATGTACAGTATATATTTAATACAAGAGTTTTCAGACTCTGGGAATTTCACTGTATTCTTACCACAGTGGAAACCTTAACTCTGTTCTCTTACTTCATCTCCTCTATGAAATTCCTATACATTATTATAAAAGGAACACATGACATCTCCTAATTTTAATCTCAGTTGCACAATGTTATTTTATATGATTTTTCAGTATTACACTCATGAAATGTAGAGACATTTAAAGAACCACTCCAAAACCTAAGTTCTAGCATTATTCATACCCCTGAAGCATCATGGTAGATTTAATTTACCAGCACCACTCTCTGCTTCAAAGCTGACAGCAAGGAGTAGGAGCATTGTGAGGGGTCACCACATTTCACAAATGTTTTGGCTGGGAGAGGTAGACCAAAAGGAATTTTTGTAAGGAAAGAGGACCCCTAGGAACAGAAATGTAAGAGAAGTGCTGTAGATAAGAATTTCTCCACCTCCTGGCTCCAGAGCAGAAGCAGTGAGGAAGTGAACTGGAACCCTGGCTTGCCCTCAAGCAGCCAGCAGATGTGATGGACTGGACTAGACCAAGACAACCAGGAACACACCAAGCAAGTGGGCCAGGCAGGAAAGATGAAGAGTGCTCCCTTCACTCCTGTGCAGAAGCAGCCCTTCCTGAAGACATGATGCAGTGTCATCTGAAAGTCATCGTGCAAAAGCTCTGGTTTCTAGACGAGGTTCAATTGTTCAGATCAGTGTTAGATGACTGATATTGCCATTCTGTCAAAAATAAATCATTGGGACCAGTGAAAAACCTTAAATCTTAACTACTACAGGATTTTTCTTCTATAAAATCTTATTTTAAATGCATTAATAAATGGTAACACATCTGAAACAAAGTAGATGTTACAGAATTGTAACTCAGTGCTTTTTAATAGAAACACTGTAGCTCTGCATAAGCCAAAGTTATTCAAAGAAGAAACATATTTAACTGATGGGATGAGAAATTCAGTGTAGCAGAGATCTTACTCAGCCTCTGTAAAGTCTGAGCAAGAAAGAGAACGAAGGAGTGACAAATTCACATAAGTATTGGCACTGAAGATTCAGAGGTGGGGGAAAGGGCCAGGGAAAGATGGACATTTAATACCACAGTTTTGGCAGACTCATATCCTATAATTTCAGCTATCAACAGAGCATCCTCCAGAGAGTGGTGCAAAGAACAAATTCAAATTCCTCCCAGTCTGAGAAGCAAAGGCAAACTAGATTGCTCACACAAGGATCTGTATCTGTTGGCTGGAGTTAAAGGGAAGTATTAATTTTCTTCTGTCAAAATTAAATGGATTTTTATTTGGCTTACTAAGGTTTTCTGGTCCATAATGGTGAAAAAAAAAAATAAAAAATCCAGCAGAGAATTGGTAGCAAAGCAATATAGCTCAGAATTAAGCCCTGTGCCATACCTTGCAGTCACGACCTTCAGCTCTTGCAGGTTCTGCTTCTCCAGCTCCCTTATCTACCTTTCTATATAGCGAGTCCAGCTCACAGAAAGTGAGTTCACTGAGCACATTTTCAGATCAAAAACCTTATTAAAGGAACAAAATGTGAGCTAGATAGGACCAAGTGATTGACAGTAATTGTATTGGAAATGGGAAAGGCTGCAGAGCCCTTTTTGAAATGCAGATTTCCCAGGACTGTGAGAGGCTGAGATCCAGTGCTGCATTGGGCCCATTAAACAGCTTTTTAGGCCAGAAGGGATATCTTTATAGTCTCACTTCACAGACCACAACATTTCACTGTTTAATTCCTTCATTAAAGCAGTAAGAGTTCATTGTGCTGTATCATATCTAGATTTAAAAGGATTTTCAAGGAAAAGAATAATCTATAAAACTCCTAGATAAAGTTATTCCAGCAGTTATTTAGCCTTGCTGTAAAACGTCCTTCTTTTTGTCACCTGAAATAATCTGGTTTTAGAGATTGAGTAGCATCATGCTTTCATTCACTAGATTAAATTGTCATCCTGTATCAAAAAATGTCACTGTGTAGCAACTCCTAAACCACGATAAAATAGCGTGCCAACCTTCTTTTTTGTCAAAATAAAAAGATTGTGCTTCTTCACTTCTCACAGGCAGCATGTCCAGACCTCTGACTGTGCTGGAAGGATGTCAGGGGAATTTAAAACATCAGAATCACAACTGGACTCAGACCCCAGCATCAGTTTCACCAGGATGGAAGTGCCATCATACTTTAACTCCTACAGGATATCACTTCATCAGTTATATTCAGGTATCCCTTTGTCGCACATGGATCCTCGCTTAAAAAAAAAAAAAAAAAGCGGCTTATATTCGGGTGCGGCTTATATATGGAAAAATTCTGCCCAGATGTGCAGCTTATAATCAGGTGCATCTTATAATTGTGAAATTACTGTAATTAACTAACTTTTTAAAAACTGCCAAAATCCTGCATCACACATGCACATAGCCATATCTGTGAACATCAAAGCTCACATTAAAGAACTGCTTTTTATCTCACCCCTCTTAATATTGTTTGGAAAAGTTTTTTTTTGATTCTAGGTAACAGTGGAGTCAGAAATACCTGAGCTAGCTTTTAAAAACTTCACAGTGACAACACAGAGCTCTATACAGCTAAATATATCTTGTTTCTTGGCAGCCTACAGCATAAGCATACTGGGTAAGATTCATCTGGCCAAGAGTAGACATTCACATCTGAGCCCGACACCCTTGGCTCCTATATGGACATCTTCTCTGAGAGGAGGTGTTTGAAATAGATTACATGAGTCACCCCTTGAAAGAGCCTACTTTTCTCCACAGATCACACAGGGAACCTAGAATAGCTCAGAGGTAGGCACCTCCAGGCTGTAGTAAAGTTTGCCAAATTGAACCCCCACCCCCTCCAAGGAGAGAGGATAGACTCTTGAAAAAACATATCCAAAAATTTCAGAAGTCCTGGTTTTGCCTTTTTCTTCTTGCCCTTTCCATCAGGCTTGGTATGAAAACATGTGGTGTTTAAAGGAAAATTGAAGAGAGTTTTGTCAAACTTCTTTATTCAAAATGAATCTTTCCAAGTACCAGATGATATTATCAGTACTGCTTCACTTCAAACATATACGTATTAAAAATTTCAAATTATTTTATTTTAAGAATCTCTAGTGGAAAGTTATACTTTTCCATATAACTTTCCACCTTGTTTAAAACTAGCAGCCTTTTTGTCATTTCAACATATTAGTAGTTTCTTCCCTTTTTTCTGTATGATGTCAGATAAGTCTGGAAAAAGCTGAGTGAACACTTCAGTGTTTGCCTTATGACACTAATGTGTATAGTACAGTATACTGTATACTGTACCAATTGCAGCTTGGTTATTTTGGAGATTTTGATTTTGGCAAGCAGCAATAGTTGTGTGCAATGTGTTGCTTAGGAACTATGTACTATATAATGTGTGAACTCAATAATTATTACTGCAGCTGGCCTTCATTTCTCTCTAGACATTAATAATTACAGTACATATTTTCATTAGTATTTGGGAAAGAAATCCAACAACTTAAAACACACAAATCCAGATAACAAACTACTTCTTTCTGCTTGCAACTGTCCAGTCTCATACTGATCAAAAATGGGAGTAGTGTGTAAGTTGTGCTCACAACTTAAGATTCCAAGGGGTCCATGCACCTTCCTCATTTCTTTGATTTATATTGAAAGAACAAAATGTCTGGGCATGCTGAGCCCATGGAGCTGGAGATAAGGTATTTCAAGATTCAGTTCAAGAGATTTTAAATTAGGTCCTTTGCTACACAT
>VRYO01002772.1:79065049-79089247 GCA_009812075.1 Sialia sialis
AACATACAAAAGCCAAAATTAAATTTCAGGATTTTATGTTTCCGCCTTGGAAAAATTTTGTGCTTCTATCCTGGAAAACAACCAAACAGTTAAATATTTGTAGCTTCTGGAAAGATTTTTCCCAGGTGATCGAGTTTGAGAGCTTGTTCTAGGAATGCCCAATAGCCTACATCCCTGAGTGCTGTCACACATGCTGTGTCTCTCGCCAGGCATGGTTCTGCAGCTCAGAGTCCAGAGAGGGGCAGGGAGGCAACAGGAGAACAGGAGTTGCTGCAAAAATTGAAAGAAAGACAAGCCAGTAGGACAAGGCATCAAGATGAGCAGAGGAGAGATCATGTAATAGTCTCCTCTACTCCTTGTAAAGTCATAGCTTCCCAAACTACCAACAGCTTTCTGAAAAACATTTTTAAAAATTTAAAAAACCCCAAAAAACAACCTTAAACCAAACAAACAATCTAAACAAAAAAAACCAAACAGTAAAATGTATATTTATAGTGCTGAATACTCAGTAGTAGCTTTAAATGGACTGAATAAATCTCCTAAACTATAAATCAATGACCACAACATGAGCACAGATCTGCCTCTCATGTGCTCCCCGGTATATATGAATACATTTCCATTAAAAAATTCACTTCTATCTCAATAGGGACAAGGCAAAGGAAGAGAAGAGATGATGGTTTAATGCAAGAAGTTAAGGCTGACTATTATCTACTTGGCTCTCAAGCACACCCAAGGCACATGGCTTTTGTACACACCAGGTGACGAAAGCTTTGCTTGCTGCTGTAGGGCTGTCCAAGACCTTCCCTTAGCTGCAGTATTTGGCATAGTTGTAGCAATTCTGCACGACACCTGTGTGCTTCTCAAAGCCCTTTTCCAAGTCTCTGCATGATTTAACTGAGAGCCAATATTCTAGTTCTACAATATTTTAAGTTAACAGCAGAAAAATTCTGGACATATCTTATTACTCTGCTTGTCTTTTCCCCCAGGGCCTTTCTGCTGCCTCTGACAGCTTTCTGATTGCAGCCTTTCCTCACCCAGCAATGCCTCAAGTTCCATCATCCAAATTACTGTACTTTAAGTCCCTTGCAGTAACTGTGTTTATTTCCAATATCCCAACAGGAAGACCCCCATCAAGATGAGTCATTCTTATTTCCAAGGGTGTTGTGCTAAGGCCGCTCAGAGGAAGATTCAGCAGCAGCTGCTTTGTATTAGCCTAGTGGGGGGAAAAAGGCACAAGGCCCTGCTTTCAGCTAAATTTCTTTCCAGCAATACAGACATTTTTTCCAGAAATGATGGAAATGACAAACACTCACTCTAACAAAAACCCTGTTGGATGCACCAGAGTCCTGAAAACCTGTGGAATTGTGCCATGATGTGTGGAAAAGGGAACCGGCTATTTTAAACTTGCTGTTGTCTGGACAAAAAGCGATGCTTTGCCGTGAACTGCTGGGCCTCTGAACTGTTCATTCATGCATTACTTTTTGGCAGCCTTCACCATTTCCACAGAAGCACTGGCAGCAGCCTCACTAGAGAGCAGGTAATTCTGACCCTGCAACTTATCTACCACTATTAATCACAAACAGGATTTTAGCTGCCTCATAGCAGTGAGTATTCAGAGCTGGTTTAGGATGGTGTCATGTTGCCATGAAATCTCACACATAAATATTCTCTGGAGATTCAGAATAATCCTTGCTTTCCACTCAAAGAGCACAAGAAAAACCTTTCAGCATGTTACTGCAGTAGCACAAATAGAGCCAGCTCACGCAGACCTTCAAACAATGGAGCTAGAATTAGGCCAAGATGTTGCAGAAGTCTGAAAAGTTTTGATTTTAAATCAAACATGGATTTCCAGCTCTAATTCTGCTATCTTTGAAAAGAATCCTTACATATTATACACAGGTAGCACAGACTAGTCACTGGAATATCAAATACAGTAATTTCATGACTATAAGCTGCACCGTTTTCATTGAAGAATCCAGCCTACCCCAGTAGTGCAGCTTATATTCAGGTGCGGCTTATCTATGGACAAATCCCAGTGAAATGCCAACCCAGAAGTGAGAGCTGGCCAGGGAAGGCTCCTGGGGCTGCCTTTAAAGGCTTCACTGGTCTATGAAAACTGTTTGCAACTTGAGCACCTGACACCAAACCCCGCTCTGGCGCAATTCTGTTAGTAACTCGTTACTTTGTCGCACATGGATCCTGGCTTTAAAAAAAAAATTAAAAAGTGCGGCTTATATTCGGGTGCGGCTTATATATTGACAAATCCCATTGCCTACCCGGCTACCGGGACGTGCGGCTTATAATCAGGTGCGTCTTATAATTGCGAAATTACTGTACTTTACTCTTGGGCTCTAGAGAGGCAGCCAAAATGAAAAATGCCTGTGTATATCAGCATAAGAACCTCAGATTCACTTCAAACATCAATGGAAAATTTGTCACCATATGCATGCATTGCTTAGGTGTGATATGATGTGGCTGTCTGGAGCCTCTGCAATTAGTCAGTGATATACAAAATGAGTCATGGTCAGTGCACAGAAAACACAAGCGAGGCCAATGAACAAGTATCTGGATTTTCCAAGTGCTGCTGAAACTCTGGCACAGGCAGCTCCATGAACAGTGGGACAGCCCGAGGTCAGAGACACAGGATACCATTTCAGGGATGTGCTGGGGAAACATCTCTTAGAGTCCATCTCACATATCTAACTTTGAAAGCTGTCATTTTAATTGAAGACATTTGTTACATTTGTTCTTCCTAGCTCCTCTTCCCAAGTGAATGGAAGTGGTGCCTGACAGGCTGTTTGGAAGATTAGGGATTTCTTTGTGTTTTGCTCTTAATGTTCTTGCTGAATTTATTTATAGCTTGGCTGGTTATTAGAACTTGTTCCATATGGTAATCTGGCAATGCCAAGCAAAGGATTTAAAATTAAAAAATAGATTATTTCAGCAAGAATATATGTTTTTTGTGATTTGGAAAATCATTTGAAAGTATTGGAACGCAATTTAACCCAGCTTTTCGGGGGAGAAGTGAGGGAGGAAAGCAGCCAGGGGGTAAATAGGAGACTATGAAAGTAGAAATTTTCTTTCATGTGGTTGGAAAGGGGCCCAAAAGCTCATTGTGTTGAAGCCTACTTCAACAAGAAAAAAGAACACAGCTTTTCTGGATTAGAGGGTTTTCCAGTCTTCTCCTTCTGTAGGAAATGCAGCTATGAACCCCTGGGAGGAAAGCAAAAAGAAAACAACCCAGGAAGCAAACAATTTGGACACAAACTAAGACAAATTAGATACATGCCTGTATAACTAGAACAGAAAATACTAATAAACTACATATTTTGGGGTTTAAGCATATAGAGAAAAGGCTGTTCTGTAATGCCAAGGGGACAATAAGAAATAAGAAATTATATACATGTAACTTATCTTGATAACTATGCTTTAATGTTTCAAATGGCATAGTAATATCACAATGCAGATTTTTGACCCCTGGTTCAAAGGTATCTAGACTAGAGTTGACCAAAAATCTCAGATACAGATTTGATGAGGGGGCTTTGTCTAGAAAAGAGAATTTCCTGCTTCCTGATGGGTTAAAATAGAAATTTGATTTGCAGCCTATCTTCAGCACATATTTATTAAAAAAATGAAACACATAAGTAAAGCATTACAAAACAGAAAAAATATTTCCAAGTCTCACATGCTTTTGAACAAGTATGTCACAATTTCCCCAGAGCATTCAGACCAGGATGGCAGAAGCACAGGAAAAATATATTGCACAGACAGCATCAGTAAACGAAAATTGTATTTTTATTACCAATAAAGTAAAAAGTCTGATCTCAAAGAAAAAGTACTTCTCCCATGAGCAAATTATTTTAAAAATTCATTTAAAGTGAAGACAACATTCTTTATTCCTCAAATTACAACAATGGAGAGTTATATGTAGAACAGAAAAGACTGATCAGTACAATCTTTGCCAAATTCTGACCAAAACTTTTCAGGATTCAATATTATCACTAGCAGTAAGGTCAACGTGACATTCAAGCAAGACTGATAGCAGCTATTAGGCTTGCTTTTTTGATTTCAAAGCCTTTTGTATACCCAAGTAAAAATACATAGAAATCAGGTGGGTTGTGGATTTTTTTTCCATTTTGGCCACTGTGCAAATACAGTATCCAGTAGCATCAGGAAAAAAATACAGATATTAGTGTACTGATAAGTAAATCAAACTTCAGGTTTCATTTCCTTAGCTTGCACTTAAGGAACAAAAGAGTTTGTCACAAAACAAGTCCTAAGAGGAGTGCTGACGCATACTGCTCTTGGTTTCAAGACCTTTTGAAGACGTTCAGTTATTGTGTTAGACAGAATTTTGAACAAAGGCCAACGTTTGTGATCTTTTACAGAAGTCTGTGAGAGCCAGTTGGCTTATAGGGTTCAGGAAGAAAACAAACTGTTCCAGGAAAGGGGGCCTGACACACAGAGATGGGACATCATCTGGCTTGATTGTTGTGTTGCTGCTATCAACAAGACCCAGCCAAGGATCCCCAGGCCCACCAGAGAGGTGAGGATCTGTCCCAGTCCCTGGGGATCCCCTCCAAGCCAAGTAGCGAGGGTGTCCCCTGCCAGGACACAGAGGAAGTGGCACAACACACGGAGGGAAGCATTACGGTGGGTCAAATCACCCTGTCCCTGTGTGCACTGCATAATGACAGAGCCCGGGGGCACATATCCCCAGCAGCCTGTCCACTAGGAGCACATCCATCACCCTGCAGTGAACCGAAGACATGAGTGAGTGTAGGGAGGGACAGAAGTGTTACACTGTTCTTGGACGACAAGAAAAACACTGCTGCAGGAAATGGCACAATCTCAAGTGGTGGTTTAAACCAGTTCAATACACCTGAAGAGAAAGCAGACAATACATCAATAAAACCATGGACATTAGCAGTGCTCAGGCAGATTTCCTACTCCCTATATGAGGGGAGAAGTCCTCTGCTCTTCCCCTACTCCAGCAAAATCCATGTGATTTTCATGTCATACTGACTCATTCAATAGTTTACTCTTCAACACATCTCAACTGTCATTAAGTTTACAGTAATTAAAAGGAAAAGCCCTTGCTTGTATGAAAATGTATCTTTACATTTGTAACTCTTTGCACTTTAAGACTGCCTGGCAAACCAAGGCACAATGAGTTTAACAACTGTTTAATAGGTCTATTTCTTGCAACAATTGAAGGTAAATTAACCTTTTCTGTTACAGTCTTTCATGAAAAGGCCAAACTGGGAAGGCAGGTAGGCAGCTGGGACCACAAACCCCAAGACAAGATTCCTCTTTGCCCTAATCCATGGGAAGGTCAGGGTCAAAGGTTACTGCAATGTAGAATGGGCAGCCAACGAAATTCTAATATTTTCATATTTCCCTACATGAAATTTCTTTCTGAGACATACTTTCACACATTTTATAAAAGTGTAAAGGTAAAAGACATATTAAGGTCATAACAGGAAATAGCAGCACATCTGTGAAAATTCAATTTCTATGTAAGTATATGCTGCATTTTCTAGTGTCTTTCCTGATCCCACACAAGTCAGTATCTAATGTGTGCCATCTCATGTATGCACCAGTTTTCCATTTGCCACATCCTTTTACAGTGAATGCAGTATAATAGTGTTCTTTTCCCATCCAATAGAGCGCATTGCAGCAGTAAGAGTACTTCAGGCAAAATAGGATTATCATAGCTTACATCCACAGCAAAGGACATGTAAGGTCAAAAGTTTTCCTTGATTATGGATATCCCAGTTGAGATACCACCCACCTCATTTTTGGAGACTACTTGGCATTCTTTCTGCTATTGCGCTGACAGCAAAAACTTTATGGACTGCAGTTATGGCCATGAGCGCTCTCTATTTTCTAAAATAAGATCCCAAGAACATTTAGTCTAACAAAAAAATTAATGACAAGCTTGAGTCGATGAGAGTGTGGTTAGTGGGTGTACTGGTGTCATAAGAGAACTCAGATTCAGCAGCAGAAGAGATTGCCAAGATCTCCTTAAATGTGCTCCCCTCTCCCAAGTCCCCTGTATCATTCAGACTACCCAGACACCAAAAAAGATACACTTTGGTGTAAGGACCACCCCTCCAACTAACCATTCCTTGATGCAATTCACAAATAAGCAGTTTCCCTACAGACAGAGGTGCCATGGTGCTTGGTCATGCAATGCTGCAGATGAATTTACATTATTTCTAGTCCACACCACTAAACAAGGAGGTCTCCTGCCAGCAGCAGATACAGTGCCAGGCTGAGATCTATAGTGTGGATTGTGGACCCTGCTCAGGTCCCTGCATGATTTTCCCAAGTAGGAGCACAGAGCTTTTTCCCACCAGCTGACAAAAGATGATCTAGTGGGAATGAGAGCAGCTCCTTCCAGTTCCTCCGCACACAGCCTGTTAAAGCCATGAGCAAGTAGGCCTGTGGCTCAGCAGTGCTTTCCTTCCTGCCACAGAAAAACAGGCAGGACTTTCAACTTCATGGAGGATCCCTGAAGAAAAAGGGAAGGGGTTCAGGTATAATGCACTCCATGAAATTAAAAAGTATTTGGGATGAGAGGTGTGAGACAAGCGATCACTGCCCATACTGTGTGCTGTCTGGGGAAAAGGGCCAAGAATAATCAGTTTTATTACCCCATGACTTATCTGAGCCAGGGGAAACAGGGACACTTCTGACATGGATCATTATCAGTGAAACTACATAGCTCCTACCATAGCATGTCCATACCACATCCCTGAGAGACACAAGTCTGCCTCTCAACGGCCTGCACATGAATGAATTATAGGAAAAATTACATGCTGCTCAGTCTTGTTCTAGTCCACAGGTACTAAATCCTTGCTGCCTGGCCTGGAAAGAGAGATGAAGTTTAGCACTCCTCTCTGGGAATAACCTTAGCAATGAGGTATCCAGCATTCCACAAAGTCCAGAGGAAACACCTTCAAAAATGCCAGCAGAAAACATCTAGAATCCAGTTATAACCTGCTGTCTGCAGCTTTCATCCTGTCTTATTTGTCCAGAAACAGCTGCGCTGTCCTACACTGCACAAAATGGGTGGTGAGGGGAGAGGATATAAAGTGATAAATGAGTGGACAGGATGGACACATCAACCACTCAAAGCTGTAGCTTCCATATGATAACACAGGAAAAGAAAAAGAGAAAGCTGTCAAGGTAGTATCAACATGCAATCCTGATGACAGAGCATTACACTTTAACTCAATTCCTTCCAAGAAGGTTACAGGAGTAGGAATTCCCTGCTGCAGGACTGCAGAAAAACCTCAAAGAGCATTTCTTTATTCATGGCAGGGTTTAAAAGACCGTGCCTATTGGCTCTGGCACAGCTAGTATGTGTGCACACGCACAGGGACAGGCAGCAGACTCAGCCCTTCTGTGCTGTAGTATCAAAACAATGTTTGCATAAGCCTAGAAAATCCTCGGCTCCTGTCCCACAGGGGACACTCAGACAAACCACAAAAGTGTGTCTGGCTTTCCACACTTCTGTGCTGCTCAGCATTCTTCTTGAGTCTACTCCAGATCTGCAAGTCCATACGTACACTCTCTGGAGGCCTGCAAAACACTCTGAGCAAGCATTAAAACACATGGGTTTACTCTTCTGAAATTATTACAACTTTAAAACGTAGGAGCAAAGTAAATGAAAAGGGACTGCTGTCTGGATAGCCCAAAACCCCTTGCATGCCAAGTTTCCAGCAATGGAAGGTGGCTCTCCAGTGCAAAATGAAATTCAGCCCTCATCTCATTTTTAATTTCATTCAAAACCTTTGCTGTTTGATGATCAGTAAAGTTTCAAAAAGCTGCTCTGTCTGTGAGCCACAGTGGCTGTTCAGACATCCAATCACCATCTTCGAGGAAGAAAACTTCCATATCATGTCTTATCTCCAGTGAAAACACCATTATAGCATCATTAGCTTGAAAGGTTTTGAAAAGAATTCCCACAGTGTGAAATATTTTAGATTTATAAGATAGGGGTAACCAGGCTTACCTATTGAAAAATTTATTTCTCAAATATTTCTCCTGATTCCTAGAAGATGTCCAAGCTGTTTGGCACCAGTCACAGCTGTGCTGGACACCATGCTAAGAAGTGAAGAAAATACAAGGTCATGGCGCAGCGTGTACTTTTTGGTCAGCCTAGAGAGATCACATGAATGATAGATAGCTTGCAACCATTGCCTGTGACACCAATCAATACCAACAGCTGAGACAGGTAACAGATAATGCTTTGTAGGTGTCCTGGGGCAGCTCTCAAGTCTCCATTTCCCATTCATCAAGGCTCAACCCAGAACTCTTCCAGCACTTTTGTCACACTTTCTCCCTCAGCACAGATGAAGCTGCTGCTCCCCTGATGAGTCTGTACTGCTTTTACCAAAATACAGACTAACACACTGCCATCACCCCCCACTAAACCACTGTCAGTGGGAAAGAACTACAAGTAGAGACAGTCATTCTATGACATAAAAAAGATAGAGGTGTGGAACTATCAACTACTTAAAAATTGACTGCATATCTCTCAGGCTGGGAGAACCAGGAGATGAGGTACTTGCCATACCAGCATCAGCAGAATCCCCAGAAAGTAAAATTGAGTTTGATGCCAAGCCCTGTGTGCCTGATCTTTTGCTGCAGATGATCCCACTGGACCCCCACCATTCCCTACAATGCCTTGGGGCATTCTTGTACTCTGCTGTGCAATGGAAAGTGGCAGCTGCTCCTCCCCAGGACAGCCCGATCTTGAATCCTTTTAGCCGCAACTTCATGTTCTTACAATCAGGCACTGTGTCAAAACAATGTTTTTTGGTTTATTTGGGTTTTCTTATTTGTAAAAGATAAACACCTCATGGGAAAGACAGGCTGGCAAAATATAGATCTGCATCCTTTTTCCTTTTATTAAGAATTGTGTATAGCAAGTAAATGTTTCACTGGGAAAAGTAAATGTTCCTGCAGTCACATATGATCTCATTCTGGTACTGTGTTCATATGCTACTGAAATCTCAGTTTCAGACACCTGCATGCTGCGTGTATCTGTATTTCTCTCCCACATTTATACATAATATATTTAGGATAGGTACAATGCTGTTATTTTCTTCTGCATCTGTAACACCTTGTTTTCTGTAGTCATTTCATTGTGAATGGAGAGAAGTCAGGCAAAATGGAGAGGGAGAGGGAAACAGTCCTTGAAAACTTTGTGTCACTCTCTGATCTTGTTGCTACAATTTCAGGAACAGAGGTGGCTAGTTTGTGTGTTTTATAACTGGCAGGAAAAGACTACAACTATGAGATACAGCCTACTAGATTTTCTGCAACATCCCACCAACAGAAAGAAATTAGTCACACAAATAAATATATACAATATCTTCTTCATTACAGACAGGAAGTGTGCTGAGGACTATTAGCTGGTCAGAAATCAATAACCTAAAGAACTGGCTGACTAAGATAGTTATTTGAAAATTTCACAGAAGTGCCAGGATTTGTTAGAGAGCATTGCAGTGGAGAGTTTGATCATCTCCAGAGTTAGTGGAAAATGCCACCTTCGTTTGTATAAATGTATGATCAGAAAGCCCACTCGAGATGCTGTAATAACTCATGCAGTTCTGATACCCTAGGAATCTGATAATAGCATTGTTTCAAAGTGATTACCAGGAGTTATCCATACAGCTAAAGAAGGAAAGTTTTTACTGTGTGTCTTCAGAGAACAGTTACAACAACCTGATGCAAATATAAGTGCCTTTGTTTCTCTTCCTTTACAAGACCACCCTCCATAGCACTGCATCTTTTCCCTTATCATATTCCAGCAAAAGATGGCCCAAAGTCTCTTTTGCTTGTTCCAATACTTTTGCAGAAATATCTTTCTTTTGATCTTAGGGCTGCCTCTCTTTGTGAATTGCTCTAATTGAACATCCCATTAAACCAGCCCATTAGTCCTTCCTGAAGCACACCCTCCTGTATCGTAGCTGCACAGAGCCTACAGCCCCAGCCCAGAGCTGAGGGACTCTGCCTGACCTCCCCACTACAAGCATGTGTTACAACACCACTAAATTGTTCACACCATGCATAATACACAAGGTATTAGGGGGTTCTCAGCATAATTTCTTAGTGTGACTTCTCACAGTAACACCCTGTCTCTTGAAGATGACTACTACTGTACTATTTACTTTCTGGATAGGAAATAAAACTATTTGAATCACAAGGAGAAAGATTTTAACTAAACCTAAGAAAATTATTTTTCTTAAACTAACACCAATTGTGTGAGGTTTTTTTGCATGCATACAGTCTAGTACACACACACAGTTTGAAGCTGCAGCAAGTCAAAGAAACTGCAGTCCTAAAAAGTCCTAAGAAGTGCAGAGTCCTACTGGGGGTTTCTCTCCTTTTTTCAGTCATAGGTCCCATACTATCAATTTTGTCCCTACTTCCAGTTGCTGTAGATGGTGTGTGATTAAGATTTAATTCACAACCATTTATGCTAACATGTCTTGAGACAAATCTGTAAAGGTAAATTGCATGCATTCATCTAAGTCTCAGACATCAAAGAAACTAAGATAAACCTTAAGCAGATTGCTTTTCAAAAACTAATTTTAAAGCCAGTCTCATGTTTTTGATCATTCTGAGCTGGAGGTAACTCAAATCATTTTCTCTCCATCTAACCTTCAGCATTGCTCACTGTTCTTCCCATGAGGTGAATGAGAGAGGAGATCAGCAGATCAATTACTTAAAGCCTGTTGTAAAATGGCTGCATGCATTTTATAAGATTCATATTTGCTGTGGAGGATGATCAGTACAGATATTTATCGTGTAGTGAGGATGTAGCAAAAGGATTAATTCTTGGAAGTAATTCAGCCTGACAAATAAGGTACTATAAGATACTGTCCATGTATCAACCCATATCCTACCCAGTGAATTGACAAGGCTGTTCACACACAGCAGCAATACCCAGGCCTGACCTGGCTGGAAGAGTGAAGGCACTGCATCCAAATAATGCTGCAATTCCTATTGTAAGTCCCACCTTTCTTCAAAGAGAGAAGCAAAGTACAGCTCAAAGACTATCTGTGATCTGAAACTTCCAGAAAAATTGTTGCCATTTTCACTTTGTCAAAGGTCTCTTATCAAAATGCGCTCTTCTGAACTGGTATTTCCTGTGCTACTGATAAACAAGGAAAGTTTGAGAATCTTTTCAAATTCAGAAATTCCACAATACCAAAGTCACTGAAACAAAAGTTTTTAAGCCCTTTCCCTTTTTTTAAATTTAGGATGCTTAATGTCTTTGCTGTCCCAAAAGACAGGTAGTTAAAAGGAAGGCAAACTGCTTAAAAAGAAAAAGGGCAATATGTGGAAACCATACAGCAAAGTAACTACAAATGGGGCACTGCTGTAGAACTCCATTTTTGAGACACAGGAGCAAGGGAATAAATCAAATAACTCAGACTGTCCAAGGCAATATGATGGAGCGTGGAATTTTTGGCACATAATAGTCTCATGATTAATGAAAACACAAATAAAAATCAATGGCTGAGTTGTTCAAAGAACAAATTTTCCCTAGCAGTAAAAAGACTTGAATACTGGCTGCCAGCCTAATTTCATTAGGAAATGCATTCCAATTAATGGAAGCTCTGCAAACAAGAGATAATTACTAAGGCGAGACAGAGGAAAGGCCTTGCAGCCTTTCAGCTTCTCTTCTTTGGCTGCAGCTTGCCCTTTTCTCCATCCAATTCATTTAAGATGGAGTTCATTGGAATTCTGTAAGTGTATTTTCCAACCTCCTCACCATTCCTGCTGCGCAGGAGTCTCCTTGCCTGCTTCTGTCATTGGCCTCATCCCCCATATACACTATGTACTGTGAAGTTTCCCATGCTGGGGAGGGATGTGTTTGTTCTCACATCTCAGTGTCTGAATGCCAGTTGTGCCATTATTTCTGTGCTACTTGCTCATATTCGTTTTGATGCTACATTTCCTGTGCCAAATTAAATACTGGCACAGACAGGTGCCTGAAATCAAAGTTGTGCCTGCTTATGCTCTGGCAAATTTCGTTTTTTCACTTCCATGATTTCATTTCCCAGGAAAACAGCAATTATGTAACCTTGGTAGAAACAGATGCCAACAATATTAAGCTCACAACTGCACTCCTTTCACCCCAAGGGCTTCTTTCAATGGGAGGATGGAAAGTTTCTTAAAACCAAACAAGCAACCCAGACCTTTTGTTTTAACAGACGTGCTTCCCTATTCTATCTGCACGTAGGCAGACACTTGAGGTGCTTTGCCTCCCTCACATTGTCCCCTCGAATGCTGTGCTTTTACAAAGTGTTTCTGCCACATCTCTCTCACAATCAGTACTGGCCTTGACCCAGAGGACATTGGACAGTCCACCATGGAGGTGTGCAGAGTAGTGCCTTCTGCAGAGCTCTGCAGTCAGGAGGAACCATCCTTGAAGTCCCTCCATTGCACACCAGAAGATGCTGCTGCTTGGCAGCAAGGATGCTTGGCAGGAGCTGCATCACACTTGGGTTTTTTCACCCTGCAGCTCTGCAGAAAAAGTTCAGTCACATTCATCTATACAGCAAATAAAGCCTAAGTGACTGCAACTCCATTCTCGTGCTCTCTCTTTGGTGTCCAGCACAAGCTGAGTGTTCATGGACCCAGGGACTGCTAGGTTAGTTCACATGGGCCAGAAGGGCACCCCAGGGATCAGCATTTAGTCCTGGGCAGTAAGGGTGCTGCCATTCTCTCAGCTGCTGCCAGCTAGCCTGAGTATGGAAACATGTGCGTCAAGTCTATGAAGACCAAACACGAGCACAGAGGCAACTCTACTGATTTTGGGAGACCTAAATCTCAGCGGGACACCCACTTCATCATCTGTTTACATTTAACTTACTTATTTGAAAACTCAAGTGTCTGTCCACAGCCATGACATGGAATTACATACTTCGGTATCTTCCCTAACAGGTAAAAAAAAAAGGGTACACACATAAACAGCATGGGCTTCACAGAATCATAGAATTTTTATGGTTGGGAAAGACCTATATGATCAATTCCAACCATCAATCTAGCACCACTACCATCTTCATCATTAAACCATGTCCTCATGTTTTTTGAACACTTCCAGGGATGGTGACTCACGCACCTCCCTGGGCTGCCTTTGAAAAAATTTTTCCTATTATCCAAGCTACACCACCCTTGGTGCAACTTAAGGCCCCTTTCTCTCATCCTGTCACTTGTTACTACAAGAGATCAAGCCCCACCTGGCTACATCCTCCCTTCTGGGAGCAATAGGGTCTCCCCCAAGCTTCCTTTTCTCCAGTTGAACAACCCCAGCTTCTCCTGCAGCTCCTCACAGGACTTCCACTTCTGCCCTTCACCAGCTTTGCTGCTCTTCTCTGGACTCACTCCAGCATTTGTGGCAAGGGATACAGGCCTAATTCACCTAATTCTAGTACAGTAATTTCACGATTATAAGCCGCACCTTTTTCATTGAAGAATCCAGCCTACCTCAGTAGTGCGGCTAATCATCAGGTGCAGCTTATCTATGGACAAATCCCAGTGAAATGCCAACCCGGAAGTGAGAGCCGGCTGGGGAGGGCGCCTGGGGCTGCCTTTAAAGGCTTCACTGGTCTATGAAAACTGTTTGCAACTTGAGCACCTGACACCAAACCCAGCTGGCAGCGATTCTGATACTAATTTGTTACTTTGTTACACATGGATCCTCACTTAAAAAAAAAGGGGAAAAAAAAGTGTGGCTTATAATCAGGTGCAGCTTATAATTGTGAAATTATTGTAATTTGAGTCACTAATTTAACAAAATAATAGCAAAACAGAAATCAGACAAAAAAAATCAGCCTATATCACAGACAGCAGTAGCACTATGCTAACTATAGTGATGCCATACAATGCCCGTTTCCAGAGGCTGATCAGCTCGCTGCATGCATTTTAGACACTGCTCTGCAGTTCTGAAGTCTTGGGTCAGACATGTAATATATCTTTCTCTCCCACTGTGGCGATACGAGATCATCATTGTAAAGGTCTTCCCTGGCATGGCTGCCAGGCTGTTTGTCTGAGCTGCAGTGGTATTTTTGGAGACAAAGACTTGGCCGTGGTGCAGGACAGGTGGCCTGGCAGCAGTGGTAGGAAGCTACCAAACGGCGCAGCGTACATTTCCAAACACAAACCAGAGGGAAAGGAGATAAATCATTTACTGTATTTAACTTAGCATATTGCTACTTTTTGTGACTCATATAGTCTTGCGGAAGACTCTCCAGACAGGTTAAGCCAAGTTTGAAAGAAAGACGATGTAAAGCTTACAGGCTGCCAGGCATTTGTGAAGTTAGTATGCATAAATGAATGGAGGCAGCAGTGAAAACAACAAAATTGAAAATGGGAAGGAATCTATATCAGCCCACCTTCCTTCACTCTCCCTGGGTTTCAAGGACTTTTCTATGCTCCATTGGTCAAAAGTAAACCTGAATGATCCTCTGAAGGCCAGCGCAAAGAGGCATAAACCACAGAAAAGCATCAGTACGTTGCACTCTACCTGAAGAGTCTGTCCACAGCACTGCTGTAGGTTGTAATAGGCCAAGCAAACCCACACCTCCTTCTAGTGGCAGGGCTGGACACCTGCCATCGTGTCACCAGGCCACTTGGCCAGAGCTGGTGTGCACCCACAGCACAGTCAAGTTACAGGTGGCCTCAACCTGCAGCTGAGGGACACACAGGAACCATCTGAAACCACATCTACAGCAGGACCAAGGGGGTAGTCAAGTGTGTGAAATGTCAGTGTAAAATGTGTAAAATGTCTCACACAGCCTCTCTTGTGTTGTGTCCAAGCTTTGAAATTCTTGTGCATCCCACACCTAGTTACCCTCTTACTGAAGGTCCTCTCAGCAGCAAGCAGCAAACACCAAAAAAAAAAACTCCTGAATGAACTGAAAAGGCATCCTTCTCTTTCTGGGGTACTTAGAGCCTCCAGCTCAGCATGTCACTAGAGACAAACTTGCAGTGTACAGAGGGCTGTCAGACACATCTGATTGGACTACACATGATGTAAGATCTGCAAACCCAGGCACAGACCACATGTTTTTCCCTCTCAGCCCAATTCAAATCAGAAAATTCCAAACTAGGGACTCCTTGGGAAGACTCCATTGCATAGCAATTCTTTTGAATTCTTTTGTAGTAGTTTTAATCCAGTTACCAAGAGCTACACTTATTCTGTGTTCTTAATTTTAAGCTGAATTCCTTGAAAAACAGGATTTTCTGCAAACTGGCACTTTTGTCCCCATGCTTTTAAATGTGCAGGCTGTTCTCAACTAAATATGGCAAAGGGGAGGCATCATCAACCTACTCAAATCCAAAAAGATTCGTGACAGATGTGGCCAGACAAGGGAAGCCCAAACTGGAGTCCCTGCACAAGAAAAAATAATCCCATTAAAACAACCACAATGCCAGATACTAGAGTGCTCACGGGGCAGAGAGATTTTATTGCAGCTCAGCAGTGCGTAAAGCTTCAAGCAGACCTCATTGCTAGTTAGTCACAGGGTAATGCAAATACAAGACACAACACTATGAGAACAATCTTGTGCAGAGCTGCCCCCATCTCACAGAACAATTTATGAAAAAATTAGGATGTCACACAATGCTGCATGCCCTACAGCATGTGAAATTATCTTTACCAGACAAACTTATAAAAAAAGTCATCAGCTATACTTGGCTAGACATTTTCCCCGCATCCTTCAATAATTTATATAACATTCATAAATTTATTGACTGCTCTGTCTCTCTCTCTCTCTCCCTGACCAATCTCAGCCTGGCCCAGAATGGACACTAGAATAACCTGCTATCATTTCCAGGGTCATCACAACAAGTGTGGCCCTGCAATCTCTCGTTCTTTTATTGCAAATGCACACTGTTCCCATGCCTGGTTCTTTCTTCCATCTGAGTCAGGAGAATGAATCATCAAAAATGCTATTGTCAAATGCTTTCTATGAATTACATTCTGCACTGCAGTGGCTTGCTCTGCTCAGGATTCTCTAGTTTATTGGTATTTCTCCGTGGGATTGCTTTTTGAAATCACGGAACCAAAGTCTGATTATCCCCAAAAGGGGGCAGCCCATTTTAAGCCATTTTTAATGGGCATGAAATTGAAAGCATAAGCCAGTTTGTTACACGACTGATGTCAAAAAGTAACATCACCATAGGTGTCCAGAAATTATTATTTTAAAAAATATAAAATGTATTATATATAGACATTATATAACTCAGCAACATCTGATTAATGGGATACCAGTAAGCTGCAGGAGCACACATAAAAACATACCATACCTACCTACTGCTGCATTTCTCAGCCTCACTTCATTTCAAGGGCATTTGCTCACATCAGGTATCTGGGGTACAGAAGAGAAGGAAGTGTTGCTGATTTTTGGTGTTCAAGTTTATCCTACTAATATTCTTTAGCCAGCACAGACAATTAAGAATTCCGTGTGGGTTTTGATCCCTCTGACCCTAAGTGGGGTAGGAACTGAAGGTGCTGAATGACCTAGGTGAATCAAAATCTGCACCATCTAGAAGCCACACATACACCAAAATTAGACATCCTTGCTCATTATTTTGATGTTGAATAAATAATATAAAAGACAAAAATATTGTGAAAAAAGCAGAATGTAGAAATTAAAACTAGATAGTTCTAGTCTAGAAATAAAGCATATAGTTTAAACAATGAGAGCTTGTGAAATGAGAAGCCCAGTACAACAGAAGCCAAATAATAATTATATATTAATTCTTCTCTGAAGCTACTATCTCTTTCTCAAGATTTCTAATTTTTAAGACTTTTATTTTTAAGGTTGCATGCCTGTGACGGGCAATTCATGTCACAAATAGAAAGTTGTTTCAGTTATTTTCAATTCCATTGCTTTTCACCCGAATAAGTAGGCCTCCAAAATTGCTCTGCAGAAGCTTGCATTAGATCCTCCATCATTTGCCCCTGGCAGATCAAAGCTAGGTCACTTTCTAGCAATATAGTCAGATGCAAGAATCCCTGGATCTCTTTCATGCTGGAAGTCAGACTAGTGAAATGCAGCTCTTTTTCTTCTTAGTGTCTATGTCATTAAAGTCCTGATCACCACCTTTTCTTTTATTTAACCAGGTATTTAAGCTAGGTCCTAATGAAAATATCATTCTAAGACAATTTATTACTTCTTTAAACAATAACATATTTAGAGTGTGAGGAAAGACTATAATTTCTTTCCAAACTCCACCCATGTTTTTTTTACAAAGACACAGAAACAGAATATATTATGAGAAAATAATTATGTCGGGCCTCAGGAATGTAAAAATTGAAAAAACAGAAGTGATAACATTTCCAGTGTAATGACTATAAGGAGACCGGAAAATGGCATAAAGTATATCCATTTTCATGACAAAGGCTGTAATGAGAAAAAGAAAAGTGAAAAACTAATCTGCTTCAGAAGCCTGCGTGATCTGATCCTCCATCAATTAGCTATTCCAATCATGTCGAAGAGTTTCTGTCTACAGAGCAAATCCACTCTGATAGTTAATCCTGTTGTCTTCTAATTCCCCCTGGAGACCTGAGGATACAAAGCCTTGTGTCTCCGGGTAGCACTGCTCAGATATTCATCAAATCCTCACCATGTGTACCTCTTGGAAGAACATGGACCATGACAACCCCATCTCAGCCACACACTGATTTCATTCCAAACTGATGAAGCAGAAGCCCACCTTCCAGTTTTGTCTTACACTTCTGCAGCTGCTCCTATCAACACACTCCCTGCACAGCAGGAGGCTGAAGCCACAGCTTTGGCTCTTCCTCACACTATCTCCAGCCTAGTGAAATGTTCTAGGTCATGAACATTTGCAAATTAAACATCATAATGGGATCTCTGAATTACCGGATAATCAGATTAAATCTCTTTTTCTGAAAATTGCATACCTCAACTGATATGGAAATTAAAATGCAATAAATAGGATACAAGCTTTCCCACATGTGCAGTGCTGCTGAACTATGAAATTCCCTTCACTGTTTAAAGCACCTTTTTTCTAAAGGCCAGTAGCTCTACAACATATTTTGGTTTTACTTGTAGTATGGTAAAGGCCTTTTCTGATCTCATTTTTTCTTTCACCTGCCTTTTGTCACACAGACCTTTTAAGTGTGACAGTGGCTGTAATTCCTTTCCAATTTTTTGTAGTTTTTTCTTTGAAATTAGCATTCCAGGTTGTAGAAACAAAAAGCACCTCATATACTAACTTAAGCATGTCCATTTATTTATAGCTTGTGCATTTTATTCCTTTCCTACTAGGCATCTTCTTCATTTGGGCTTTCAATTACACAGAATTTCATCTCAGCAGAAGTTTTTATTACATCGTGCTCAGATCAAATAGTAAGCCACAGAAGATCTTTACAGACAGAGTACACTGCATTTAATATATGTGGGATATGAAAGATTTTGTATATAAACAGCTTTTTAGTCCTAAGTAATATATTTCTGGATTATTTTTTTTTACTGAACTAATATATTCTCAATTATCTATAGATCAACACAGTATTTCCTCAAATTCATACATATGTAATTTAATATTATAATAACCTTCAAATGTAATGCCTTTTCAATGTAACTATTTTGCTTCTCATGTCTTAGATTTATCAGAGAACATGATTCCTAAACAGATTTCAGACTACAGTATTCTTTTGTGCAGAATACATCTTTATATACTCACAGAAACACCACTTAAAGAATTTAAGAGACATTAGGAAACATTTTCTAACCAGAGGCAATTATATTTTAAAAAAAGAAGCAGTATGTTTTACTGATTTTGATTCAGTTACATGGAACCACAAAACAGCAGTAGATTTTTAGTTACAGATGGAAAAGGTTATTTGTCATATCATTATTCCCTTTATCAGTCTATCTGCAAATACCACCATCAACAACCTCACCATTGCACATTTTTATGCTCTTCCTCTCTGCATCTTCCCTTCATATTTTAAGAAATAAGGTTTTGGCATCAAGAAGATTCTTTGTAATTCTTTGACATTGTAAGCTTTTCTGCCCTTTGCCATGGAAGACCTTGAGTCCTAGACAGCCTCTCCAGGAATTACCTTTTCCTCAGTTAATTATATTCATATTAATACAACATTTAGCTATATACATGAACACACATGGACCCATGTGTATTTGCCTCTCTGTAAAGCAGCCTTGAGCAGGCAACATGTGCCTCCCCAAACTAAGAGAGTGGGTTGGGGTTAAAGCTGAGACAACACATTGTCAGATGTGAATTTGCATCAAGGGAAGACACAGTTCAGCCTCTTCCAAAAAAAAAGCACACAAAATGCACTTTATTTGATACATTTCTTCAAATAAAGTGTTCAAGCAGCTGAGGAACAGCTGGGACTGAAGCTCAAATATGCTGCCTTGTGCCCCAGCTCCTGGGGCTCTGCCCTGGCATATTGTACCTGACACACAAGACTTGTCTAGCACAGATCCACTGACGGTGGCTGGGGCGCACCCATGTCCCATGACATGCACAGGCCTATTGTTTCCAGGCAGCTGCTTACAATCACTCATAAATCTGTCAAGATTCATGAGCACTTCTTAAATACAATTGTGGGAACAGAAGTTCAACTTCCATGCTATTTTGCTCCATGACAAACAGTGCTGATCTTTAAAGCTTGGGGGGAAAAAAGAATATTTTTATGACCTCATTGCAGTCCTTTCTAGCTGTGACCCTGATGTTTGTGGAAAGGGCAAAGAATCACATATCGTACATCTTGCTAATTCTTTCAGATCTTGTGTTTAGGAATCACCCATAAATAGCTACTGATCACAGAAAATACTTGAGCACCTAAGGCCAGGTGCTAGATGGCAACCAGAAATCTCCTAAGCAGTACTGCTCTTGGCACATATGCCTAAGATATTGGTATGTGTTTCTTTTCCATCAAGGTTGGTCAGTATCTTTCATACACATGATTTAATAATCAAAATGTTCTGAACAGGGGTATCAGACAGGTGAACAGAAGTTCTCTCAGGTAAGTTTGCAATGTCTGCTGGTGGGCAGATTACTGGAATATAGACACATACACCAGCAGCACTCTCGTCTTCTCAGTAAGGGCACTGATAGTCCTGGCTGCACATGAGATAGCCACAGCCAAGTTCATTCTTCTGGCAAGATAGAGAAGACAGACAGAGATAAGGATAGTAAATTGTAGACTATAACACTAAAAGAACAAGACACAAGACTAAGAGAACATCACACTAAGCTCCAGTTGAACAACACAGTCCTTTATCAGAGAAACCTTCCAACCAGCTGCAAAACAGGAGGAGACAGCTCAGCACAAATTGGGGGGAGCAAAAGAAAGCAAGTGGATCTTCTTTTTAAGCCTGATGGGAAATTACCAGTTCTCATAAGAAATTCAATTTTTTTTTGTGGCAAAATTGGGAAGAAATTATCATTTTAAGGCATGACTTCATAGAGGAGAAAGAGAGAGTTCTACCAATGACACAAACAGTTCCAATGTGTAAGTACTGCTGCAACTGCTGGAGAATGTAGACTGTGCATGTTGTAGGCTGCTACCACTGGTCGACTGAAATAGGAATTAACATAAGCACAAAGCAGGCTTTCAATGCAGTAGCTGGAATGGGGATAGGGTGGGGAAGGAAGTATTTTTATGGTCACAGGAAAAAAATGTAAACTTGCTCTTGAGAAGAAACATGGAGGTACAGATTTTCTGTTTATATTTTTATAAATTAAAAAAAAAAAAAAACCTATCTGAAAAATAATTTATCATCACTGTTTAAAAAAATTTCTCACTATATTCCTAGAAAAAGACCTGAAATTTGGTAATGCATTTGCTCTTGGGCACTTACCAAATTTTGTATTTAGTGGTGTCATCAGCATGGTTCAATGGATAAAAGAGCAGTTTGAGACCCATTGATACTACCCCTGGCTCTGTTTCTAGGTGATCTGGGCATGTAATTTTAGAGTTCTCTGCAAAGCAAGCCAGCTTCATTATTTTCAGTTTTAGTAGGATGGAAGGATAAATTGTTCCAGTGGGCAAAAGAAGGAGAGAAATGGCACATACGTTTACTAACTGTACTAATTGTATATGAAATACCTGGATTCAACCGAGGACCATTTTTCATTGTTTCAGCAGAAAAGGTGAAAAACTTGCAGGTGAACATTAACTGTTCTAGATGCAAACCATTTTCATGCATTGCTCTCAGAATAATGTCAGTAGTGAACATCATTAACAAAAACTGAACAGATACTCATGGCTGTACTTAAATGCAATGGACTTTCTAAAGATCAAACTTCTAGATCTTGAGAATTGGGAGCAGAACCTCATTAAGATCTCTTGGGCTCATCATGATATCGAAGTTGTAACTCTGAAATTGGTTTTTCTTTCTGCCACCCAACATTTCAACATTAAGAAATTTAAATATAGTCTTAAACAATCACAGCTCCAAAGAGAGACACAAAATCCTTTCATGTGTAAGCAACATAAACACAGTCACAGGAAAACTCTCTGCCAAGGTTTTCATACAACCTCTGTCCAGCACAGTGCAGAATCTCATCTAGCCCAATATAAAAAGTTCATCTGGGTCCCTTACTGCATTTAGCCAATTCAGAAACCTCACCTGCTCTGGTTACAGGCCAAAAACAGCTGCATCAGAGAACAGGTCTGTTCTGTTCTAGCTATTTGTCCTGGCTATTTAAAAAGACTCAAGGAACATGGTAAGAGAGCAACAGGAGAGAGAAGTACAGACGTCTCTGAAGCTCTAAAGCACACACATGACTTTCCTAGCTCTCATTCCTGCCAGTAAAACCTTTAACATAAAACCAATTCTTTGATATAATATCTGACTAAAGCAAGAGACTACAGTAAGTTTCATCAATATTCAGAGGCCTGAATAAAGCTCCAAAATTCTCTATAAACAAATAGAAAACCACAGTCCTCTTGGAACTGGCCATAAATTGCACCAAAAAAACCACCTCAAATTGAAGTAATATTTTTTATGTGACAGGAGTCTCCAAGAGTTCACATCAGAAGAATACAAGTCTTCAAAAATCACAGTCCTTTTAAACTGGAATTTATTTTTACATAATGTTTGTACTGCTACTAATACTGGAGTGGTGAGTTTACCTCACTGTTACAAAGACAAACCTTGCCTGTTCAGTTTCACCTTCCTGACATGTTATTAGGCTGGTGTTGGCTACACTGAAGAATTCTTTCCCCTATGATGAACCAGAACAGGTACTAAAACAGAGCAAGCGAAACTGGGCCATGCTTCTTTGGTGAATCAAGGACATAGTGACCTTGGGAGTCCATTTTTCCAAATCATTTACTGCCATGACATTGTCCGTGACATTCTCCCTCTAAACAGCAATACAATCTACATGTGCAAAATATTTCTCTAAATATTTCTCAAAAAACTAAATATTTCTCAAAATATTTCTCAGATGTGGCATTACACATCTAAAAGCCACAGCAGCTCACTAAAACTTATGGCACCCTACAGACTGCACCCACTCACAAAAACTGACAGATCCCTTTGCATCAGATAGCTTTCCTCTTTCTTACACTTACTGTGGAAAATTGATATCCTCACCATCTAGGTCATCAATAAAGTGCTAAATAGTCACTACTAATAACCAGTTCTTATAGGATCCAACAGTAAGGTACACACTCAGTGAGGATTCCCCATTTACAGTCATGTTTCATAGCCTGTCTGCCAGCTTTTAGTCCATTTAAGAAGAATTGAATTTATTTCATTTCAGTCTAGTCACTTGATCAAAAAATCATACCTCACAGAAGCATATTATATATTACTTCAACGCAATGGCATTGATCAAACTGTATTTGTTATCTCTCAAAAAAAGAGAATAAAGAAAGGAATAAAAAGGCAGGTTGATAAAATTTATTTTCCCAAAATCACGGGTGACTAGACTTAAAGAATGATAGGAAGCTTAAATGTAGTCCAGTTAAAGAATTTCTTTCATCTTTTCCAGGACCAGAGCCAAATTGATAGGCTTCCAATCATCCAGAAGATTCCTTTTGAAAGCATTGGTGACAAATTTCCAAGTTCACTGTAATTTCTCTATGGTTCAAAGCATATTGAAAAATTCAAGCTTCATAACCCAAAGAATTCTACAGAGAATTCTGTACAAACTTCTGGGAATTAGTTGTCAGGACCAGATGTTTAAATAAGCCAAACAGCAATACAACAGCAGCTCACACAGCAGAGGTGGAGGAGGCTGTTATGTGCTTCACCACCACCACCAGCCCAGATACAGTCTTGGTACTTTATCCTTTACTGACACCTCAAAAAGAGAAGTAATTGAATGAACACCTTTTTCTAATTCTAACAGACATTTTTCAACCAACAACAGCCCACTCTTTTGTTCAGATTCCCTTTGTTCTTATTAGGCTTCTTTAAAATAGGAAAAAAAAATTAGACAAGAAAAAGGTATTTCATCCATTATTCCATTCACCATTGAGATTGTTGTGTGCCTTTATCAATTTCCTAAACTTTCCTACTTAACTTTTATAGAACTTTCATACTCCCACCTTCTCACTTGGGAATCTCCATAGCAATAATTCTTCTTTGTTGGGCTTCCTTTGTCTTTCTGGTCATCAAGCCTAACATTCTTAGACAGGAAAAAAAATTGTTTTATCATTTTTATTTGTCTTGAAACTTTTTTTTTCAGTATTATGAAATTGGTCATTTTCATAAACTAGTGAGAACAGGAACTTGAACACATTCATTACAGGAAAACAGAATAAAATCATGATCGCTTATGGCTAATTAGCTACTCATTAGTGATTTGCATGCCACATAGAAAAGCACTGTAGGACAGGAAAAGCTGTGGTACTGCTGACTGCAGCTACCACAGTACAGAATCTCCCTGTCACAGAAAATCCTTTCATGCATCCTCCGGAGTTCCACTCTCTGCCGCAGAAAAAATCACCCAAGAGAAGCTTCTGGTTAAAGGCTCATGGCACAGATGGGGGCTCCTTGCAGGTCACACCACTCAGCTCCTCCAGGAGCAGCAGCACAGACCAGATGGCCCTTGGCTCACCCTGCAGCATCCCTGCACCACAGGCTCCCTCACAACTGGCTTTATAAAGTCCCTCTGATACACACCAGAGCAACTCTGCCTGCAGGCCCC
>VRYO01002772.1:79107738-79146945 GCA_009812075.1 Sialia sialis
GAAATTACTGTAAGTTTCTCCATTCTTTTCTTCCCTCTATTTTTTTCTTTGGTAGCACAGTTGACAGAAAACCTTGTGTCCCTAGCAGAATATAGAAGGGTAACACAGCAAATGTAGCAGATTTTCCTTTGCTTTTTCTAATGCAGTGAAAGGCTTATGAGAGGGCTAGTGGGAATGTCAGGTGTTTAAAACTCTTACAAAAAATACCTGAGAGCAAAACCTTAGTACCACAATGCCCCAAGAAAAGTGTCACCAAGCTCAAAAAATAGAAACAAGCTGGAAAAAACTTCTTAGCCTTTTAAGCCAAGACAGAACAAGGAAAAAGGCAGGATAAGAACTGACATCACAGATGGAAAATGGAAAATAACTATGACAGATCTCAAGCTCCAGTGAGAAACTCTGCTCTGTCTCAGCAGGGGGACCTTTTGAATCACATTTGTGATTCTTACTTCACTTATTTGAGGTCTATTTTGATTTAAATCCTGTGTTCATTCCTGGGTATTTTCTCTCTCTTAATTAAACCCTCATATCAGACTTTTATTAAGATAGAGGGAAAGCCTGTATCTTCCTCATTTTCTCAAGGTTATCTTCTGAAATAGGATTGAATTATTTTAATGGAAAGAGACAGGGGAGAGAACTGCTAAACCTATGGGAAAGTTGTAATTCCACAATTATTCCTAAGAATACAAAAGATTGTTGTATCTTGTATCTGGACAATCCAATTAGCTTAATATCTGGGTATTAAGCAGGCTGCTGATCATGTTGGAGAACTGACCTATTTCAATGGAAAACTGTTGTATTTGCACAGCAGTCTCACTTTGGCTCAGTAGCATCCTGAAATTAACCATGGGCCATCACTGCTCAGAGGCGGGATGGCAACTTGTTCTTGAAAATCACAGGCACTACAATACCTGCTCACTGACCGGTATGCACCACAAAAGTCAATATGGTCAGATTTTCATATGGGTGTCCCCAGCTGCTGAATGCACAGGTTTGTTTTCTAAACAAGTAATTAGCTAATGGCCTCCGGATCCATCAAATATTTATAGTTTTTACATTTCAGAGTGTGGAAAGATATCTTGCTGGTTTGAAAATTTTCAATAAGTACATATCTCAAAAGCAAATTTCCGTCTTCTTTCCCTTTCTGTTTACATCCTTGAATGACATGGAGTGACACAGCATTCCTGAGTGTTATCACAACTTAGAAACTGTGTTTTGGAGGAGGCTTTTTGTCCTGTGTTTGGTTTGGTTCACTAGTTTGCTCCACACTTTGGAGTGTTTCCAGCTGCAACCAAGAGCAGAGCCATGCAAAGCTGGTTTCCCTTTGCCATCCCCTGGGAGTGCTTTTCCTGACAGCAAAGGTGCCAGAGCTCTGGACTCTCCAGAATCTCACAAGCACCTTGGATGGCCACAGCCTCAGTCACAGCTCATCCCCCTCAGAGAACGGATAAAGAGCCAAAGTAATGCTGGGACAGCATCATACACAGCATAGGGGCTCTCTCACTGAGAAGCGCTGCTCTCTTCTTCCTTTCTTAAGTCTAGTTTATGATGCTTAAAACATCTGCATTTACTGCCACAAGCCCTCCTGATACTCTATTAATCAGTGATAGCAGAAGTGGAAATTACAGGGAAGTAAATTTTCATCAACAAGAATTAGTTAAGTGTTTGGTAAAGAAAGTTTCACAGTTTCAAAGGTGGGGATTTTTGTGTCACCTTCACGTTTTATTTTCATTCTCAAACTTTGTGTTGATCTGCTTCTAGACAAGATAGTTGTTGTACAGATGACCTTTTCAAATCTCAGAGACCTGCATGATTTAAAAAGAAAATAAAGAAAAAGAGGAAGAAAATTTCAAAAGTCAGAAAACATAAACAAAATTACAGTAATTTCACGATTATAAGCCACACCTTTTTCATTGAAGAATCCAGCCTACCCAGTAGTGCAGCTAATCATCAAGTGCGGCTTATCTATGGACAAATCCCAGTGAAATGCCAACCCGGAAACGAGAGCCGGCCAGGGAGGGCACCTGGGGCTGCCTTTAAAGGCTTGGCTGGTCTATGAAAACTGTTTGCAACTTGAGCACCTGACACCAAACCCAGCTGGCAGTGATTCTGTTACTAATTTGTTGCTTTGTTACACATGGATCCTTGCTTTTTAAAAAAAAAAAAATTGCGGTTTTTATTCAGGTGCGGCTTATATATGGACAAATCCCATGGTCTACCTGGCTACAGGGAGGTGCGGCTTATAATCAGATGCGGCTTATAATCATGAAATTACTGTACGTTTAATGTTTGGAAAATAAGTCCTACAGCAATACAACACGCAAAGCATTTCACACTCACACATGACATCAATGTCTATAAATTGGAAAGACATGGATGTGACAGACTGACCACTTGGTGAACAAAAAAATTGAGCGAGCAGATGGTTGCACTCAAAGAGTTGTGTCAATGTTTCAGTGTCCAGGTGGAGGCCAGTGATAAGTGGTGTTTCTCAGAAGTCACTATTGGCATCAGCACTGTTTAAAATCTCTGTCAGTAACAAGGACAGTGACGGCAAGTTTGCTGACAATGCCAAGCTGTGTGGTGGTCAACACCCTTCAGGCAGGAATGTCATCCAGAGGGACCGTGGCAGGCTTGAGAGGTGAGCCCATGCAAACCTCATGAAATTCAGCTAGGCCAAGTGCAAGGTGCTGCACCTGGGTCAGGACAATCCCAAACACAAACACAGACTGGGCAGAGAACGGATTGAGAACAGCCCTGGAGAGAAGGACTTGTGGTTACTGGTTGATGAAAAGCTCAACATGACCCAGCAATGTGCCCTTGCAGCCCAGAAACCAGTCACATCCTGGGCTGCTCCAAAAGCAGCCTGGGCAGCAGGGCCAGGGAGGGAATTCTGCCCCTCTGTTCTGCTCTGCTCTCAGTAAACCCCATTTACAGTGCTGCATCCATCTCCAGGCTCCCCAGAAGAGGAAGGATGCAGACCTGGGGTGAATCCAGAGCAGTCTATGAAGATGATCAGAGGGCTGAAGCACCTCTTCTACAAAGACAGGCTGAGAGTGTTGGATTTGTTCATCCTGGGGAAGAAAAGGCTGTCAGAAGAACTTCTAGCAGCTTTCCAGTACCTAAGGGGCCTACAAGAAAGCTGGAGAGGAACTTTTCACGGGCACATGTAGGGATAGGACAAGGGGGAATGGCTTTAAGATGGGAGAGGGTAGGTTTAGGTTCAATAGTAGCAAGAAATTCTTCACTGGTAGGGTGGTGAGACACTGGCACAGGTTGTCCAGAGAAGCTGGGGATGCTCCATCCCTGGAAATGTTCAAGGCCAGGTTGCATGGAACTCTGAGCAACCTGGTCTAGTAGAAGGCATCCCTGGCAGGGAGATTGGAACTAGATGATTTCAGGGTCCCTTTATTCCAAACTATTCTATGATTCCATGATATTAAGAGGCCTAGTAATTAAATCTAAAGATAATAAAATATGTAGCTGCCAGAAATACATAAAGTTAATAAATAAGAATCAAGATCACTTTTTTTATGTGGCACTCTTCATAAACAGACCTCTAAGAGCTTTGTATGAGAGATCACTCTCACTCTCATAAAGACAGAAACCACTTATTTTCTATTTTATTAAAAATATCATTTAGAATTTCAATCCAAAAGGTGACACATCTCCCTGGAAAAGAGTTACCTTCTGAAATGTTCTCTACAGCTTGAGCATATACATGATTGTATGTGTAAGTTGGATGAAGAACAGTCAGGCAAGGAAAGAAATTGACTCATATGGGAAAGAACTGACCTCCTATGAGGCACCAGAACTATTTCTCTTCTTGACCATTGAGCAGTTCTGAGCAGAAGGCAGTTTAATTGCTTATGTCTTTCATGATATAAAATACAGTAATTTAACAATTATAAGCCGCACCTGATTATAAGCCGCATATCCGGGTAGCCGGGTAGCGCACAGGATTTGTCCATATATAAGCCGCACCCGAATATAAGCTGCATTTATTTTTTTATTTTTTTTATTTTTTTAAAGCAAGGATCCATATGCAACAAAGTAACAAATTAGTAACAGAATTGCACCAGCCACGGGGTTTGGTGTCAGGTGCTCAAGTTGCAACAGTTTTCATAGACCAGCAAAGCCTTTAAAGGCAGCCCCAGGCGCCCTCCTGGCCGGCTCTCACTTCCAGGTTGGCATTTCACTGGGATTTGTCCATAAATAAGTTGCACCTGAATATAAGCTGCACTACTGGGGTAGGCTGGATTCTTCAATGAAAAAGGTGCGGCTTATAATCGTGAAATTACTGTATCTTAAGGCATAGATGGTCATCTCTCATTTCCTCCATAAAATAGTTTACCACAGATTTTTTGCAGGAAGGGATGTACCAGAAGTTTACTGGCTATTTGGATTACTCATCAGGGTCTGATACTATGGTATGTTTAAAATAATTATGAGAAATTGAAAAATAATGCCCACATTCACTAGCAAGAAAAAGAAGTTGGGACTGCAAAACGTGATGTTTCCTGCTAAAAGATCCCCAAACTCTTTCATTCATCCAGTGGAAGCTGCTCTGTGCCTGAACCCTCTCGTGCAGCAGTAGGCAATAAAACTCACATGGAGAATTAGCCCAGCCACCAGAGCAGTGTGCTTCTTACCTCTCTCAGTTGGCCCTATCTCTGCTTTGAACAGTTCACTTGATGGACAATTCAGCAAATCAGCATGTTACCTTTTCAGTGATTTTATTCACTCTAAGTCAGAGCTATACTGCAGGATGAAAAGAAATCCTGGGGAGCCATTGGATCCAGCCGGGCACGGCTGGCTCCCGTGTTGTTCTTCTGCTGCCAGCCACCATGGCAGAGCTGGATGCCATCAATGCCACCTCCCACCAAATGCCAGCATTTGTCATCTTACTGAAAAGTGGCACGGTTCAGAAATTAGAACTTTAGAAGGAAATTCACATGGCAACCAATGAATATCAGTCACAGAACATAAAATAGTATTTTAGCCAGTGGCTAACCTGCCAGTGCCCACATATTCCAGCTTTGAAGGAAGCCTTATCATTAAGAACAGCATTTATTGAGGTGGGTGGTATCTGTATCAGGCTTCAGTCCTAAGGGTAGATATGTCATCCTAAATGTTGCCTGAATATCTAGGAAGGTGTGAGATCTTTGGAAGCTTTTAATCATTTTGGAGCTCCTTTCAGGCTGAACTTACTGCCTCTGCCTTCTGTTTTGCTTTTGTCCTCAAATTCTTTGATTTATCTGATCCACTTTTTGTTCCAGCTGAAGTCACTTGGAGTTTTACCTTTGATTTCACAGAGCTTTGGCCTCGCCAATAGAAGGGAATTAGCCTTTTCTGATGAGGGTAGTTGAGTGTTAATGGTATAAGACAAGGGAAAGGCAAAGGTCATGGACAGGAGGACTTGTATCTCCTGTACACAGACAGATAAAGCAGAAGAGAAGGGGAGACACTGAGAAATGCCAACACTACAAAGCCATCACGTTAGGCTTGATGTTGAGGGGGAAAAGGATAGGGTCTCAGATCAAACAAACTAACAAACCAAAAAAAACCAAAAGCAAACAAAAAAAAATCCCAACAAAAAACAAACAAACAAAATGACCATATTTCAGACCAGTGCCATCAAAGGAGACATTAGACTGCTACATATCAATGGGCTCTGGTGTGGATGGGGGTGCTGCTGCCCCAACTCAAATCCTCTCTATCTCCTGGGAGGAGAAAGACTGCCTACATCTTTGAATTTGTTGGGTTTGTGCCACAATATTCACAGAATCTATGTGATTTACTACTTCCCTGCGTACAATATTTGTCACAACTGCAAGGAGCAGTTTCCCATTTTCAACTACTCACAGGACCAACCCAGCCACATAAAACACAATTTTCATGCTAAAGTTGTGTTTGTCATTGGGGTCCACCCTGTTCACCTGGCCATTTTGCAGGTTTGTCAAGAGCTGGAAGCAGCACCCTTATGTTAACATCCTCTCTGCATCTCCATTCTTTCACCACAGCACCTGCCACATTTGCTAGGAAGGATGTCCAAAAAGAGAGAGACGATTTACAGAATAGAAAAGGATTTACAAACAATGACTCATTCATATTCCCTCTGAGACAGAGGCAAATCTCAGCAGCTGCAGAAAGGAACATAAATGCCAATGGAGAGGGTTTGGAGGGAGCCATAATGTGCATGTTTGAGCCTCCAAACACAACCCTTTGGGGCAGTTACCTGTCTACCAAGGATTTTAGGTCCCTTAAGCTTATATTCCAACAAAGTTAGAAAGTGAGCCAGCCCTATGGTTAAAGCTAGAAACAGTGCAGCCCATAATGCATTTGTGGAATGAAGCTGAATTTCATACTACACTGAGACTTTTATTATTTTCTGGTAAGTGTTTTCTGATATACTTTGCAAGAAAATTATGATACTGTCGCAAATAGATTGCTCAAGTTCTTGCCTTGTATTTGGACATTTATCAGGGAGTGAAGTCCCTTTTGGGGGGTATTAGTTGTCACAGGTGGATACAGATCAGTGAGGTATAAGACCATTTATTTGTTTGATAGTCTGTAAAAACGTCAGGTAAATTTATCCTAGTATTTTAATGCTGAGAGATACAAAATGCAGAAGGCACAAGGAAAAGGGAGAGGAAGCAGTACAGGAAGAGTTTGAGTCAGGGAATACAGAGGTATCTTCCCATCCTTGAACTGATCCAAGTCAGTGAGGACCTCATACAGACACTACTTCTGTTTGGAATGCAAAACAAACTTGTGCATGGCGGTTCTCTAATCTGTAGCAAATACAAACTACTGAACCACTACTAAGTGGCAGAAGCATTTACTTAGCAGTTTCTTAGACAAATCTTCGCTTTTCATGTTGACAGATTCCCTTGTAACAACAGTCTAGAGATTTGCCTGGTTGACTTATTGATTATTGAAAGCAGTGCCTTAATGCTGACTTTCCGAGAAGACCATGCAGCATGTTTGATTTTTAACTATCCCTTGCCATTAGTAAATGTAAATATTCATATTCAGGATTTAAGCTTGTTAGGCACATATCTACAAAAGAATAATGCTTCATGTGAGATGAAAGCAACCAGGGATTTTGTCAGATGAGATCCAATAAAAAAATTAATGTTATAAGCTCTTTGTCTCCATCTCCCATCAAGCAAAATGAGCTTAAAATATTGGCAATAATTAGCCTGGGACCATTCAGGCAATATGTTCTCCATGGAACAAGGTCCACTTCCTGCAAAGATGGGTACACATATATATATGTACATACTCATCTATTCTTACATCCATAAATCTGGATCTCTTGTATGATACCCAGATGTCTAAGTATTTACAGAATCAAGGCTCAAAGGTACCACAGGCCCAGAGAGCTGCTGCCTTGACAGCGGCTAAACTAATGGTTAAAATATGGGTTTTCTCTCAATTTTGACTGAGAATTATTTTTGCAGTGAAAAAGGGAATAAAATAAGTTGTGAGGTTTTTTTATACAGCTGTCATGGCTACCTTTTCATGCTAGCTACAGGGGGAAAGGGTCTGGCCATAGTACTGCCAGGGCAGGTGGCAGGGGGCAGGAGGCCAAGTTAGAGCAGGGATCTCTCCCCAGAGCCCCATCCCACTGCCCAGAGGTGGCAAGTGGAGCTGGACTGGAGACTGTGGCCCAGACATGGGAATGGAGCAATCCCAAGGCAAGCAGAATCAATGAAAGATGTGGGCAGGAGTGGGCAGAGCTGCAGAGAGCTTGTACCAGGGGTGAGGGCTGAAGCTCCTGAAGGCAGCCCAGCCCCAGTGAGGTTTCCTGCAGCCTTTTTCACACGACTCACATGGGGTTTCTCCGGTGCACCCTGCAGCACTGGCCTTGGGCACATATCGCAAAACCCTCTGGAGCTGTGCATTTCTTCAGGACCCCATAAGAAAAGCACAACACTTTCTATCTTTCAGAAGACGCTTTTTCTTCTCTGTGCAAAAAACCCAACAGTCATCATGAACAATAGTTCGTGTTTCTGGTGATCGTGAGTTGTATTTTTCTTTTTGTTTTTTGTGGCTGTTGGGGTTTTTTCTGAACTAAAGATGTGATTTCTGGTATGCTTTCTGCCTGTTTTGTAGAAAAGGCCTTTAACATCTTCAACTAGTGTATTTCTTTTAACTCTGAATAGTGAACACTATTGAATTGCTGCCATAAAATATGAGTCCCCTAAGGAGACAGACATGATTACCATATTAATATTCCATGTAGTAACAAATATATGAAGTGGTAACTCATTGCTCTGGGAAGAAACACACTCTGATGATTAAAGAAACACATTTGGGAGAAAGGCTGCTGTTAACACCACTGCAAGTGACTGGACATACAGCAAGCAAAAAACCACTTGAGGAGAAGTTTTATGGATGGGTGGAGACTACAAATATGAAATTAGACAACCCCCATCCTTCTAGAGTATTCAGTAATAAGAATGACCATAAATGTCCTTCATCTGATATTTGTATTCACAAATGCTATGAAAACCATAGCGTAACGCCTCAAGCAGAAATAAAATTTTAAACATCTTTCTCCTTGAGAAGAGGCTTCTTGAACAACTTCATATCCCACTTCATGAATGATAGGATTTCTGGAAAGGTGGCATATTTTGTTCATTTTGGTTCTTATCCCATGCACTCCATGTTTCTGCCATTCCTGGAATTCCTTTACTCATCGTAGATATGCGTTCAGCAATCCCTTATTACAGCCTTAGGGCTATTTATAAACAAGGATTTTGATCCTGCTCTGTCAAGCTGCTGTTGTGCAGCCAGTGAAAGCACATCTGCCCTGTCCCACCCCACAGCAGCATTGCCTAAGCCTGCCTTTCCACCCTGGCATTGCCCGTTTCCACTCCTATAAGGCTTCCACAGCCCTCCCTGAGATCAGACAAACTCCAGTGCACTCGCTCTCACGGCACAATGTTGTGAACAACCCTCTGAACTGCTGGCAGTGCCCTCTGCAAGCTGGCACAGGTGGCACAAGGGAAGCACCACTAAAGTACCCCTTATCTTTTAGCCATCTTCCAATGAGCATGTTTCAAAAAACTTTAGATTCAAAAAACAGAGGCATGAAACACCTTCAGCAGATCTCAATGGAGAGAAGTTTGTGTGTGACAAACCTCCATCTTCTATCTCAATTATTAGTTTAAACATAGTCAGGATTATTTCATATTAAGCTTCTAAGTTGGGTGCCCACAAAGGGCAAAACTGAAATTGCTGGAAGCTATTACAGTGAAGGAATGATGCTTCTCTCTGTCTATATCTTGACATAAGTATATGAAATATATACAAAATGTTTTTCAAAATTACTGTAAGCCAGCATCTGATAAGGGCAGTCACACACTTTGCAGAAAGATTTATCAATGTAGTTTTTTACCTGCTACATTTCTAAAGTGACAATTTTAAACCCTAAAAGATTAAAGATACTTGAAAAAAGCCACCAGCTTCTGACAAAGCAGCATCTGAGCTAGCAACACTTTTCTTCTGAAGTTGTTAGTGTTATTCTATTGACTTCAGGGCTTCCCACCACTTTTGTCAACCTAAGAAGCAGTTTGCTTTCTTGCAAAGAGGGTGAATCCATCTTTTCTCCATGGTCATAGTGCCTGGGGGAAGTTGCCTAGGCCCAAATCACAGTAAGAGAGATTTGGACTGGATAATAGTGGGACAACTGTTCTAACAGTAGAACTCCCAAGCCACTGCACTGGTAGTGAATGTGGTAGAGGATGTGGAACCTCTCATGCTGGAGATTTGGAAGAGCTGGTAAACATTTCCCAATAATTGTGAAAACATATCTTTGAGGGGACAGACTAAGGGAGGCTTCTTTTGTCTATGAATCTCTGAGACAGAGCATGTCTTAAAGCATTAGACTAAAATAGAAGAGCAGCTTTCCTTTTTGGCCAGTCCCACAAGAAAAGCAATATTCCTGTGCCTCACAGTACTGCAATGAACTCAGCTGTGAAAGCTGTCAAAACAACGTTCATCCAACTGTACATACAAAATGCACACTCAGTTACCAGCACCAGTGTAAGACTAAATGTGTGTTTACCTGCAGCCATTCCCGCCCAGCCTGGCGTTTTTCTGCAGGCATTGACTGATAGGTACAATTACGGTGGCTGCATGCATAATTCAGTGCACAAAGACCGGGCTAGGTTCATAATTTTTTTTTCCCAAGGAAGCATCAATCTTCTCCTTAGGAAGAGAAAAAACAGGGGAAGACTGGTTAATAAAAATAGCTAGCTAGCAAGCTAGCTAGCACCACTAGCCCAAGTGTTTCAATTATAATTCACTCCGTTTCAGCTGCAACATTCATATCGTGAGCATCACGAAGTGATGTGCATACTCCCACACCCGTTGGAAGTGGATCATACATCAATATACCATACACAGTAATTTCACAATTATAAGCTGCACCTGATTATAAGCCGCACCTCCCGGTAGCCGGGTAGACCACGGGATTTGTCCACATATAAGCCGCACCTGAATATAAGCCGCACTAGTGGGGTAGGCTGGATTCTTCAATGAAAATTGTGTGGCTTATAATCATGAAATTACTGTACTATAGTCACTACCTGTATTTTGAGTCTCCTTTCCTTCATAAAGACTTAGCAATTTCACCAGATTCTATGGAGTTTATCTAGATTTGCTTTGGCAGAAATGTAAAGGAATGTACTGTGGAGATGTCTGTTTCACTCAGAAGTAATTTAGTTCTTAGAGAGAAAGGTTTGGCTGAAAACAGCATAGCAATCCAAAGATTTAAAGTGTGCTGGAAAAAAACAGAGCAACCCATCATAACCAAGCAAGAGATTTTCAGTGACTAATGCCGTAATTTGATGGTAGTCATGAATTTATCAGAGAGCTCAGGAGTGTATCAGAACAAGATGCTTGACTCACAATAAACCTCTTTAAGTGGTGTCATATTCACAAGCCAAGATGCATAGCCTCCATTTTTTCTTGCTAAATGCCAAGCACTTGTTAAGTAAAAAATAATTTGACTTACAAATTTTTATTTTTCTTTTAGTTTTTTTTTAATTAGGCTTCTGGATTGGCCAATCACGCCATATTGTGGAATCTTGAATGGCTGTTTCACTGGCATTTCCTTCCCATGATGCCTCTGAAAAAGCCATTTTTCTATTCTTATTTTAACATGAGGCTTTCTAGAAAATGAAGAACTTGCAAACATTTGTTCCTGGATGGTTTTACTGATGTTACAGAATCTTAGCTGAAAGTTTTCATTGGTCTTCTCCAGATGATTCATAACCAGCTTCAAAGAAAGAGCTTTTAGTCTTGGACAGGACTAAATAACCCTTCCCAGTCGCAGTGGACTGAGCCCCACCCAACACCTCATAGGATTGTTCCTTCCCAAAGAAGCTGCAAACATCAAAGCAGTCTGATGGCAACAGTCTGGCAAAGCCCAGAATGACATGGAAGGTTTGCACTCACATGCTCTGGATTTAGTGTTGTGCCCCTCAGTGTACAGGATCTTGTCCTGATCCTTGACAGTGATCAATGATTATCCTACAGAGTGTACTATTGATAATCTCCTTGTTGTTGCTGCAAATGCCAGCAGAAGCTCTGCTGCTTTTACAGTAAGTCCATTCTCGTGAACTTGTCTTTGAAGGCTGTGCTTACACCAGAGCTTGGCTGAATGGCTTGGAGTGTGCCACCCACGCTCAGGACTCTGCAGATCATCTTCATCAGCTGGTATTGCTTCCAGTCTTCATCTGGCTGAACCTGTGGATTGATTATTGTCTGGATACAGACTTGGCGGATGTGCAGTGCAACATATGGGAGGTCTTCAATTCTACTTTTAAACTGGAAGTTTTATTTTTCACAAAGCAATGCATTTAATTTGGCAAGGCTTACTTGAACAAGATGCTTGCATTTTCCATAGCAAGCAAAAATGAAGCTTCTGCGTCCATATGCCAGAATGGGAACTTTCTATGTGTTCACTTGAGACAAACAGTGAAAACGTGTGCGTGTGTGTGTGTGCGAAGACTTCCAAATGTGTAGTATTTATCAGCCATGTTATCCATACATTATCAATGGACATCAAAATTCCCATATTCCAAACAGTTTTCACAGTTGATCTTTTATGGGCTAAATTCTCTTCTCCACAAAGGTTTCTAGAAGGACTTGCAGGTGAAGGGTCTTTAGCACTGCTTTCAACTCTCAGTGTCATGTTGGCACATGAACATGAATTTTAATTGCAGATTTATGTTCTATCAGCTCTATCAAGAAGCAGCTTTGAAAAGAGAATACAGTTCTTTTAAGGCATATTGAGGTTTTTTGTGCCCACTGGTGGCACCACAACAAATACCTGTCTGAAAGTGGTGTCCACTGCCTGTTGCTTGTCCACTCATCTTACCTTTTATCTCTGCTGAGATTCCAGGGACCATTTTTGACCCCCATGGTGAGAAAGGACAGACCAGATCCCCACAGCAGCTGGCTGAGGGATACTGAGCACTGAGGAAGCCAGTGGCAGGAGCCCAGCATACCCACACTAGGTATTTTCTCACTGTAGGGCTGGAAACTGGGAGTTGCCAACATGGTAATGAAGGGAAAAGTGTGGTTTTTTGTATGAGCAGAATCAAAGTTATTTCTTGATTCTCAGGGCCACTCTTTCTTGCTGTGCATCACGCCATCACAACTCCTGCACAAACATATGTGCACATATATAAATACTATATATGCTCGAAAATGCATCCACACAAACACAGAGTTAATTTCAAGTCTCATAATCAATTGTTAGTAAGGGACAAGGAGTGAAAAAAACTTCCAGATATGACTAAAACTCTTTAAAGCCTCAAGTAAAAACTCTCATTAATATACAATACTCATATCCCACATAGCTCTGGAATGCTTCAATTCAGAAATTATCCACATAATTTATTTCATACATCCCCACAGGCTGAGCCTGGGCTCACCAAACAAGGCACTTTCCTGAAGCTTGAAAGCTGTTTAATCTTCTTTTCTGGTCCCTCTGAGATAACTTCTGAATGGATTCTCTAAGCTCCTTATACTAAAAGGTGATCATAGTGAAAGGCCAGAAGTTCCAGGTTCCCTTCAGAGGGTGTACACACGCTGGGCCTGACCAGTTATCTGTAAACACAGACAGATTTCAACATGTTGTACAAAAGGGTTTGTGTATGCTGGAGCAAATATATATATTAGAAATTTCCTCATGACAATAAGAAATCACCGGGAAATTACCAGGAGGGAGAAGAAGACAAATATTTTTAAATGAGTGGTCTAAACCTGTCCCTTTGTGACTGATTGAAATGAGAATTATGAGGTCTGGATTCAGCCTTTTATTATGAGACACTGAGGTTCAGCAGTATATTTCTTCCCTTCTTTAATTTAGATCTCTGCAAAAAATTGGCATGAAATACAAATAAATGACAAAGCACTGAGAATTAGGCTATTTGTCTGTAGAACCAGACATAATCCCCAAAATAGCAAAATACAGAAAAATGCATCAAAATGTATTAGTGATGACAGGCCATATATTACACAGGCTGTTAATGCAACTGTAGGTCACTTATCAGTACCAGTGAGTCACAGAAGCCTAACATTAAATGTAAGAGGCAACATACAGACAAATATTAATTAAAATAACAATTACTGCTAAGTGCAGCATTCAGCTAGATACAATGACAGCTAAAAGACTGGTGAGGTGCTCACAATAATAAGCAGAGTAAATATTTCCACCCTCAAGTATATACAAATATAGACATAAATTTATATATTGCTTGTAGAAAAGAACAGAAGAAATATGTACAGTAATTTCACAATTATAAGCCACACCTGATTATAAGCCGCACCTCCCAGTAGCCGGGTAGACCACGGGATTTGTCCATATATAAGCCGCACCTGAATATAAGCCACACTTTTTTTTTTTTTTTTTTTAAAAGCCAGGATCAATGTGTAACAAAGTAATAAATTAGTAACAGAATCGCTGCCAGCTGGGTTTGGTGTCAGGTGCTCAAGTTGCAACAGTTTTCATAGAGATTTAAAAGCCCCATAGCTGTTGCCTTACACAGACACCCATAGGTCTGAAGAGCCAGTGGAGTTGCCCAGTTCATGTGGGTTTCCTTTCACTGTATCTCAACTCAACTTTGCCTTTCTTTACTTGCCCCAAATGCCTGTTGTCAGCGCAGTGAGGCAGCCCAGCAGCCCTGTCCCCCACACTCAGAGGTGACCAGCAGAGCCAGGCTGGGGCTGGCCATGGGGACAGGGCACCTCTGGAACCAAGCCAGGGTGGCACTCTGGGATCAGCAGACAAGATTCATAGGGCTGGGTACAGCTGTAGCACAGCATGAGGGCTGTAGCTGAAATGCAGCCCTGAAGCCTGAGGATGGTTCACCTCACAGCTGCTTCTGGCCATGCTGCTGCTCTCCAACACTGAGAACACAGTGTGCATGGAGTGCCAATATCAGAGCAGCCAAACCACTCGTGTCACAGCACATGGCAGAGCCTGTCCATGCAACCAGGGTACCTCATATTTTCTTCTGGAAATTCTCCAGATCCCAAATTTTACTTGGACAATACAAAAGATGAAGGGCTGATGGATGTGGCCCCTCAGTGTCAGAATGCCACTGAACAGAGAAGCCATGCTCCAAACTTAGCACAGCGACAGTTTTCTGTCCAATTCCCCCTTGGCATGTTTTCATGAGGCACAGTTTGTTTTAGACATAGATTTACAGCATTGCATCCTCTCCACCTTCAAGCCTGTATGTGGGAAGGCTATTGGCATGCTCACAGTGATTCTGCACGGAGTTCCTGTTAATGTACCTTAGCATGAGAGGTGAGTCAGACCTACTCTTCCCACCACTTTCATCTAGAAAGCAGTGACTGTGTTTCTGTGCAGGCCAAAATGTGGGGTCTTACTGGCATAACTCTGCCACAATGACTGTACACCTGCAGGAAAGCTGTATGGATGTGACATGAGGAAGTGCTGAGTGTGCTGCTCTCATCAGTGAGAGAGTTCACTTTAGTGAACTAAAGTATTTACTAATGAAGGTTCAAGGGGATTTTAATATCATATGAATTTTGTGATTAAATCACCAGAATTATCACCAGAGTTTTCACCTGATACATGCAGGCAGGGCCATAGGTCAGAGCACAGACCTGATGGGGGATGTACATGCAGCTCCCGTGCCTCAAGGCATGTCAAGAAGGTCTGTGGAATCACCTAGACTGAGTCAAGAAGGAACTTGCAAAAAAACATCATCATCCCATATCTCTCAGACAGGCCATTCATTTGGCCTATGAAATTTCAGATCAATATAGTAACTGTTTGAGTAATTATGGCACTGTTTGCTGAGGTGGTAGCAATTTCCCATTACAAGATTTCTGTTCTGATAGATTAGAGGTATTCTAGTCTGTCATGGAGCTGAAAGGGTTGTACCCTTTCTGGATAACATTTGTAGCTAGAAGAGAAAAAGGTCATTCATAATTATTTTTCAGGTGTACTGTCTTAGCTACTCATTTGATTTATCACGTGTCCTTTCTGACACAACATGAAATAACAAGAGAGTTAGATAGTCTCTAGAGGAAACAAGCATCCAGCTCATAGAATATATCAGTTTCAATAGCACAGTTCAAAGGAATACAGCTCCTTTCAATATATTAAGGGATTTGTTCACCAGTTTAGGTTCAGCTGCTTTCAAAATAGATAGAAAAAACCTCCTTGTGTGATATAACCAGATGCCATTTGCAGAGACTGTGACATATGGTCCTTCAGACGTGGAGATAATCACAGAGGATAATTCTTGAGAGCCCGTTAGGATTCCAGAGTAGCTGTCTCTGCCATGTGGTGCTTGCTGATGTCTAAATATGATAAATTCACTCACTTTATTTTCAAAAACACAGCTGAAAGAGTTTTAAAAGGAGTAGCATGAAAGGAAAAAAGTATCAACCCTAATTACTCCATCAAAGTGAGAAATATATTCCTGATTCCATCCAACTTCAAGGCAAGTTAATGAACTAAATAGAAATCTGCAGCTGAAACTCACTGATATGAGAATAATCTAATTTTCCACAATGAATGCAATAAGGATTTCAAGGGAGCCTACACAAGCTTTTGTTCAATACATGGCTTGGGCAGGCAGTGGGTATACCTCATTCTTTAACCCATTTCTGTCCCCAGAAAAAATTTAAAATAAAAAAAAAATTAAAAAAGGAGAACCCTTGCATTCAGGGAAAGAAGCAAAAAAATTAAAGTTTATGTTGTTATGACAAAAAATATTTTTTAAATGAGCCTTAACACAGAGGCTGTAAACTACTGGCTTCCCCCAGCACAGGAGGTCCAGGCTGGTATTTGATCATATGCCTCTCCCAATCTAGTATTCATCCATCAGCATCAATAAAAATAATTCTCTGGAAGAAAAAAAATCATAGTAGATGGTTGTGAGCATTTGAAACTGCAGCAGTGCTTACACTGTGCACCTTTACCCTGCACAGAAAAGGGCTGAAGAACTAAACCCTTCTCCTAGCTCAGTCCTGCCACCATGCCTAGGCAGGGACTGGGGCCCAGGACAGAGCCAAAGACTGGTCCCAGAGGGAGTGTGGGCAAGAGTCCATCAGCATCAGCCTGGCATGGGACCACCATGTCACAGGACACATAGAGTCACACTTTGTGCCATGAGAGCACTGTGGCACAAACCTTGCAGAGCACATCAGATCTCAGGCACTCTGAAATAAAACGCATGCAATAACACCCATGGTTTGAGGTTGCAGGCTCATCTGAAAGTCAGAGGCTTTACAATGTCAATGCAGCCAGTCTGCTCTGGAGTGAACCTGCCTTACACAGAGTGCTGCAAGACACTTGGTGCTCCCCAGGCCTCATTTGATTCCTTAACCTGTTAGGCATAATCTGTAAATCACTCCACCAGTCTGAGATACCTAATGAAAAAGCAGCTCCACACACCAGGATTGACAGAATTACAGTAATTTCACAATTATACGCTGCTCCTGATTATAAGCCGCACATCCGGGTAGCCAGGTAGACCACGGGATTTGTCCATATATAAGCCACACCTGAATATAAGCCGCCATTTTATTTTTTTTTTTAAGTGAGGCTCCATGTGCGACAAAGTAACGAGTTAGTAACCGAATCACACCAGTGAGGGGTTTGGTGTCAGGTGCTCAAGTTGCAAACAGTTTTCATAGACCAGTGAAACCTTTAAAGGCAGCCCCAGGCACCCTCCCCGGCCGGCTCTCACTTCCAGGCTGGCATTTCGCTGGGATTTGTCCATAAATAAGCCGCACCTGATGATTAGCTGCACTGCTGGGGTAGGCTGGATTCTTCAATGAAAAAGGTGCAGCTTATAATCATGAAATTACTGTAGAAGTTTCTTTGGGCATCAGGCTACAGTAATTTCACGTGTATAAGGCGCACCCTTTTGGCTGAAATTGTGATTGGAACCCAGAAGTGCGCCTTATACGCCGGTGCACCTTATATATGGACAGAGTACGGAAAATTGCCGACAACCCGGAAGTGCATCTTATACTTCGGTGTGCCTTATACACGTGAAATTACTGTACTCCCAAAACAGTCTGGAAAAATATGAAGGGGCATGGTGCCATCACTGAAACACTTAAATAAAGATTTTAGTGACTGCTGTCACATTAGCTGAAGCATGTTAAAAGAAGTCCTACAGACTTCGCAGGAAGATGTAGCACATAGGAAGACACACTAACTTCATGTCAGTTGATGAATCTCTATCTCCCATAATATATTTACTGTCCTATTGTTTGGTTTTTCTCCTGACACAAGGGATCCTTTTTGTGTTGCTTTTTTTCCCTCAGTGCAATGCAAGACACACTGGATGAAATAACAGACAGAAGGTGAAAGTCATTCTGGTCTTATACACCCATGAAAGCAATATATGTGAAAATGGTGCCAAAGTATCCCATAGGTATTTTTAGTATCCGTAGATATTTTTAAACCAATAGAGTTTGAAAACTGCTGAGTACTCAGCTTACCTGGATAAAGGAGACTAGAATACCCTTTCTGAAGCTAGAATGGAGTCAGATGTTGACAAACATGCCTTTCTGTGGAGGCACATTCTACTTGTAGTGCATGACTACTCAGTTTTACTGAATGTCATTGCCTGGCTCAGCTGTGGGGAGAGTGTTCAGGAGACCTCTTCATGTCTTTTAGATCCACTGCAACTGAGGAGTCCAAGAAAATTACAGTAATTTCACAATTATAAGCCGCACCTGATTATAAGCCACGCCTCCTAGTAGCCGGGTAGACCACGGGATTTGTCCATATATAAGCCACACCTGAATATAAGCGGCACTTTTTATTTATTTTATTTTTTTAAGCGAGGCTCCATGTGTAACAAAGTAACAAATTAGTAACAGAATCACACCAGCACATGGTTTGGTGTCAGGTGCTCAAGTTGCAAACAGTTTTCATAGACCAGCGAAGCCTTTAAACGCAGCCCCAGGCACCCTCCCCGGCCGGCTCTCACTTCCAGGTTGGCATTTTACTGGGATTTGTCCATAAGTAAGCCACACCTGATGATTAGCCGCACTACTGGGGTAGGCTGGATTCTTCAGTGAAAAAGGTGCGGCTTATAATCGTGAAATTACTGTACTTCAATGTCTTGTAAGCCTTTAAAGCATAGGAATGGACTGCCCAAGGAGATGTTGGAGTCACAGTCAAAGGCTGCACGTGGCACTCAGTGCCCCTTTGGAGCTGACAAGGTGGGGAGTGGTTCAAAGGTGGGACTCCATGATCTTGAAGGTCTTTTCCAAATTAATGATTCTGTGATTCTGTATTGCCTGAGAGGGCAGTCTGTGTGGATTGTATAAAGCTTGGTGGGCAGGCTCTGGAAACCTCTGCTTCAAGACATCAGCAGATAAATGAGGAAAAAAAGACTGTTTCCTATTCACTTGTGAAGTTTTAACTGCTCACAAGCTCATCTGTGCCACAAGGCAGCAGCAAATTGGCATTATCAGCCTTGGGAATATTAATTTTGTGCATCCCAGAGTAACAGAACATCCTCTTCTGGAGGAAGAAACTAGTATGAGCAGTTAGCTTTTCATATTTGTCATTCCTTCCATTTTAGAAATAAAAATGCTTTCATTAAGCTCATTTAACAACAGAGGAACTAGAACAAAGACACGAGATTTCCATGCTGCAGGAGGAGCTAATCACCCTGGATTTTTTTCCTACAAAAATTACATAGAAAAATAGGATGTATGAATGGAAGGAACAGAAATTTTGGACACCCATGATTAAGGAATTTTTGAACTTCTGGATTAAAAAGCATTTCATGGCATTCCAAAACCAAAGCTTTCCTCTTTGATTCACTGGCCCGAAGTGAAACTTTTTGTTTTCACAGAAACAATTTACAGTACATGGAATACTGTGAGTTGGAAGGGACCCATAAGGATCATTGAGTGATCAAAGACAACATGAATCTGTGTGTCTAATCCAGCTGCCAAAAAGCCTTTGGGGAGTTCACTCCCCATGCCTTCCTGTTCTTCAGATGAGCACTCTTCCGTAGCCAAAATGTATTTTCCATGGTCTCACCACATAGCAGAGGTCTAGGACAATCCTGTGATGTATCACACTGACTCAGCCACAAGGAGAAACAGGCATTGTTTCTCATTTTTCACAGGCACAGTTTCATCAAAGTCTTTTTTCCTGTGGCAACTTTCTATTTTGATGAAACACACTGTTTCTCATGGAAAAATATGTGATGTTTTCTACAGGCTATTAAATGCCCCCCAGAAAACAGATTTGAAGAAAGAATGAATGAAGATCTATACCACTAAAAGCAGATTTTCCCTGGTCAGGAAAGCAAAAATAATATTTGAATTAATTTGGTAGGTAATTCTTCTAAAATAATGGAAGTTTAACAAGTATTTATCTGTATATGTTACACTCAAAGACAGAGTAACACATTTTGAATCTAATGAACGTGTGTGTTTGTATAGCACCAATGAGTTCTACAATTTTAAATGTCATGGCTTGTATTTTTAAGAATTATTTATTAGTAGTTTAGGAAAAACGTACAATCTGAAAGCTAAACTCTGTAATCAGTTCTGTGGTGCTACTTATTTCTAAGGGGCAAATTCAATGGAACTCATGTATTTTCCAGTGTAGACATATGTACAAGAAATCGCTTCTAATACCATGGCGAAACTAATTATTTAAATCTCCACATTCCTCACAAATTCCAGTCCTCCTTTTGACTAGTAATTGCACAGTTATAAATCACAATTATCGTGAAATACTGCAGTAATAACATCCTGTCCAAAAAGTCAACAATAATATTGAGAACTTCTGTAAATTTGCTCATTTCTGCTACTTGTTGATAATCATGATGGCTGATAAATGGTCATCTGTGTCATATGAGGTTGATTTTGTTATCTGTTTGGCTGACATCCAAATTGAATGAGAGAAAAAAAAGCTAAGAAATGATTGAGAGATGGAAATTCCAAGTTTATTTATTTTTATTATCACGTATAATTTCAAATACTCTCTCCAACCATTCTGGCATGAGAGCAGATCCAATAATGTGACCTCAGAATCGCAGCTCAGTATTTCAGTTTTATGCATGAGCATTCCAGGGTATTCCTGACTTCTGTGAGGATCTCTGCTTGGGCACTGTGATAGAGGCTAGAAAGTGGAGGTCATATTTACCTGACTGTAGAAAGAAATCCTAGAGAGAAAATGGGCTTTGGTATATGTGGGAAGATGGGTTGTAGGGATAGTGCAGAAGACAATTTTCCTCAATGAATTACAGCTGTACTGATTGCTGGGAAGTGGAGACAGCCTTGCCTGCCTAGTGAGGATGGGATTTATAAAAGAGTGGGCTAGCTGGTAAACAGTAAGTTGGTGCTTGAAAGTCTGCTGGTTGTGGGGAGGAAGGAGTATGTGGTCGTGCAAGGGACAGACAGGGTTAGGTGGCTGGGTAAGGGACAGGTTGAGGTTAGCCAGTCATGCAGAATGAAGAAGGAAACTTGCAAAGAGGAGTGATGGAGTCAGTGCTGTGTGGAGTTGCTTGAGAGAAAGGATGAAAAGTTTTTAATAAGGGACTGGTGATGGTGCCAGTCGTGTCTATGTCAACATAGTTACAGTAATTTCGCAATTATAAGCCGCACCTGTTTATAAGCCACACATCTGGGTAGCCGGGTAGACCATGGGATTTGTCCATATATAAGCCGCACCTGAATATAAGCTGCACCTATTTTTTTTATTTTTTTTTAAGTGAGGATCCATGTGTAAGAAAGTAACAAATTAGTAACATAATTGTGCCAGCGCAGGGTTTGGTGTCAGGTGCTCAAGTTGCAAACAGTTTTCATAGACCAGTGAAGCCTTTAAAGGCAGCCCCAGGCTCTCTCTCCCCGGCCGGCTCTCACTTCCAGATTGGCATTTCGCTGGGATTTGTCCATAGATAAGCCGCACCTGAATATAAGCCGTACTACTGGGGTAGGTTGGATTCTTCAATGAAAAAGGTGCGGCTTATAATCGTGAAATTACTGTACTACATATATTGCTGTAGGAGTAGGAGTGGGTGTAGGCATGAACTGTCCCAGACAAATAAAGCTATTTTAGATATAGAGATTTCTTTTGTACCCTCCCAGAAAAGAAGGACAAGGAAGACAGGTCTCCTGTTTGCTGCCTACAGTGTTCTCCACGACTGCACTGACAAGGAGGGGGAAAGGGGAATTCCATGCTGCCTTTGGAGACACAGAGCTTTAAAGTGAAACAGCAAAGAGCTATTTATGCAAAGGAAAAACGTACTTGAGGCTCGCCTCGGCTGTCGGGGTGCATGCTGGAGGCTCTGCTCACGGGGCTGGGAGGCTCCTTGGGATCTCACACACACGGACACACATTCCCAGCAGGGCAGGATGCTCCTGTGCGCAGCGGGAGCAGCGCCCGCCACCCTGCGCTCCCAGGGATGGGAATCTCCTCGCTCCGGCTGCAGCAGATAAATTCCCTCACCACCACGCTGGGAGCTGGCAAGGAGGACGGCCTGTGCCAGGGCTGTCGCTATTGATGTAAATTAAACAGTTACCACCGCAGGGTGACTCTCTGCTCTTTTCCCTGAGCAGACAGCTGCTCCAGAAAACACATGCTCAGGCTGAAAGGAAGAACCGCAGAGATTTTATTTATAGATGCAATAGGCAGGTGTTCTGCATTCAGTGTCTGCCCAGAAAGAGCTGGAATTGCCTCTTTGCCCACAATGACTGCATATTTGATTACCTTCTGTGTACATAATGCATTATATATAGTCTTTACATCTCCCTTCCCATTTGGATTCAGTGCATAACCCCTGTACAGCTGTGTTGCCCTCTCCTGCAGCAAAACATTTACTGATCTTTATCAAGATGGAAAGATAAAGTGCTGCAGACTGCGGAAAACTAAACTTTAATGGAGGAGTTCACGCCAAGGTGTGCCTGCTGTGTTTCTGGATGGCAGAAGGATGTTGTGCAAGGAACCATCCGTCCTTTCAGTACAAAACATTTCATCAAGGCTTGGGAAGCCATGTATGAAATATTAATTAATTACTGCTAAGTCTCACCATACCATTGTGAAACTGGCACAGTGCAGCTTTGTGCAGGTTGTTTTCAGAAACTGTTGCCTTTTATTTCAGCTACTTGATCATAGCATGCTGCATAATTTATACATCTAAGAGCCTTTTGTAGGGCATGTCGGTAGAAAGGCTCATAAGTACCACAGGAGCTGGGATCTTGTTGATACTAACAAGGAATTTTGAGGCTGGCAAACAAGCACAACAAAAAGCAGTTCCTGCGCTTGTTGCCATCCACAATTTTGGTAACTGCAGGTTTGCTACAATGACTTGTGACAAAGCAGTAAGAAAGCAAAACTAAGCTCTCCCAAATCCAAATGAAACAAAAAACGACACCTTGCTGTTAATGCAGGATGGCAGCCATATCGTGGCATAAATACATTTTGAAGATACATGACAATGAACTTTAAAATTGTTTTCATTTGGGCTGAGGAAGAAGGCAGATACTTTTGGGATTGCAGTGCTAAGCACCAGTCAGTCACCAGGAATGCAGAGCATAGGAGCACAGGCAACTTCCACTATGGACTGCCACTGACAAAACTGGGAAATATTGTTCTCCATATTTCTTGCTCAGAATAAATATTCTGGCATGCCATTTTTACACTAGGGAAAGGCATGATCAGATTGAGGTTAATTTTTAAATTCTCTCTTTGGAAATACCTTTTTTGTGTTTACAAAAACATCCACAGGAAAGAGTAGAGAGGGCTGGGGGTGTCTGGGTGTGTCCTCAAAGGCTACTTTAGAGGCCATAATGTCAAAGAGCCCAGCTGATGAGCAGACCTCAGCTGGGAAACACCAGGAAGCATCATCACAATGCACAAGCAGGTAAGGAGCAGTGATGCAAAAGTCAGGCACAGCAGCAAGACCCATGAGTGTGAGGGGCACATTTATGCCACCAGAGCTGCCTACCTAAAATCTCAGTGTCCATCCCAACCAGATATCCAAACTCCCTTGTCCCACAATGCAGAGGTCACCTTCCTCTCCTCCTGGGCTGCAGAGGGAACCTCTGTGATGGGCTTGGGTTGGACCCCCTCAACTTTACACAGCTACAGCTGGGTGAGGGGGATGCAAGGGATGTGCCAGGACTAAGAATAAAGCTCACAAGTCTTTGCTTTCCAGCTCTACAATTAAACTGCTAAAACATGTTGACAATATGCTTGAATCTGTTGGAACATCTATGGCAGAAAAACAGCTTACGCCTGTGCCTGTAATTACTTATAATTAGAATGTGTAATTGGGATGTGGACAAACAGCTAGGCTCAACTGCATACAGAGGCCTGTCCCTGCCACAGCAAAATTTTTAAAAAGATCGAACAGTAATCACTTTCTTTAGGTGCTAATTTTCATAGCTTAGTAAAGAAGCAGATAGAATAACCAGCTAAACAATTCTGGTTGTTTACAGTTCTGCATCCTTAAAAGACAAACTGTAATCAAGATATTTTGAGAAAGTCAGCGTGTTCTTTCACTTTCTTGACAATGTCTACGCAGTACAGAGCATCACCCTGGTCTGCACTGTGCACAGGGCTATGCCACACATCCTTGAAATCCTTGGTGACCTGAGTAATGAATGGCCTCTAGAGCCAGAGTACCAATAAGCAAAAGGAGATCTAGCCCTGGGTGTCTTGTTAGAGAAGGGTGCAAAGAGGTGTGCTTGATGCCATTTTCCTTTGCTGTGGCTGCTCAGGAAAAGGGATTCAGCAGCAGAGGCTGGGGAGACCCAGGACATTGATAGAGGATGGTCCCTCAGTCAACCCTGGGAGAACAAAACAAAGCAGGTCCACAAGAGATGGCACTTTTGTCCTAAGCCTATGGCAGTGTTGAAGGGCTGAAAAAATGTGGAAGAAGAGCCTTAAGTAATTTCACAATTATAAGCCACACTTGACTATAAGCTGCACATCTGGGTAGCCGGGTAGACCATGGGATTTGTCCATATATAAGCCGCACCTGAATATAAGCCGCACTTTTTTTTTTTCTTTTTTTTTTTTTTTTAAGCGAGGATCCATGTGTGACAAAGTAATGAGTTAGTAACAGAATCATGACAGTGCGGGGTTTGGTGCTCAAGTTGCAAACAGTTTTCATAGACCAGTGAAGCCTTTAAAGGCAGCCCCAGGCACCCTCCCCAGCCGGCTCTCACTTCCAGGTTGGCATTTCACTGGGATTTGTCCATAAATAAGCCGCACCTGATGATTAGCCACACTACTGGGGTAGGATGGATTCTTCAATGAAAAAGGTGCGGCTTATAATCGTGAAATTACTGTGTATTTTATTTTTTTAAAAGTCACAATATCCCTGAGAAGGTTTTCAGTAGATATTTCTGGCTGGTACATAATGAAGCTGCTTCTCTATCATTGATGGGTTTTATTCTACACAGGTTCCCTACAGAAATGTAGGCAAGTACAAGCCTGATCAGTGTACAGAAAAAAGGAACTGGAGACTAGCAAGTGGAGCCAAAGACTAAGTCAGAAATAGGCTGGATATCAGGATTCAGCCCAATAGGAAGGGGAGGCACAGACCTGGAACTTGCGGGTGAGTTTCTAGGGAATTGGAAATGCATCTGAGGTAGTGCAACCTACCTGACAGGCAGCATTATCTATGTGCTCTGCATCAAAATGTTTGCAGGGAGGCTAAAGCAAGGGGAGAGGAGAAGGCAAATTTCACCAGGGAACACCCCTTGCTGCACAGGAGACCTGAGGCTGTGCAAATATTTCTAGTTAAAAGCATGAACTGCAGCCCAAAATCCAAATATGTGCTCAGAGACACCTATTTCTCCTTCATCTTTACTTTTCAGATCTACATTATCAGATGGCAAATAAAAATTATTTCAGATCCCTACAGGCACCTTCATGCTGACAAGAACTCAGCGGATGGGCTAATTGTTTAACTACTCACTTTTCAATGGTGGCAGGCTATTAAATCAGCTTGGAGCTGACTCGGTACGATGCCCTCCAGTTGCAGAGCTGAAGATTTGTTCCTGTTCTCCCTAATTACTTTGGCATAATTAGTTTCTACATTGCAACTGATTTGGCCTCTCTCCTGCCAGCACAGCATTTTGTCAGTGGCTACTCCAAAGTTCACATGTGCCATTTCACCCTTACCTACCACATCCTCTCTTCCCCTAAGTAATTTGGAATAAGAGACATTTTGCCTGTGGTGATCATTTTAAGCATTGCACACGTTCCTAATTATTTTCTTTACTAATTTATCTAATAGTGAGGTAAAGTTTCTTTGTAATAAGGGAACTATAACTCTTGCAAAATTCTAGTCCTCCTTTATGCTAGCTGGCTTTAGTGATAGTTCATGTACTTTTGCTTACAGATGAACCGCTCAAATTTTCAAAACTCATGGAGCGCTATCTGGCTCTAGTGATTAATATAATTATTAAATTGCTCCTTATTTTTTATCTACAAAAAATAAAGAAGCTCTAGAGCATGTATTTCACCCTTGACCACTGTGATGAAGATAAATGCAAGAAATTTGTTTCATTTTGATGCAATTTCCTTATTATCCCAAACTGTTCCTTTTCAAAATGACAGTATCATCTGATGGGCACATTGGATGGAATGCATTTGTTTCTCTCACTGTACAGTTTATGCAATAAATCTTCTTTTATTTTTCCAACAAGCTCTGTGGTTGGAAGGCTATCCTATGACTACCAAAGTACTACTGAGTAAATAATTTGATTTTTCCCTCCAATGATGGGGGTTTTTCCCATTTTTCCCCAGACAATTGCTACTGACAGACTGCTGCAACTGCCTCTCTCTTCACAGACTTCTGATCCTGAGCTCCTTTAAAGGATTTTCACATTCTCCTTCCTACTCATTACAGTGCATGTTCCTTCCTGTTGACTTCACAAAATCTTAGAATTCACTTTTTTCTTCTTTTGCTGGCTTAAGAATATGAACTGCTCTTTAAATAAATAAATATATACATATATATATATTTATATATATGTATATATATACGCACATCACCTTGCAGGTGTTTTAGCAAACCTTTATAGCATAGATTTTAAAAATTTTCCAACTTCCAGGGAGTTCCTGAACTGAAAACTCCTATTACTTTTCTTCACTAAGCCTGCAGGTCCCAGGCCATCCACAAGATGCTAAGATGCTGCAGAGACACAGACAAAAGACAGAGAGCCCCAGCCAGCAATGGAAATACAAGCACACATTATGCAGCAACTTTGCAAGACTTGAACACTCACCAGACTCTGCCACACTTCATATAGCACAAGATAATCTAATTTATAATAATACTTGAGCAAACTAAACCAATAAATGTATCTTCAGTCTGCACAGCCACATTTGGAGAAATGTCATTGTGGGCACAGTAGGAGCAATGTGTAATAAATGTTTCATTGGCTCCCACAGGTAATATTTTTGCCAAGGCAGCTGGAGAAACTGTGCAAGTTTACTGGCCCTCGTATTCAAGCTCAGCATCTATTTGGGGAAAACAGCTGAGGACTATACACAAATTTATATCATAAAAATAGTAGAAAGCCTCAATTGCAGTGACATATTTACCTCAGACAGGTAATTTTTTTTTTCAGACTCTTTATTATTTTGTTGTGATTGCTAATAATAACACCAGTATTACAGCACCCAAAGCATGGAAAGTTTCAAAGTTTTATGTTCAGAATAAAACAGCTCTTACATGATGGGGGTAAGAATTGACCAGGGTTGGGAATCCTGCCAATTGCATTCATTCAAAATTGTTCCAAAGGTTTCTTTTATGACAAAGCTTTTTCTAAGTGCAGTAGACAGGATATGCATAACACAGAGATGAAAGAAGTTAGTAAAAGACAGTATATCCTCTTAGAGTCAGCATCTAACTGTAGTGTTGACTTCAGAATGAGTTTAATTGGCTTTTCAGTGCCAAAAGTACTGAAAACCATTACTTCCAATGACGCCAAATAGTGGAAATAGTCTCCAGAAAGCCCAAGACTTCTGAAAAGTCAGGAAATTTAATTATTCTCATGCTCTCCCATTGCTGTCATGCTTCCCCTTTGCCATGCTGATCTACAAGGGGTATTTGATGGAGGGATACATGTCCAAGACACCACCCCATCTCTGACCTTGCATTTTCTAAGGTGGTCACCTTAAAAAGAGGATCTTCCTTCAGGACAGAAGGAATCAGATTTCTTCTTTCTTAATTGGCCTGAACAGACAAATTAAATGTGTACTTGGGAATCACTCATTGTTAATGCCAGTGCAGACTGGAGAAAGTGCAGATATCAACTCCTCCAGGAGGACAACAACATTTCCAGGAGCCTGGCTTTGTTGATGTTTTTCATCTTCACTGAGAAATGGAAACCAGAGCTGGGGCTGAAACCCTCATGTTTCTGCTGTGAGCTTTTTAGAGAATGCAATGCCAATTCCCAGAGCATCACATTGCCTCTAAAAGAACACATGGTGAAGGTTCTCAAGGAGCCAAAAGATCGTGGAGTGTTCTCCCACTTGGAGGAAGGACCATGTATTCAGAAGGATATTTCAGCCCTTTCATTGTAGGAACCTCACTCCAGCATTTATCTTGAAAAATTGTATCCACAGATCACAGTAGCCACAGAGAGAAAATATCTTGAACATTCACCCTTTCATCTTCAATGCACATATAGAACTGTATGCACATGCACATGTATGATCTGTAACAAGATTGGACTATTTCGGTTTGTCTTGTTGTTGTAATAAAAATATTAATAGGATAGGTATTAAGTCATAGTGTTCCTTTTTCCTGCATTAGTAATTCTGATGGAAAACAATATGGACACCTTATACTGTCCCTGGGCAAATATTAAATAAACAAAAGGCTCAAGTACAATAAGCATTAATATTTCATGAAGTTGGGCAGACCATCAAGAAAGCTTTTCTTGATCACTTTACCTAGCATTCTCCCCGTGGGATTGAAAATAGCATTAATGAGAAGCAGAAAGAAATATCTCAAGCAGCAAAAGTACACACCGAGTATAAAAATGAACTCCTTTTTGGATGTCTCAGAGGAGCAGGGCTGTGTGAGAGACAATATTTCAGATGTCTTAGCACTATATTTTGAAAAGTCAGGCAGCTAAGTTCTGTTTTGCTTGTTATTTTATTTGCTGTTGCCCACAGAACTTTTCAAAACCCTGCTCCATCAAAATACTTTACAGGTGCTGTTTCAGGATGGTGACAGCTACTCAATATGGGACAATTTGGACCACTGGATAACTCTGAAAATTGTGGCAACCCACAAGTGCTGTGCAGTACCCACAGTGGTTTAACCATTGCCTGAAGGGGTGCTGGAAGGGATCCAGTCCCAGGATCCTTGGAAGGGAATTTCTCAGGAGTGGGCTGGGCCTCCTCAAGTCAGCAATCTTATGGTCATTGATGTCCACGAGGATTTGCATTTGAGAGTGAGGAAACTCAGCCACCAGCATCAGGAGAAGCTAAGACCCAGCTGATTGCAAGCTGTGCTGGAGCTGCAGAGCAAGAGGATTTTGGATGTGTGCCACGGCCAGGGTACACATGGGGTTATTTGTGCCCCCTCCATGGGGCTTGTCTTGCTTGGTCTTAGACGATTATAGCACAGACATCTTCATCTGGGCTGGTTGTCTAACTCAAAGAGGAATAGGTGCTCCCGGGGAATAATTCATGTCCTCCTCAGATAGATGGCTGGAATAGAGCAGATGAATCATTCTCTAGAAGCATCTTCAGACTCTCTGTTGTCTCCAGAGTCATAAAGGAGGCCAGACAGCCAGATCAGATGTAGGCTTCTGCTTTTTAGGATTATAAAATTAAGTGAGAAGAGTGTCACCTTATGTGACTGGGTAGCATTAGACTTGTACATGATTCAGTCTGAATGCAGCAAAGAATAAAACCACCTTCATGTAAAACAAAGGACACCATAACTATAATTTTCATCAGCCTAGCCACATATAGCTCTAAGTCCATTTACAAGGAAAATGCCAAATACCCACTTTTCCTGAAAAAACTCACAGAATTGTGTATAACTTCTTGAAGCACCTCTGTATGTGACCTCTGGCATTTCTGGTTTCTCAGAGCATGCACTGGTCCCTACTTGCAGTTTCCAATGCCCTAGTTTGGACATCTAATATTCAGAGGGCATGTGCTCTGTGGCCAGTTTATTTATTATTCTATCTGAAAGTCAGTCTTTTAACATATGTGAAGAGTGTATTCTGTCCATGGCCATTTATAATTATAATAAAATCAGTTTTATTGTGATCTTATATTCTTCAACTATGTGTATTCCCTACAGATTTTCCTGATTTCTAGAACACAAAATGTGCTGCATGCTCTAAACAGTGGTTGATGACTACTGCTCTATTCCAGTAGCATTCTAAGGCATAAAAATATCTTCAGTCTGCAGCAGAAATGATATTCTGTAGTGCTCTTTTATTTTAATTCAGTTCAGCATTGCACAATGATCTGTTCCCGGAAAAGGAAGAGCTGGCAGTCAATATGTTTAGACTATCTGTAGACTCTACTCTGAATTAATTACCAATTAACTCAATGTATTTAGCACATTTGTAAAGCCCACAATGGACATGCTACATATTTATTTATGGTTGTAGACGTCTGTTTCTTATCCAAAACGGATCTTCTAATCTTTATGTAAAATACCATTATTTTTTTATCCTTCTGAGGAAATGTGAAATGCTGTCCATAGTAGCCTTTATTAACTGTGTTAAATACTTGCTGCTAATTGACTGCTAATAATTCAGAGAACTAAAATTCTACAGTAGATGTATGTGCTCTGATTTCTCTGGCCAAAGCATTTTCTCATTAATCATCAAACAACATTGTAGTTAACTCCAGACACTGCTCTTCAACCAAGACCACAGCACACGAGTACAGAACTCTTATTCCAGTGCACCAGGGGATTTAAGTGGCAGAATTTCACAGTGCTCTGTTAGCTGAGAGTACCTGCAATGCCACACAAACTCCAGACATGGCCCAGCTTTCCTGCATTTTCTGGGCCATCCTTTAGCATTTAGGAACAAGGAGCATTTGAAACCGCTGTGAAGCAAAATGGACAGATTTCAAAATATGAAATTAAAATTAAGATGCTCTGACATAACAATTCACAGAACTTACAGGTAATTCAGTAAGTGATTGCAAGAACACGTTTCCCACTTGCTACTCATATATATCAGCTCCTAGGGAAGGCTTCATTGTTCACCTTTCACCACAGAAACATTTTCAAATTAATTCAATTTCCTATGGATTTTATACTAGAAATAGAGTTTCTCAGAGTTTAGAACAGAGTATGAGCTAGCTTCTATACACTCATTATGCCATAACTTGGTCTTTCCTTGATTTTAGCATTTTAAATTTACATTGTCTTATAAGAAACTTACCCAAGGAAAGAAAGAAATTTTAGGGAAAGCATCTGAAAAGAAAATAAATGAGTTTAATTAAATAGCCATTTTCAGGTTTTGTGGTTCATATTTGAGGAGCAGGTTCTTTCCTAAGCACTAAAAGTGCACATTGTTACATTAATTTAACTAATAGGCATTAGTTATGACAGCCCGCTTGGTAAAGGTTCTGAGCCAGTGTCGTTTCTATAGATTTATACACTTGGAAATGTGCACGTTAAATGAGAATCTTGCTGGTGTCAAAATTAAATTAAACTGAATTAAATCATATGCCTGATCACAAAGACCTAAGATTCTATTCAGAATCAGGTCCAAATTATAATCGTAACTCTAACCCGACTACTGAAGAAAATTAAAAGGCAGTTCCAACTTCATTATACTCTGCTGAAGTTGCTGGTTATACAAACAGGGCAAAATCCTTAGCTGTGCCTGGTGACTGGTACTGGAGCACTTCCAGGACAATCACTGCCACACTCACAACCTGAAAAGCTCCATCAGCAATGACATCCTGTGGAGAATAACTCCTCCAGGAGTTGTGATCACTGTGGGGTCAAATGCTCGCAATAAGATGAGCATCTAAGACTAAACTTCAGGTCCATCGAGTCCCCTCTCCTACTCTCTGTCCCCCGACTCCCAGTTTCAGACCCAGAAGGATCTAGTAGTGAAGTGCTCTCAGGATTTGTCTGTCAGTGTTGACACACAAATGTCTCAATAGGTTGATGTCCACTTCATCTGAGGCACTGTAGTCAGTCACAGTCTTGCCTCAGAGCACACCAGCCAGAGCAGCCTCCGCAAAAAGAAAAGTGATGCTCTGCCAGCTTTAGTCCAGTGGTTTGTGACACTCAGGTGTGGCACAGTCATAGTGAATATACAATGAAGATACTGCTGCTCAGCAGCAAGGATGGAATGAGGCTCAGAGTAAGCCAGGACTGCATTTGCTAAATTTGGACTCCTGTAAAAATCAGGAGCTGGAAAATGGTGTCTCCCAAAAATATTTCATTTTGTATTTATGTGGTTCCCATATGTGCTGGCCAAGAGCAGCCACTTGCTGCTTCTGTATCTATGCCAAAAGGCTCTTACCCTACCTTAAGCTACTTGAAACAACAATGCATGAGCAAGCAAATGCAACATCTGCAAGGCAGTGTATACTGTGAGTTTTCCCAGCTAGAAGCCTCTCTCAGCTGTGCCATGCAGAATCTCAGACCCGCCTGCTACAAGCAAATGCCCCAAGAACTCTCAGTCACAAAATCATAGAATCATCCAGATTGAAAGAGACCTTCAAGATCGTCTCTTCCAACCCAGCATCACCATAATTAGTTCTAAACCCCAAGTGCCACGTCCAGATGCCTTTTGAACACTTTCAGAAATGGTGACTCCACACCACTCTGGGGCAACTTACTGCAATGCCTGACCACTCTTTCAGTGAAAAACAAATTTCAGATACCTAATCTGAACCTCCCCTGGAGAAACAGAAGGTCGTTTTCTCTCATTCTTCCACCTGAGACATGGCAGAAGAGACTGACCCTCACCTGGCTACAATCTCTTTCCAGATTATTGCACAGAGCAATGAGGTCTCCTCTGAGCTTCTTTTTCCCAGACTATACAGCCCAACTCCTTCAGCTGCTCCTCACAGGACATGTTTTCTAGACCCTTCACCAGCTCCATTGCCCTTCTCTGGACATGCTGCAGCAGCTCCCCAATGCCCTTTCTTCAATTGAGGGATCCAGAACTGAACTCAGGACTTGAGGTGCAGCCTCACTCATGCCAAATACACGTGAACAATCACTGCCCTGGTCCATGGTCACAGGATGCCATTGACCATCTTGGACAGCTGGGCACACACTGGCTCATGTTCAGCTGAGCCAAACAGCACCTCCAGGTCACTGCTCCTCAAGCCTGGAGGGTTGCGTGGGTTGTTGTGACATAAATGCAGGACCTGACACACATGACTTATTGAGCCTCAGTCCTCAGCTCACTAACCCAGTCTGTCCAGATCCCTCTGTACAGCCCTTCAACTCTCCAGCAGATCTACACTCACCCAGTTTGGTGTCATCTGTGAACTTCAGTGCACTCGATTCCCTCATCCAAACCATCAGCCAGTTGCTCCAGGAGAACCATATGGGAGACAGTGTCAAAGGCTTTACTGAAGTCTAGACAGACAACATCCACATCTTTATCCTCATTCACTCAGTGGGTCACTTGGTCATAGAAGATCAGGTTGGCGACACAGGACCTGCTTTTCATAACTCCATATTGGCCTGATCCCCTAGTTTGCAGGCACATGCCACATGATGGTACTCAGGGTGATCTGCTCCCTGAGAGTGTCTGGCACAAGCCACAGCACAAACATACTCATACAAACTCTCAAAATCAAAAAAGATAACACCACATCCTTATACACATTGTAAATGTAGGCTTAAGTGGGCCCCACATCTGTCAGGCTCTTGTCAGTCAGAAATGGGGCCATGGTAAGAAAACCTTGGATATCATTATTGATCACAATTGATTTCTAGTCTTCAACCAATATAGCATTTGTTAAGCGGGGTATGGAAAGTTTGAAGTACATGAATGTCAAAGTTGTACCATGAAGCATCAATTCATTTGGGCTCGTTTTTGCTGGCCTGGCCAAACACAGACCTCCAGCACCCATGGACTTGTAAGAAATGGTGTTAGAAACTAGTGTGGATGAGATGAATGTTTATACTTTGATGAAAGGAAATTCTATCTTGTGTATCTCTTCCTTAAAGATATGTGGCTTATCTCAGGGTTAGATTTAGGGAATCTGTCATCATACAGCTGGATCACAGCCTATCTAGGAACCTGCCAAATATCTGTCATTAAAAGTGATCAAGGGAACAGCCCTTCCCCTTCGATGTCTCAATACCAAAAAAGAGCAGACACAAACAAAGGAGACACAATGTACAGATCCCCAGATATCACACTTCCCACCCTCAGGGTCTGTTGGGACTGGAGGTGACAGATGTGCTGTGCTGGTGACAGACCACTCTCTACTGACCCACATCTGCCCTGGGAGAGGAAACTGTGCTTGCCGCTGTTGCAAGGTGTAATTCTGAGAGATACTCAAAATATGCTAGACACCACGCTTGTACCTAGCTCTCTCCAACTTCTCAAACTCTTCATAGCTCATCACTCCCAAAGATCATGTGACTGGTTTTCCACTCATCTTTCTTTCTTGCACAGAAAGCAAAGTACAATAATTTTATACCTGTAAGGTGCACCGAAGTATGAGGTGAACTTTCAGGTTGTCGGCAATTTCCCAAACTTTGTCCACATATAAGGTGCACTGGATATAAGCCACACTTTTTTTTTGCAGCGACGATCCGCGTGCAACAAAGTGACGAATTAATAGCAGAATCGCGCGATCGCGGGGTTGCCAGGGGCTCGGCTTGGGGCTGGGCAGGCTCAGTTCAGCTCAGCTCACACTTCCAGGTTGGCAAATTTCCAAACTCTGTCCATATATAAGGCGCACTGGCCTATAAGGCGCACTTCTGGGTTTCGATCAAAATTTCAGTCAAAAGGGTGTGCCTTATATGCATGAAATTACTGTATCTTTTTCTAACAGGTATCTGCTACAATCAGGAGCCAGCTTTGTGTAGCTATAGCGCCCAAAGGCAGGCTCTTGTCAGTCAGCCACAGAAGTCTCTTTGAAGGTTTCTTTATTGGCTGCCTATGAGAAGATTGAGGGAGAGTGAGGTTTTTTTTCCTTTTCTTTGTATTTTCTTTTAAAGAACTTTTCTTTCAAAGTGATGCTCAAAGGAATGCCTGCTGCTCCATGCAATGTTCTGTATGGGACAGGGAAAATATTAAGCCTCCTGTCGAAAAATATCATTTATTTTAACAGAAAAAAAATAAGTTATTTTTACAGAATGCAACTTGATCTACTGTGTTTCCCAAACACATGCAACAAATACATGTACATATAGCCCACCTTTATTTGAAAATGAAGTCTGATATTACATTTTTCCCAGATGCTGAGGGCTTCTTCCCCAAAGCAAGGTATGTCAGTAAAGCTATCCTTTTTCACTTCTCATTTTCCCTAATAACTTTGAAAACTGTTGTTCCCTGGCAATACTTCCATGCACATCTGCATTCAAAACAAACTCATCTGTGCCCTTCTTCATGGAAGGGCTGGGGTGAAGGGAGTGAAGAGTGATACAATAGCTGTCCTGCCAGCACTCAGCAGGGCAACACAAACAAAATCAGCAGCCCACTTAATTTTCTGAAATGAAAAAGCACATTCTCTGGCAGTGCACCTTATAAGTACTATCCAGCAGGGATCTCTCCCATCTGTGCACACTGAAGGGCCACAGATTGAATACCAGAAGTATTGTTATACCAGAAGTATTACAATGATGATTGCATGGCATGGGCTCTCTACCAAGTCAGGATCAAGCTGCAGAAGTAACAATAGTGACTTTCTAAAGTGACCTAGATCTTGATAATGAGCTGCATCATCCATGTAGAAAGTAGTACTAGCCATTGAGAGCAGCCACAGGCCTCACATTCTCACCCTAAAATTCCTTACACATCATCCAAAATCACCGGATAACTCAAATCTTGTCATTTCCACCAGGACACTGGTGAAAAGGTAAAAATCTCTGCTACTTCTGCCAAAAAGAACTGAACAATCCTTCAAGCTTCCTTGGTCCCTAATGAGTGATCATTAATCATGGGTATTTTCTAAGCACAGTTTAGAGTTTTAATAAATGCCAAATAAAGAATTAACAAGGCCATAATCAAGCAAATATGCTTCTTGATCACTGCAGCAGGAAGGCTCAGAGCCAAATAAACAGAGTGCTGTAGTTCCGAGCCTTTCCTGTGTTCCTGCACATTCCTCCACTGGTTGCTTGTAGGGAGGAAGGCAGACTCATGCTTCCACATGTCCGTTGTCACAGGAGAAATCTGACTTCTCACTGCTGCCCCAGAGGGAGAATGGAAGTGAAGGGAGAGGGGCTCCTGATCCAGTTCAGTACAGTGTGTGCAAGACCAGCTCACCCACACACAGCTGTGGTGTCCAGAAGAGATCACTTCAGAGGAAGGGAGCCACAGGATGTGAAATGGTTAGGTTACAGTAATTTCATGATTATAAGCCACATCTTTTTCATTGAAGAATCCAGCCTACCCCAGTAGTGCGGCTTATATTCAGGTGTGGCTTATCTATGGACAAATCCCAGTGAAATGCCAACCCGGAAGTGAGAGCCGGCCGGGGAGGGTGCCTGGGGCTGCCTTTAAAGGCTTCACTGGTCTATGAAAACTCTTTGCAACTTGAGCACCTGACACCAAACCCCATGCTGGCGCGATTCTGTTACTAATCTGTTACTTTGTTACTCATGAATCCTCGCTTTAAAAAAAAAATGTGCGGCTTATAATCATGTGCGGCTTATAATTTCAAAATTACTGTAAATCCACAAGGCACATGCTTTTTCCATAACTCAAATGGAACAGTCCCTTCCTCCTCCACTCAGTTTGCAGGTACTCCCTTCTCTCCCAGCCACCTCCTGGTGCTCCAGCTTGAACTGGGAGTCCTTGCTCTTTGAGAAGGGGGCAGTACAGCAAATGAAGACTAACTTGCTCCCTGTCCTACCTCTCCCACCACGGCTTAATTTATGGACAAACAGCTGTAGGCAGAAACAGAGCACAATTTCAATGACCCATTCCAAGTGCTCAGGGAAAAACCCTAAGAAATGTGCAATCTCAGTTGGGACAAAACATAACCATGCCATGTGCCAGGCAGAGGAAGGCAGGGACAGGAACAGTGCCCAATCACAACAGTTGGCTGCTGCACGGACTGAAGGCATTATAAATGCACACTAGGAAAAACCATCAAGCTGAGATGAAGCCATCTGGACCCAGTTAGGCAGCAGCAGCTGGCTGGGGAGTGTGGAGGATGGTTTGAAGGGGAATAATGCAATCACTGGTTCCTTTATGGATGGCAACTCTCTAAAATCCTCTAGCCCCTCTTCTCAGCAGGATTCAGTGCTAATATATGATACCCAGGGCAAAGTGCAGCTGAAGAAGCAGCCTTTTGCTATGCAAACTACACCCTGCCTAGGAAATAAGATTATAATGATTGAATTTATCAAATCAATGGGAGAAGGTAAGGTGACACAAAAAGCTGCGGCAGAGCCAGTCACCACTCAACCAGTGCCCAAGAAACAACCACAACATAATGATGGGGCTTCAACAGCTTTGGGTACTTACAATCTGCTGAATCTTTAGTGATCTCAAAACCTAAAATGAACTTTCTCCTTGTTGTGGACCTCACTGACCTCAACCCAGCTGAGGGCACACAAGCCTGTCCAGAGAAGAAATGGATTTGTCAGTGTCTGCTTCCCATTGCAGCTCTGACACAGCAGCAGGCATGTCTCTTAAACTCAGTTGCATTGTCCCTGCTGGTGTTTTTTCACAACCATTGCTGGTGTGGCACAACGCCCCCAGGCCTGACAGATGCAAATGTCACAGCTGAAGCCAGGGCAGTGTTTCATGGGGAATGTGATGGCAGCTAAGTGCTCACAACAGTCATGCATTTGCCACAATGAATCCATGGGGATTTGTGATTTGTTTTCTGCCCCCAGGCTCTGACTTCCTCCCTACATCTAAGCCTGCCTGATCATCACTCCCAGTCTTACCAGGCTCCCACCAAATCTGAAACCCCACTTTCAGTCTTCTGTCTCCTGCCCTATCCCATCTCTCCTTTCCCATTTGCCATACCCACATGCAGCCCAGCCCTGGGAGCCCTCCCCAATCTCCTGTGTTCTGTCCCATCCTGAGCCCCACCAAAGCCCCAGGACCACCGAAAGCCTTGCTGAAGCCACCTGGGGCTGAAGCCCTCTGCTTGCCTGGTGAATCTCTCTCCTCACCTCCTCAATGGACCTTCCCAGCACCTCACCCAGCCCAGGCTGCTGTTTCCCATCCTCTGGAAATCTAATATTTGGGGTTTTTTAAACTTTTCTTTTTGCTGAGCTGCTCAGGGCTTTTTTTTCCCGTTCCTTTTCTTCTGCCTTTTTCTGCTCCCACTTTCTTTTCCCACGTCATTTTCTTCAGATTTGAACCAAAGAGAGCCCCTTTTTCCCTCCCTGGACAGAGCACTGGGAGATGTCCTCTGCCCCCATCATGCCCCCAGAACATGTCTACGCCTTCCTTTAGGAGACCTGTGTCTTCAAAAAAACCTTTCATAACACCCTATGTATTCCATTGCACAAACTTCCTTTGTTTACTGCAAAAGAAATCTTATCAAGTGATGTGGATGTCTATTTACAATCCAACCCTGCAAATAGTTGCGGTAGAAAATGGAATAAACTTTAGAAGTGTAAAATTGCATTAGCATTCTTTAAACAAAACTGTTTGCTTCAGAAAATTCTATACCCACCCTGAAAGAATTTCTTTTAATACATGTTGCCAAAAGGAAAAATACATGTATTTTGGATTGGACCACAAGAACTTCTCCATGTTTTGTTGGTTGGTTACAAAAGCAAAGACCTTATTAGCATTCTTCTGATGCACCTTTTCAAGTCATACAGATGTACCATTTGTTTCAGATCAATGGGTGGAAAACTTACTTTTAAATATTATCTAACGCATAAAAAGCTACACTTACATTTTCTTCCATGTAGTAGTTACCATAAAATCAGTCCAAAATATACAACTTGTGTAGTATGTATTTATGTATGACTCTCCCCTCACTATATATCCCATCACGCCTGCAAAGTCTTTAAATGCATTTTGAAAATGCAGAAACATCAGAAAAGAACCGCAAAAATTATTCCAGGGCTGGAGATAATATTGCACCACAAGGCATTTTAAAAGCTTGCCAGGAAGACTCAGACATTACTGGATTACAGTATCTAAGAACCTCTGGGGAAGATTTTCCAGGTGGGAGAGGACTGTTTAACCCGCCAGAAAAAAGCATGCAAAGGAATAATGGTTGGAAGCTGAGGCTGCTCGGGAATTAGGGACATGGTTTTAATAGTGAAGATATTAACCAGTAGAATAAGCCATGGGGGATGTTCTTGGTGTCTTGAGGTCTTTAAACACAGAGCAGATGCTTTTCTAGAGACCTGATTTATCTAATGCACTTTACTTGGATCTCTATAAGAATGTCAGGGTGACATAAATAGATAGGTCTGCAAGCCCCAGCCCTCTTAGCAGATTATGTCAAGATCCCTCTCAATTACAGTAATTTCACAATTAGAAGCCGCGCCTGATTATAAGCCGCACATCCGGGTAGAC